>CAMZMU010000111.1:28517479-29118411 GCA_947311845.1 Poa pratensis
TTTTGATATATTTTGGATGCACCCACCATGCGGTAAATGCTTTCGTGCAATCAAATATTGCCATAAGGAGCACATGGGCATTTATGTATTTTTTGAGCATTACATCCCTCAATGAGGTACGTTTTTATGCTTTGCATGTGCATGTGCTAAATTTTCACTTTCATATATTATGTCTTTCATGTGTGCCCGATGCTGAACCCCAAACATATTCTCCCTTAGCCAGTATCTTTCTTATAAGTTTTGATCTAGCCGATGGGGCAGGAGCAGCCCAAGCCGGAGCCCTACAACGACGCATCATCTCCATCTTCGACGATGAGTATACGCCGCCTAGCTTAGGTTTAGTTTGATCAGATTTATTTCAAGCTTGGAAGTAAAGAGGTTTGAGTCACTGATCTGCAGGGGAAGGAACGGCGAGGCGTGTTGGTTCGATTGATCTTACCTTGAAGATGGGGTGTTTGAGGGGGAGGTGGCAAGCATGGCAGTTCAGCATCTCCGCCGCCATGCGCACCAACCTAGCGCCCTCCACCTGCTGCGGTAGGTCCAGTGCTCCCTTTCTGCCGCCGGCCTGGCTCATTTCTACTCCTTTCTGCTTCCGATAAGGCCCAAGCTAGGTTGAGTAGAGCAATGTCTAACACGCAACTGGAAAGTCAGTGAGCACCATGCCAATGACATGCCATCTCGTCATGTACTCCATGCCTGGTTCCACATTATTATATGCAAGATATGGTGAGTAAACAAGATTCTGCTAGCTAATTGTATGGAAGATATGGAGAGTACAAAAGGTTGGTCTACTGAATGCATGTCAGGTTGCACATTATATGGAGGATATGGAGAGTACAAAAGGTTTTTACTCCATATATCAGCTTGAACATTCAGTAGAGATATCTCTGCCTGCTACTTGAGCAACCTGGAGATTTAGTTGCTACACGATCATCTAAAGGTTTTGATTAATTAAATGGAATGGCACAACATGATGCAGGGTGCACGTCTTTCTGTAGATGCTTCTACAGCATTTGAAGCTCCAGCAGATGACAAAGCGTTGACCAGTAAAATTTCTAATTGGTTTGTTAGAAAGGTACATATGTAACCATACATCACGCTCTTATTACATACTCTAGAAATCTATCCATGCACCATCATAAATCCCGATGCTTCCAAGTCCTAGGATCTATGTGGTTTTCAACAACATTGCAGAAGGATTCACACGAAGTGCAGAAGTCGTGTACATTCGTATGTGGAGTATGTTAATATGAACCTAGCAATCGATGTGCTCTACTTCTTACTCGGTCTCGCACATTTTCTGATTCGTGATCATGTTTGATCTCTATCCTCATGCTTAAATAGTAACAATATATAACTTTGATATTTCTTGGTGCACCCACCATGCAATAAATGCTTTTGTGCACTTAAATATTGCCATAAGGAGCACATGTGTTTGAGCATCACATCCCCCAATGAGGTTGTTTTTTATGCTTTACATGTGGATGTGCTAAACTTTCACTTTCACTTTCATATATTATGTCTTTCATGTGTGCTCGGTACCGAGCGCCAAGCATATTCTCCTTTAGCGAAGTATCTTTGATAATTTTTGATCTGGCCGATGGAGCAGGAGCAGCCCAAACCAGAGCCCGACGATGACGCTTCATCTCTGACCCCGAGTAGATGTCGTTTAGCTTAGGTTTAGTTGGGTTAAATTTCTTTCAAACTCTTGTAAAACCCTAGAATTTGAATGAAATTTGTCCCTTTTGGTTGAATTTCTTCCAAATGAGCAGTTCCAATTTTTTATTTGGTTTTGGGGGCATCGCTAGAGCAGCACCCCCATTGTGCCGAGCATGTGTCCGGACCCCTCCAAACTGGACACAAGTTTGAGTTTGTCAGGAGTGCAGATTGTTATTTAAATGTCTCAATTGTTTATCATATCCTTTTGACCGTATTTAAATGTCCACATGCACGGTCTTTCAACAAAACACTTGAATTTCTTCAGCAGTGTAGAACTCATCAATAGTCAAATCGCCCTGCTGAAGGGCATGCTCCTGGCGGACCACAGACAGGTAAAGAGCATCCCCAGACGGCTGATAACGCTGACGAAGAAAGGCCCACTGAGCAGCAGCAGTGGGAAGAGCCATAAACTCAGCAGCATACTGAGGCAGGACACTGGAAGTCAGAACAGCAGCAGCACGAGCATCCTCATCTATCCACTGAGAGTAGTCAGTCAGATCCTGCCGGTATGTCGCAACAGCATCAGAATGGTCCTGGACCTTCCGGTCATAAGCAGTCAAAGCAAGAGCATCAGCACGAGTGGCTGCATCCTTGTCCTCCTGAGAAGCATCAGAGGCAAGGACAGTAGGCGTCGGTGCAACAGGCACCGAAGGAGCAACGGGGCGGGGCGGACAGGGGACCTCGCCAGAAAGCACACACCCCACAGACGAAGACCACGCATGTGGACGCGCATGAAGTTAGCGAAATCAGGGTAATTCGCTCCATCAAAGATAATCGGCAGCGAGGAATCGCAACATAGCCCGACGAGGTAGACATCTCTCTCTCTTTTTTTTTCTTTTTTTTTTTAAGTCAAAGGAGAGAGAAAGTGGATCTCAGATTGGATCGATCCAGCCAAGCTCACGCACGCACGGGAACTAGCCCCAATCGCACGCACACGCTGGCTGGAAAATCAGCAAGGACACCACGCGCACGATGCAGGAGGCGCAGAGGTCCGGGCGGCCTGGGAACGTGCAGCCTAGAGGGCGGCCTGCAGAAGCCGCCGGAACGGAGGCGACCCGGGCGGGCGGCGGCGGCAGGCGACGGCCGGCGGACGGCGGCCGGGCGGACTGCGGCCGGAAGCGGCGGCCGGAGGCACGGACAGAGGAGCCGCCGCACGCACCAGCGCGTGCGGGGAAGAGGATGACGGCGGCGTGCGGGACGGCAGCGGGGACGGGCCGCGACGGGCGGCAGAGGAGAGCCGGCGGGCCGAAGAAGAGTGGCCGGAGGCGGCTGACGACGACGGCGGCGGCCGGGGCGCGGCGGCAAGGAGCCGGGGCGCGACGGCGCGGCGGCACGGACGTGGAGAAAAAAAAAGAGCCTAACCTTGCTCTGATACCATGTTAGGGTAATAGTCAGCTTGTATTACCAGGGGGCCAAAGGCCACATATATATAGTACATGTACAGGTGAATATGCAGGAAGGCCCCTAACATATGGGCAAAATACAATATACACAAATCTACTCTAACAGTGAGCATGCATATCCTCCCTGGGTGTGGTATGTATTCTAATGCTCCACGTGTGCATGTACTTAAATTTTCTTTTGATGTATCCCCCATACTCCGCGTATCCAAGAAGAACCTACTTTCCTTTTTTGTGTGCAATAGTTTCATCTGGCATGACCCAAGAGTCATGACATGTTTCACCAATTTTATGCACTGTTTGCGTCGCTCTTTATTCTATGTTTGCGCTCTATTTCAGTCATAACGAAAGCATTAGCTTCGAGCTTCGTGTGTCATACATGGATTGTTTTCCTATATAAGCATACCTAGCAAAATTGAATTGAAGAATCAGTAGAGATGTTCTACAATTTTAACTGATATTTATTTGATATGTATACTGATAAATCTCCTCATTGCTCATTTGCAATTTTCACAACTGATGTAACGGACACAGCCTACTATGATCGATTGATTGTGTTTATTGGAGCCGTGTCAGTTCCTTGTAGTGACTGAAATTTGTCACTCATCAAATAAACAAAACAACCGGAGAAATCAGGAAAAAAAAGCCTTCCGATTTCAAGCGATTAACCAATAACAATCAAGCCATGCAAAACATATTCGCGTGCTGTGTTCCAAAAGCTATGATATGGTCTTGAACACTTCAAATTGTAGCCCTTGACATAGCTCTAGAACGATACCTCGCAGGCCCGAAAAACAGTCCATTGTGACCATTCCGTAATAAATACCCTAGAGGCTATTCAAGACTACATGTGTAATCGTGCATCATGGTCTTGTCACTTGGTGAAAAAATCAAGCTCCGCACATTCGCTAATTCTGATGCTTCCAAGTCCTAAGATCACTACAACATAATAGGCACGTAGAGACGCTGAATTTGGATCTAGAGACATGATATTTCATCCCTAGAGGCTTATAGAGCCGCTTTTATAAAGCGTCACTCAAGCGTCTTCTTATCCACCGTCTCAAGTAATATAAAGACGATTTCTAAGCGTGTCAAAATTGGGTAGGGACGCTGCATAGAGACGCTCAAAGCATGTCTACGCTTATAAAGACGTTTTAGTAGATACGCATTTCTAACGTCTCTACCAATATAGACACGTCATATTTGCGTCGCAAGATTTCTTAAAGATGTTTTCTTTATATGTAGATTATAGTTTTGTGTACAGGAGTTTATGCGAAATATGTATACTACACATTATGCAGGTATACGTACTCACAATAATGTATATGCGTCATTTGACAAAACATCTCACAAATATCCGCCAGTACAATTCATTATACTCGCACTTTTGTACAGTACACGATCATGTTTTGCACAGCTAAATAGTAGTATAAGAATCAGTTTCATACAAGGTTTGCTTGGGACATTCTGGGACGAGGGAGTACAAAGTGACGTCGACATACACATTACATTGCACTATAGCACATGGGTGGGGAAAGAAACTATGTGTGTAACATCGTTTCTGAAAACGAAAAACTGAACGGCCGCCGCAGACTCCGCTGATTCTAGCTGCGACACCACGATCAAATTTTTGCGCTCCGATCCGCAGATACCATCGCCGTTTTGAGCAGGGAAGAACGTCCAGGAGACGGGGAAGAACGGCCGCCACTGCTGGATCCGTCGACTGCATACCTATGGCTGCCGGCCTGCCGCCTCTGGATCCGGCAAACGCAGCAGCGTGCCACCGTTTTTACTGGCACCGATGGCATCTCCCCGACCTCGAGCAGCTCGCCTCACCCGTCACGAAGGCATGCACCGGTCCTCCGCCTTATGTCGGATCCGTATGACGGCGAGGCTGTGAAGTTGGAATCGGCAACCTGCAAAAGCTGATGCAATTAGCTAGCCACGGATGCGCTAATGATTGGTTACATAGATCGATTGTTTGGGGGTGTGCAAGCATACGATTTACTAGATCTGCGCTTGACGAAGGGAATTGCTGGAGAGAGCCCTAGAGAGAATGAGAGATTTTCACAAGTACGATCTGGGTGCGTGGGGCGGCATGACTGGAGTTAGGGTTAGAGACGCTGCTTTATAGAATACACTAATGGGCCTGGTAGGCCTGGATTATTTTTACACGGACTTAAATTGTTTTATCGTACATGCGGGAAGTAGTACTGGCTCTCATGTTGTTTCTAAGAGACGTGTTCCAAGACGTCTCATAATTCGTCTCTACTTATCTATAAATTAGCAAATTGATTTATTTGATTGATTTATAAATAAAAACTTCGGGACGCTTTGGGGATCGTCTCAATAAACGTCCATACGTAGAGGTGATGTACCATCCTAAGGACGAAGACAAATGCGTCACATAGAAAACGTCTCTACGTGCTAACTTTGTTGTAGTGGATTTTTTAGGTTTTCAACAACATTTAAAACGAGCTCCAGGTAAGTGCAAAACTCGTGTACATTGGTATGTGCCTATGTGGAGTTTGTCAATATAAACCTAGATATGGATGAGCTCTACACCTTTCTCAGCCTTGATCATATGGTTTTTCTTCTGAACGATGATCATGTTTGATCTATATTTTCATGCTTAAATAGAAATGATCTTATAAAGTTGGATATTATGTGGTGCAACAACCATACAGTAGATGCTTTATTGCAATCCATTATTGGTGTATGGAACACCGAACACATGGTATTGATGTACTGGTGTGAGGCACGAAACTTTTTTTTTTGATATATTCATATTCCACGGATCCAAGAACAACCTACTCTCCATTTCTGTGTGCAATAGTTTCATCCGGCACGACCCAAGAGTCAACACATGTTTTCACCTATGTTTGCACTGTTTGTGTCGCTCTTTATTCTATGTTTGCGCTCTATTTCAGTCCATAACGAAAGCATAAGCATCGTGAGTCATAGATGGATTGTTTTCGTATATAAGCAAAACTGAATTGAAGAAACTCAATAGTTGAGATGTTCTACAATTTTAACTGATATTGGTTTGATATGCATATTGATAAATCTCCTCATTGTTCTATCACTTTAATAATATATTGATGTTCGTTTGATGTATATTAATGGACCTCCATATAAGGCTCAGTTCGGCAACAACTGGCTGCAAGTTGATCATCGAAGATCATGCCTACGTGTGCCAGTCTCTTCCCTTCAAGATGACCGTACCGAACTCCATATCCGTCCCTCTCATGTGTACCGCTCGGTGTGCCTGTGGAGACTGTCATCCATGTGACAGACACATTTCCCATACTTAAGTTTTGTTCTCTAAGCTTTACAGAGATCCATATCTTCAGATAAGCCACCGGTAGCTGAGGGCTTTAGCATCGTATGACGAACCATCGTTTCATAGTTTGCGCGGGCTGGGAACTGCGAGGTGGACAAGCTTTAACACCAACAAGACAAGACCGAGTGATGTTAGACAAAGTTGTCCACGAGATCCGCCATGTCCCAGGGCCAGGGTCACGACGGCAGCTTCCGATCGAGCTCCATCTCCCTTCTTCTCCAAGCTACTGCTCCTCCTCCTTACAGTCCTACACGTCCATTTAGTCCTATGTCACCCCCTTTTAGTCCTACCCGTCCGTTTAGTCCTAAGCCGAATCCTAAGCGTCCGTTTAGTCATAAGCCTCCTTCTGTTGCTTCTCCTTTTGTTGCTGCCGTAGAAGGAAAGGCCTGCAAAACTTAGTAGCGGGTATAGAAAAACATGCAGAAAACTACTTTGTACTCCGTCCGTTCCATTTTAATGGACTTCCTATTCACCACATGGATGTATCTATAGTTGTAACATGTGTAGATACATTCACATTTAGTGAATAGCAAGTCAATTAAATTGAAACGGAGGTAGTAGTAGCAAAGGAGTAGTATCAGTTAGTCGTGTCTTCATGATTGATTGCGGTCTCAAATCTAGTCTAGCAGCTTCCAGGAATGACCGAGTCCGAAAAATAAATGATGTGTTGTATTATGTTGTGCTTCTGGCTCATGTCCCAGGGCCAGGGTCACGGGCTCACGGCACGGCAGCTTCCGAGTTCCATCTCCTTTCTCCTCCAAGCTACTGCTGCTACATACGTAAGCGTGAGCAGAGCGTCTCTTTTTGGTGAGTACTGGGGAAAATGTGACAATTGCACACCATGAGAACGAGGCACCAAAAAGTGTGTATGTTTATCTAAGGCATATTGGAAAGGGCAGCAGATAACAAGTGGATGTAGACGAGCTGGACAAAGCAACAAGTAGTGGATGGAGATGAGTATCTCGTGCTAGGAGCCTAGGAGCACATGCTTAAACAATGTCCATATTGAGCTGGTGAGCTAGTCATGGCCAGGATGATTTTATTTCTAACGTGGGTGTCGAATGAAGAGTCAACAAAACACTTAGGCCTTGTTTAGCATGGGTGTATTTTCATCCCCAAAGGAATTGGGGATGGGAAAAAATTTGGTGAAATTTTTGTTTTCATCCAATCCCCACAAATACTATTCTCCCACAATATACTAGCATGATGTAGAGTTTTTAATCTAGTAAAAAATGAAGAGTTTGGTGGGGGTATCTAGGGATTATCCCTACCAAAACCGGATTAGTAAACGGACTATTGGGAATTTCTCGGGATCCGGAATAACCCCTCAAATCATCGAAAATACACTCCACACGTCCACACGCCGTGCCGATGCTCCTCCACACGCTGCAGCCCGAAACCCAGGGGCTCGCCCGGCGCGAGTCGATATGTCTCCTTGCCATGCTCTGCGCGGCGCGCCGCACCTGCAGAAAGTTGATGTCGCATCTCGCGTGGTAGTTCCAGCACCCGGCCTCCAATTCGTCTGTCGGCAGCTAGCGACAGTGTACCTCCGGCCGCTGGCTGCACTAGCAGCTGTGATGCGGGAAAGGGGATTGTCACTCTGTTCGTGAAGCCGGTCTCTGCAGAGCGGGGCTACGGCTTGCTTGGCAAAGATGATGGGAGAGCAGAGCAGGGCTGCGGCTTGCAGCTTGCTTGCCAAAGACGGTCGAGGGGGCAGGGGCTGGACCTGGGGTGTTGGGGAATAATGGGGATGTTTGACAAGCTTGACTCAATCAGGTGATGCTAATATTTTTGATTCGCAGTTGAATTGATCTGTGCATTTTATCCTAGCACCAACGATAAGCTTAACCACTTAACTGGGCTGGTGTACATTGATTCAATTTGAGAAGATATGGGTAGTCAATTGGCTGATTAAATTAATGTTTTGTTCTATGTACAGATGTAGTTGCAGCATTTTTTTTATTCTTGGTTTTCAGCAAAGAACAGGTGGTAGGAGTATTCATTAGGAATATGTGATCTTTTTACGTCTACTTGAGGGATGCTTTGAAACATGCCGTGGCATTGTTGTGGTCCTATAATATTGATACTATATTAATATTATAAAAATTTAGGTGGTGCATCGTTCTAATAAGTATCAAAGGGCAAATTATCAAGATTATGCATCTTCCAGACCATTGGGCCAGTTTGGCAGCTCAACTTTTTATCTTTTTTTTAAGATATCACATTTTTTTTCTAGAGATGTTATTATTTGACGGTACCACGACCAATGAATGAAGCGACTATAATTCTTGACCGTAGTTGCATCCCTGTTAAGAACACTTTTTCCCACCACCACCGGTAGTAAAATTCTTCATGGCCTAAAACATATTTAGTAGAAATCAACCGTAGCAACACACGAGCATTTTTGTTATAAAATAAAAGAGCAAACATGTTGGGATACACTAAATATAAACCGCTCAATTGACAATCAACGATATATGTTCAATCCCGAAAAGAAAAAAAGAAATACATCAAATCCCAATGGAAACACGTGCCTGCGCCGTCCCCTGCCCGAGTTCCTGTCAGCGCCCCTCTCCTCCGGCCTCCTTCTGGTGGAACAGGACCATAGCGGCACCAAGCCTCCCTCCCCCCCCCCCCCCCCCCCCCCCCCCCCCCCCAAGCTCCGAGTCCTCCTGTACGAACTGAAAACAACTTGCAGACCCTCCTAATTGATTCGTGATCCGGCAGAGTATTGCATGGGCGTTTTCTTGCATCGTCTCAGCCTTTAAATATGGGAGCATAGGAGCGCTTGAGGACGAAGTCCCTCTGTTTAACTGCCGATTGGGCCTGAACGGGGTAGAAGAAGAGGAGGTCATCGAAGCTGGGCCGCACACGGCGCGTGGGGAGCAGAGGGGAGGCAACATGACCGAGAGCGCGATGAGCAGTCCACTGTCATGCACTCCTACACTCCTGCACCGGCATGATGCCGCTCTAGCTAACTGCAAGTGCTCCTCCTGATTCGTTGCCCGTGGGTGTAGTTTCGGCGAGCGCCACGTGAATTACACGGGACTGAGGGCATATTCCGTGACCAAAGGATGAGGATGGCGTCAACCCTTCATGTCTGTTGCCTACTCCGTGCGCTCTTCCTCTTCCCCCTCTACATGCATGCCTTCATTGTCGGGCACCAGTTATGTTGGCATCGGTGTGAGTTTTGTGTGCTCTATGATGCTTCCATAAGCATCGTTCTCTTTGCAATGTAAAATCTAGGACAGATGCAAAACTGTAAAATAAGTAATACATATAGACCTGGTATAGTCCTTTCACTTGTAAATTTTATCCTTTTAATTGTGAAGACGTGCGTTGCACGTACATGCCAACTAGTATTAGAAATAAACAAAAGGCCTTAGATGTGTCCTGGAGAAGCTGGGTTGTGATATATTTTCTCGCTTTTAAACAGTCCGTGACGCGTAATGAAGAATATATATGCTTCTCTATGTATTTTTTTACGAAGCCAACAGCGTTGTACAGTGTACACAGTTGCACTATTGATGTTATGCACACGGCTTACTACTGCTACTATGATCAGCCGATTTTGTTTTGAGGAGATGTGTCTAACCTTGCCACGACCTATATGAAAAAGGCAGTCAGGGATAACAGAAAAAAACAAGCATGTCGTTCAACCAGTAATTATTAACATGCAAAATTAAATTTACATGCTCTGACAAACAAGTTGACGAGGTCGAGAACCCAGGAGATTCTATCACTCGGCATGGTTTCACGACAAAACCTCTCAGGCCCAGAGAACAGTCAGTTCCCTCAGCCCCGTAATAGATACTCTAGAGCCCATAGAACAGGCAATGTCTAACCATGCACCATGATCTTGTCGCTTCGTGCACAAAGCTACCTCCACACACTTGCTAATCCTGATGCTTCCAAATCCAATGGTTTAATGTACTGAATCAACAACATTGGAAAAGGAGCTCTAGCTAAGTGCAAAACTCGTGTACATTGGTATGCGGGGTATATCAATACGAACATAGCATTCTTCCGGCGGGGGCAAGGCGGCCGACGAAGCAGCAGGTCCGGGCTGGGAGCACGTCAGCAGTGGGCTCGAGGAGGCGCCGGCGAGGGAAGCTGGGGCGGCGAGCGGCGGAGCCGGAGTAGACGCCGTCGTGGTGAGCGTCGGGCTCAGGGCGGCCGTCGTTGCAGACTTGGGGAGGGCCGCGTGCGAGACCTTCGCACCCCCGTTCTCCTTCCGGAACCTGCTAGCTGGGGGCAGCCGCAGCGAGCGAGAGATGCCAGCCGGGCGTCCGCTAATGGAGAGGTCTGGACCGAGGGCGCGGGGCCGCACATGACGCTCGCCAGCAGACGGCCGGACGACGGCGTGGGGATGATGCAGAGGAACCTGTAGGAACTGCAGCAGAGCTGGGCGGGGAGATGAGCTCGGCAGCTTCGACTCTGCCGGCAGTAGCGCCGGCCTGCCGGGTCGAAGGAGAGAGCGCCGGTGGAGAAGCCGGATCTGGTCTCGGCTGGAGCTGAGGCGACCAGAGCAGAGAGATCGGGCGGCGGCGCGCCTACCCAGCGGCGAGCACGGACGGTCGACGACCTTGATGCCGACGTCGGCGGTCACGGTGACCGCTGTTGCGGCCCCGCCGCCCTCCGATGCGGCTCCTCTCGCCGGCGCCTCCTCCGACCTGAGGTCGACGCCCGCCATGAAGACCGCCGTTCTGGCACGGAGCTCTCAGCCCCGTCCCGCTGCAGCGGTGGCGGACACTCCAGCGTCGTCCGCCGCCCCTGCTCCTGCTGCAACATCTCTGCTGGCAGAAGTTCATGTGCCGCCTCCGCGTTCGAACGTCGACAAGCTCGTCCCCGTGTCTTCCATGCAAGAGCAGCGCCCCCAGCACTTCACCGCGCCGTGCCCTGTTTCGTGGTCCTCTGCTGCTGATGACGATGAGTTTGGCAATGAGGAAGAGCTGCTGGCGCCCTGCACGCCGCCAGCTGCCACCAAGACCTTCGACGCTTCGTCTGACCCTGCCGTGTTGATAGAGGGCCTCGGGTTCTTGTCGCTACCGCCTGCTGCCTCGGGCGGCCCAATCTCTGCGGGGGTGTGCTCTGTCAAGGACCACGATGGTGAGGAGTTTGCTACACGTTGGCCTCTTCCAAAGGCACTGTTTCCGACTCAGAGGAGGTGTTTGCGGAGCCATGCCATGGCCTCTCTGCTGCCGCCGCCGCTATTGATGATGAGGAAGGCTGGACACAGGTGGGTCGGGGCGGCCGTCCCAGCCGGGCACCTTTGTCTCAGCTTCGAGAAGAAGGTCTCGACCGTAGCCTCGCCTTCAAGCGTTGGGCTCGAGGGAGGTGTTTTCGGTTGCCTCGAGCGTGGACACCAGGTCAGCTCTTGTCGTGGGCCATTCAGATGCATCCGATGTCGTCGTCCTGGTCATCGGGAGCGTTTTGCCGTGCGCGCTCTCCTGCTACTCGTTCTCGCTCTCCGGAAGCTCAGTCTCGTTCTCCGGACGCTCGTGCTCCTTGCCAGCGGAGCCGTTCTCCGTCCGCTCAGCCTCGTTGCCCCTCGTCGCCTCTGGGTTGGGCTGGGGTTGTGGGCCACTCGTCGTTGCGTCCTATGGTGCAGCCGTGTTGCAAGGATTCAGTCTCTACTGTGGAGTCCCAGTTTGCCTTGCTACGCATGGAGGTCCTTCAGAAGTTTGAGTTGCTTCGCTCTGAGGTTCACGACGCTCTTGCCAAGCTTCAGGTTGCATCGGTTGTATCTCTACCACCTGAGATACAGACTGGTTTTGTTGATGAGGGGTTCGAATGCTGCTTTGGAGAATTTTCTCCCCGTGCTCTACATGCGTCGTCGTCTGTCCTTACGAGGGTTGTCGCCACCGAGGTTGTGGCTCCAGTTGTGGAGAACTTGCCTGAGCTGCAGGATCATTGTGGGGAATCATCTGTGGTGATTCCAGTTGAGCTGGGCCTTTTGGAGCCTTTGGCGGTGGACATCGCGCCATCCCTACCTCCGTCTGAGTCCTGCGAGTTGCCCTCCTCTGTGGATAGTGAAGGTCCGTCCATCCGGTCGCCCTCTTTGACCGTGAAGCTATGTTGGCACGTATTGACCAGGCGGTCTTCGTGAAAAAGCTTGGTGGCTTGCTCGCTTGTTTGGAGGCAGCTAGCCCTGGATCTGGCGAGGCGATTGCTTGCCTCATAACTGAGGAGGCTTCTACCGGCAAAATCAAAAAGGTGAAAAAGGCTCTTAGGAGCATAGGCAAGAAGAGTGGTGCCATTGGTAAGGCGCCCGCGACTGCATAACGGCAGCTGCGTGGTCCTCGGGTAGTCGTCAGTCTGCGGTTGCTTAGCTAGAGTGAGTTTGTTGCTTCGTGAGTTGCTAGTTTTAGGTGTTGTCCTTTGTGGTTGTGTTGCCTCATGTTGTTGGTGTTTGCTGTATGGTTTTCGCCCGGTTTCTTCCACTAATAAACCGGGCACCTTCTTCTTAATAAATGGTTGGGGCAAAACTTTTGCCCCACAGTTTATAAAAAAACATAGCATTCCTTGCTCGGCCTCGATCATATGGCTTTTATTTCCTGATTCATGATCATGTTTGATCTCAATTTTCATACTTAAATAGGAACAGTATTATATAGTTGGATTTATGTGGTGCAACAACCATGTAGTGAATGCTTTTATGCAATTCAACAATGTTGTATGGAGCACAGGTGCTGATGTACTGTTGTGAGCATCCCCTCCTTGGTGAGGTGATGATTCGCATGTCCATTCACTGAACTTTTCATTTCATATATAGGTCTTTCATGAACCAAAAAAAGACTCCCAAGAATCACGTCCCTTACTGAAGTAGCCCTCTAATAAAAAAAACTTTATCATATGGATTGAAGTTCACGTTGTAGTTTCTTTAAATCCACACATCTTGAGGAACTTTTTGCATTTGTCTTCTTAAATAACATTGTCACTACGAGCGAAAACATGCGACAGGAAGGGGTTGGCTAATGGGATATACAGAACTTAAAACATTTTTTCCACGACCAATAACAAGTTAAACATTTCTTAATTAATTTTTGTTTATATTTTAGCTAAATATGCAGATAAAGGGCTAAACATGCCATTACACCGCGTACCGTGCACGCCGCCGCAACTGGCCCAACACCGCCTCTTGCATGAGGAAACCTCGTCCCGAGCGCCGACATATCCTTTGTCATCCGACGCGCATCCACCAGACGGTCGAGGAGGCACAACACCACCTCCACCACAGCATCCCGATGCCAGACATCAGTCAGCTACAAGAGGGGTGGGTGAGTAAGGTCGTCGAACTGCCCGTCGCGCTGCGGCTCAGAGGACAGGCACGCCTACACTAGCTACATCACGGAGAGGCTCAGAGGACAGGGTTGCGCAGCGGGCCGAACCCTTCTACTCCATTTTGTCGATGCACTGGCACAAAGTGGTAGAAGCGAAGTACCAGGCGCGGGTCGGCAGCTTCTTCCTCCCTGCTGGCAGGTCGTCGCCTCCTCCGGGTGGTTCATATCGGACGACGAGCTATTCAACGACGACAACGAAGACGAGCGGCCTCCCGAAACACCGGCACAACCTGCCCAGCACCAGCACCGGCACCGGAGGAAAGAGCGCAGGATGTGGACATGTAGGGCGGCGTCTGCTAGATCAAACCTCACCACACTCTGGTAAGGACGGCGACAGAAAGGTCCAATGAGGGTTCATACACAAAAAAAAAATAACGGCCCCAACGACAACTCCATCTCTCCGGGCCGATCCAAAAACTGTCTGGCACTCCCGAGGCCAACCCCATACTTAGGGGCCTGATGGGGGAGTCGGACAACGTCCGGACCTGTCCGCATGCAGCCTAAGATAGGCGGACCCGAGTTGTCATCCGTACACTGGTCACGTCGATTTTAATGGCGGATCAGGGGTGGCGGGCCAACCCCATACTTAGGGCATGCTAAGCCAGCGCGACGGGGACACGTCGCCGATATTAAACCGACGCGTTGCCACCCACCTTTCGGTTCGCCTTGCACCACCGTTTCCCGCCAGTTCTGTTTTCCGTTTAAACGATTATTTGCCAAACTCCACGGGAGTGGTAAATAATTAAGTCCCTGAACTTGTTGTTAACGCTCTGGTGTGGCTATAGGGGTGGTTCTCTTGGTGTGCCACTCGACAGGGGTGGTAGATCTATGGGGGCTGCTGGGAACAGAGTAGCAGCGAGAGCCAAGCGACTGAAGGGTAGACCGTGGACTGTTCGTTTAGGCAAGGAAAACGTGTAGCAATGTTCGTGTCTTGCCAATTGTTTGTATTGGCGGTTGGGAAAGTTTACGCTGGCGCAGTTCACCTACAATGATGACGGTCTTGCCAAGTGTTCGTTGATGCAAGAACACTTTGGTTTGAGGACGTGGGTTAATGCCTATATTTTCTCAAGTTCGAAATGTATTCACAAAACATCCCAAGTTCAAAATGTATTCACAAAACATAACTACACATCCCAAGTTCAAAATTATTTTCATTTTTTCAGGAAAAAGCCACTAAAGTATTGTAAGTTTAAGTGTAGCTAAAACATAACTATACATCACAAGTAACTCTGCATAGAAATCTGCAGATTTATTCAGAGAGCTAAAGAACAAGTGTGTGCAAGTTTCAGTGTACCAAAAAACTGAAGACCATTTCTTCAGTGTAGCTAAGGAACACATGACGTGCAGCTCGCTGAACTCCACACGGAAGTGTTCGACGTCGTCCATTGAATCATGTCTCCCTCTCCCTCTCTCTCTCTCTCTCTCTCTCTCTCTCTCTCTCTCTCTCTCTCTCCGCCTTACTCTCCGGCGGCCGGTCTCCTCCCCTCTCTCTGCATCCTGCGTGTCTACAATCAGTGGAACCTGTTGGCAGATGCAGAGCGAGCTGGAGTCTTGGCGGTAAATAACTGGGATGCACTCGGCGCGACGCAACCGGCAGCCATGGCTGCCTGCACCTCCTTCAAACCATTCGCCGTCGCCATCCCTCCTAGGATGCAAAGGGAGCCGTGTCCACAACTCAGACTCTTCGTACACCTTTCCGCGCGACTACGACGGTCACGCACGCGACGTGTTCGACCGAATGCCGCTGTTGGGATTTCCAGGTCAGGAGGTTATTGCTTAATTTTACGGTAATGTTGCTGTATTTAGATTGCCGAATGTGTGTCCTGAGTGATTCAACGCGTGCTTTATTTACTGGACCCGGAGAAGTGTTCAAGATTTCCTTTTGTCATTGCTATGTGATGCCTGCACTCTTTTGCACTCATTCGCCGTAATCCTTGGATACTTCAGCAAGCCTGGGTTGTGCTGGAACGATCTGGACAAGACCACCATATAGTTTACTTCGCCAAGGCCATGTATGTTTCTGCTGTCCAGGGCGGCATCAAGATGTATTCCAAGAGCTATAGGACAAGCAACTGCATAGTTTACTTCGCCTATATGCTGTTGTACCGTGTGAAGGAGCCAATTTTTCCTTGTTATTGTTACTCTACTGTTTTCACCAATGTTGTGAGTTTGGTTATTTGTAGCATTACCTTGACTCCACGATTGTATATCTTTGCAGGAAAATAAACAATCCAGGGAATAACAAGCTTATAGGACAGGAGCATCGATCCCAGAGTACTGTCTACTCAACATATGCTTCTGCAATGTACTCTTAGCACCATTGAATCTCCTTCCACTCTAGCCAGCTATCTCTCTCATAAGGACAAGATCTGTAGGAACCAAGCAGTACAAGGATCATGGAAGCCGTGCAATGGATAGTGTCGGCCGGGACAAACATCTTTGAAGAGATCCAGCTGAACGACAACTTGTCCGGTCTCCGGAGGAGCTTGCCCAAAGCTCACATCCTAATTGATCGCGCCGAGTGGGGCAGGTTGAAGGACAAGAATCTGGCCCTCTTGCTCTCTCAGCTCAAGGACACTACCTCTGACGTGGAGGACCTTCTTCGTGAGTTCGATGACCAGTTACTACAATGGAGAGTGGAGGATACCAATCGAAGCAGGGCAGGTCAATTTTTTTCTTCCTCATTTAATCTTGTCAAGGTTTTGATCAGCCGTACCAAAAATCGAGTAACGGATGCCCAGTGTAATCTCGACAAGATTGTAGCCGAGATAGACCGAGCACTTAATCTTATGGGTCTTAATGTTGAGCCGCCACAGCTTGGCAAGCCACTTATGCCAGAGACAAGTTCAGTGATAAGTGTGCCTCATGTATTCGGTCGTGATGAAGAACGAGATCTAGTGATTGAGAGACTGGGTGTGACAGTTGGACGTGACAATGTACGAGATCAGGTCATCAAGCTATTGGGTGTGCCCCTCACTAGGGGTGGTAGATCTTCGAGGGCTGCTGGAAAGAAAGCATTAGCACTAGGCACAGGAGCAGTTGCATCTACATCCAGAGCTGCGAAGCGACTAAAAGAAGAGAGTAGCAGGAGTGTCTCCAACAAGGCGACCAATTGTGGCATTGGCAATGTTTGTGTTATGTCGATTGTTGGCATTGGCGGGGTGGGGAAGACTACTTTGGCCCAATTCATCTACAATGATCCAAGGGTGAAATTCAACTTTGATTTGAGGATATGGGTTTGTGTTTCTGACCTCTTTGACAAGAAAAGGATACTGACTGATATAATTGAATCCATTCCTGGGGAGGTATGTAATCCATCAAGCAGTTTAAATAATCTTCATATGAAGCTGATGGGGCAGCTGAAGGGCCAGAAGTTTCTCTTGGTCTTGGATGATATATGGCCCAGTGCTAATGGCGAATGGGAGGCATTTTTTGCACCACTCAGGCATGGACATGAAGGCAGCATGGTATTAGTGACTACAAGATTTCCAAAGGTTGCTGACGTTGTCAGCACCGGGATTAAGCCTGTTGAACTTCAAGGCCTACCTACTGATATATTTTGGGAGTTTTTCAAGAAATGTGCATTCGGTGAACAAAACCCAGAGTTATATCCTCAGTTGCACGACATTGGTCAGAGCATTGCTGATAGGCTGTGCGGGTCTCCTCTAGCTGCCAAAACTCTTGGACGCTTGTTGAGTATGGAGCTTACTCATCAACATTGGAGGAAGATCCAGAGCAGCGAATTATGGGAGTTGCCACATGAAGAAAATGAGATATTGCCAGCCCTTCAACTGAGCTACTTGTATCTCCCACGGAAACTAAAGAGATGCTTTGCGGTTTGCTCTATGTTTCCGAAAGATTATAGCTTTGAAAGAGATGAGATTGTTACATTTTGGGTGGCACAATGCTTTGTTGAAACAAATGGGAGCATGCGCCTTGAAGATACTGGTTGTCAATATCTCGATGATTTAAGGAGTAGATTCCTCTTTCAAACTGATCCGGTGCACCCTAAAAGATATGTGATGCATGACTTGATCCATGACATGGCACAGTTTGTTTCGCTTGATGATTGTTTCGTAATGCAAGATTTGAGCTACAGGAAGCTTCAGGAATCGTCAGATACAGTTCGACATATGTCAATTGAGGTGGATAATGAAGCTCTTAGCAGAATTGGAGGCATTGAACATTTGAATAAATTGCGTTCACTTAGGTTCGGAAAATATTTGGAGGTTGATGTTCCATGGTTCAAGGATCTCTCAAGCATTCTCTTTTTGAGTCTAAGGGGATGCAAGCTGGTAAAGCTACCTGAAAGCATTTGTGAGCTAAAAAGTCTTCGTTGTCTGGACATATCTGGCAGTAACATACAAGAGTTACCTGAAAAATTCTGGTGCCTTTATAGTCTACAATATTTTTACGCCAAGGGGCTGAAAGCAATTCATCCAGACGTGACAAAGCTTGTTAACTTGCGTCGTCTAGATCTGGCAGCGGAAGCCGCATTGAAGCTATCTAGAATGAGTGGTCTTGGAATGCTGTCTTCTCTACAGAACTTGGAGAAATTTACAGTTGAAAAAGAGGATGGGCGTAGGATTGGTGAGTTGAAAGAGATGAATCAGCTGAGTGGAAAGCTATGCATCTATTCTTTGGCTAAAGTACAAAATATGGAAGAAGCTTCTGAGGCTAGGCTTGCTGACAAGCAATACCTCAAGGAATTGTACCTAGGCCTGGGAGGAGTCTGTAGGTCGTTTCCGTGCTTTCGAACCGAGTTCTGGAAGGCTTGCATCCTCCTTCGAGCATAGAAAGTCTTAAAATTGATAAATTTGGGGGTGATAGCTTTCCTCCAAGTTGGTTCAAGCACAAAAACCTGCCTGTTTTAAGAACTCTGCATATTAGCAATAGTACAGGAGTTAAAGTTTTGATCTACAGAGGACGCTAGATATTGAAGCGAGCACAACTTCAGCTGGTGGTGCGCTAGGTGGTTCAGTTGGTGCATGTCTTCCCTTCATAAGCCTCACAACTCTACGTTTTGACTGGTGCAGATATCTTAAAAATCTTGACCAGTGCTTGTCCCCAGAATATTTGCCGTCCATCCAATCGATACAACTTGAATATTGTCACAGTCTAGAATCCTTACCTGCCCACAAATTTGGACATTTTGTTTGCCTCCAAGACTTGAAGATCACTGCTTGCAGGAAATTGGTGTGTCCAAAAGAAATGGTTTTGCCCCATTCACTCCAACGACTCTATATTTCCCAATGCAACGGTTTGACGAGTCATTAAAGCCAGGTTGCTTAAAGAACCTTGCCTGTCTCACCCTTCTGCATTTGGAAGGCTGTTTCAACATGACCTCCATTCTATTGAACTCGATCAACACAACCAATCTGAAGGTTCTGGTTCTCAAATCATGCCGTGAGATATCCTCGATTGGAGGATCGCATGTTCTTTCATCCATACAGCATGTCGACATATCTGAATGCCCTAAGCTTACCGAAGTACAAGAGCAACCATTGTTAAAGAAGGGACTCAAACAGTCTGAGCTGAGTGAACTACAAACTTTCAGTAAAAAAATGTAAGACCTCTAACCAACTAAGATTGTACTTTCTTCTCAGTTTTATATTGCTTGCAAATGTTGTGGTCTTTCTGTTTTGTTGATTAAGTTTTCACTACCCAACTTATGAGGCATTAAGGCAGGGTGCCGTAAATAATATAATTGCTCTGGTCAATAGTGTTGGTTCTTCGCCGAAATTAAGTCGATGGGTCTTTCAAATGTGAATGCATGCTTAATCTTAATTTTTAAATGAGAAGAGATACGTTCTTGATCCAAGAGTTTACCATGCATGTAGGTGACGACACTTTGAGAGCCTCTGCCACTTGAGCAAAATCATCAGTTACCTCAACAAATCCAAATTGACACTAAAACCTATATATAGCAGTTTTTCCATGAATCAATGTGCTATGTTGTGTCTGCATGTTTACCGTGAAACCTATATTTATTTGATATAAGAAGGTAATGAGCATACCTCTATTATTCATAGCCTTACTCTTAGTTGTTCTCTGTATACTATTTGTACAGGAAGAGCCACCGGTCCGTGTCCCTGTACAGTTGATTGAGGCTTGCTGATGCAGCTGGATGCCATGCCATGGCTGTCAATACTTGCTCCAAGTGAGGTGTTCCTTTTCAATCCAGGTCACAAACAAGTGTCCGAGGAAGCCAGGAACACCCAAATGGTCTCTTCTATGTTTGTGATTCTGCGAGTCATATGCAGTGTTCATAGACCCCGTTCCAGTATGTGGTGCTGCATTTCGTCCAGGTGGCTCTTGCTGTAAAAGTCAATTCGGAACTGCATATTGGGCGATGTGAGGTATCTTGATTCAGGCTTTGCCTGTGTTGATGGGACGCAGAGAGGAGTCATCTGATGTGGTCATGTACAGCGCAAGGCCCTGCATTTTACATGTGCCGAGTCTGAACTGAATTGTGAATCGACAATACGCATACCTACTACTACCTGATACATGTAGCCGAACAGTGTATGTTGGAACTATATATGCTACATGCTGGGACATGCATTATCTGATTGGAGTAGCATTTCTGTGTCAATTGGTGCACTAGATAAATTTGCTGGAGAGTGAGGATGTCTGGCAGGCTTTTGACAGTATAATATAAGAGTAACAAAGCTGTGGTTCTTCATTTGATTTGTTCATTTGCCTGAAGATCCGTGTACATGGATCTAGATTTTACCCTAGCACATGTTCCTCGACGCTGAGGGCATCCTTTAAGCGCGGCCGTTTTTCTAGCATTTCGTATTGGCTACTATTGTCCTAGCTGCAACCTTTAACACGATGCCCACATCACGAGCCGCGGCCACCGATGTCCTGGCCCCCCTCTAACCCCCTCCCCCGCACCTTAACCCTAACTCCGGTCACCGAAACTCGGTCAACGGCGAGCACCCCACCCGCACCCTAACCCTAACTCCGGTCGCCGAAACTCGGTCAACGGCGAGCACCCCACCCGCACCTGCACCCCCCCCCCCACCCTAACCCTAACTCCGGTCGCCGAAACTCGGTCAACGGCGAGCACCCCACCCGCACCTGCACCCCCCCCACCCTAACCCTAACTTCGGTCGCCGAAACTCGGTCAACGGCGAGCACCCCACCCGCACCTGCACCGCCCCCCCCCCCCCACTCGTTAAGGTTCTTCCTCGCCTCCGCCGGCGACGCCACGACCAGCCGCGTCGTCCCCGTCTCCGGCGAGGTCCTGGCCTCACCTCCGACAGGGGGCTGCGTCGTCCCCGTCATCGGTGAGGTTCTCGCGGTCGCCGTTGTCCTCTCGGTCGCCATCGTCCTCTTTGCGCTCAGGCAAAAAAAGAAATGGGCCACGCCCATAAGACACGGGGGGGTGGGGGAGCGATTAGGCTCCGACCTACGCGTCAACTACTATTTGTCTTATTTGACAATGCCACCGAGAAGTGGCGGAGCTGTCCATGGGTCAGGGGGCGCTGTCCCCGAGCCCATCATCATTTTGTGATTCAGCCCTTTGGAACTGGCCCATTTGCCCCGCCCCTCCAATAGCCCAGGACCTTTTGGTCTTTTGTCCCCATTTGCTGAGGTGTACAAGTTCTAACACCGATAAGACGAGACCTTTCGCCAAAAAAAAAAAAATTAATAATAATAAGACGAGACCGAGTGATGTCAGTCAAAACCGTCCATGAGATCGGCCATGTCCCAGAGCCAGGGACACGACACGGCAGCTTTCGAGTCCCATGTCCCTTCTCCTCCAAGCTACCACTGATTTGCGTGGGTGTCAAATGAAGAGTCAACAAAACACTTTGACGTGTCCTGGAGAAGCTGGGGTGTGATATATTTTCTCTCTTCTAAACAGTCTGCGACGCGTACTGACCAAGATATCTGCTGCTCTGTGTTATTTTTTTCCACCACATTTGACGTGTCTGGCAGCTGCTAGCTAGATCAGCAGTGGAACAAGCGGCCGGGTCAGATAACTTGGACACTCAGACTGCATTGCATATATAGGAAACTGCGTGACGATCAACACTCGGAGGCGGAGCATAGCAGAGGCGATATGTCTGCTTGCTTTTCTTACCTTGATCAACACTCGGTTGCGCACTCCACACTCTGACTCACATTAGCCAATGCGCTGTACACGGGTTTATTATTTACGAAACCAGGAGCGTTGTACAGTGTACAACGTTTCACAACTTCTGTTACGCACGCGGCTGAATACTGCAACTATGATCGACCGATTTTGTTTTAAGGACATGTGTATGTACCTTGTCAATATCGATATGAAAAAGGCACCGTAGAAAACAGAAAAAAAAAAAGCCTATCGTTGTTTAACCTGTAACTATTAACATGCAAAATTACAGTTACATGCTCTTCCAAACACGTTGATGAGGGCGTGAACCTAGCAGATTCAGGCCCGGTCCTGAGGTGCAGTGGAGATTCTCTGACTTGGAAATTCTGACTTTGTCCTGAATTTGATTCACTGACTTGTGGACCCCATATGTGATGGGCCCACGTGTCAGTGAATCAAAGTCACCTGACTTTGATCTCAGCTAAGTCAGAGAATACGTGCCACCTAAGATGGGGCAGGAGGGGCGGCCGCCCAGAGCCCAAGCGTTATGCTCCTTTTCTACTTTGGTCTATTTTCTTTGGTTTGGGCCCGTTAAATAGCTCAGCCTTTTTTATCACTTCGTACTCCCTCTGTTTTTAAATGTAACATGTTTTAGATGTTACACATGCTATCTACATAAATAATAAAATGAATAAACATACACACTAAAATATGTATAAATATACTTGTATACATGTGAATGTGTACAGAATGTAAAACATCTTATATTCAAAAACAGAGGGAGTAACTATGAAGGTATTAAATGCGGTGGGTCCTGATATCCAAGAAAAAAATGGCGTGTGGCCTACTAGCTGAACGTTATTCACAAATCATGATCAGTTTGTGAAGGGCAAAGTTTAGATATATCTCGTTCAAATAAAAAAGCGAAAAGGTTTGCTCGAAGTTCCTTGTCTTCTGTTCTAGGTCACCATGCTTGGCAAATTAATCTTTGCATCCCTATAAACTTGTTTTCAGAAGACGATTACAACACAAAAAAAAAGGTGGGGTGGGGGCGGTGACTCGACTATGGGAAGAAAATCAATCTAGGGAGTGCCACACACAATTGACTCATTTTTCATTTCCATCATGCATTGGTTTATTTGCTCATTTGCCAACTTTAAATGGAAAGGCCAAGAATTGGTATGAATCTAATTCACCATCTAATTTGCCTCGTGTGCGGCCTTTCCATGGCAGGAGCTAGATCCAAACCATCGTCGAGCCTCACACGGACACACCGAGCAGTGAGAAACCGAGTCGGTGAGAAGAGATTATACTGCACCCAAAGCTACCGCGACGACGCGGCTCTAGGCAGAGTCGATGTTAAAATTTATAAGATTGATATTGACATACCATCATTAGTGAATTTGCATCTACTAAATGTTAAAGAAAATTTTAAGACAATATGTATACATTATTTCATATCAGCATGACTTTTGTATGCACTTTAACTATTTATCTAGTAAATGTTGCACATAAATATATTTGTAGGCCCCATATTATAATTTCACACCGGGCCCCCAAAATGTTAGGACCGGCCTAAGGAGATTCTATCTAAGGATGGCAATTTTACCCATGGGTACGGGTACCCGCGGGTACCGTACCCGCATGGGTAGGGTATGGGTATAATTTTATACCCATGGGTAGTACCCGTACCCTACCCGTTTAAGTCGTGGTAGGGTACGGGTATAACCTTGTACCCGTGGGTATACCCATACCCTACCCGTTTATATACCTTACCTGTGGAGGTCCAACATTTATTCTCGTGAGTTTGTGAATCTATGTGAAGTTGTCATCAATTCTCAATTTGAGTTGACATAATTGTCACGTACTCAAATATATGTTATTAAGTTGAGATAAATGTTTTTTCTTTTATCAAAAATTTACCGATGATTGTAAAATTTTGAGTAACTTGTGTACTATTTGATCAACCCGGTGGGTACCAATGGGTATGGGTATCCGTCGGGTATGGGTACGGGTAAGGTTTCATACCCGTGGGTACGGGTATGGGTAGAATTTTGTACCCATTGACTACGCGGGTATGGGTATGGTATTGGTCTACCCGCCCCATACCCTACCCATCGCCATCCTTAATTCTATCACTCGGCATGGCTTCAGGACAAAAGATCTGAGACCCAAAGAACAGTCCATTTCCTCACGTCTGTAATAGATACCCTAGAGACTATAGAACAATACATGTCTAACCATGCATCATGGTCTTGTCATTTCGTGCACAAAGCTACCTCCCCACAATTGCTAATCCTGATGCTTCCAAATCATATGGTTTTTGTGGTTTTCAACATCATTGGAAAAGAAGCTCTAGCTAAGTGCAAAACTCGAGTACATTGGTGTGCGGGGTATGTCAATACGAACCTAGCAATGGATGAGCTCTATTCCTTGCTCGGCCTCGATCATATGGCTTTTATTTCTGATTCATGATCATGTTTGATATCAATTCTCATGCTTAAATAGGAACAATATTATATAGTTGGATTTATGTGGTGCAACAACCATGCAGTGCATGCTTTTATGCAATTCAACAACGTCGTACGGAGCACACGGTGTTCATGTACTGTTGTGATCATCCCATCCCTCGGTGAGGTAGGTACTTTAATGCTCCACATGTATATCTGTCGTTCATGAACCCAAAAAAGACTCCCAAGAATCTTGTCCCTTACTGAAGTAACTCTCTAATAAAAGGTTTATCATACCGATTGAAGTTCATGTTTTAGTTTCTTTAGATCCACACATTTTGAGGAACTTTTGCATTTGTCTTCTTAAATAACATTGTCACTACCGAGCGAAAACATGCGACACAAGGCGGTTGGCTAATGGGATATACAGAACTTAAGACATTTTCTACACGACCAATAACAAGTTAAACATTTTTATTAAATTTGGTTTATATTTTGGCTAAATAAGCAGATAAAGGGCTAAACACGCAAATAAAAAAATGCCCAAAATATAGGAAAACTTACAACCAAGAGTTGAATTTTCTCATAAAAAGATTGTTCAAAATAGATTGCGTATCTGGTTGTAGCTTAAAATGTATGAACAATCATAAATTGTAGGAGGTGCTCTTACAAAGGTGCACGCTAAGAATTCTTTTTGGTATATGTGCACCATATTTGGTAAGCTGCACGCACATTTGTCTTAGTGATAAGTATACCAAACCCATGAGGTAGAATAATAATAATACAAAGTCCATGTGACATAATATTATTTTTCAAGTTAGATCAAGAGAATATCTGATATAACCGGACAATTTGTAGTTAAACCTACGGCGTATGCGTACCCTAAACAAAAGGTAGATTACAATCAAGACCATATGCGTCATTTTTTTTTTGCCAAAGACGCAACTGACTTCGCTGTCCTTGTGCCACCATTGTTGCCACCGGTGGTGCACAACATCGTGAAATTGAATCGTTGAAGTACATGCAAAGGTCTATGAAATACGAAATGTTGCTAAATGCCTTAACATTAGACCTTCGCACACGGAGATTCACAATCGTGCCAAGCATATTGGGAGTGGCACCACCTTAATCTAGGAAGACAATTGTTCAAGGATCGCTAGACCAGGTCAACGTTCTCTTGCAATGACTCGGAAGAAGAGGTTGTTGAAGAAGACAATGTAGTCGCTAGCGATGCCCATGGATCCATGCAAATAGACAACACAAATAAACCAACACGTTGTCCATGAAGAACAATGGGGATATAAACTCCCAGGAAGGGGCGGACCCAGGACAAAATCAAACCGGTGTCATTGTACATGTCAACCAGATTTTTAACCTAGACTTAGGGGTGCCATAGACTAGAAATGTACAAAATTTAGTAAAGAAAATGGATTTCACCCGGTGTCCTGTGACACCGGCTAGCATAGTGTAGGTACGCCCCTGCTCCCAGGCTACTTGAAAAACACCGGACCATGAACACCGATAGAGGTTGGGTTGGACGACTTTTATTCAACAACACCACCATCACCGCCAGACCAGGTCGCAGTAAAATCTACCGATTTTGTTTTGAGGAGTTGTGTCTCTACCTTCTGGTGACTTGATTTTTTCACGATCGATATGAAAAAGGCAGCCGGAGAAAACAGAAAAACTAGCGCGCCGTTAACCAGTAACTGTCAACATGCAAAATTAGATTTACATGATCTTCCAAACATGATTGATGAGATCGTGAACCCTCGAGATTCTATCCTTGGCATAGCTTCACAATCACGACAAAACCTCTCAGTCTCAAAGAACAGCTCGCTTCCTAAACTCTGTAATAGATACCTTAGAAGGTTTAGAAGAGTATATGTATAACCAGGCATCATGGTCTTGTCACTTCGTGCAGAAAGCTAGCTCCACCCAATTGCTAATCCCGATGTTTCCAAATCCTTTTATTTTTGTGGTTATCAACAACATTGGAAAATGAGCTCTAGTTAAGTGCAAACTCGTGTACATTGGTACGTGAAGTATGTCAATATGAACCTTAGCAATGGACGAGCTCTACCCCTTGCTTAGCCTCGATCATATGCTTCTTCTGAATTCTTATCATATTTGATCTCTATTTTCATGTTTAAATAACAACGGTATTATAAAGTTGGATTTATGTGGTGGAATAACAACTATGCAATAGATGTCTTCGTGCAATTCAATACTGTTGTATGTAGCACATGGGTATATACGGTTGTGATCATCTCCTCCCACGTTGTGTCTGCAGTAAAATTTCATTTTCATATATCCGTATTTTACGTACCCGAAAACAATTCCCAAGAATCCCCTCTCTTACCGGAGTAATCCTCTAATAAAAGTTTTGATCATACTAATTAAAGTTCACAATGTAGTTTCTTTAGATGAGCACATTATTTGAGATTTTTTTACCGAGCAAACAGGCGTCATGAAAGGGTTGATGAATGAGATTTACAAGTAGAACCTTTTTGAATTAGATCTAATTTATATTTCGATATATGACCTGATAAAATGTAAACAAACAAACACAAAAAAAAAGGAAATATTACAACAAAGAGTTGAATTTTCTCAACAAAAAAATGTTTAAAATATATTACACATGTGGTGTATCTTAAAATATTCGGATAATCGTAAATTGTAGGAGATGTTTTTACAAAGGTGGGTGCTAAGAAAACTGTGGGGATATGTGCACCATTTTTTTTAATCACCATGCGCATTTATCAGTGATAAGCACAGCAAACCCCAGTCCTACAATAATAATACAAACTCGATGTAAGACAATATTATTTTCCAAGTTAAATGTGCTTTATATCACATCGAGAGTATATCTGCTACAATCAGAAAATGGGTAACTAAAACACTCAGTGGACCTAGACGAGCTTGGTGGCTGGAGTCGAATATCATCTCTTGCTATGGGCACGTGTTTAAATAATGCCCAATTGAGTTGTCGAGGTGGCGAGCTAGTCATGACTTGGATGACTTTTTTTTAGCGTGGGTGTCGAATGAAAAGTCAACAAAACACTTAGACGTGTCCTGGAAAAGCTGGGTGTGATCTATTTTCTCTCTTTTAAACAGTCTGCGGCGCGTACGGACGAATATATCTACTGCTCAGTGTTTTTTCTTCCAACACGTTTGACATGTCTTTTTAGATTCTCAGGGAGGCTTCCCCGGTTCCATTAATCATAACGAAACCATCGAGTTCATACATACAAGGTAATGCGTAAAAGTAAAGAATGCGAGACTGCCTGAAACAAGCGCAGTTCTCCGAGCCAAAATACCAGGTTTGCCGCACTACGGGACTGGCAGGCTACGCCGACGGCCAAAAGCCGTCGGCAAAGGCCTATAGGCCGTCGGCGTAGCCTATGCCGACGGCAACCGTCGGCTAATCTCGGTCGGCGTAGGCCCGCGTAGGCATAGTTCAAAAAGCCGTCGGCATAGAAAAAAGCCGTCGGCACAGCCTACGCCGACGGCCAGGAGCGGGCCGTCGGCGAAAAAGCCGTCGGCGTATAGGTTGGTGGGACCCACGACAACCATCTGATGAGAAAGCCGTCGGCATAGGCATGGACACGTGGCTGCATCTGGGGTTCCCTGGCGTGGCATCTGATGAACCTATGCCGACGGCAGTGCCGTCGGCATAGACATGACCATTTGGTCACAGATTCACCTGTGCCGACGGCAATGCCGTCGGCATAGGTTTGCCAGATTTTAAAAAAAAAAGCTCCTGCTGCTCGTTTTTGCAGCAAAAATAGCAGAAAATATATGATAAATTATATGAGCATCACACAGAGGATATATATCATCACACATAGGATATCATCACAAAACATACAAGATCATCGTATGGATACAAAATGGTAGACCATAGTCTATACATCGAGCTACATATCCTGAGCCCTACATCGGCGGCGGCGACGGGGTGTACCCCATATCTCCGAGGTGAGAAAAGGCGATCGCCGGCTGGGCGCAGCAATAGAACCACCGGAAGAAGGCGAATCACCCGGCGAAGTACTAGCACGCGAAGCACCAGGAGAAGGACCCGTGGGATGTACCGGCGTGATGTCACGCGAACCCGGCGTAGCAGCACGCGAAGTACCAGCCTCGGGATCAAACGGCATGACCTCACGCGAACCTGGCGAGTCTGGCGTCTCTGAACCTCCCGCTCCCTACATGTTTGAGCAAGACTTAGCAACTTGCGAGGCGAAGGAAAATGGTAACCAGTGGTTTAGCAAAGAACTCACCGGGGTCGCTGAGTAGTAGGTCATAGCGAACTGGTCCCTCGATGGAAAGATTGGACACGGCCCCGGCTCAGGAGGCGCCACAGGAGTGTTTTCCGGCCGCTCTCCA
Organism: Poa pratensis; assembly: GCA_947311845.1. Classification (NCBI taxonomy): domain Eukaryota; kingdom Viridiplantae; phylum Streptophyta; class Magnoliopsida; order Poales; family Poaceae; genus Poa; species Poa pratensis. The sequence continues at coordinate 28,546,207 of CAMZMU010000111.1, forward strand.
CTGGCAAAATATCTAACCAGCGCCTACAAGATAGTTTAGAGTCAGGCGTTGCCAAAATAGAGCTTCAAACTAGGGAAGTGGGATTTGTCATATTTTGTAGAAATAAAGGTTGAAACTTACAGCGTTCATGAACTGTGTGTAGGAGAGGTGGGCCCGGTACTTCTCCTCCCACTCGCGATGGGCCTCCTGATACGCCGCATGAGCGGAAGCGTAGGCCGCCTCAAACTCCTACGATTTCGAAAATAAGGAATCTCGTCAACTTAGCCATGCAGGAACCAATATCGAAAGAGGATGAAAATGAGGAAAACTTACATCTGTGGAGGCGGATGGACGAGGCTTTGGACGACGCGGGATAAGGGGGGTGTCGGCAGGAAGGGTAGCTCGGAGACGCGTGAAGCTCGAGGCAGGACTGACCACCTTCTCAAGAACGCGATTGCGACCATGCTTCCTTCCGTGCCCCGACAGGACAACCGCGTTCTCGTCGACCTCCTCTCTCACGGGGTTGTTATCCACCTCCGGGTGCAGCCGCTGGAACGTCCCGCAGTAGTTATCCAAGTCCTCCTTGCCCTTCCCGTAGTACCTGAAGGGGACGGTTATCCAAGTCCGAATGTGAAAAATATGAACTAATATGAAAATGGATACAGAAAATATCCAAGTACCTGGGCTGCGAAGGCTGAGGCTCCGTGAAATCAAGCTTCTTCTGCTTCATCTCCCGCCACGTTTCCAAGTCAGTCATCGGCTCCCCGGTCTTGGCCTCCTGCATCGCGAAAAGAAATGTTATGCGTACCAAGTAGGAACATGACGGGAAAATAAATGCAAGTCATTCAATGTAGACGTATACCAGCTTTTCCTTGAAGCGGTGGTGGTTGAGGTTTCCCCCACTGTGTGTTCCCTCGGTGCCCCGGTTCGCCTTGTTCCGCTTGCTCAGGCGTCGAACTCGGCGTCATCCCCGACCCACCTCGAAACCAACGCCTCCCATGCGTTTTCTTTGCCGTCGGCCCAGTCGGGCATAACCTGAAAATCCAAATCAAGAAGAGGAGATAATGCAATAGCAACTTAGCAGCAATATAGAATTTCATTGACATTTTACTTACCGACATATAATCCTCCTTCGTGATGTCCGAGGGAATCTCCGTCTTCTTGACCCTCTTACGCCTGTTCTCAGACAGGAACACATTGGCGGTCGTAGTCTTTGGTTGTAGAACTGCTGCCGTGTCAACCTCACACAATGAGCACGCAAAGTGGGAGCCGCATAGGGGAGATGCTCCTCCTCCACCCGATAAAACCGCTTCAACCATGCATAAAAATATTGTGAGAGTCATGAGTTAGCACGTGGGGTCATAAACTATGAAGGAAACTCGGAAAATATGGCTTACCCAAAACTTGGAGATCACGGCCTCAGCAGTTGTCGCAAAGGGCGGGCACGGGGCAGCCTCATAGTCCGCCCAAGTAGTGGCCAGCTTCGGCTCGCCGTCGGGGACCGTGTCGTACAAGCCCGGCCACAGTTTCCTAATCAGAGCTCCAAGCAAGCTCGCAGGATGGCGGGGAGGCTTAACTGGCCATGTCCAATTACTGCACAATAATCAAACATTAGTACATATGCCAAATTGTTATGACCAAAATGAAATTACAAAATTAGTACACTTACTCCTTTCGGTTAGGAATAATGATGGCTTTCCCTTCCTCGTAGTAGGCCAGTCGGCCTCGTCGGGGACTCCCGCTTCACCACGACACTTCGGCGGCTTCGGCGCCGCCTCCCCCTCGCCCTCCACCTCCGCCTCGTGCTCCACCTCGTCCTCCAACTGGATCTGGGAAGCCACAGAGCCAGAAGCGGAGGGTGGACCTCGTCCTCCAGCTCGTCCTCCAGCCCGTCCTCGTCCTCGTGCTCGTCCTCGTCCTCCTCGCGCATCGCCGGGCACGACGTAACGCGGATTGGGAATTGCTCCTCGGTCACTTCGACGCAACGTACCAAGCAAGGTCGCCGAGCTTTCCTTGCCTTGGCTCATATTGTTCAATCACCTGCATTGAAAAAGAGAAAACAAGTAAGCAAAAGACATAATAAAATGTAGACAGTAAGCGTAAATAAGCATGTTGGAAAATAAATACTAAAACAAAAAGACATAAAAAAATGTAGACACTAAGCATAAATAAGCATGTTGGAGGCATAATAAAATGTAGACACTAATGCAATTAAGAGGCATGTTGAAAAATAAATACTAAAGCATAAAGACATAAAAGACCGTCACCTCGATTCATCACTCTCAGAATTAGATTGGTTCTCACTGTCACTATAACGTGAGTAGTAGGTTGGAGGCTCCTCGCACGGTGGAGGCTCCTCATCGTTTTCATCGGCCGTTGTAACTTCAAGAGCATATCTATTTCTTTCAGATCCACCACTGGCTCACCACGAGTGTGTGCATCGTTCTCGAGGTCCTCAAGACCACCCGGTTGTAAGGCAAAGTCCCCGAAGTCCTCTTGCTCTTGATAGAAAATTCCCTCGTATGTTTTAGGGTCAATGTTGTTGTAATCATCGGCGGAGGGCATGGGTAGCTTACCATGTGGCGATACCCGGAACACGACTTCCCAGCCCTTGAGGTTCTGTTTCTGGCATGGGTAGGGCAAATAATAAACTTGCTTGGCTTGGTGAGCCACAATATAGACATCGGCTCCGCTATAGGTGGTTGAAGGCCTAACTTCAACTAACCCAATGGTAGGGTCACTTTTCTGTCCAATGAGTGGGTCGAACCAGTGGCACTTGAACACAACGAGCTTGAGTTCTACGTTCGTAGCATTGAACGTCAGCTCGTATACCTTCTCTAACCTTCCGTAGTAATCTACGTAATCGGCTCCATCGACTCCTCTGGATCCTTTGGTGAAGACCCCGGTATTTATAGTTTTTGCGTTTGGCCGACTCTTCTGGTGATCCTCTGGATGGAAGCGGTACCCATTCACATCATACTTCTCATACTTCACGACGGTGCGGTTAAAACCTTGGGAAACACATCTCAATTCATCCGTCATCTCAACGTTGGGATCCGCTCCCTACGAGTAGAGTTCAAATTGTTTTGTGCATTAGTTACGCGTAATAAGAGGGACAAGTCACAGATTGCAAGGTAAGAGGGACAGGTTAGAAATTACTTTATCCCTGAACCAAGACACAAGTTTTTTTCCTCCGGGAGCACCATCTTTCAAAAGAGTGTCCAGCTCCGCGGCAGAGGGATCCTCCATTCCCCACCACTGTTCATGCTTGAATTGGCTAAAAGGAGAAAATACGTATTAGACCGAAACCGAGTTACAAGTTGCAAATTAATTTGTTCACCATTTTACCTGATGAAACCGCCTACTTCCGTCATGTTCATAAGCACATAGAGCATTATGGAATCCTTCTCTTCCTTGGTCAAGGTAACTTTTACACCGGCACCGGCCTTGCCACCGGGGCATTGGAAGAGGAGGAGCTTGGGGTCATGCTTGGGCTCGTCGACATTGTACCGAGAGACCGGGTTATGCATAGTGGGAACATCATCGGGATAGTACGTTGTCATGGCGTCTGTCATCTCCCGAAGTATTGTCGCCTCAGCTATGCATGCTTCAATCTTGTTTTTGTTTCCAGTTAAGTTTCGAATATACTTGAACTCTCTCTCAATACAAAACTGCCAACGAAACTGCACCGGTCCACCCAAGAGTGCCTCGTTCGCGAGATGCACAACGAGATGTGTCATCGGAACAAAGAAGCCTGGCGGAAAGATCATCTCTAACTTGCATAGCAACTCCGGCACAAGATCATGCAGCTTCTGAATAACCAGGGGACATATCTGCTTCGCACAGAGCGTGCGGAAGAAATGGCTCAACTCCGCAAGCACTCGCCAGACACCATCGGGGAGATACCCTCGAACCATCAACATTCTGGTCATTTCTCCCCTAGACAGTAGCCCTAAATTACAAACTGCTAGCACATCTAAGATATCCGACATAGTCTCCTATGGTAGCATCCATGCTAGTTTCAGATCAACATTCTGGTCATTTCTCCCCTAGACAGTAGCCCAATACTAGTACTACTGCAAGTATGTAACTTTTAAAAATCTAAATCATCCTAGCAGGCTGGCACAAATCATTTCTCCCCTACACCACCGATTTTGATGGAACAAGACAGATCTGATCTTCACGGAGCAATGTTACCTGTGGAGAGGCCCCGGTAGAGCCAAGGTCGGAGGCCGGAGTTGCTTCTCACGGAGGAGATCCAGGGGGTGCCGCCGCGGTGGAGGGTGGGCGGCGTCGCGGTGGAGGGGGGAGGGGGGAGGGTGCAACGGCAGGATGCGGCGGCCAGAGCAAGAGGAGGGTGCGGGGCCGCGGGATGCGGCGGTCGGAGCAAGAGGAGGGTGCGGGGCCGCGGGGTGGGTGGGGGCCGGCCGGTGGAGCAGCGCGGCCGCGGCGGGCGGGGGTGGGGATGGGCAGCGGCGACGGGGACGGGGCTGGCCGGAGGAGCACGCGCGGCGGCGACGGGGACGGGGCTGGCCGGAGGAGCACGCGCGGCTTCGATTTCGATTTGGAGAAAACTGCCGCTTTTCCAATTCGGGCGCGTGCCCGCTGTCTAAAAACAGAGAGAACTTTGCCGTCGGCATAGGCTTTTCCTTTTTTTTTAATTCCATTTAAAACAAAGACAGCACCTATTTGCTAAGTTTTTTGCTATTAACACTATTATTTGCTATTTTATTAACACTATTATTTGCTATTTTTATTAACACTATTATTTGCTATTTTTATTAACACTATTATTTGCTATTTTATTAACACTATTATTTGCTATTTTTATTAACACTATTATTTGCTATTTTTATTAACACTATTATTTGCTATTTTATCCCAAATCGACACAAGATTCCATCCGGTTCGCCCGAAAGGGGAGTTTTCATCTCTAAGTGCAGAAACTCACCAGAGAGAAATTGAAGCCGGTGATGTCGGTCACACCTAGGAGTAGATTCTTGCACATTTACAACACACAACACACTTGTACACACATGGTATGGAACAACCTAGGTTTGGGTGGGGTTCCGACGCTCCGGGGCCCCGTTTCGGCGAAACCCTGAATCCGCTGGAAAAACCCTAACGTTTCCGTCTACCCCCATAGACGTGCGTCGAAAGGGGGTAGCCCAGTGGACTTTTTTGCTTGGTTGTGTTAGGTTAGGCCATAGGAACATGGGGAACCAAAGTCTATCCCAAATCGACACAAGATTCCATCCGGTTCGTCCGAAAGGGGAGTTTTCACCTCTAAGTGCAGAAACTCACTAGAGAGAAAGTGAAGCCGGTGACGTCGGTCACACCTAGGAGTAGATTCTTGCACATTTACAACACCAACACACTTGTACACACATGGTATGGAACAACCTAGGTTTGGGTGGGGTTCCGACGCTCCGGGGCCCCGTTTCGGCGAAACCCTGAATCCGCTGGAAAAACCCTAACGTTTCCGTCTACCCCCATAGACGTGTGTCGAAAGGGGGCAGCCCAGTGGACTTTTTTGCTTGGTTGTGTTAGGTTAGGCCATAGGAACATGGGGAACCAAAGTCTATCCCAAATCGACACAAGATTACATCCGGTTCGTCCGAAAGGGGAGTTTTCACCTCTAAGTGCAGAAACTCACTAGAGAGAAAGTGAAGCCGGTGACGTCGGTCACACCTAGGAGTAGATTCTTGCACATTTACAACACCAACACACTTGTACACACATGGTATGGCACAACCTAGGTTTGGGTGGGGTTCCGACGCTCCGGGGCCCCGCTTCGGCGAAACCCTGAATCCGCTGGAAAAACCCTAACGTTTCCGTCTACCCCCATAGACGTGCGTCGAAAGGGGGTAGCCCAGTGGACTTTTTTGCTTGGTTGTGTTATGTTAGGCCATAGGAACATGAGAAACCAATGTCTGCCCCAAATCAACACAAGATTCCAGTGCATGTATGATGTCTACGCACGCTTCTATTCCTGTAGACAGTGTTGGGCCTCCAAGAGCAGAGGTTTGTAGAACAGCAGCAAGTTTCCCTTAAGTGAATCACCCAAGGTTTATCGAACTCAGGGAGGTAGAGGTCAAAGATATCCCTCTCAAGCAACCCTGCAATTAAGATACAAGAAGTCTCTTGTGTCCCCAACACACCTAATACACTTGTCAGATGTATAGGTGCACTAGTTCGGCGAAGAGATAGTGAAATACAAGTAATATGGATGATTATAAGTAGTAATTGCAATCTGAAATAAAAATGGCAGCAAGCAAACATGTAGCAGAACTTGTTGGAAACGGTGTTTCAGTGCTTAGAAACAAGGCCTAGGGATCATACTTTCACTAGTGGACACTCTCAACAATGATCACATAATTGAATAAATAAATGCTACTCTCAAACACTCTCTTGTTGGATAACAAACACCATTCATTGTGTAGGGCTGCAAAAGCACACCTCAAGCCGGAGTAAACAAGCGCCACAACGTCATAAAGGAGTCACACACGGTGCACACACTGTCACCTTTACACCGTGGAGAGTACCGGAGTTCATATTAAAGTAACCTCTAGAGTGGCATAATAGACAAAGAGTAACATCTACATATTCAACTAGATTACAAAGCTCATGATCACATAAAGATCACACCATGGGAGAGAGAGATGAACCACATAGCTACCGGTAGAGCCCTCAGCCTCGGGGAGAACTACTCCCTCCTCATCATGGGAGTCAGCAGCGGCGATGAAGATGGCGATGGAGTCGATGGAGATGGCTCCGGGGGCACTTCCCCGTCCCGGCAGCGTGCCGGAACAGAGACTTCTGTCCCCCGAAACTTGTCGTCGATGGCGGCGGCGCTGCGGAACCCTTTCTGGAATATGACTTCTTCCTTTAGGGTTTTCTCCTCGGGGTGAATAAATAGGCGAAGGGGCGATGTCGGTGGAGCTTCTGGGCTCCCTCCCCACCTTGTGGCGCGGCAGAGGTGGGCCCCGCGCCGCCACATGGGGAGGAGCCCATGGGCCTCCCTGGCACTTGCCCTCCTGGCTCCGTGGACTTCCTGGAAAAATAGGAGCGTGGCAATTTGTTTCGTCCAATTCCGAGAATATTTGCAGAACAGCTTTTCTGAAACCAAAAACGCAGAAAACAGGAACTGGCACTGTGGCATCTTGTTAATAGGTTAGTCCAGAAAATGCATAAAAATGATATAAAGTGTATATAAAACATGTAGCTATTGGCATAAAACTAGCATGGAACATAAGAAATTATAGATACGTTGGAGACGTATCAAGCATCCCCAAGCTTAGTTCCTACTCGTCCTCGAGTAGGTAAACGATAAAAACAATAATTTCTGAAGTGACATGCTACCAACATAATCTTGATCAATAATATTGTAAAGCATATGAGCTAAGATCAAATCATTCAAAGCAAAAGTTTATAATGATATAAAAGACACCAAAACAAGTTAGTTAAACAAGCTAAAAGTTTTCATGAATGATTGCTTTAAAGACATGAAACCGTACAAGGTTCATTAAAGATGTGTTTAGTATCCAATGTAGGAGTTCTATCCTTCAATTCCAAGCATCAAGTAATCTTTCACAACATAGAAGGATTCAGCCAAGTAAAAATAAACATGAACATCATGAATCAACTGTTTCGAAGTCTACTCAACCGGTGAGCGTAAGCATTTGGTATTGACACCAGGATGTTATGGCTAAGAGAACATTAATGGGGGTTTGGAAGGCCAAAGGAAGAAAGTCTCACAAAGCTATAAGTGATCATTAGACAAGAGGAAGTCTTATAATCGAAGCCATGTAAGGAGTAGTGATTGCCATGCAACGGATGCACATAGAGCTATATGTGTATGAAAGCTCTCCAATGGAACTAGTGGGGGTGCATCCAACTTGGTTGCTCACGAAGACCTAGAGCACTTTTGAGGAAGCTCATCATTGGAATATACAACCCAAGTTCTATAATGTAAATTCCCCACATAGTTATACTAGTAAAACATGAAAACTCTCTCACATGGAGTATAGGTGCTAAACATGAGCACAAATGATGACTATGAATACTGCAGGTGCTATAACATGAGCACAAGTGTGGATAAAGGATAGTAATGCTGCCCCCTTTTTCTTTATTCTTTTTTTTTCTTTTTCTCTTTTTTCTATTTTTTTTTTCCTTTTTCTGTTTCTCTTTTCGATGGCCTCCATGGCTCTTTTCACTTTTAGGGGCAACACTCTAATATGACAACACACTTTTTGTTACAAATAACTCACAACGAACTAAAACATGATGTAAACTGTATGCCTCTGCCAGTGTAGCAGGATATGCAATGATCTAGCGTAACATGGGTAAACCACACATCAGCTGTATAGAATCATGCAAAGCAATATATAAATAATGAATGACAACAAGTCATGTAATGTAAAATGGAAGTTGCATGGCAATATATCTCGGAACAGCTATGGAAATGCTGTGGTAGGTAGGTATAGTGGCTGTTTTGAGGAAGATGGATGGGCTTATGTGTAGGAGAACAAGAGAAAGTCCTCCCACGGGTTTGGATGTACTGGCGAAGTATGCACAACTCTCAATGTGAGCAGAAGGCAATGCACAGCACCGAAGAGGCTAGCAAATATGGATGGTGGAAGTGCCAAAAACCGTAGCTTAACATTAGTCAAAAAGAACTCACAAGTTTATTGCAAACAACTAGCAGGTTCAACATTAAGAGCATGATTAAAATTCACTCCAAGGAGGGCCGTTCACGGCGGTACAAGTACCCCGTTAGATCCCTCGACCTTCAGCACAACTTAGTTATTACGAATCACTTTTAGACATGGAAAGCTATCAAGTCCAACTACACCTTCAACAATTTAAATAGAGTTTGTAGTACGGTACAAGCTTAAAGACAACTATCCACTCATAATTTTAACTTAATTAACCAGCAAGTTTTACCATCTAAATACCTCAAAACATTTGCAAAGAATCAAGTCATCAAAGTTCAATGATCTACAAGACTATGCAAGTTATTACTATACCACTACCACATGCAGCATTTTCTGTTTCCAACCAAATAACAATCAATGCTGAGGCTTTCAGCTTTCGCCATGAACATAATAAAAATGCTGAGGCTTTCAGCTTTCGCCATGAACATTAAAGATAAACGAAGAACACAAGTGTTCACATGAAAAAGCGGAGCGTGTCTCTCTCCCACACAAGCATGCTAGGATCCGATTTATTCAGAAAACGAAAATAACAAAGCAAAAATAAAAGCACACAGACGCTCCAAGTAAAGCACATAAGATGTGACGGAATTAAAATATAGTTTCACTAGAGGTGACCTGATAAGTTGTTGATGAAGAAGGGGATGCCTTGGGCATCCCCAAGCTTAGACGCTTGAGTCTTCTTGAAATATGCGGGGATGAACCAACGGGGGCATCCCCAAGCTTAGGCTTTTCACTCTTCTTAATCATATTGTATCATCCTCCTCTCTTGATCCTTGAAAACTTCCTTCACACCAAACTCAAAACAATCTCATTAGAGGGTTAGTGCATAATCAAAAATTCACATGTTCAGCAAGGACACGATCATTCCCAACACTTCTGGACATTACCCAAGGCTACTGAAATTTAATAGAGCAAAGAAATCCACTCAAACACAGTAAAAGAGGCAATGCGAAATAAAAGGCAGAATCTGTCAAAAACAGAACAGTCCGTAAAGACGAATTTTTTCGAGGCACTTAACATGCTCAGATGGAAAAGCTCCAGTTGAATGAAAGTTGCGTACATATCTGAGGATTACTCATGAATTGTTTCAGAATTTTTCGATTTTTCTGCAGAGAGAAAAGCTCAAATTCGTGACAGCTAAAAATCTGTTTCTGCGCAGAAATCCAAATCTAGTATCAACTTTCTATCAAAGACTTTACTTGGCACAACAATGCAAGAAACTAAAGATACAAAGGTATTGCTACAGTAGTAGCATTACCTTGACTCAAAAATAAAACAAAAATTGCAGAAATAAAATAATGGGTTGTCTCCCACAAGCGCTTTTCTTTAAAGCCTTTTAGCTAGGCATGATAATTTTGATGATGATGCTCTCATATGTATAAGAGTTGAATATAAAAGAGCATCAAGAAGCAAATATCAAACACATTTAAGTCTAACCCACTTCCTATGCAAAGGAATCTTGTAAGAAAATAAATCAATGAAGCACAAAGTGACTAGCATAGGAAGGCAAAACAAGTGCAACTTCAAAACTTTCGACATAAAGAGAGAAGACTTAATATTATTGTGATATATGAAACCATGTCTCCCTCTCTCATAATAATTTTCAGTGGCATCATTGATGAACTCAACAATATAGTTATCACATAAAGCATGTTTTTCATGATCCACAAACACATAATTTTTATCAAGCTCAAAAATAGTGGGATCAAAACTTTCAAACCCACCTTTTAAAAATTTATAACAAGATGATTGATCATTCTCAAGAGGTAGGGACTCCTAGATAAGGTCAAGACCTCTCCAATCCCATTTTCATTAGTAGAATACATAATATTATCAAGCAATATAGGACCATCATCTAGAGCTTTATCATAAACATTTCTAAACAAACTCATTAGTACCATGCATTTCGATATCAGGCACAAATAAAGGATTATCATAAGATTTATCAAAATAGCATGGATTATCATAAATAACAGTAGCATAATCATTTTCACAAGTTTTACTCATAGGAATATTTCAAGAGAATCCACAGGAACATAACATTCATCCTCCATAGTAGGTGGCACCAAAATACCACTATCATTATAATCATCATAAATGGAGGCAAAGTATCATCAAAGAAAATTTTCTCCTCAAAACTTGGGGGACTAAAAATATCATATTCATCACAACCAGCTTCCCCAAGCTTAGACTTTTCCATAGCATTAGCAATAATAGTGTTCAAAGAGTTCATGCTAATAACATTGCTATCACTATTATGCAAACAAAGTTCCATGGGTTTTTTAATTCTCTCTTCAAACACATCATGTCCTAACTCAAGATAAATTTCATAAAGATCTCTAATTTTTTTGTTGTTTTCCATTAAGCCTAACTAGTGAAAATAAAAACAAGAAACAAAAAGATTCAACTGCAGGATCTAAAGGAGATACCTTCGAGCACTTACCTCCCCGGCAACGGCGCCAGAAAATAGCTTGATGTCTACGCAGGCTTCTATTCCTGTAGACAGTGTTGGGCCTCCAAGAGCAGAGGTTTGTAGAACAGCAGCAAGTTTCCCTTAAGTGAATCACCCAAGGTTTATCGAACTCAGGGAGGTAGAGGTCAAAGATATCCCTCTCAAGCAACCCTGCAATTAAGATACAAGAAGTCTCTTGTGTCCCCAACACACCTAATACACTTGTCAGATGTATAGGTGCACTAGTTCGGCGAAGAGATAGTGAAATACAAGTAATATGGATGATTATAAGTAGTAATTGCAATCTGAAATAAAAATGGCAGCAAGCAAACATGTAGCAGAACTTGTTGGAAACGGTGTTTCAGTGCTTAGAAACAAGGCCTAGGGATCATACTTTCACTAGTGGACACTCTCAACAATGATCACATAATTGAATAAATAAATGCTACTCTCAAACACTCTCTTGTTGGATAACAAACACCATTCATTGTGTAGGGCTGCAAAAGCACACCTCAAGCCGGAGTAAACAAGCGCCACAACGTCATAAAGGAGTCACACACGGTGCACACACTGTCACCTTTACACCGTGGAGAGTACCGGAGTTCATATTAAAGTAACCTCTAGAGTGGCATAATAGACAAAGAGTAACATCTACATATTCAACTAGATTACAAAGCTCATGATCACATAAAGATCACACCATGGGAGAGAGAGATGAACCACATAGCTACCGGTAGAGCCCTCAGCCTCGGGGGAGAACTACTCCCTCCTCATCATGGGAGTCAGCAGCGGCGATGAAGATGGCGATGGAGTCGATGGAGATGGCTCCGGGGGCACTTCCCCGTCCCGGCAGCGTGCCGGAACAGAGACTTCTGTCCCCCGAAACTTGTCGTCGATGGCGGCGGCGCTGCGGAACCCTTTCTGGAATATGACTTCTTCCTTTAGGGTTTTCTCCTCGGGGTGAATAAATAGGCGAAGGGGCGATGTCGGTGGAGCTTCTGGGCTCCCTCCCCACCTTGTGGCGCGGCAGAGGTGGGCCCCGCGCCGCCACATGGGGAGGAGCCCATGGGCCTCCCTGGCACTTGCCCTCCTGGCTCCGTGGACTTCCTGGAAAAATAGGAGCGTGGCAATTTGTTTCGTCCAATTCCGAGAATATTTGCAGAACAGCTTTTCTGAAACCAAAAACGGCAGAAAACAGGAACTGGCACTGTGGCATCTTGTTAATAGGTTAGTTCCAGAAAATGCATAAAAATGATATAAAGTGTATATAAAACATGTAGCTATTGGCATAAAACTAGCATGGAACATAAGAAATTATAGATACGTTGGAGACGTATCAATGTAGTATGCCCAATCAGGAAGAAGCACACGGATCGTGTGTTTCCTTCGAGCGCTTGTGAGCCATTGGATCAGCGGTGTGTTTCTTTCGAGCGCTTGTGAGCCGTTGGATCAGCACCTCGTGTTTCTTTTCAGGGCTTGTGAGCTGTAGTATGCCCAATCAAGAAGAAGCACACGGATCGTGTGTTTCCTCCCAGCGCTTGTGAGCCGTTGGATCAGCGGTGTGTTTCTTTCGCTTGATCCAACGGCTCCCTAGCTCTCGAAGGAAACACACGATCCGCGTACTTGTTCCTGATTGGCTAGCTGGAGGGAGTCACTCGGAGAGGCGGGTCTATAAGAGAGGCAGGAGTACACTTCACATCCATCATTGATCCCTCATCACTCTCCCATGGCTTCCACCGTACCCACTCTAACCAACTCGGAGGCGGAGGCGCTTTGCGCCTCGAACTACCCCTGCCCACCTGGTTACGACGTCCCCACCGGCTGGAGGCTGAGTACCGGAGGCGTGCCAGTCCCTCCTGTCCCTCAAGGTTTGGCGCGTCGGGCGGCCATCACGAACCACTACTACCTCGAGCTTACTCCGGAGCAGCGGATGGATTCCCGCTGGCATCCAGACTATCGCCCAACTTGGGATGCCTTCTTCATCGAAAGGCGTGAGAAGGCGCTCGCCAGGTACGAGGAGGACCGCCCGCGTCCTTCGAACTTCAACGAGGCCGGCCGTCGGCTGTGGTGGGCCGGCCGGACTCTCAAGAGGGTCATGGACTACATCACGGCCGGTGATAACCCCCGCCTGCGCTACCCTCAATCACAGTGCAGGAGACAACCCCCGTCAACGACTACATCACGGCCGTCCGACGACAGCGACGACGACGACGGCGACTACGACGACTACACCCACGAGTATTATAGGCCTAGGCAAGAGTATGACTAACCTGAGCCACATCATTGGTTAGGACAAAATGGTTTGTTGCCACTCGTCTATGTACCCAAGTTTGTTGTCATTCGTCTATGTACCCAAGTTTGTTGTTATTCGTCTATGTACCCAAGTTTGTTGTCATTTGTCTATGTTGTCATCTTGGTCTTCTTATTGACCCAAAGAGCGACTCCTCCGTGTCAAAAGTAGTTCAACAACTTGGTTTTGTGGGTCTGCAGCTCTACCGTGAGGGAAAGTTCTACTCAAGCCGACTAGTGGAGGATTGTTTCTCAAATTTTGTGAATAGACACCCACCAATTGGAAATGAAGTTCAGCATCCCCCCATTGTTTGAGTTTTCCGGAACCCAACCCTACAACATATACATGTAAAACAAGATTTTAGTAAAGGGTCAGGATTTTCATCTCGCGGTGTACTTACCGGAGATCCCTACATTGGAATAGATGCAAATAGTTTTAGTGTAAGTTTGCAAGATTTTAGTAACACAGAGAACATTCTTGAACCGCCGATACATAATTGACTAACAAACAAGTAAACATGCATGTAGAACAAATTACAACAATCACGAACAACTAACAAATTTCTCCACCCTATGCCGTGCGTGTGCTGTCACCCTTGCCCTTTGACGAAGATTCTGCCTTCTTGCCTTTGCCCTTGGACTTAGCTTCAGCCTTCTTGCTCTGTGCTTCAACCCTCCTTTCCTTTGACGACGGCATGAAATCGTCGTCATCATCGCTGTCAACTACCCAGAGACAGGAACGACCGTACGAAACACGGTCAGCTTCAGTTCGGTAGAACGGACTATTCGTAACTTTCCTGTCAAACTTGTCTGCAAGCCTGAGCATTTCTGCACGAATTTGGAGCGGGGTCCTATACGGAAACCCATCGCGGCATAGCTTCGCCCCGAGTGAAGCGAGATGACTCTCAGTGTGCAAAATTTCTTCAATTGGAACTACCCTACCATCTACCTTCAAATTGCTCGAAAGCCTAGTGAGATGCTCGGATGCGGAAATGTGAAACCCAGACACACACTTCTCGCAAGGACCAATACACACCATGCTTGCGCTCAAGTGAGTACCATGCCTACATTCGACTGGGTTATATAGAACTACCGGTGGCGGCATTTGGCGGGAAACGGTGGCGGGAAACGGTGGCGGGAACGATAGCGGGAAATATTTGGGCGGGAAACGGTGGCGGGAAATATTTGGGCGGGAAACGGCTCAGAAGCACACGAAGGAAACACACGATCCGTGTGCTTCTTCCGGATCCAACGGCTCACCACCGCTCGAAAGAAACACACCGCTGATCCAACGGCTCAGAAGCGCACGAAGGAAACACACGATCCGTGTGCTTCTTCTGGATCCAACGGCTCACAAGCACTCGAAAGAAACACACCGCTGATTTACAACACACAACACACTTGTATACATATGGTATGGAACAACCTAGGTTTGGGTGGGGTTCCGACGCTCCGGGGCCCCGCTTCGGCGAAACCCTGAATCCGCTGGAAAAACCCTAACGTTTCCGTCTACCCCTATAGACGTGCGTCGAAAGGGGGTAGCCCAGTGGAATTTTTTGCTTGGTTGTGTTAGGTTAGGCCATAGGAACATGACAAACCAAAGTCTACCCCAAATCGACACAAGATTCCATCCGGTTCGCCCGAAAGGGGAGTTTTCACCTCTAAGTGCAGGAACTCACTAGAGAGAAAGTGAAGCCGGTGATGTCGGTCACACCTAGGAGTAGGTTCTTGCACATTTACAACACACAACACACTTGTACACACATGGTATGGAACAACCTAGGTTTGGGTGGGATTTCGACGCTCCGGGGCCCCGTTTCGGCGAAACCCTGAATCCGCTGGAAAAACCCTAACGTTTCCGTCTACCCCCATAGACGTTCGTCGAAAGGGGGTAGCCCAGTGGACTTTTTTGCTTGGTTGTGTTAGGTTAGGCCATAGGAACATGGGGAACCAAAGTCTGCCCCAAATCGACACAAGATTTCAGTGCATGTAGTATGCCCAATCAGGAAGAAGCACACGGATCGTTTGTTTCCTTCGAGCGCTTGTGAGCCATTGAATCAGCGGTGTGTTTATTTCGAGCGCTTGTGAGCCGTTGGATCAGCGGTGTGTGTTTCTTTTCAGGCTTGTGAGCTGTAGTATGCCCAATCAGGAAGAAGCACACGGATCGTGTGTTTCCTCCCAGCGCTTCTGAGCCGTTGGATCAGCGGTGTGTTTCTTTCGCTTGATCCAACGGCTCCCAAGCGCACGAAGGAAACACACGATCCGTGTGCTTGTTCCTGATTGGCTAGCTGGAGGGTGTCACTAGAAAGGGCTTGTGAGCTGTAGTATGCCCAATCAGGAAGAAGCACACGGATCGTGTGTTTCCTCCCAGCGCTTTTGAGCCGTTGGATCAGCGGTGTGTTTCTTTCGCTTGATCCAACGGCTCCCAAGCTCTCGAAGGAAACACACGATCCGCGTACTTGTTCCTGATTGGCTAGCTGGAGGGAGTCACTCGGAGAGGCGGGTCTATATATAGCCCACCTCCTCAGACAGGTTACTCACTCACACAAAACATTCCAGCGTCACTAGGAGAGGCATCTTTGGGCAACCAGCGGCAAGACGTCTCTGATGACCTGTGACCGTTCCAAACGGTTGCAGATCATCAGCGATGTCTTGCCGTACGGTTGTAGAACATCAGAGACATCTTGCCGAACGGTTGTAATCATCAGAGTTGTCTTGCCGGATCGAAGTGACCCTCAAACACAAAACATTCGGGTTCCCTGCATACGTCCCAGGTTACTCACTCATATATTCTACCTTGTGCTAAAACACAAAACATTCGGGTTCCCTGCATACATCCCCACGGTGCATTTGATATGCAGGCACTCTCTAGCCACTGTGGGGCTGTATGCAGGGGAAACCGTGTGTTTTGTTCTATCTACAAAATCCTTCAGTTCGTCGACCGAATACAAAGCATCCGGATTCCCGTCATATAGCCCGACGGTGCATTTGATATGCAGGCACTCACGAGCCACCGTCGGGCTGTATGATGGGAAACCGTGTGTTTTGTTCTATCTACAAAATCCTTCAGTTCATCGACCGAATACAAAGCATCCGGATTCCCGTCATATAGCCCGACGGTGCATTTGATATGCAGGCACTCACGAGCCACCGTCGGGCTGTATGACGGGAAACCGTGTGTTTTGTTCTATCTACAAAATCCTTCAGTTCGTCGACCGAATACAAAGCATCCGGATTCCCGTCATATAGTCCAACGGTGGCACCGTTGGGCTGTATGACGGGAAACCGTGTGTTTTGTTCTATCTACAAAATCCTTCAGTTCGTCGACCGAATACAAAGCATCCGGATTCCCGTCATATAGTCCAACGGTGGCACCGTTGGGCTGTATGACGGGAAACCGTGTGTTTTGTTCTATCTACAAATCCTTCAGTTCATCCCGACGGACCGTCAGTGTTCATGCTTGGTGGAGCCATTCAGTGATATCTTCGGGACATATTCGTATTTAGGATGTATGAGACATATCCGTATTTCTATTTGTACGTGAGACATATTCATATTTATGTTTGTATGACACAAATTATCTACGTACGAAACATATTCATATTTATGCAAAATTCGCGTCATCATTTTATGTGGGTGGAGACCGCTACTCGGTGTAGCAAAATACATAAAAATGAATAAAAACATATTAAAACTGTTAAATTTAATTATAGGTAGAAATAAATGAATAAAATTTAAGATTATAAAAAAACATGGACCTTTTGCCGACGGCAAGGCCGTCGGCATAGCTTGGAGCATAAAATGAAGAGAGGAAAATTTAATTTTACTTTCGCCGACGGCATTGCCGTCGGCTTAGGTGAGGCTGCTTTTTCTCTGTCTGGATTTGCCGACGGTGAAAGAATAGCCGACGGTAGCCGTCGGCGTAGGTTGGCTATGCCGACGGCATTTTCTATGCCGACGGTTGTGGCTATCGGCTGGCCTCCACGGGCTCTATGCCGACGGCCCCGACTAAAAGCCGTCGGCAAAGGGCTTGGCCGTCGGCATAGATCGGCTGTGCCGTAGTGCCGCTAACCCACGGTCAGCGCCCTACATCCTCCAAAAGCATGCAGAAGCTGAACTTTAGCGATCCCTAAGCAGCTAAAGTAGAACTGGAAACTATGCAAACTACAGATCATTTTGATCTTCTTCTTTTTGCTTCAACCATCTGGGGCTTACATCACCACATGTATGTTGCCACTCTCCTCCGGATGTTCCCTCAGATAGTGGAGCGTCGCCCTGCCACCATAAGCAGAAGTAGCAGTGGACCTCCAGGTGTTTATCCAGCCGAAGTCAGCACACCTCAGCCGGGGTCGATCGCCAGGGGGATTTGAGCTTTGCGAGCAGTAGACTTGCGAACTGCTCCACCTTTCCTCCTGCTAGCTCTTTTTGTGGAATTACCCAGAGCTTCAGATAAGAGAGAGTTAGCCGCCACACCTGTTTCACATTAATCCAAGTCCAACCATTAAAAATCATGTTATTCCTATTATTCCAAATGCTCCATAAGACAGCAGCAGGAACTACATTCAAGTGCAAAAATCTAGTATTAGATAACCATTTAGAAGCAAGTGATTCGAAGTCAGTAATGTCTACATCAAACACTTGTTTCACTAACTCCCACATGTTTTTGGCCACAATACACTCAAAAAACAAGTGGTACACTGACTCTATTTCCTTACATAATTCACTTTCTAAAGCTTTAGCCATTCCCCTTCGCCGGAGGTTATCCCTAGACATGATTTTGTTTTGGGAGAAGAGCCATAGGAAGACATGAATCCTAGGAGGCACCTTGACATCCCAAACTACATGCAAATAGATTGGCATTACTCCTCTAAAATTGACTATAGCATACATCGATTTGGAAGAGTAGATCCCATTCGACTCATACTGCCAGATCATATGATCATCCTCATCTGTGAGAACAACAGAGCCAGCTATGCCTAATAATTCCAGCCATTGCTCCATCATATCATCTGTGAAAATTCTCCTAAAATCACACCTAAGTTGATTGCCATCCCATAAATCTGCTACAGTTTTAGTTTGTTGGTTTGAAACTACATAGATATTCTAGCCGTTTGACATGTCTGTTTGCTTTGCTTACACTTTTTCGACGAAAACAGCAGCGCTGTACAGTGTACACGGTTTCTTCACAACTGATGTTATAGACACGGCCTACTACTGCTACCATGATTGACCGATTTTGTTTTGAGGAGCTGGTGTGTACCTTCTCGTGACTTAAATTGGTCACGATTAGTATGAAATAGGCAGTCAGAGCCTGCCATTTTCGGGCGATTAACTAGTAACTGTCAACATGCAAAATTACATTTACATGCTTTTACAAACCGGTTGATCAGGTCGTGAACCCTCGAGCTTTTATCCCTCGACATAGCTCCGTGACAAAACCTCGCTGGCCCGAAGAAGAGTAGCTCTCCACCACATGGTAATAGATACCCTAGAGACTATGGAAGAGTACATGTCTAACCGTGCATCATGGTTTTGTCACTTCATATATAAATCTAGCACTACACAATTGCTCATCCTGATGCTTCCTAATCCTATGGTTTTTGTGGTATTCAACAACATTGGAAAAGAAGCTCTAGCTAAGTGCATAACTTGTTTACATTGGTACGTGAAGTATGTAATATGAACCTAGAAATTGGTGAGCTCTACTCCTTGCCCAGCCTCGATCATATGGGTTTTCTTCTGAATCATGATCATGTTTGATCTCTACTGTCATGTTAAATGGGAACGACATTATATAGTTGGATGTAATGTGACACAACAACCATGCAGTAGATGCTTTCTTGCAATTTAATACTGTTGTCGGAGCACATGGCATTCATGTTCTGTTGTAAGTTTCCCCTCCCTTATTGAGATAGGTATTTTTTTACTAATGCTCCGCTGGTTGCAAAATAAATCCATCCTAACTGAAATAGCTATATAATAAAATGTTGATCATATCGATTGAAGTCCATGTTGTTGTTTCAATAACTCCGCACATTTTGAAGAATTTTTTGCATTCGTCTTTTTAAGTCACAACTTTGTTACCGAGTGAATACAGGCGACATAAAGAGGTTAGCTAATGAGATTTACAAAACTCAAGGTTCCTATTCCCACAACCAATTACAAGTTAAACCTTCATAGATTAAATATTTTTCATATTTTACATAAATAACTAGATAAACGGTTAAACACACAAACACAAAAAATACCTTAAACAAAGGGAATTTTTTTTTGAGGCTTAAGGGCAGTCGTTCTGCCATTCGATTAGAAGGAAAGCAAGTATTTACAAAGTTGCCTCGAAAGGCAAAGGCCCTAAGGCCACAAAAAACTCAAACACACAAAAATTTCTCTTGCTAGGGCACCCGGTCTCCCGGGTCGTCCATGTAGGCAAAAGCCCTCAACGCGATCTCCTCACGGATGAGGCTCACGACATCTCCCAAAGGCAGCGCGACATTGGTGAAGATTCGTCGATTTCGCTGCTTCCAAACTCCCCAAATGATGCCACTCGCCGCTTTCTTCTCTTTATTCGTCATGTTTTGTATGTACTTGTTCCACCAAGCATCAAAGGGTTTGATCATGGTGGGTGCGGATGGAGGCTGGGCACAAGCGGTGAGCACCGTGTCACGCACCGCCGCCGTGAAGGAGCACTCATGGCACAAATGTTGCACCGTCTCCGGATGAATGTGGCAGAGCTTGCAAATGGGAGAGTGTGGCCACCCTCCTTTTGCAAGGTTGTCACTCGTCTGGATCTTCTCATGCGACACTACCCAAGCAAAAAATTTGCATTTTGGTTCAGCGTGTGCCTCCCAAATCTTCTTGGACTCAAAGGGTGGGTGGCAGCCCTCAAATTGGCAGCGGTACGCGGAGGCTGCCGAGTATACTCCGGAGGTTGTCCAACGCCATCTAATTGCGTCCGGTCTTGGCTGAAGTTGGACCTCAAGGAGGGTGGTCCAAAGATCAACGAACTTGGTGAGCTGTGGTGCGGTGCTGATGTTTTGCAAAGCTCGCAACCAATTGCCGTTGGAGAGCTCCTTTTGCACCGATCTACACTTCCTTGTTGCAATCTTGAAGAGTCCCGGGAAACGGTGCTTGAGGGCGCCTCCCTCATGCCAATTGTCATGCCAAAACATGCTCTTTGCCCCATCCCCCAAAGTGATGGTTGTGGAGGCTCGAAAGAGGTCCATGTCCGCCGGCGAACAAGGGAGGCGAGCCCCAATCCATGGCCGACTTGTGTCCGTCCAGGCAAGCCACGGCCATCTAAGACGGAGAGCCCGTCCAAACTTCTCAAGGACGACAGGGAGACCCACTCTCCTAGCCATTGATCCCCTACAACAAAGGGAAATTACAACCAAGAGTTACAATTTTGTTTAAACAAGCTCGTTCAAAATATACTGCATTTGTGGATGTACCTTAAAATACACGTACCCGTGAGGGAGCGTTCCTTTGCTTGTGAGTAGTGGCGAAAAAAATCTGACATTTGTACAACGAGGCACTAGAAAATGTTTGCTTATGTCAACTGTCAAGGCATCAGGTATCTTCGGAGGGACGGCACGTAAGCAACAAGTAGTGAATGGGGGAATATCTCGTGCTAGGAGCACGTGCTTAAACAATGCCCAACTGAGTTGTCTAAGGTGGCGAGCTAGTCATGGCCTGGATGATTATTCTACATGGGTGTCGAATAAACAGTCAACAAAACATCTACTCGTAGTAGAAGTGTCCTGGAGAAACTGCGTGTGATATATTTTTTTCTCTTTTAAACAGTCTGCGACGCGTACTGACAAAGAAATCTCTGCTGCTCAGTCCAGCATATTTGACATGTCTGGCAGCAGATTAGCAGTGAAACAAGCGGCCGGGTCAGATAACTTGGACCCTACAATCACACTCGATTGCACACGAAACTCGCAGGAAACACCTGCCGTCACCGGTCGGGGAGGTCACACGCCCGCGCGCCGACAACTGCCGCCTAAGATTTTTCTGGTCCCGATGCTTCCAAATCCTAAGATTTTTCTGGTTCCAACTATATTGAAAAAAAGGTGCTCTAGCTAGTGCAAAAAACTCGTGTACCAGCATGTGAAGTATGTCAATATGAAACTATCAACGGATGAGCTATGCCCCTTTGCTCAGCCTTGATCATATGTTCTTCTGAATCATGGTCATGCACATTTGATCTCTATTTTCATGTTTAAATAGGAACGATATTATAAAGTTGGATCAAATGTGGTACAGCAACCATGCGGTAGATATTCTATTGCAATTCAATATTGTTGCGGCAGCACATGGCATTCATGTACTGTTGAAAGGATCCCCTCCCTCGGTGGTGAGGTCAGTTTTTTTAATGCTCCACCAGTGCCAAAAAAAAAATCATCCCTAACTGAAATAGCCATCTAATAAAATTTTGATCGTATAGATTGAAGTCCACATTGTAGTTTCAATAGATCCATACATTTTTAGTAATCTGCATTTGTCTTCATAAGTCACATTTTCAATGTCGAGCGATAACAAGCGACACAAAGATTTGGTTAATGAGATTTACAAAACCCAAGGCCCCTTTTCCCACAACCATTTACAAGTTAAGCCGTCTTTAATTAAATATGTTTCATATTTTACATTAATACCCAGATAAAGGGTTAAACACACAAACAACAAAAATACCTTCAACAAAGGGAAATTACAACCAAGAGTTTACCTCTTAAACAAGTTTGTTGGAAATAGACTGCATATGTGGTTGTAGCTTAAAACACATGGACAATCACAAATTATATATATATATATATATGTGTGTGTGTTGTTGCAAAGTTGCACGCGAAGACAAAGCTGCACGCCATTTGTCTTAGTGGTAAGTATAGCAAACCCTAGTAGTAGTAGTAGTAGTAGTAGTAGTAGTAGTAGTAGTAGTAGTAGTAGTAGTAGTAGTAGTAGTAGTAGTATAATAATAATAATAATAATAAAATTATACATAACACAACATTAATTTTAAACTTAACTATGTTTAGATAAAGCGAATATATAATACAACAAGATAATGGGTAATCAAAACCTACGTCATATACTAGAGCCAAAAAAAGGGAGATTACACAGGTTTTTGAAGAAACCAGCAGCTTTGTATATGGTTTTAAAATTGATGTTACGCACATGACCTACTACTATAACTAGTACGGTCGATCGGTTTTGTTTTGATGAGCCGTCTCAATGGAGTATCTTCTACTGACTAAGAGATGACACTCATCGATTTGAAAAAGGCCGCCAGAGAAAACAGAAGAAAAACATGCCTGCAATTTTCGGGTGATTAATCAAGACCATCAACATCTAAAACTATATTCACGTACTCTTCCAAACACATTGATGAAGTCGTGAATCCTCTAGATTCAATCCCTCGGCATAGATTCACGACAAAACCTCTCAGGCTCGAACAACAGCCCAGTTTGTAAAGTCCGTAGTAGGTACCCTAAAGGCTATAGAAGGGTACATGTCTAACCATGCATCATGGTCTTGTCACTTGATGAAAGACTCCAGCTCCGCAGATCACTGATCCTGATGCTTCCAAATCCTAAGATCTTTGTGGTTTTCAACAACATTGGAAAGGGAGCTTTAGTTAAATGCAAACTCGTGTACAATGGTGAAAGGACAAGGATGTCGCCTAGAGGGGGGTGAATAGGCGATTAAAACTTTTCCGGTTTAGGCTTGCTAATTACGGAATAAAACTAGGTGTTTAAATTAACAAACCAACAACCTAAGTAAACTAGGCTCACCTATGTGCACCAACAACTTATGCTAAGCAAGACAAGCAACAAGATGATAGCAAGATAGAATACTTCAAGCACGAAGGCTATCATAATGTAAAGTGCATAAGTAAAGAGCTCGGGTATAGAAATAACCGAGGCACACGGAGACGAAGATGTATTCCCGAGTTCCTCCTTGTTAAGGGAGTACGTCTCGTTGGAGAGGTGTGAACCGACACAACGGTTCAACAAACACAAAGGTTTCACCTTCTTCTCTGATGAACCGCACCACAAAGGTTTGGTTCACCTTCCACTATCGGAATCCTTCGAGGCGGAAATCCGGAGCCTTTCAACAACGATCCGGGGCACAACCCACACAAGGGATTGGGGGCTCCCGAACAGGTACAAGTGACCACACAAGGGTCCAACCACCACGCGGGCGTCTAGGGTCCAAGGACCCAAGAGTAACAAGTTCACAAGCTTTCAACTTCCACGAATCCTCGTGGAGAGCACAAACCGATGCACGGAGCAATGGCAAGAGCACAAGACTCAAATTCTTCACTCTCAAATCCCACCAAAAGCAACTAATGCTTATGGGGGGAGAAGGGAGGAATAACAAGGAAGAACACCAAATCCCTCCAAGATCTAGATCCAAAAGCTTCCCCTCACTTAGAGGAGAGATTGATTGGTGGAATGGTAGATCTAGATCTCCTCTCTCTTTTCCCTCTAATTGGAGGCAAGAATCATGGAGGAATAGAGAGAAATCCAAGCTCAAGAAGGTCAACAATGGGGGGCTTTTTCGTGCTTGAGAGATCGGGGACATTGGGGAAGAAGACCCCCTTAAATAGGTCTCCAAAAATCTGCCCGTTATGCCCAGAAACATGTTATACCGGAGTTTTCGGACTAAATTTCCGGCCTACCTCCGGCCTGGCACCAGTAGGTGCCGCCATTCGCGATTTCTGGTCCGGGCCGGAGATTCCGGTGTGTTACACCGGAAATTCCGGTCTACACAAAAACTGCAGAAACATCAACACGAAAACGAACGCAATTTTCGCATCCGGACTCCGATTTCGATGATCTTGGGCTCGTTGGAATCACAACGAAGAGCTCTTCAAGATTATGCAGAGAAACATCATAGTCCAACAAGGTAGGATAAAACCAAATGTAGAAAGGTAAAAACATCTCTATTAAAGAACAACCGATAAATCCTCCAACATTAAGAATCCAACAAGTTTTTCATCTGGACTCCGTTTTCTATGATCTTGGGCTTGTTTCCAAGGTAATCACAAGCTTTACAAGATCATGCATATACACATCATACTCCATCACGTGAGGAGGATTACACAAGAGAGAGTTTGACCTCTCTACATGAGACGAACCGGTAAAACCTCCAACATCCAAAACACCACAAGATATTCAAATGAAATCCGTTTTTGATGAATTAGAGATTGGTATGGAGATGAACACAAGCTCTAAATTCACACATTGATAAAAGCTAAATAAGAACCAAGAAAGATGATGATGCCAAGTATGCAAAGGTTTGAGCTCTCCACAAAGATGTGATCAAGTTACTCACTTGAGATCCCCTCTTGATAGTACGCCGTCTAACCTAAACCCGGTCTCCCACTAACACCACGAGACCGGTAAAATAGAAACCCTATCAAGATCATACCTTTGCCTTGCGCATTCCACTTGAGCTAGATGATGACGATCTTGATCTCTTCAAGTGGACCACCTTTCTTGATTGCGCTTGCTAGCACATGCTTGATGCAGACTTCTCCAAATACTCCCCCATACACCATGATGGAAGAACCTTGCTAAGCTTCGTCTTCATGTATCCAATTGCACTTCATCTTTTTCTCTTGATGTATATAATGGCTTGGAGATAAACATGAATGTTCACCCAATCTTCATATAAACCCTTGGATGGAACCTTGGTCATCATGTAATCTTCTAGAGTCCAACACATGAACTCCAATCTCTTCCTATGGACAAGATCTACAAGTATATCTCAATGCAAACATTAGTCCATAAGGATTGTCATTAATTACCAAAACCACGCATGGGGCAACACATGCACTTTCAATCTCCCCCATTTTGGTAATTGATGACAATCCCTTTTACGAGGGTTTATATAATGAATTAAACAACCGTGCAACACAAAGAGCAAGGATGCAAGAGAAGAAAGGCAAATGCTTAAGAACAAACTAAAGCATAAAACCAAATTCCCTTAAACCCTCTAAACTTCTCCCCCATTGGCATCGATTGCCGAAATGGGAGGAAAACTTTAGAAGGCCAATATAGTAAGAGCTCCCCCATAATGTGTGCATTTCTCATAATATGAGTGAAATCAAATGCACATATCCAATGACGAATAGTTGGAAGGAGATCAAACTATATTGAGGATCCAAAGATTGCAAAAGAATATCAAATAGAAAGATACTTCACGAAAGAAGCAAGCAATCAAAAGGATCCAAAAATGTTCTAAAATCAAGAGGGAACTCCCCAAGGTACGTGCACAATAGGATTTGTATTTCAATATGTGTGCACAACATGGAATCCTCACTCCCTCCTAGATAAATTCGAACACAAGCACTGCAAGAGAATAAAAAGAAAATGAAGCAAAACAACTTGCAACAAATAAAATATTTTGCAACATGAGCAAGGAGCGGCAAATAAAAGGATGGGTGTGAGATAAAAGACATTTTAGGAGACTAATACAAGGATGAGCAAAAGCATCAACATAGTCTTTCAAAAGAGTGCACATAGTGCATATCATGTCTTTCCCTACCCACACACCAAAGAAGATATAGCAAATAGCTCCACAAGCTTATTAAGATGCAAAAGCATAACAAATAAAAACAAAGCTTGTGCCAATTAGAACCACCAAAGAATCAAAAGCAATAAAGGTGGTCACTAAAGAATTGGAATACCAATTAAAGATGTAACTATTCTCATGTGTATAAGTTTCTAAGTAGACACCAATCACAAGATATAAGTCCACAAAAAACATGTACACACAAAATAGGTACAAAGGTAAGAACATGATATCCAAGGAAGTCATAAATATACAATAAGATTTTTGCTTAAAAGCATAGCACAAAGCTCAATTTTATCTTAAAGGATATAGATGAACTTCCAACACAATCTCATCATAGCATCAAAATATCCACAAGGATAAGGTGATAAATGGGATGCTCCGAGAAGATAACAAGTATCGAAAAGGCAAATGATTTTGAAAAGCATCAATAGCATATGTGAGACATAGAGTAGAAAGTGCTAGATTAACATATATGGGATTGATGAATCATGAAAATGATTATATATATTCCCCTTGATATGTAATCATCCCGGCTTGCCCACATTTGCAACAAAGTTGTTTTGCAAGAACCAAAGAATTGCAACAAAGAGATTCATGCCATGAAACAACCTACACAAGGTTGAAGCTAGAAAAGTATGCATGAGGTAGATACTTGTTACCGAGATAGCATTGGTGATGTAGAAGATAAGAGTTCACGATCATCCGAGCTTGGCTCCAATAAGCACATGGTGACAACACCTTCCTTGTAATGAGACAAGCTTCCAATGCATCTCCAATGTACCTAAAACAAATTCAAGTACAAAATGGTACCCAAACTCATTGGGTCCAAAGTAGTTAGAGCAACTACAATACATAGGACAAACTCCACATAAATATGTGCATATTGATATGAAATTGAATTTCATGCACATCTTAGCCATTTAGGATTTGATGGAGTTTATCCTATATATTGGATCAACGAAAGTAAGCATGCCATAAGATATACATATAATAAATATGCATGCACATGACTTTCAAGAACCAAACGAGATACAATTTGGACAAAACACCAAGTAAACCAACAAAGCACACACAAGTGTGACAAGAAAACAAATTGTCCAAATTATATCAAAGACCCAAATCAACACATGATTGAAGATACCACTTTGAAAAGATACCAAATGAAGAACCAATTGATGAAAATATCATCAAGGAATAAACCAAACCCTCTACACTTTTCATGATGGCACAAAGTACCAAGACGAAAAATGTTTGTCTTCCAAGGAGACACGTCATCGGGATCAAATATCAAATGAAGACAACTAATGTTCAAAAAGCATATAGGATTGCTCCCCCAAGATGTGTGCATTATTTATGATTTTGCATTTGAATACAAAATGCACACAATGAGATCATCACTCTCCATATATATATTATTCAAACACTAGTCATGTTCAAGAAAGGCAAGAAATTGCAATACCAATTTAAAGAACGGTGTTTTACTCAAAGTAGGATAGCTTCCCAAAGAATAGTGCATTATCAAGAAGTATGACTTTTGAATGTCAATGCACAAGAATTGGTTCATTGCTTTTCCCAACTCAAGAAAGCACAAAACAAATTTTGTAGAGCAAAAGGATCCAAAAGATACAAGGAAGACAAATGAGAGTTAGATCAAAACAAATCCTTGGCAATCAAATAAGGCAATTCAAAGCAAGAGCCAAAGTGAATATGATCAATATATTTACCACAAATATGATTATCACTTGTCAAGACAAGTAATGTATGGAGATATTTCTCGGTGGTGGATTGCAAAGATATATTCAAGATCATATTCACAAAACATAAGCATATGGCAAAGGATAGGAATTAAAAGCCATGCTTAGATAGATAGATATTCTTGATAGCTTCAAAATCACGCGATATGCAAAGCAACTCCAAGAGTAGCTTGAAGCAATTGGTTTCCCAAAAGATATATGAGAACATATTTGGGAAAGCCATACCAAGAAATTCCATCACAAACAAGATCCAAAAGTGAAAAACAAAATTATTTTAGCAAATATGGAACTTGTTTGAGCAACATGCCACAAGGAATAAGATAATGAAACATCAATTCTAGGTGGCAAACCTCACATGTTCACATTTTCTAGGCTTGTAATATGCACATAGCTTATTACTCCCCCATAATGTGATAATCCATTTATTTTAAAACAAGAGGCAAACAAAACCAACTCGAGAAATTAATGGACATTATAGAATTTGAATTTCTCATGAGCATGACATACCACATAGAGAATAGATAATATGATATATCATCACTAAGTGGTATTCCTCATGTATACACATTTTAGGATTGTGAAGTGCACGAAGCATATCACTCCCCAAAATGGATAGTCCATTAATCTCTCAAAAGAGAGCCAACAAGATAAGATATCAAATAAAAGCAATAAGGCTCAACACAAGTAAATGGTGTGCAAACCAACATACACATACTTGATTACTCAAGATAAGTAAGTAGAGAGCACAACACATACAAACACTAGCAAGGTACAAAACCTAACACATGCAAGGGTGCAAGCAACTTTCAATGTATATATGATTTAAATAAAAGTTACCGCAAGGAGGAACATTGGATATGAGATAGAACAATATAATCCAAATGACTTGGCTTGAGAGAATATAATTGATGAAGATCCCTTAATTCTTCATGATGTAGCCAAGTCTCCAATGCCCTCCAACAACACCTATTGATCAAGTTTTGCTTGTTGGTCCCCAACCAAGTTGGGTCCTAAGAGGTTAGTCACAATAGGTTTGGCAACCCAAATGGTTCTTTTCTTGACACCACTTTGAGTACCAACATATTTGGCAAACACATTGCCAACCTTATCCTTCCAAGAGAATAAATCATCAATATAATGGGGTTGGATAAGGTACCATTTGTGCATGAAGAAGCAAGGTGACCCTTCTCACGGCATAGGTAGCAACATCTACTTCCTCCTCTCTTCTTAGTTGTAGTCTTGACTTGAGGAGGGTAGCTTGAGTTTGAACTTGAGGCTTCTTTCCTTGTTGCTTCTCACTAAGAGCCTTCTTCTTCAAAGGGCAAGATCTAACATGGTGCCCTTCAACTTTGCACTTGAAGCAAACAATCTTGGCCGAATCTTTAACTTGTTCTTGGCCCTTGTTCTTCTTGATAGCTTGGACTTGATCTTTTTTGGAGTTGAATCCAAGTCCACTCTTGTCATTGGGGCGTCTTTGAACACTCAACATATTGTCAAGTGTAGAATCCCCAACATGACGCTTTTCCAAGTCTTTCTTCAAAGAAGTGACTTGGGCCTTGAGCTCATTTAATTCCTCTACATGGTTAGTATCAACAAAAACACTAGAGGAAGTAGAGCTTCATTGTTAGAGCAACAAGGCAAGAAAGTAATTCATCACAAGATTAGCAAACATGAGAGGATGAATCACTAGGACTAGCACATGGCAATAAAGCATTTCTAGAAGAAGTTGTGCCATTGTCCACATGAGGCTCACAAGATGTTACCTTTAGATAGCCTCATGAGCTAACTTTAGCCTAGCATGGGATGCTAGAAGATCATCATTAGAGCTAGAAAGCTTTTCATGACTTTCTTCCAATTTCCCATACTTGCTAGATAGCAACTCAAGTTGAGCCCTTAGCTCAACATTCTCCTTCAAAATAGATGCTTCACAAGAAGTGGAGTTAGTAGCACAAGCATCATTATATTAGAAATGGAAGAAGACAACTTGACAAGCTCATCATTCTTAGATAGTTGAGTTTGGAGTTGATCATGAGACTTGATAAGGAGAGAGTGTTCACTTTCTAAAGCCTTGTGAGCTTTGTCAAGTCTCTCTATGTCCTCACTTAGTCTAGCATTGCCAACACCAAATTCAACTTTTTCCTTTTTAAGCACTTTAATTTAGCAAGATGATCTCTTTCCTTAATGATTTTAGCAATAATAAGATCATTAGACTCATCAAGAGATTCAAGTCTCTCTTCAAGAGAAACCTATGCTCTTCTTCTTCAAGAGAAGCTTTCAAGGAAGCTATAGTGATGAGTCATCTCTCTCAATTTGACATTTCTCATCAAATTGACTTTCCAAATCCTCAATGATTCCCTACTCTTATAACATAAGCAATGATTTCACATAGAGGAGGGATAGCATTACTACCTTTGGGGAGAGCACGAAGTACCATCTCACCCATCTTGGTTAAGGATTCAAAATCAAATTCTTCATGAGAATCCTCATCCACATCATCACAATTTGGATTCGAGGTGGAGACCTCGGAATCCTTAGCCATAAGGCAAAATGATAGTGGAAAAAGATGAAGAATACTTGAAGCACCATTGAGATCCATGTCTTGTTCCAACAAATGTTGGGATTCCTCTACATTGTTAGTCATGCAAGTACTAGAGGATATGGAAGCATTATTTTCATGGCAACAAGACATATGAAGCATATCATCATGAGATTTAGTTAAACAACTATTACATGATATGCAAGGACTATCAACTCTAGCATGTATGACATTTGGAGTGCTAGAAGAGTTTAAGTCCAAAGATAGAACATTGCAATGAGATAGAGATGAAGTATAATCAATAGAATATTCACCATCACAAAGCAATTTCTATCACCACTCACCATATCATTACCTTGTGACAAATCACATGTTGGTGAAGTGGAGAAGTTGTGAACTCATCACGCCGGAGGTGGAAGGGAACAATCATCCTCAATAATTTGGACACTTCATATATATCTTGAAGCTTGGTCCAAAGCTCATGAGCATTCCGAAAAGGCATGATTGAAGCAAGAACTACATCGCTCAAAACACATATAAGACCATTAGAAACTAGAGTCTCGAGATGAGAGTTTTCCTCATCCTCTAAAGATAATTCTTGGAATCCTTTGGAGGAGAAAAACCACATCTACAATCCTCTTAATATAATTTGGACCCATGGCCCTAAAAAGATTAAGTATGCGAATTTTCCAAACATCATAATTTGTGCCATCGAATATGAAAGTGGGATCGTGCACTAATCTCTAAACGACATCTTTTACTCTCTAGGCGGTAAAGCCCAAAAAGAGAGCCCAGGCTCTGATACCAATTGAAAGGACAAGGATGTCGCCTAGAGGGGGGGTGAATAGGCGATTAAAACTTTTCCGGTTTAGGCTTGCTAATTGCGGAATAAAACTAGGTGTTTAAATTAACAAGCCAACAACCTAAATAAACTAGGCTCACCTATGTGCACCAACAACTTATGCTAAGCAAGACAAGCAACAAGGTGATAGCAAATAGAATACTTCAAGCACGAAGGCTATCACAATGTAAAGTGCATAAGTAAAGAGCTCGGGTATAGAAATAACCGAGGCACGCGGAGACGAGGATGTATTCCCGAGTTCCTCCTTGAAAGGGAGTACGTCTCGTTGGAGAGGTGTGAACCGACACAACGGTTCAACAACCACAAAGGTTTCACCTTCTTCTCCGATGAACCGCACCACAAAGGTTTGGTTCACCTTCCACTATCGGAATCCTTCGAGGCGGAAATCTGGAGCCTTTCAACAACGATCCGGGGCACAACCCACACAAGGGATTGGGGGCCCCTGAACAGCTACAAGTGACCACACAAGGGTCCAACCACCACGCGGGCGTCTAGGGTCCAAGGACCCAAGAGTAACAAGTTCACACACTAGTAGGAAAACCCAATTCTATGGAAGCTTATTCTGTGGCGCACCTCATAGCGTGCGCCACATAATAAGCTTCTGTGGCGCACCATCCATGGTGCGCCACAGAATAGCCTTATTCTGTGGCGCACGGCTATGAGGTGCGCCACAGAATAAGCGCGGGCCCCACACCAACGCACGGGTCTGCCACTTTTGACCTTATTCTGTGGCGCACTGGTCAGGTGCGCCACAGAATAGGTTTATTCTGTGGCGCATCCATGCAGGTGCGCCACAGAATAAGGTGCTCTGGCCCCACAAATAATTGGGGGGAACTATTCTGTGGCGCACCCCTAGTGCGCCACAGAATAAGCTTATTCTGTGGCGCACTGGGTCAGGTGCGCCACAGAATAACTGTACCAGATATTTTATAAGGCCATCTCCACCCACTTTCCCCTACCCATTTCTCATTTCCTCTTCTTCCTCCTCTCCTCTCAACTCGTGGTGCTCCTCCTTCCCATCCATTTTTGACCATATATTTCTCCTTTTTTTTAGTTAAACTTATTTTGGTTGATAGACTCCTCCATACATAGTCTCCTTTCTCCCATCTTCTATTTTGGATCAAATCTACAAGGTGAGAAAGGTTATTGTGCTTTGACCATCTTGTTGGAAATGTTTGGAGGTACCTTGAGAGACCCTTGAGATTGCCGGAACGTCGATTAACTTCCGTTCCGGCAACTTCGGGTACTCCATATGTCCCTTTTTTAGCAAAGGTCATGCCGGATTTTTTCGTGAAATTTGGCATGACTTTGTTAAAAATAGGACATGTGGGGTATTAATTGTGCTTGTGCTTCCGACCATCGTGTCGTTGAGATGCCGGACTGAGATGTGTTGTGTGTGTTTGTGTGTGCATGCATGTTGCGGCTCTAATTAAGTTATGTACTCTCGTTTCTTCTCTATGTATAGCGCGTAGTCAACCATGGTCATAATGATGAGCTCCAGTCAAATCAGAACATACAAGGACCAAGCGAAGGCGGACATGATTCGGTCCAACGGGAGGCAGATAAGATGTCCGTGTCGAAAATGCAAACATGAGAGGTGGATACACCCTGATTCTGGATTATTGGAGGAGCACCTGCTCAGGCACGGTTTCATGCCGGAACAAGCCAAACAAGATCATCGTCATGACGAAGGAGATGCCCGCGGCGGACAAGATGATCATGACGAAGGAGATGCCCGCGGCGGACAAGATGATGACGAAGGAGATGCCGGTGACGGACAAGATCATCATGATGACGAAGGAGATGCCGGCGGACATGATCATCATGACGAAGGAGACGAGCAGACCCCGCTAAGTTTGGGCTTGCAGGATGCTCATTTTCAAGAACTGCTTCTCAGTCAGACGAGCAACGACAGAGAGAAAGCCAAGCTAGCGCAAATGGGGATAGACGGGATCACTCCGTTGTATCCTGGGTGCCGGCCTCAGGATACGCGCTTGCAAGTAACGCTTAATGCTATGGAGATGAAGTCGGGAAACAGTTGGACCGACAAGAGCTTCAACCAGAACCTGAAATTCTGGCACGATATTCTCCCCGAGGGTAACACATTACCAACTACTATCGAGGAGGCCAAGAAAGTCCTGTGCCCTCTTGACCTACCGCACGAGAGATACCACGCCTGCATCAATGATTGCGTAATTTATCGGGGCGATTACGAGGACTTGACCAAATGTCCGGTGTGCGGTCACGGACGGTACAAGAGTGGAAAGAAGAAAAATCCTCGAAAAGTGGTATGGTACTTTCCTATCACTCCCCGTCTTCAGCGGTGGTTCGTGGATCCTAAGGAAGCAAAGCTCATGCAATGGCACGCGGAAAGGGAGAAGCCCGCAGAAGATCCGGAGAAGGGCACCATCCTGACACACCCTGCAGACGCTATCAATTGGCAAGCATTGGACATCGCCTTCGAAGATTTTGGGCGCGACGCAAGGAACGTCAGGCTGGGTATGTGCACAGATGGAATGAATCCGTTCTTCAATGGCACACATAGCACCTGGCCCGTGTTTGTATGGCCTTACAACCTTCCCCCGTGGCTGTGCACGAAGTCAAAGTACATACACATGAGTATGCTTATTCAGGGTCCGAAACAACCAGGTGTCGACATACATCTGTATTTCGAGCTGTTGAAAGAGGAGTTAGAAACGTTATGGAAGACGCCTGTCCGTACGTGGGACGCCTACACTAAAGAATATTTCAATATGAGCGCCGCGTTGCTCACGACGGTGCAGGACTATCCTGGAATGTCGTCTGTATCGGCCCAGGTGGGCCACGGATTCTGTGGATGTATCAGGTGCATGGATGAGACCCCGCATATCCAGCTACCAAGAATACAAGGGTCTTCGAAAACCGTGTACCCAGGGGCTCGAAGGTGGCTTCGCATGGACCACCCGTGGAGAAAACGCGGGGATTTGTTCGATGGTCAAGAAGAAAGAGAAACAAAACCGATCCCGAGGACCGGCATAGAAATTGATGAGCTTTTGACAAATTGGGAGGAGTGCCCTGCGCCGGGAAAGAAGCGACCGAGGGTAAAACCGCTGCTGGGTGTATGGAAAGCGAGGTGTGCTTTCCATGACTTGGAGTACTGGAAGGTCCTCCACACGCCCCATAGCCTCGATGTAATGCACATTACGAAGAATGTTACCGAGGCTGTTCTTGGCACTCTTTCAAACATGCCGGAAAAGACCAAGGATGGGAAGAAAGCACGATACGATCTGAAATGGCTTGGCATCAAGAAAGATATTCACGGCCCCGATAGTGATGATGATGATGATAATGATGACCAGACGGAAGGGACTCAAGGTCGCCGCAAAAGGAGGAAGAAGAGCGCGGTTGTGCTTCCACCTACCTGCTTCACTATGAGTCCGGAGGAGCTCAAGCAGTTCTACAAGTGCCTCTTAGGAGTCAAATTTCCTTACGGTTACGCGGGGAAGACAAGCAGATATCTGGACGAAACAAAGAAGAGGTTCAGCGGGATGAAGTCTCACGATTGTCATGTGCTTATGACGCAGATAATTCCCGTTGCGATCCGAGGGATAATGGACGAGCACGTCCGTGATACGCTGTCTGCACTTTGCAACTTTTTTGACGTCATCAACCGTAAGTCGATCGGCGTGAGGCAGCTCCAGAAGATACAGGATGAGATCGTGGGGATACTATGCGAGCTCGAGATTTACTTCCCGCCCGCGTTCTTTGACATCTGCGTGCATCTCCTTCTCCACGTCGTTGATGACATACTGAAGCTCGGTCCGACGTTCCTGCACTACATGATGCCGTTCGAAAGGCAGAACGGTGTCATCAAAGGATTCGTTCGCAACAGGGCCCGTCCAGACGCAAGCATGGCCAAGGGCTTTCTGACCAAAGAGTGCATCACCTTCTGCCAGAGTTATCTAAGCACCGAGAACGAGGATGTTGGTCTGGCCACCAGGCCGCACGTCGGCAGGCTCGCTGGTTTTGGTCACCGTGAGGGCTACCGCTCACTCCCTGTCTTGATTGATGGTCGACACGTCGACTTCGATAGGGCTCACCGGGTCGCGCTACAACACTTAGAATTGATCGAACCTTGGGTGGAAGAGCACAGAAGCATAATCGAGAAGAACTACATCGACCTGGGCCGGCCGAGGAAGAACGGAGACGTAACCAGAGAGCACAACTCCAGCTTCACGCGTTGGTTCAGGGAAAAACAACTGTCCGAATCACGGGTCAGAAAGCCAAGTACGGAAGATGAAAAACTCATATTCTCCATATCACAGGGCCCCGCGCAGAACGTGAAGACCTATCAGACGTACGACATCAATGGTTACAGATTCTGCACCGAGGAAAAGGACAGGAGTAGCGAATATCAAAACTCAGGAGTAACTATGCTATCCTACGCCGATGACGAGGCTACCGTCAAACAAAGATACTTCGGAAGGATAGAGGAGATATGGGAGCTCAACTACTGTGGAGAGTCGGTGCCAATGTTCCGTGTGAGATGGGCCAAGAACGTCGAAAAAGAAGGCCGGTATTTCACCACCATGGTTATACCCGAAGCCAACTCGAAGAAAGCCTCCGCGAAAAATGAGCCATGGGTACTCGCTAGCCAAGTCGATCAATGCTTCTTCATTACCGACCCGTCAAAGCCTAACCGTGTTGTCGTGAGGAGGGGCAAGAGGAGCATCATCGGAATGGAAGGAGACGCCAATGAGGAGGACCTGGACGGCGATCCGAAGATCGAGGAGGAATTCGACAACTACTTCGACATGCCTACTACTAAAAAAAAGAAGGAAGACCTCCCTACCTACCAAAGGTTGTCCGTTCACGCGAAGAAGTCTCAAGGTGACCGGCCTAAGCTATTCAACCGCCAAGAAGGGAAAGAAGAAATGCTAGTTTGGAACCGGCCGGGACGAAGATCGAAAACTTTTTTGTGTATTATATATAATTTGTTTTGTATGAGAGACAAGCATATGGTCTATGTAATTTGATATATATGGCACAGTTTCAATATTTGTATTAACTGTTTTTTATTAACATGTGTGTAAAAACAGAAAATTTAAATAAAAAAACCAACTATTAACTGTTTTTTTATTAACATGTGTGTAAAAACAGAAAATTTAAATAAAAAAACCAACTATTCTGTGGCGCACCCCTTATCGGGTGCGCCACAGAATTAGCTTATTCTGTGGCGCACCGCTAGGTGGATGCGCCACAGAATAAGGTACCACCACTTACATGTGGGGCCTCCCCCGCGCTGCCTCTTCATCGTTTCCAAATTTCCCCTGCGCCCCTGCGCCCCGGCCGCCCCCGCCCGAGCCGCGCCGCCGCCCACCACGCGGCCGTGCTCGACCGCGCCGCCGCCCGAGCCGCGCCCCGGCCAGCCCCTACCCCTCCCCTCCCCTCCCCTCCACAACACCGCCGTCACCTCCCCTCCCCTCGCCGCCGAGCTGCCCTGCGCCCCGGCCGCCCCCGCCCGAGCCGCGCCGCCGCCCACCACGCGGCCGTGCTCGACCGCGCCGCCGCCCGAGCCGCGCCCCGGCCAGCCCCTACCCCTCCCCTCCCCTCCCCTCCACAACACCGCCGTCACCTCCCCTCCCCTCGCCGCCGAGCTGCCCTGGGCCAGGCACGAGCCACCGACGACCTCAGCTCGCCATCCTCGTCGAGGTACTGCCCCTCTCTCCCTCCCCTCCCTCTCCTGCCATGGTTGCACACTAGGTGCTTGATGAAATGTGCAACCAAATTTTCTAGTGTTTTTGCTAAGTGTTGTTGCTAGTGTTGTTGCTAGTGCTAGTAATTGCACTAGTGTCATTGCTAGAGACCAAAAAAATTACAAAATTTTCCTAAGTGTTGTTGCTAGTGCTAGTAATTTCCTAAGTGTCATTGCTAGTGCTAGTGCTAGTGCTAGTGCTAGTGCTAGTGCTAGTAATTGCTTGCTGCAAGCAAGCACACTAGTTGAGGACATATGGGTTGCTTTGTGTTAATGCTAAGTGTTGTTGCTTTGTGTTAATGCTTGTTTGTAAGAAACTAGAAGAAGTGATTTTGTGAAGTGTTAGTACATGAAAAGATGCAATCTTGTTTGTGTTAATGCTTGCTGCATATGTGTTTGCTGTCCACTGATGATCCATTTTTTGGTTGTTCAGGGTGCATAGGTGCTTGTGTGTGCTAGGCAAGAAGACACCCGTGGAATCGATTTGGTGAGCTCCGGTGACCATGTGTTATGTGATACCACGACCATCGTGTCGTGGTTGTTTGTGATGTTGTTGGCCGGCCAGCTATGCCGGCAAACATTATTTGTGAAATGTGGATGTTGTTGATGTGATGCTGTTGTCGGCCAGCGATGCCGGCCATTATTTGTAAAATGCTTGTGCAGGTGCCCCGAGAGGCCCTTGAGATTGCCGGAACGTCGATTAACTTCCGTTCCGGCAATTTCGGGTACTCCATATGTCCCTTTTTTAGCAAAGGTCATGCCGGATTTTTTCGTGAAATTTGGCATGACTATGCTAAAAATAGGACATATGGGGTATTGTGCTTGTGCTCCGACCATCGTGTCGTTGAGATGCCGGCCGGAGGTGCCGGCCGTAGATGTGTTTTTTTTTTTGGAAATGCTTGCAGGTACCCCGAGAGGCCCTTGAGATTGCCGGAACGTCGATTAACTTCCGTTCCGGCAATTTCGGGTACTCCATATGTCCCTTTTTTAGCAAAGGTCATGCCGGATTTTTTCGTGAAATTTGGCATGACTTTGCTAAAAATAGGACATATGGGGTATTGCGACTAGTGCATGGGCCGGGGTATCTTAGTACTTATTAGTTAGGTGATTTTTTTATCTTAAATTTGTTATACTAACTTTTTGCCTCTTTTTAATGCAGTGCAAACATGGCCGACAATGACGAGGCTGGGGTTTCTGGAACAAGGGGCGAGGAACCGATGGAGCAAAATATTATGATTCCGAGTTTCATCTCAGAGGCGGTGACAAAGATGTTCATGTCGCTCTTTACAACTATATGTGAGTCTGTCAGGGTTTGGACTGAGGGAGGGAAAAAAGGACCTGCCCCAGTGATCAGCTTCGGCTCCAGACAGTACCCAATACTGCCTCCAGAAGATACAGCAGATACAGCAGAGAAGAAGAAGAAGCACAGGAAGAGGAGTAAGCCAGCTCCGAAGACGAAACATAGCACCCCGGGGTATGTCCGGAGTGATCCCATGATACCACCCCGTGCGGGTGACTTGTCGTCCCGGTTGCATGAAGCTGGTCAACCGATACTGCCTTCGGAGCTGCTCCACCTCGCAGATGGATGCATGGCCCCTTTGCAACTTGCTATCTTGAAGCTAGAGGACAACCTTCTTAAAGACGAGAATCCAAACTACCCGTGTTCACTGTCAAGGTGCCAGACTTTGTTGACTTCGTTGATGAATCTCCAGCGGATCTGTTCTTCATATCGTGCGAGGACGTCTTCAACTTGTTTCACTTTAAACGGCTGGACTATAACTTGGTCCGCCTATACGCGCTCAGCCATGCGATGATGATCAGGAGAGAACAAACCCCGTACGTCAAGGTAGTGGATCCCTACTACATGCGGGACAGCCAGCTGGAGGAAGGATCACCGACACGGGCCAGGGCCACGGAGTACCTCCAGAGAATCATGCTGAACATGAGCACAAAGACCAGCCTTCTTCTGCCTTTCTTTTTCAAGTAAGTCCGCATCTAGTCGCCGCTGTCGTATCTTATGCTTTCTTATAGATTTCTTCTGTTGTGTTGATCCTTTCCAATATTCCATTTCAATTGTGTTGAGCAGTGACAAGTACTCAGTACTCATCGCCGTGTACCCGAAGTGGTCAACTGCCACATATTTAGACTCAGGGACGACGCCGAAAGACTACACTAGAATTAAGGGTGTTCTCAATGAGGCTCTCGAGGGCTACGCCAAAAACGGAGGTTCCTTCGAGAAGAAAGGGAAACATGTAATTGACAACACACACAAGTTTCACCATGGGACTGGGTTTCATTGCATCAAGCAAAAGTCTGGCAACGTGGATGCCTTCTACGTCCTCTTACACATGAAATCGTATGTCCGGGATGCAGTGATAACGAATTTGCCATATCGTCTCCAAGAATGGGCCACATATGATGAGGATCTCATCGATGATGACCTTAGAGCAGACTTCCATCGCATCCAGGTACAGTTATCGAAAATCATCCTGGAAGATGTCAATACAGCAGGGGGGTCCTTACACAACGCCAGAGGTAGAGACCTTGCTTCTTTCTTTTCTATATTAGATGAATAAATCATACTCTAGTTATATCATGCATTAATCAAATATATATCCCAACCGATTTTCAGCGTTGTCTAAGTGGGAGATCGAAGAACGCCTAGATAAGCAGAATGACAGGAGGACGTGGATGACGAAAGACGGCATTTATCCGTTTCCGGAGCGAATCAGGAAGAAGGATCCATCATACGGGTTTTTCTCTATTTGATCTTTTTGTGGTAAGTTGATATGCACGAGAAGACACATCTCGTGCATCCTACTTGGCTCACTCACCCCGTCCCTGTAACCTATGTGTGCCACTTCTAAGTATGAGGCATTAATTTTTTTCAATCTTGTTTTGTCTTTGACTAAATCTAGTCTTTTGAATCTTATTTTAATTATGTTCCAATTCATTCTTGTTTATAGTTTTGTATCCTCTAGAATGCCGATGATTAAAACGTTGTGACACTATATATGTGATTCAGGGGCGACGTGAGTGAGACCTGTGTGCCTTCTACTTGGTTCCACAAGGTTATCAGGCATTAACTTTTTTGAATCTTGTTTTGTCTTTGGCTACCTCTAGTTTTTCAGACGATGCGATATACTTTTAGTTATGTTACTTTAATTACCTAGCTCTAGTCTTATTTATAGTTTTGTATTCTCTTTAATCAGAATTCTTGCTTTTATTTGACTAACACTTTCATCTTTGTCCTGTGTACAGATAGATGACGAAGTGGTACGCGGAGACAAACTCAAGGGCCTCTCGGCAAACCGTTCCCGGCGCCGCTCCGCTCGTAGCGCTCGCGAAGAAGGCTACATGAGATCGTCGTGTTCCCGCTATTGCTCACCGTCAACGCCGAGATGTAATATATTCGATCCTAGTGTAGGCGGTGAACACTTCATTTTGTAACGTGGGCAACGATTCGATGAACTTTTGTATATCTCAACAATTGTGTAAAACTTCCGCACTTTTGTATCAACTTGTGATGACATATATTAGTAATGTGTTTGTTTTGATATATCTGTGAAAACATATCTCTGTTTCTGTTATATCTGTGTAAATATGAAATATACATGTATTCTGGTATTATACTGGTATTTGTATGAATATAGGGGCACAGTACTGCGCAGTAATTCTGTGGCGCACCCAGGACTATTCTGTGGCGCACCCTATTCGGTGGCGCATGGTTACACGGGTGCGCCACAGAATAGTTATTCTGTGGCGCACCAGGCTCGGTGCGCCACAGAATAGCCACTATTCTGTGGCGCATGGGTGGTGCGCCACAGAATAGCTTATTTAGTGGCGACTATTCTGTGGCGCACCACCCATGCGCCACAGAATAGAAAAATGGTGCGCCACAGAATAGCTTTTCTGTACTAGTGACAAGTTTTCAACTTCCACGAATCCTCGTGGAGAGCACAAACCGATGCACGGAGCAATGGCAAGAGCACAAGACTCAAATTCTTCACTCTCAAATCCCACCAAAAGCAACTAATGCTTATGGGGGGAGAAGAGAGGAAGAACAAGGAAGAACACCAAATCCCTCCAAGATCTAGATCCAAAAGCTTCCCCTCACTTAGAGGAGAGATTGATTGGTGGAATGGTAGATCTAGATCTCCTCTCTCTTTTCCCTCTAATTGGAGGCAAGAATCATGGAGGAATAGAGAGAAATCCAAGCTCAAGAAGGTCGACAATGGGGGGCTTTTTCGTGCTTGAGAGATCGGGGACATTGGGGAAGAAGACCCCCTTAAAAAGGTCTCCAAAAATCTGCCCGTTATGCCCAGAATCATGTTATACCGGAGTTTCCGAACTAAATTTCCGGCCTACCTCCGGCCTGGCACCAGTAGGTGCCGCCATTCGCGATTTCTGGTCCGGGCCGGAGATTCCGGTGTGTTACACCGGAAATTCCGGTCTACACAAAAACTGCAGAAACATCAACACGAAAACGAACACAACTTTCGCATCCGGACTCCGATTTCGATGATCTTGGGCTCGTTGGAATCACAACGAAGAGCTCTTCAAGATTATGCAGAGAAACATCATAGTCCAACAAGGTAGGATAAAACCAAATGTAGAAAGGTAAAAACATCTCTATTAAAGAACAACCGATAAATCCTCCAACATTAAGAACCCAACAAGTTTTTCATCCGGACTCCGTTTTCTATGATCTTGGGCTTGTTTCCAAGGTAATCACAAGCTTTACAAGATCATGCATATACACATCATACTCCATCACGTGAGGAGGATTACACAAGAGGAGAGTTTGACCTCTCTACATGAGACGAACCGGTAAAACCTCCAACATCCAAAACACCACAAGATATTCAAATGAAATCCGTTTTTGATGAATTAGAGATTGGTATGGAGATGAACACAAGCTCTAAATTCACACATTGATAAAAGCTAAATAAGAACCAAGAAAGATGATGATGCCAAGTATGCAAAGGTTTGAGCTCTCCACAAAGATGTGATCAAGTTACTCACTTGAGATCCCCTCTTGATAGTACGCCGTCTAACCTAAACCCGGTCTCCCACTAACACCACGAGACCGGTAAAATAGAAACCCTATCAAGATCATACCTTTGCCTTGCGCATTCCACTTGAGCTAGATGATGACGATCTTGATCTCTTCAAGTGGACCACCTTTCTTGATTGCGCTTGCTAGCACATGCTTGATGCAGACTTCTCCAAATACTCCCCCATACACCATGATGGGAGAACCTTGCTAAGCTTCGTCTTCATGTATCCAATTGCACTTCATCTTTTTCTCTTGATGTATATAATGGCTTGGAGATAAACATGAATGTTCACCCAATCTTCTTTCCAAGCCATGCTTGCAATAAGCTCAACTCAAGATGACCATTCTTCATATAAACCCTTGGATGGAACCTTGGTCATCATGTAATCTTCTAGAGTCCAACACATGAACTCCAATCTCTTCCTATGGACAAGATCTACAAGTATATCTCAATGCAAACATTAGTCCATAAGGATTGTCATTAATTACCAAAACCACGCATGGGGCAACACATGCACTTTCATATGGTATGTAAAGTATGTCGATATATGAACTTAAAAATGGATGAGCTATGCCCCTTACTTAGCCTTGATCATTTGTCTTTTCTGCTGAATCACGATCATATTTTATCTCCATTTTCATGTTACAGAGGAATGATATTATAAAGCTGCATATAATGTCTTGCATCAACTATGCAGTAGATCCTTTCTTGCAATTCAATATTGTTGTTGTATGGAGCACAAGGTACTCATGTACTGTTGTGAGCATCCCCTCCCTCACTGTGGTAGGTAACTTTTAATGCTCCGTGTGTGACAAAAACCAGTTCCATCCTTAACTAAGATATCCCTCTCATAAAAGTTTTATCATATCGATTGAATCCCACATTATGGTTTCAATATTTTTAGATCAACACATTTTGAGTAATTCTTTGCATTTTATTCTTAAATCACATTTTCATTGTCGACGTAAACGGGCAACACAAAGGGGTTAGTTAATGAGATTAACAAAACTCAAGCTCCCCCTTTCACACGACCAATAACAAGTTAAACCTTCTTATAAATTAAGCATGCTTTATATTTTACATACATAACCATGTAAGGATAAACACACAAACACAAAAAATACCTTCAACAAAGGGAAATTACAACCAAAAGTTTATTTTTGTTAAAACATGTTTGTTGGAAATAGACTGCATATGTGGTTGTAGCTTAAAATACACGGACAACTATAGGAGTTTTTACAAAGATGCATGATAAAAAAGTTTTGGGGTTTGTGCATCATATTTTAAGCTACACGCCATTTGTCTTAGTGATAAGTATAGCAAACCCTAGTAAGTAATAATAATAAAAGTTGATATAATACAATATTAATTTTCAACTTAACTATCTACGTGTAAATAAAGAGAATATCTAATACAAGTAAATATTGGGTAATTAAACCTACGGCCTATACTAGACCCTGAAAGAAGGGAGATTACAATCAAGATCATATGCCTTAATAATTCTTGCCAAATCTGCAACTAAACTTGGCATCATTGTGCATCATAGTTGTCATCAGTGATGGACAACATCGAGAAATTCAATCACTAAAGTACCTACAAAGTACCAAACCTACGCGTATGATTAAAAATCACGCCAAGCATATCGGCGGTGGCACCACCTTGATCTAAGCAGATAACCGCGTCACTATCAAACCAAATCAACATCCTTTTTCGTAAAGACTCGGAAGAAGAGACTGATGAAGAAGACAATGTTGTCGCCGACGATGCCCAAGAAGCCATGTCAACAATAGAAATAACAAACATTTTGTCCATGAAGAACAACATGGATAAAAACTCACAGACTACTCGTAAAACACTAGACTAAGCGCACCAAGTTGGGGCCTTTCATTCACCAACACCGTCAACACTGTTAGATCAATGTCGCACCAAAATCTAACCAAAGATACCTTACTTCACAAGGGATGATAGATGAGATTATTCCTTTCTCTGCCCTACGGCGACAAAGTGATAAAGGAGACCGACGGGGTGATTTATTTATCTGATGGTGGGGCTAGGGTTTCTTTCTTACAAGAGGGATATGGAGGTGCATTTTGTACCTTCATGTTTAAGCATGTTAGGATCATAGCAAGAACTTATACATGACACTCTCGCCACAAACTCACCACTCCTAATTTTTTTTTTCTTTGAGTGCTTTCAGGATGACACAATCCTAGCTAGTTGTTATGTGCCCACGCCAATGAATCAGACTTGATCGAGAAGATAAAATGAAATGAATAGATAGCGATCACGCCTCTACCTGCTCGCACAACGCTCTCTTGTGATGTTAGATCTGTATGACAGTGCTAGTTATGATATGATTACACACGAAAAACCCACTCCGTACACAATTATTTTGCATTATAGGTTTAGTCAAAGTCAAACTTTGTAAAATATGACCAAAGATATAGCAAGAAGTGAAAACATCTACAATACAAATTTAATAGTATTAGAGTCGTCATAAATAAATTTTCATATTATACATTAGATGTTATAGATGTTGATTTGTTTTTTGGTATATACTTAGCCAAACTTCTAAAACAAAATATTGTAAAAAAAAACAGAACACAAGGTGAATAAAAACGGAGGGAGTAACTAAATTTACATCCGGTTGAATTGTTAAGGCCATCATGATGGGAGGATACAAATTGTCGAGATCATTATAGTTAGAACTTTAACTGATTTTAGTAAAACAAA
The DNA here is from genome assembly GCA_947311845.1 of Poa pratensis. Classification (NCBI taxonomy): domain Eukaryota; kingdom Viridiplantae; phylum Streptophyta; class Magnoliopsida; order Poales; family Poaceae; genus Poa; species Poa pratensis. The sequence goes on from CAMZMU010000111.1 coordinate 28,590,902, forward strand.
AAAAAATGTCTGTTAGCCCATACGACCTGGTCGATATGATGAGATGACGGCACATGAGCGGTGGATGAGCTGGACAAAGTAACAAGCGGTGGATGGAGTCGAATACCTCGTGGTAGGAGCACGTGCTTAAACAATGTCCAATTGAGTTGTCGAGGTGGCGAGCTTAGCTAGTGATGGCCTGGATGATTATCCTACGTGGGTGTCGAATGAATGAACAGCAAAACGCTTGCGTGTCCTGAAGATCCGGGAGTGATCTATATTCTCTCTTTGAAACCATCAACCACAACATATACTACTACCGAACATATCTTGGACACTCGCACTCAATCACGCGGGAAGCGGAGCAGACTTGCAGCAGCGGATCTTGCCTTGAGTTGAGAAAGCCTGCATGCCCGCCGCGCCACATGGGGCGTGTGGGTGACCGCTCGAAGGAGACACCCACCGCCACCGGCCGGGACGCCGCCCGCCCGCTTGCCGACCGCTGCCGCCTTCCACGGCGACCAACCGATGATACCCACGGGCCACGGCCACGAGGCAGAGCATCCTAGCCGTAGGTTGTGCACTGGGACGCTTTGACCTGCACTCCGAATGATCGGTGGCACACTGCACCAGCACTAGTTAACTTTCAGGATACTTTCACTTCCAGGTCCCGTGTGGCGACTTGTGCGACAAGGACGGTGATGGTGAGCGATGATTTGGTCGCGGCAAGCTTTTAGCAGTCAGGTCTTGTTCTGACGTGTTCGACTGCTCTTCGTGTTGGCTCTTCTCTTCTTCGAAATTGGAGCTGTTTTGGGTCTGTCGTGTTATAATCGATAGCAAAGAAACGATGAAAAAAAACAGAAAATCAAACCAATGGGGACACGAGATTTAACGTGGAAAACCCCTACAACAATGGAGGAGAAAAAACCACCGGCGCCAACCGGCAATACTTCACTATATCGGGTGAGGTTACAAACGCCAGGGATTTACAACATGCGACTTATCCCAACCGGCGGCTTACAAGATGTATTTATGGTGGTAAAATCCAAAGTCGGCTGCAGTCCGACTCGGTACCGCGGGGCCCCTGCGAAGTGGGCAACCGGATGGGTTAACTTCTCCGCTTCGCTCCGAAGTTAGACTTTATCTTTATATGAATTTGGATCACATCAAAATAACATGTCGAGCGGCGACGATGACGTGCGCTGGGTGGTCTAGCAGTGAAGATCTTTATCAGCGCAGGTCTTACATATCTTCTATTTAAATCTCGTCTTTAGAATCGGAGGTATACGTCCTCTACGCGATGAGGCGACTGTTTACCATGGCTCAGCGTAGGTTTCGTGAGACGGCTGCGGCGAGGTTCTCTTCGACGGTCGTTCTTCGGTGGAGTCGGGTCGTTCGCTCGAGGGGGAGTGATGACGATGACATCATCAAGCAACCTTGATGACGGATTTCTCATGAAGGTGTGTGTGGGGCTTGTATCGGTAACCAGATTGGCTTGGCGTGTCCCCTTGATTGTCGTGCTTCGTGACGTTTCGCGAGGGTGTTTGTGATGGTTGGCTAATCCTTTGACTCTGTTTAGAAAAAAAAAAAACTGACTGTCTTGCAGTATCGGAAGAACAGACTAGGCAGAGCACTGTGCTTAGTTTTACTCAGAAATTACCGACACAGCCTCCTAATCTATACTACACGGTCCAATCAAATTTGCAGCACTAGATTTAACAAACCCGCAAGCAAAGCCACTGCCGGTTTCTTAACCAATGAGGACACGCGGAACTGAAAGTGGCGGGTGTGTCGCTATGCCCCGAGAAACCAAAGCAAATCAGCAGACTCTCGCTCCACAATCAGGCAGGCAAGCCGACAGCCTTGCCCGCCTCTGGGTCCCCTGCACCCCCGACAACCTGTCCCCCTCCGGCCGCCCCTCGATTCTCCATGCTGATCCGCTCCCGCCGGTGATATATATACACCACCGGCATCACATTCTTCCCCCACGACTCCACCATCAAACAGCCGTAAAGATATTCTCTCCGGCCGGCCAGTGCAAGAATCCCAACCAAGAAACAGCTAGCTGTGATCGGTACGATACGGTCGATCGGCATGGAGCTGGAGCTCGGGCTGGCGCCGCCGACCAACACCGGCACGGCGGTGTCTAGCTCTGCCGCGCGCGGCGGCGGGAAGAGAGGCTTCGGCGAGGCGTTCGACGATGAGGAGCAGGAGACAACGGCCACGACGCTGCCGCTGTTCGACGACGGCAGCAGTAGCAGTAGCAGCAGCGCCAGGGAGAGCAAGAAGGCGCTGGTGGGGTGGCCGCCGGTGAGCAGTAGCTGGGCGCGCAGCAGGGCGTGCGTAAGCGGGGGCGGTGGCCGCGGCGGCAAGCACGTGAAGGTTAGGAAGGAGGGCGAGGCCATTGGGAGGAAGGTGGACCTGTCCCTCCACGGCTCCTACGGCGACCTCCTCGCCACGCTCGCGCGCATGTTCCCTGAACCCACCAACGTCGACAGAGATTCGAGCGATCATGGGGGACTCGTGGTCACCTATGAGGACGCCGACGGGACTGGATGCTGGTCGGGGACGTGCCGTGGGAGTAAGCTCTTCATCTGATCATCTCCCGTTTCAGTTTGATAAACCGAGATAGATCCTGCGTCTGTAGAGTGCAGTTCATCGATCATTCATTGAGGATAACTGAATAACTGACATCGTGATGTGATTCTTTCTTTCAGGGATTTTGCACGGTCTGTGAAACGTCTGAAGATTTTGCTCTGAGCCTCTGACCACGATATGACCCTAGATTTTGAGAATGTTTTTTCGTGTGAGATTTCGGCTATACATCTTCGAAGCTTGTGCTACAGACATCTTGTACTACTATAAATATATACTCCTATGAATACAACATTTTCTTCTTTTTATCCTCGTTTCCTCACAGAGCGTGTAAACATATGGCAAATCATGTTTTTCTTTTCAAGCAGAATACACTTTCAGTTGTCATATATGATACTCCATTCGATTGAAAATGATTGACACAGATTTGACAAAATATGGATGTATCTACAGTGTTAATCTGTATTTTGACAAGTTTGTGTCAATCATTTCCAATTGGAGAGAGTACTTAAAAATCTTGGATGCAATACAATACTATGTGCAATCCTGTTATGTTCGATCCTCTGTCAGTATCTTCTTCTTTTTAAGTTCACGGGGAGATTCGCAGCTGGTTTCTTTTACTAGAGTTAGTATACTAATGAAAAAAAACAAACAGGTTCGATACTAGCTGTCTCACAGCGCAGCGGGTTCTGCAGGTAAGCAGCTGTTTCAGTCAGATAACAGACAAGCATATATGCTTGAGCAGATTCTGCACTAACGACCTTTTCACTAGAAAGGAAAAAGAGACTGAACATGAGTGCGACCTCACAGGAGAATGTCTGCTCGGAAAGCGGAACTAGAGTAGCTTGCCGGCAACAAACATCGCTTGTCTTGGGACAGCGTTGAGTTTGGAAGAAAGCTTCAAACTTCCTGATTTAGACCAACAATGAATAGACAGTGCGCGTACTAGATGGAAGAAAATGACAGGAACTCGGAAAATTGAAAAGAAACTAACATGAAATTTAAACAAAAGTTAATTGAGGTCCTCCGCAGTTGGAATCTCTGACTCTGCCTTTCCTGTCGTGGTGTTCCTCACTAGTACTAGTATTCGAGGAAGAGACTTCAGAAAGCAAAACTTACACGCTGTGTTTGGATGTAGAAAAGTTTGTTGGGAATTGAATTGGACTAGCAATTCCATTTTCCAGATAGAAAGGAAATGAACTCCAATTTCAATTCCGATGTTTGGTTGTGACTGGAATTTATGGCTGGAATCGGAGGGTAGAACACAATTCCAATTCCTGTTTGGACGAATTGAACGTTTTGTTGAGTTTGGACAATATAAAACTTGTTACATGTATGAAAATAATTGTCTGTGTATATCTAAATATTTATATATTATTTTACACATAATAACATTAAAATTCGAAATCAAGTCACAAACAATCAAGTAGAAATTAAATAGTTTTCAAGTACCAACAACAAATGGATAATAATTTTGTCCCTAAAAATAGCGCAAGTCGGCAGTTCATGTATCTTACACATAGCACAAATAGATAATTCGCGAACAACAAAATCCGAGAGACCCAGCAGGTGCACTCTAGAGATGTCCTCCGTAACAGCTTTAGCACTAAAATCACTGAATTCTTCCTGATCTATAGCAAGAGCAGAACCTGAAATTTTGCATTGAGGAGCTCAAAGTCTTTGCTCTGACTGCAATTCATTGAACAGGCATGCATGGACTCATTCTCTGATACTGATGCATTGTCTAAACCAGAATCAGAGATGTCATTCAGCATGTCAGGTGACTTAACATCCGCAAACTTACTCGAGGTATGTATCATAGGTATCCCCGAACACAACTGTTGCCTGCTTGCAGAAAAATGGTTCTGTTTCACTCCATCTCGATCAGTTCATGGAGCTTACTGAATGAGAGTTTGCACAAGGAGGGGAACGGTTCGCGAAGGAGCTCGCTCGCTCGTTTCCGCGCGTTTCCGAGGCTCCCAGCTCGGAAAGGTTTGGGCTGAGCGGACACTGCCGGAGGTTGCGCTGGGAATTGGTCCGCTGTTTCCGAGCCCAAATTCCGTGACCAGTCCAAACGGTGGAAATGCTGTCCAATTCCAGATTCCCTGATTCCACCGCCCAATTCCTACATCCAAACACAGCGACATAGGTTGTAGTAGATCTTAGGGCTTTTTTGATTCACATAATTTAAAGAAATAGTTTAAGAAACATATTTTAAAGAAAACACGGTACTAGAATAAAACACGGAATTACAATGTCATGTCCATCCCAATCTAACAATATGCAACAAAGTTCATTTTATTTGGTCAGAGGAAAAGCAATTATTATCAAGATGTTTGAGTTGATATTAAATTTTCTATCGGTTTTAATAAATCTCAGCCAACTAAGATTTTCTTAAGTCGGAGTCACACAAGAAAAATGCAATTACAGTTCAGAGAATATAGTTACTCTGAATTGCAATTGCACTTTTCTTAGTTGACTAAGACTAAAGAAAAACTCAGACCAAGACTTGAGACCCATTTTATATATAGTGCAAAACATTCCAAAGAAAGAACTCTTCTAAACTTCGATCCAACAAATCAAATAACCATCGTACGGACATTTCTAAGAATTTGAATCCTCACAAATTTCTATCAAATCCTTTGAATAAAAAAAAGGCCCTTATAAGTTTTGACAAGTCCTGCGTGTAAATGGGAATTAGGAAAGTCATTGTTGCAACCGGTGACACATTCTTACATGGCAGCTTGACGCAACGTAATCAGTCATTAAATCAAGTAAAAAAAAGTCATCAAAATGCGCCTGAAAAATAACAAGAGCGCTCGAGTAAAAAACAAAAGACAGGGTGACCACAATGAATAAACTCGGCACTAGCGGTAGAGCTTTGTTGAATCCGACCTCGGTTGTGGCCCGCCCAGCTCAATCCAAAATAGTGAATCATTTGAGAAAATTAGACCGTAAAAGGAGAAAAAAAATGCTCTTCTTTGGGACTAACACGCCCAACGATTCTCGGGAAAGCTCCGCTGGTGCACTACGGGCATGAGCAGCCTGGACCGACCGGCGGGTCGGCTCATGCTCAAAATGTATGATTTAAGCCCGGGTCAGGCCAAGCCATGTTTTTTTGGGTTTGGGCCTGATTTACGTGGCCCAGCTGGGCTGGGCCAAACTCGGACATGAATTTAGCACCAGACTTTTTTGGAAGGATAAAGTATACTTTTCACCCTCAAATCTCACACATTGGATACTTTTTACCCTGAACCCGAATTTGGTATAGTTTTCACCCTGAGATGTACAAAACCGGACAAATCATCCCCTGCTAGTGGTTTTGGGCTAATTTGGGCTGTTTTGGGCGAAAGGAGGCGGTTTTGCGATTCCAACTGTTCGATTACGTGGCGGTGACGTGGTGCGCCCCTGGTGGACCCCACCTGTCTGCGTCTCTCTCGCGTCTCTTGCCGCCCGCCGCATGCATCGCCGCCGCTGAGCGAAGATCATCGTCGCCGCCATCGAGGAGTACTTCGTCAAGGCGGCCGACTCCGGCGACGGCGTCTCGGAGCTCCTGGAGGCCAGCCGTGCCCAACTCGACCGCAACTTCCGGCAGCTCAAAAGTAATCGCCACTACACAAAGATGCAATGCTTTATCGCTCAAATGTTGATTTTAACTTGATTTGATTTTGTCTTTCACAGAGACGGTGTACCACAACAACAGCGTGCTGTCAGCACTGTCGTCGACATGGACGTCAAAGCCGCCATTGGCGGTACTCTACAAGCTGGAGTCGAGCCGGTCGTGAGCCGACGAACGGGGAACAGGGGACGGGGCCGACGACCCACTCCGCTCCAAGCACAAGCCATCCCAGCGATGGTGGGCGGGAAGACGCACACGCAGGCGAGCAGGGGATCGAGGCGGGCGTCCTCGGCGAGGGCAGCACGCAGGCGGGCAGGGGATCGAGGCGGGCGTCCTCGGTGAGGGTCGCACGCAGGCGAGCAGGGGATCGAGGAGCCGCGTGAGCATCCGGTACAGGGTGCCTTCCCCCTGCGCGTCAGTCGGGGCTGGCGGGGCGGGGGCGGCCGGCGACGACGGCGGCTCCACCTAGCGAATTGATGGATTCGGATTGACAAATTCCTAACTACGAATTTGGGAAAAAGTCAGTAAACTATCCAATCCATGGATTCGAATTGACAAATTCCTAACTACGAATTTGGGAAAAGAAGGAAAAATAGATGGATAGTGAAATTGGGGAAGATACGAGCTCGATTCAGTAGCCAATCACTGCGTATACTGCTGGACCTCCGGTCGGGAGGTACCCCATGGCCATGCGGAACTTGCGCTGTCCGCGTGGCAGCAGCCGTCCGGTCGGGAGGTACCCCAATCACTGCGTAAGGCTGGATCACGGTCCGAGTGCCAGCAGCCGTCGTCCCCGGATCGCACCGTGCGGGACTTGCGCTGGCCGCTGCGATTCTTGGCGCGAATGGTGGTGAAGAAGTACCAGCCCTCCTGGCCGTCGCTCGTCGTCTCCGGCGAACTTGGCGGCGAGGTATTGAGGCCTGGCGGCGTAGACATCGGCGTCGAGGATGAACCTCCAGGGGCACTCTCCGGCAGTGAAGAAAATCCCCATATAGACAAGTTGGGCCCACGATCATAAAGCGTTATTATCTTCTCACTGGATAGCTGGCGCCACATCATCGCCACATCACCGAACTAAACCGCCCAAATTGTCCAAAACCACCTTAGGGTGTGATTTGTCCGGTTTTGTACATCTCAGGGTGAAAACTATACCAAATTCGAGTTCAGGGTGAAAAATATCCAATGTGTGAGATTTGAGGGTGAAATATATATTTTATCCTTTTTGGAATGGGGGCGCCGGGCAATAGAACATCATAGAGCTGATCAGCGTGAGCAATGAATCACTGTTGGTGCGACGGCAACACTAAGTAGACCCTAGAAACTTCTAATGCCTAGTGCACCCTTGTTGTAACACATAAAAAATGTGAAAAATATATATATATAGAATTTGTACATCATATTTGATCGGAGTCAGCGACATCGTGCAAAACAGGCGGGAACAAGGTCCGTAGGCAGCTCTTTTATAAATTTATTTTTTGAGAAATGTTCTTTGTTTATTTGAGCGGGTCTTTGGGATTCTTTTGGAGGCACAGTGATGGTGCACTGCAAGACAGAAACCGACTACAAAGTACAAACAAGTGACATGGCAGAACCGTGTATCCATGTTAACTATTTTACTACACCACTTGTTTACTTTTTTTCTTCTGACAAAACACGATCGGTAGAGCTTTTATGAAATGATGATCCTTTGAGGTAAAGATCTACTATGCTCGTTTGTGACGATTTGATTTGAGATGGCAAATGCACGTATTTTCAAAATGTGATCAAGTAAAAAAAATACACTGAAGGTTCATGATACAATCGAAAGTCGAAACATTAGTCAAAGACCTACTTTGGTGTGAGTTTTTGGAAGCGGTGTTCAGAGGAGTATATGAATGCCCATGTGCTCTTTGTAGTAATGAATAACATGATAACATCCATCGCATGGTAGTTGCATCCTACCGTAGTAGTGAACTAGTGATAGTATTTAAAAGTGAGAAGAGAGATGGCCAATATCATAATACATAAGGGAGCCATCTTGATAATATGAACCGTCGGTAACCACCAAGTTCATATCAACACATCATGCGAGTAACCTGCAAAAATTGTTTCCTTAGTTGGAATTGCTTTTGCAATGCAGTTGAAACACACATACACCATAGGACTTGGAAGCATCAGGATATACGACTCCACCAGCTTCAATCACTGCACTAGATTTCTGAACTTAGAAACATCATTGTGGTGGTCAGCATGAGATGTATCGTTCATCTAGGACTCGGCCCTATACCATTGTGCTTGTTCTAATGGCCACCAACTTCGACAGATTCCAAGCCGTAGCTCCATTTCAATACTGTTAAGACATGTTCGCAAGTAGGGTATAAGTGACTATGTCCGTGACCGTAATGTAGGACATTTTCTAAAACACTTTGTTGTTAATCATTTGCTAATATTTCACTGAAAAGTGGGAGGGGGAGAACTTTGGATTATTCATCATGTTAACTCGTAATCTAAGAGCTTAACTAACCTGATCATATGGAACCACGGAATATTTAAGAAAGATGGATGCACATGGGTAGTAAACAAGGGCTGAAGCTGGGAGTTGCTAGTACATCGAAATTAAGTACCATAATCGTGGTGTATCCATGGTAACTATTTTTACAACTTGTTTCCTTTTCTTCTTCCAACAAACACAACAGGTAGAGCTTTTACGAAACGATAAACCTATGAGGTAGAGATCTAGTACTATATATGCTTGTTACTGGCGATTTGATTTGAGATGGCGAATGCACATGCTTTCAAATCGTGTTCAGGTAGATGAACTACACTATGAAGTTTCATGATACAATGTAAACATTAGCCAAAAACCTACTTTGGTGTAAGTGTGAGAGCATCTCCACGGGTAACCCCTGAATGTTGTTTGTCACCCCAATTATGTCCGCTTTGTGGGTGTCGGACATGTGTCGAACAAAATTAAAGAAGTGCCCCCGGTGACACCCAAAACAACACCCTCCATGTTTTCAGTTGTTAACACAGACACCTTGTGTCCGTCTGTAACTGGGAATGGGAGGCCCACGGCGCAGTGGGCTGGACCCAGTTATTTTGGGTTATTGGACACCCACGGGTAGACGAAAAAAAGAGTCGGGCACAATCAGGTAATCCGCTACCGCCGCCACCCCGCCGCGGGGCTCCATGGCGATGTCGCCGCCATGCCCTGCCTCCATGGCGATGGCGGCGAGCTCTGCCTCCATGGCCAGGGAAACTACCGCGCCGCTCCCCCGTCCTCCCTGTCTGCTCCCTTTCTCCGGCCGTCGGTGGCGGCATCGCGATGAAAGCCACGATGGAGCAAGTCATCCAGGCGTCCGGCGATGTGGGGGCAAGAACCGGTGGGCGGCGAGGTGCTCAAGTCGCCGACTTCGTCCAAGAAGGAGCGGCTCAAGGTAATCCCCCCATCCTCCCTCTCACTCTCTCTCTCTAGATCTGAGAACCACAGTGATGAAATCATCGGTAGATAGAACTGCTGGATTGATTGCTGGATCAATGCTACCGTGACCATTTTACAGAATATTTTCCATGGCTGTCAAATATGTGTGGTTGCTAAACAGGGTTACTATTTCATTGTCCGCAGGTTGCAGGAACAAATTCACAAGAAACGTTTCAGCTAGCGGGCAGCAAAAGGCCACTTTCACATGCAAGTGGTAGCTTAAGAGCTAGCAAGGCTGCAAAAGTTATCAATGCCAAGGTAAGCACTTGTTCTTCTTAATTGCAGTCATAACCATGAGATGCTATGCTAATGTAGTCCTCTTATTGTAAATGCAGGTTGAGATGACACAACTGAAAGAGAAATCTAAAACTGGAGAAAGAAAAACAGCTCCAATCAAGTGTAGGTCTCCTGGGATAAATATGATGGCTAGAAATAGGTCTCAATCACATGCAAGGTCTTCACCGGCTGCTCCAAGTGGTACTCCAAAGTCTCCATCTTTGGGAGATCTGTCACCTGCTGCACCACATGGTATATTTTAACCCTTGTCATCTGTTCTCAAATACGACCACTAGTACTTCTGTAGCTGACAACACTTGGAAATTTCACACTTGTAGGCTCCATACGCAGACCACGCAGGTTGACCTCGGTCATATGGAATGATGCCGATCCCATATACATTGATGGATTATTAATGGAAGGAATGTGCAAACATTGCAAACAAGTCTTCTAGCCTCAAAAGTCTCGGGTAGCAGCCAACTTGGTAGGCACTTGAAGTTATGTGATGTAAAACTTGCAATGGATGGAGTTCTAGAGCAAATTAGAACTTCTGACGAGATAGACCCAAACTGGAAATTTGACCAAGAAGCTGCAAGAGAACTGCTTGTTAAATTAGTTGTCTCGCATGGATTGCCCTTCACCTTTGTTGAGTATGCTGGTTTTAGGAAATTCTGTGAATCATTGAATCCTTGGTTCAAGTCGGTTAGTAGAGCAACAGTCCAAAATGATTGCTTGTGTATTGATTCATATGACTAAATGGACACTTTGTTTTTGAAACCTTTGGATTATTACTAATTTTCTTTTCTGTAGTACTAATCAGCTAGCCTGAATGATTGTGGAACCGGGACACTTGTATGGAAGCTAGCAATCGTCAGAAACTTTCAGAAACTCTACCTGAATCTCGTATGGAAGCTAGCAATTGTAGCAGGCATGTGTACGAGTACGACACAGCAGCGGGCACTGGTGGACTGCCGTGAAGTTAAGTGGGTTTAAGTGGGCAAACCCATGTATCCCAATTAACTTATATGGACACATATGGGTAGTTGGTGGGCCGCCGTGGACATGCCCACCTACAGCCTGAACCTTGTGGACGTGAACTGCCGCCGGAGACGAGTGACGCCGCGCGCCATCTCCTCTCACCTTTTCTCGTGTCGCTTTGCTCCTCCACTGTCTAGCAGCGCCCGTCCACACTTGTGTCGAGCTAGCCGCCGGCGAGGGAGCTGATATACAGCGCCCGTTAGTGGCGCTAGTGCCTCGTGCCGCCTGAAGAGAAGGCGAAGCAGGCCGGCCCATTAGCAAGATGATCGGTCAGGAAGTGACAATTCGTCTGGAAAACAAACGACTTATGTGCTCCTTCACGTGGACGTGAAATCCTTTCCTTTTTCTATCCGTCAAATGCACATGCACGTGAAACAAAATGGAACCATTTTAAAAAATTTACCATTTTTAAAATTGGAACCATTTTCAAAATGGAACCATTTTAAAAAATGAACAATTTTCAAATTTGGAACCATTTCTAATTTGGAATCATTTTAAATTCGGAACCATTTTTTATTTCGGAACCATTTTTCACTTTGGAACCATTTTCAATGGAACCATTTTTAAATTTGGAACCATTTTCAAAATGGAACCATTTTAAAAAAATGAACCATTTTCAAAATGGAACCAATTTAAAAAATGGAACCATTTTCGAAAATGAACAATTTTCAAATTTGGAACCATTTTTAATTTAGAATCATTTTAAATTCGGAACCATTTTCAAGATGGAACCATTTATTATTTAGAAAACATTTTTAAATTTGGAACCATTTTAAAATATGAAACCATTTTTAAATTTGGAACCATTTTCAAAATGGAACCAATTTTCAAATTTGGAACCATTTTTTATATTTTGAACCATTTTAAATATTAACAATTTTCAAATTCGGAACCAGTTTCAAATATAGAACCATTTCTAAAAATGGAACCATTTTCAAATTTGAAACCATTTTTAAATTTGGAACCATTTTAAATTCAAAACCATTTTTAAATTTGGACCATTTTCAAAAATTAAACAATTTAAAAAGAACGAAAAACAATAAGAAACGAAAACAAAACAGAAAAGAAACAAAAAATGAAAACATAAAAAGAAACGGAAAAAAACGAAAGAAAAGAAGAAAAGCCGCCGGATGGGCCGGCCCGCCAGAAGCTCCCCGTTAGCGGCGCTCGCCTTACACGCCGCTAACGGGCGGTATAGGTTTCGCCGCCGGCGAGTCTAGATCGGTCAGCAAGCTTGCAGTGGTGGCATCGCCTCGTCCGCACGTATCCAGCCCGGCACGCTCCATCCGCAGGGAGCGCCTATACAGCGCGTTACGCGATGGTTGCTTACCATCGCGTACGCCTCCGTCCGCGTGGCGCGCAAATGGGCCTGGCCCAGTTCGGTTTCGCTGCTTCTCGTACAGAAACGTTGGTTCCTACGTATGCACATGCACGTTCGTTGGCTGCTTCTTCGACTGGTTCTCCTTAGGTTTCCTATGTACGTTTCGCTGCTTCTTTCGCTGACACGTTCGCTGCTTCTTCAACAGCTTCGTTGTTGCTTTTACACTGCTTCTCGTACGTATGCACCAAACGATTGATCAGAAATGAATTTGATCAGTTCACATACTCCATCTAACACAAAAATATATTTCATTTCAAAATAATTTATAGGTTCACGATTAGGTTCCATTCCCGTGATCGGTTTCGAGTTTCATGAAATGTAGCTTCTTAATTTTGGATCGAAGTTTTCAATATTTTTAGATAAATTTTGTTAAATTTGTCACACTCAGTCGACAATTTGAAAAATCCTTTCGTCTATAAATTTATAGATGAAACTCGTAGTTTTACACAACTTTCGTTATAACTTTTTCGTTTCAACAGAGATATGTGTATGTTCAAAATGGAACCATTTTTAATATTGGAACCATTTTCAAAATGAAAAAATTTCAAATTTGGAACCATTTGAAAATTCGGAACTATTTTTCAATTTGAAACATTTTTAAATTTGGAACCATTTTTCAAAATGAAACCATTTTTAAATTTGGAACCATTTTCAAAATGGTACCATTTTGGACCATTTTTTTCATTCGGGAACCAGTTTAAAAAATCGGAACCATTTTTCGGTTCGGAACCATTTTAAAAAAGGAACCATTTTTTCGGTTCGGGAACATTTTCAAAAAGGAACCATTTTCGAAAAATCGGAACCATTTTTTTTTGTTCGGGACCATTTTCAAAAATCAGAACCATTTTTTCGGTTCGGGACCATTTTCAAAAAGGAACCATTTTTTCGGTTCGGAAACATTTTAAAAAAGGAACCATTTTCGAAAAATCGGAACTATTTTTTTTCATTCGGAACCATTTTCAAAATTGGAACTATTTTCAAAAAGGAACCAATTTTTTTTAGTTCGGAACCATTTTTTCGGTTCCGAACCATTTTCAAAAAGGAACCATTTTTTCGGTTCGGAACCATTTTTTTCATTCGGAACCATTTTCGAAAAATCAGAACCATTTTTTTTGGTTCGGAACCATTTTCAAAAAAGAACCCTTTTTTCGGTTCGGAAGCATTTTCAAAAAGGAACTATTTTCAAAAATCGGAACCATTTTTTTTTTGGTTCGGAACCATTTTCAAAAAGGAACCATTTTCGAAAAAACAGAACCATTTTTTCGGTTCGAACCATTTTCAAAAAATCGTAACCATTTTTTCGGTTCGGAACCATTTTCAAAAAATCGGAACCATTTTTTCATTCTTAGCGATTTTCAAAAATCATAACCATTTTTTCGGTACGGAACCATTTTCAAAAAGGAACCATTTGTTCGGTTCGGAATCATTTTCAAAAATCGGAACCATTTTCAAAAGGAACCATTTTCGAAAAATCGGAACCATTTTTTTCATTCGGAATCATTTTCATAAAATCAGAACCATTTTTTCGGTTCGGAACCATTTTCAAAAAGGAACCATTTTTTTTTTTGGTTTGGAAGCATTTTCAAAAAGAAACTATTTTCAAAAATTGGAACCATTTTTTCGGTTCGGCACCATTTTCAAAAAGGACCATTTTTTCGGTTTGGAACCATTTTCAAAAAGGAACCATTTTCGAAAAATCGGAACCATTTTAATTTTTGGAACCATTTTCAAAATGGAAGAAAATGGAACCATTTTTAAATTTGTAACATTTTCGAAAATGGAACCATTTTTAACATATGAACAATTTTTAAATTTGGAACCTTTTTTAATTTTTAGAACTATTTTAGAAAATGGAACCATTTTTAAATTTGTAACATTTTTGAAAATGGAGCCATTTTTAACTTACGAGAAATTTTTAATTTTGGAACCATTTTCAAAATGGAACCATTTTTAATTTGGAAGCATTTTCAAAATGGAACCATTTTTAATTTGGAACCATTTTTAAAATAGAACCATTTTTAATTTGGAAACATTTTAAAATTTGGAACCATTTTCAAAAATGGAACCATTTTAGAAAAAAGAACCATTTTTTAATTTGGAACCATTTTAACATATGAACCATTTTAAAAATTGGACCCAATTTTCAAAATGGAACCTATTTTAATTTCGGGACTATTCTTCAGAAACACAGCCATTACTTTGCAATGCATCCTTGCATGTTTATATCAAGACAGAAGAAGATAGCCCAATGGAGCAATGATTGTAGGTGGCGTAAAATAAATTAACACGGAAGTCCATTTAGTTCACTACTCTACAAAAATTGATCAGTCTGATTGCACGACATGAGCAGGTCTTCTAGCGTTTTATCACCTTGGAACAGATAGACCCATCTCTATATAAAACAAATAAAGTATACATCAGAAGATTGAACACCTCAGCAGAACATTCATTCTTCAAATTTAAGCATGGAAGCATACAACGTTCATAGTAGCCCTGATACTAGAAAAAATAGCTTTACAAAATTCGACTGTCTAAGACATAAACCCTATGGCTAAGACAGATGACGGAGTAAAAGTGCGCAGCATATCCACATTAGCCAAGCACCCACCTTAAGACATTGCGTAAATGTTTCACGTATCATCATTTTCATCTGAGAAAAGAAGAATGGTAATATTGTAAACTACATCGGCAGCCAGATTTAAGAAACACGCTTTGTTAAATATAATTTCAAGAGAAAATATAAAATTTCAAAATGCAAACAGGGAACAATATAGGATCACTGAATAATATCGCATATATTTCTCACAACATATATGCTTCATAAAGGATCAACCACTGCGAAGAACATAGAAAAATGGCGTATTTTATCCATCAAATTGTTCTTCAATAATGGCAGGCAATAATTCTACATAAATAAGATACTCCTCTGATCCGTAAAAAGAGGCGCAAGCTGTACGTCAAAGGTGTACGTGATTAGCACATCTGTTACGACTCTTATATCGGATCGGAGGTAGTAAAACTAATCTCCAGGTACAATTTTGATATGTTTAGGCACTCATTCTTGATGACTGCGAAGCAAAACAGCAAGCTCCCAATAAAATACCTTTCAAGAACTAGCAAGTCATGTGCCTGCAGAAACCAAATGCCTTACTCAATTGACCTCAATACAAAAAACTACGAAAGAATATTGTCGAACAAACGAATCTGATTGTTATAGCATGAAAATGACTAATGTTTTCTCTCTCTAGGAGTCGAGGTAAAGGAGGTAATATGAGTGCTAATCAGCTAGAGGGATCAAGAAATATGACTGAGGTGTGCAGCCAAAAGAATTGAAGTTATTTGATGTTCCTACCACAGACACAAGCTTAAGGTAGACACCCTATTACGGCCAAAGATGCCACTGTGGAACAGCGCAAGCATGCTATCACAAGGACATCTCTAATTATCCATTCTCATTAGACAAACCATCTAAAACGAGCTGAATATTTCCCCTTGTAATAGATCAATAACACCAAACGAAACTTCTCAGAACACTCACAGTTCAGAACACCCAATAGGCACAAAAACTACACATATACAAAATCAACAGGAAAGTAACCAAATGGCTGATACATATATCAAACAAACAGGATCAGCTTCTTCAACATGCTAGCCAAACAGCTAAACTAATGACGCCCAAATAAAGGAAGGTACAATAATGCACGGGCACAGTTCTCACCCAAATGGAAAAGATAGACAAGAGCATCATCGATCGTACGATGTTAAAGTCTGGGATAGGTGCGACAGAGGATACCCTGAGAGAGCGCGCAGGAGCTCCGGGACGCCGTGCTCAGCCGCGAAGTCAGCCTCGCCGCGGCCACCGCGCTGTGCAGCGGCAGCAACGACATCACCGCGCAGCACCCTAGCTCCGTCGGCAGCCTGCAGGGCACAAACCCGTCCGCGTCAGTCATAGATCCGACACTACTTGGATAGGGCAAACAAATGGGTTGCCGTTTGTTTACCTGGAGATGCACGGGACGCGCCTTGCGGCAGAGCGGCCGACGGAGGGGATGGAGCAGGAGGCGGCCGAGCGGCAGGCCGCGGAGGCAACGCGGGCTGCGACGCGGAAGGTCGAGGCCATCTCGAAGGATTGGTGGGGATCAGAGATGGGGAGGGAGAGGAGTTTAGGTCTCGGTGAACGGGGAAAGGAGAAGAACGAAGCAGAAGGGAATGCCGGGCAGTGCGGCGCGGTCGGGAGGCATAAAGAAAGAAGCAGAGGTCGCGGTCGGTCTCTAAACTGGGCCAGGCCCAAGTAGAGACGGGGGTACGCGATGGTAAGAAAGCATCGCGGTACCCGATGTATAGGTTTTCGCCCATCCGCATGTCGCAGCGCACCGCGACAGACAAGCCTAGCAGCCCACACCCTCACCATGGATTTTCGCAGCGCAACCAGCCTGGTTACGGCCCGATACGCTCGACGACGTGTGGATTAAGAACCTTGGCTAAGCGATTCCAACTTTCCAAGGGCGCCCCTTGGAAAGTTGGAATCGCTTAGCCAAGGTTCTTAATCCACACGTCATATCGGAAGTACGGACGGTTCACATCAAGCATTACAGCTGCTGGATCCCCTATAATTTCAAACCGTAAAAAAAGTTTTGGCACCCAAAACTGGTTTCACGGTTTGCCATCACTTGGAACAGATTCGGCAAATTGGTAGTGGATAATTCGAAATACTACTTCCAACTAGATTTTGCTTATTAATCAAGCGACGGGTCTAGTTTATATCAAGGAAAACGAAATAGCGCTGGCCTTCAAATATGCCAATAGTCGTGTTGTATTGCGTTATAGCGTGTTATTAGCGTGATATTGTACACTCATTTATTTAGCGAGACGATTCTCAAAACGCTATAGCGTGTTATTAGCAATGCTATAGCGCTACTTTTTTTCCACGGTTTAAATGTAAACATCACACAAAAACAGTTCAAATTGTTTGAGAAGGAAACCTAAAACACAGTTCATCAAACTGGGAAATATAGTGCGCTGACGGAAAAAATTGTGGGCTAGCCCATATACGGTGTCTATTAGGGCCACCAAAATGGCCTGAAACCGCATCTAGACTTAATTTTCCGAGTCCGGGGTGTTTAGGATCTATTATCTGTCCAGTTCTACTGGCACGAAACGTGTTGAGGTTTCCCCTCTGTACTTGTATGGCCGTGATACAGAAGTGCAGATTATTACGTACTCTCTCTATTTAAAAAAATATAAGATGTTGTAGTTATTTCATTATGGACTACATACACGGAGTTAAATGAGTGTACAAACACACTAAAATGTGTCTAGTTACGTATGAATCTAGAAAAGCCTAAAACATGTTATATTTCGGTACGGAGAGAGTATATAGGTGGCACTTGAGATTCTGAGGCTACATAAAACTGCACTCTGTTGCAAGAATCTATATGAATTTTCCAATTTTTTCGATAATGCGGGCCGTTCCCTTTCCTTCCAACTTTCAATGCTCCAAACGAAATTTCGAGCACGAACGCCTATCTGTACGACACGAACCCAAAATAAAAAATCAAAACCATAATAGATGGAGGGAACCAGCGAGATGGCGGGAAAGCCAATTCCACATCTCCCGCCCTGTATCCAGATCACCCCGCCATTTCCCCAAACCGCTCGGACGCCTTCTTCCTTTCACCGACATGTGGGCCCAAACCCTCCACCAGTCCAATCTTCCATCGGAAGGAAGCGGGAAACATTTCGCCGCGGGAAAATTGGTAATTTTCTCCCTCCATTTTCCGCTCCGCGTCCCCCAAATCCGTCCCTATTAATCTCCCCGCCCATTCCCATCTCCTCCATCCCGTCTCCCAAATCCTAGGGTTTCCCGATCCACTCCCCCACCTCTCCGCCGCCGCCGACGAGCGACCCCCGCCCGCCGCCATGTTGGAGCTCAGGCTCGTGCAGGGGAGCCTGCTGAAGAAGGTGCTGGAGGCGATCCGGGAGCTGGTGACGGACGCCAACTTCGACTGCTCGGGCACCGGCTTCTCGCTGCAGGCCATGGACTCCTCCCACGTCGCGCTCGTCGCCCTCCTCCTCCGCTCCGAGGGCTTCGAGCACTACCGCTGCGACCGCAACCTCTCCATGGGGATGAACCTCAACAACATGGCCAAGATGCTCCGCTGCGCCGGCAACGACGACATCATCACCATCAAGGCCGACGACGGCTCCGACACCGTCACCTTCATGTTCGAGTCACCCAGTAAGCACCACCCCTTTACGCCCGCCCGATCTGGTTTCCCCTGTTTTCCCGTTTGCTGCCGGTGGATGCCGATTGTGACCGTGGATTTGGTCTGGATGGATATGCAGATCAGGATAAGATCGCGGATTTCGAGATGAAGCTCATGGACATCGACAGCGAGCACCTCGGGATCCCCGACTCTGAGTACCAGGCCATCGTGCGCATGCCCTCCTCCGAGTTCTCCAGGATCTGCAAGGACCTCAGCAGCATCGGGGACACTGGTATGTCTCCAGGATCCCCTTCTTGGTTGTTACTGTTCTGCTGCACGGTCTCTTTCTGTTTCTTACACTGCTGATGGGCTTGCAGTTATCATCTCTGTCACCAAGGAGGGTGTCAAGTTCTCCACTGCTGGAGACATTGGAACTGCAAACATCGTCTGCAGGCAGAACAAGACAGTTGACAAGGTATTGTCTTGTTTCAGCTTCTAGTCAGTGTGAATCTGTTCTTGTTGTAGGCACTTATATAGCAGTTCGTATCATAGCTTGCATAATGGGATCCAGGAAGCGCACTCTGTTAGGAAGCCCAACTGGGGGCTCTAGTTTGTACTATTTTGGCACTACTAGGTAGTAATTGTTGATGTTAGTAGTTTATGCATGATAAAATACCCACCAAAATGTCCTGCTACTCGTAGTCAACAGTATCCCACTGTTGTTCTCTGCAGTTGTCATTTAACACATAATTTCGTTCAGTTTGATTATACCGATACAAGCTAGTTCAAGAGGTGCTGCATAACTTTGCCTCTGAAACTTGAGTTCCACAACACTTAACTGTGATCTAGTGAAACTGCAGGTCTGCAGCACATCCTTTTATAATACAAACTAGTTTTGAGGCACTTGTTCTCTTTGGTACTCTCAGCTTGTCAGCTTAGCAAGAGTTGATTTGTAACGTTTGCGCAAGTGTATTACTGTATATGCAATGCTTAAGCTGAATTCCTTCCTGTTATTTCTATGATGTTAATTTCAAGCTTCCTGTGTTGATATATTCACTTGTCATATTGTAGTAACATTTTAAGCGCACTTATCAGTATGGTAGTTAATCACTGTGTTGTATCCATGCAGCCAGAGGATTCTACCATTATAGAGATGCAAGAGCCAGTGTCACTGACCTTTGCTCTGAGGTACATGAACTCCTTCACCAAGGCAAGCCCTCTGTCGGACCAAGTGACCATCAGCCTCTCATCTGAGCTGCCAGTGGTGGTCGAGTACAAGATTGCTGAGATGGGGTACATTAGATTCTATCTGGCACCAAAGATTGAAGAGGATGAGGAGATGAAGGCATGATTGCACTTCCAAGGATATGTTTATGTTGCCTACTTTTCCAGGTCTTTGGACCACAGTTTGCTTAACGCTTGTCTGTAAGCAAAATATGTTATGCTTGCTTTAGCATTCCTGTATCTGTGACTATTTGTGGTTGCTGGATTTCCAGTGATTAATGTTAGATTAGTATGTTAGCCCCTGCTGTTATTTGTTAGAATAGCATCAAGAATGAAGCCATAATTCCTAGCTGCTTTTGCTTGTACTGATACACTTTCATGGAAGTAGCAATCCTTCTTTCTGTCAATTTGGTTCTGGTTTGTCCGGTTCATGTGTTTAACAAGATATCTGTCCATACTTGGTGACCTTACTGATTTAGCCCATGTCTGCATCATTTCTGCTTTAATCTGCCATCTAAAACGCAACTCTTTAGCAGCAGCTGCATTCATCAATGGCGAGCTTTTCCTAGATTATACTTCCTAACTAGATCATCAGCATTACTTTACTCCTAAGCTCATATAGCCTGTTCTGCCAAAGATGGAACACCCCCAAGACCCCAACGACCAATTCTTCCAAAAATTGGAGCCTGAGTCAGTGTCACCGCATTGAAATCTGCTCAGGCTTTATCAAGAGAACGTTCAACTCTTAATAAATTCTTGTATCTGTGAATGTTAGTGAATCCATGGATTTCCAGTGATGTATGTTACATAAGTGTATTGTGCTTGCCAATGTTATTGCTGTTATTTGTTTCACCGGTTTGGTCCAATGTTATTGCTGTTATTTGTTTCACCAGTTTGGTCGGTTTTCTTCAATGGTAGAAACTGAAGGACACCATAATTGTTGTCCATAAATTCTTGTAGTGCAGCGGTGCTGAATGTTGTGGATCTGTGGAAAATGGTTGGGAATCCGGCCGCCTATTGATGGTGGGGTGGCGTTGGCCCCGGATCTGACGTTGAATAGGCTCGGAGGGCTCCTTTGGCCGTTGTTTCGATATTATCAGAATAGAACCAGTCTCACGAGGCTGATTGCACCAGATGCTTTTGTCCCCACATTCATGTCTTCAAAGGTGGGCATGATATCCTCTGTGAAAGGACATTTGTTATCCCTCTATGTTTTGTGTGTTAGATAACAACACCCGTGAAGGTTTAATGTGTTGTTAAGTGATTTCAGAATTCGTCCGATATCTCCCCATATTCAAAAAGTAGAAAGATGTTCGGGAAATCGGAGTGAAGCGCGGTGCCCTGGGTGGCCGGTTCCCAGGCCGGCTGGTTCAGCTGGGGGGCCGGTTCCCAGGCCGGTCAGACCGGGCCCCAGGCCGGCTGGCTCAGCTGGGGGGCCGGTTCCCAGGCCGGTCAAGACCGGGCCCCAGGCCGGCTGGCTCAGCTGGGGGGCCGGTTCCCAGGCCGGTCAAGACCGGGCCCTGGCCGGCTGGCTCGGCTGGGCAGCCGGTTCCCAGGCCGGTCAGTCCGGGCCCCAGGCCGGCTGGCTCGGCTGGGTGGCCGGCTCCCAGGCCGGCCAAACCGGGCCCCATGCCGGCCTCTCTGCAGCAAGGCCACAACACGCCAGGCCGGCCCCCAGGCCGGCCAAACCGGCCTACAGACCGGGCAAACAGTTTTCCAACGGCCACTTTTTGGCAAGAGCTATAAAAGCCCCTCCACCTACCTTGGGACAAGTAGCTCGCCCAACATTCAAGTCAACCATTAAAGCAAGCTCAAGAATCACTAGATCTCCCAATCCCTCCACCCAAACTCGTCGATCTTTGGAGGATTGAAGGAGAAGGCCCGGATCTACATCTTCACCAAGCAGTTTTCCATTTCCCCCTCATTCACTTGAGGGCCCCTTGGCTAGGGTTTCCATTAGGAAAACCTAGCTCATTGTTGTACTTACTCGATTGTCTTTGTGACAGATTGTAGCTGTTTGGGAGCCCCCAATCCCATTGTGGGTTGTGCCCCGAATCGTTGTTGTAAAGGCTCCGGACTCCGCCTTGAAGGTTTCCGATAGTGGAAGGTGAACCAAACCTTTGTGGTGCGGTTCATCGGAGAATAAGGTGACACCTTTGTGGCGGTTGAGTTTTGAGCTTTGTGCTAGCTCACACCTCTCCAACGAGACGTACTCCCCTAAAAAGGAGGAACTCGGAAATACATCCGTGTCTCCGCGTGCTTTCACTTCGGTTACTTCTTTCCTTGTTTACCGTCTTTACTACTTGTACCATGCCTAGTTGCTAGCTTGTCATATAGGTAAATTCACCGTAGTTGCATATCTAGAGAATTTACCTTTTGTGTCAAGTCTAATTTGAAAAAGAACTAAATTTTAAGTAGAACCTATTCACCCCCCCTCTAGGTGTCATACCGATCCTTTCAATTGGTATCAGAGCCTCGGCTCTCTTGTTGGGCTTAACCGCCTAAGAGAAGTATGACATCAAGTGATGGTGAGTCCGAGAAGGACGAAGCCGCTCCGGCATCCATGGCCGATCTCAAAAAGATGGAAACATCATTGAAATCGTCCATGGATGTCAAATTTGATGAGATACGTGACTTGATCATGAAACTCACAAATGGCAAGGCTCCTTCGGAGACCCTCACTCCTTTAGAGGGAGGCCTCCGCTAACTCCAATGACGGTGAATCCGAGGAGGAGAAAAAGAGGAAGGCTCTAGAAGCCGAACTTAAGAAGGGGGATGAAGAAACCAAAATTAAAGATTCCCCTCCTCCACATCCGAGCATGATGGTGGGAAGGAAGGCTACCATGCGGTTTCGCATGTGTACTCTCCCGACCCACCTATCCCTTATACCCGCATAAACCCTTTAGGTCCTCCACCTAAGCTTAATGCATTGGCTTTTTCTAGTTGGCAACACTCAATGAAATCTCATGTCAACAGTTTCTCTATCGAGCTTTGGAGGATCATCAAAGATGGCTACAAGGTTGTGGATCCTAACAACTTGTCAAGAAGAGAGGTGGCCGAGAAACAACTCAATGCCTCCGCTCTACACATGATTGAACTTGCCGTTGGAGAAATGGCATGCATCACATATCACATGTCTCCACCGCCAAAGAAGCTTGGGATTGCCTTGAGGTGGCATTCCTTGGAAATGAAAGCATGAAGAGGAATAGATTTGATGCCTTAAGCAATGAAGCCGAAGGCTTCTACATGCTTGATAATGAAACTCATGAGGACATGTATGGAAGACTCAAGATTCTTGCCAAAGCCTTTTATAATGTAGGGGCAACCTATGTGGATGATGCTTGGATCAAGAGGAAGTATGTGAATGCTCTCATGCCCTTCGAGCCCATTGAATTGAAGGCTATTCAAGGAAAATTCAACTATCTTGCCATGTCATCAATGAAGTTATGCAAGAAGTGCAAGCCTCCAAGGTTGCCACCAAGAATGCTCTTGACAACCGTGCTAGGGCCATGGGAATGAAACAAGGTCCCTCACTTGCTTTGAAGGCCAAGGTAGTTGCCTTGATGAACGTGATGAAGTTGAAGCATGCCCGAACAACCTTCCTCCCGATGATCTTGAACCAGCCCTCAATGGTCATAGCTCTTGCAACAAGGACCTTTTGGCGTGACCCGGCCAAGGCAAAGGCTCAAGTTGATCTAAAGAACAATCCAAGTGGGAAGGAGTTTGCTACAAGGATAAAGACTTGCTACAATTGTCATGACAAGCATCACTACATCAAGGATTGCCCTTATGAGAACCGAGAACAACATGGTGGAAGGCTTGTCCCAAAGGATCACTCGAAGTTGATTCAAAAGAAGCCCGTTAGAAGAGGAAGCCATTCTTCAAAAAGGCACCAAGAATTGTGTTGGTGGCTCAAGAGAGTATCCTTCCGAAGATTCCGAAGAAGAAGATGAACCCACCGACGAGGTGGCCGCATTGGCTATTGTATCAACTCCATCATCTTCTCTCTTTGAATCCCCCAATGAAAATCTCCCCACCAACAACGCTCGTTGCCTCATGGCTAAAGTTACCGAGGTATCATCTTCTACACCCAAGACCATGCATGAAATGAATGATGAATCTAGTCTTGTGGTTAAGAAAGAACTTGTTGCTTTAGATGCTTTCGATACTTTTGTGGCTAACTTGCAAGGTGAAGCTAAGGAACATGTTGAGTCTCTCTTGAGACAACTTAGTGGGGCCGAAGAACTCCTTGAAGACAAGGGTAAAATTGAGAGAGAGGATTCTCTCACCATAGCATCCTTGAATGCTTCCATAGAATCCTTGAATGCTTCTCTTGAAGAAGAGAGTGAATATAGAACTACTCTTGAGGAAAGACTTGAGTCTCTTGATGATAAAAATGATGAAATAATTGCTAAAATCATTAAGATAGAGATCATGTCTTTGCTAAATATAAAGTGATTAAAAAGGAGAAAGTCGAATTTGTGGCTGCTAATGCTAGACTTCTTGAGGATTTGGAGAAGCTTGACAAGGCTCACAAGGCCTTGGAAAGTGAACACTCCAACCTTGTCAAGTCTCATGAGCAACTTCAAACTCAACTTTCTAAATCTACTTCACCTAGTACCTCTATTCTCTCTCGTGATCATGCAAATGTTATTGAGGAAAATGCTAGGTTGAAGGTGGATCTTGCCAAGACCTCTACGCCCAAAGGTAAAGAAAAGGTTGTTGCTTATGCTTTTGAGCAAAAGCCACACAAAGGGAAGGAGGGTCTTGGTTATGTAGCCAAGGCAAAGAACAAGAAGAGCAACAACAAGGAGACAAGACCAAGCCCGCACAAGCCAAGACTTCCATTGCGGGTGGTAATGCCACTAGGGGCAAGACCACTCGTAGTGACTTTGCGGGGCATAACAATCCCAACTACATTCTTTATGTTGATATTATGGGGATGTTTATGCAAATATGTTGGTCCTTATGATGGTTACATTGATTACTCTATTTGGGTTCCTAAGACCCTTGTTGCTAACAAAAGAGGACCCATTGAGAAATGGGTACCTAAATCCAAGCAATGATTTCTTGTAGGACTATGCTTCCGGTGGGTCTAAATGGGTGGTTGATAGTGGATGCACTAGTCATATGACCGGAAGCAAGGAGATCATGACGGAGTTGAGACCAAATCTAAATCAGCAACCGTCTCTATGGTGATAATCAAAAGCGAGGTAAAGAGTCTCGGCAAGGTGGTAGTTGCAAAGGATATCACCCTTGTAAATGTCATGCTTGTCGAGTCTCTCGGTTACAATCTTATGTCCGTTCGTGCACTTAATAAGATGAACTTTGATGTCCATTTTACTATTGATATGGTGGTACTCTTGAGGAGCAAGACTCTAAAGGTCATGTTCGTTGGGTATGTTGAAAATGAGTTGTTTGTGGTGGACTTTTCGGGGTCACCAACACTCAAGCAATATGCCTATTCGGAAAGGCCGACGTGGGTGGTTGTGGCATCGCCGCTTGTCCCATGTCAACATGAGAACTTTGCAAAGTCTTCACAAGGGTGGCCACATTCTTGGACTAAAAGATGTTTCTTTTTCTAGAGATCGTCTTTGTAGGGCTTGTGTTGAAGGAAAGATGCATGATTCTCCCCATCCAAGCAAGACCATCATTTCATCAAAGAGGATATTGGAACTTCTTCATGTTGATCTCTTTGGTGCCGTGCCTCAACCTAGTCTTGGTGGGAAGAAATATTGTTTGGTGATTGTTGATGACTATTCAAGATTTACTTGGGTTTATTTCTTCAAGACGAAGGATGAGACCCAACAAGCCGTCATCGACTTTTCCAATGAAGTTCAACGCCAACACAATGTCCCTATATTGGTCATTAGGAGTGATAATGGCTCCGAGTTCAAGAACTACACCTTAAATGAGTTTCTTAGTGAAGAGGGGATTCGTCATCAATATTCCGCTGCATATACCCCTCAACAAAATGGTGTAGCCGAAAGGAAGAACCGGACTCTCATGGATATGGCAAGGTCTATGTTGGCGGAGTTTAAGTCTCCACTTTCTTATGGGCCGAGGCTATCTCCACGGCGTGTCATCATCTAACCGGCTATTCTTTCGTGTTGGCAAGAAGTTTACACCTTATGAGATGCTCACCGGCAACAAGCCCAATGTCTCCTACTACCGAGTATTTGGTTGTAAGTGTTTCTATAAGATCAAAGTGTTCGTTTGTCTAAATTTGAATCTAAAGCTTTAGAGGGTGTTTTTGTTGGGTACGGTGCCGAATCTCACACCTATAGAGTCTATGACAAACCTTGGGAAAGTCATAGAATCTTGTGATGTGAGGTTCGATGAGAATGACGGCTCCCAAGTGGCGCAATTTCATGTTTGTGATGTAGATAATGAAGAGCCTCAAGATGCTATAAGAAGAATGGGCATTGGTTTCCATCGCCCGTTGAGATTCATTACGAGCCTCCTCAAGCAAGTCAAGCAAGTCCAAGCTCCACTCAAGTGGAGATCCATCATCACAAGTTGAAACGGCGCCTACATGGAAGCAAATGATGCACCACCCAAGAACAAGTTCAAGACCCTCCTCAAGTTGACCAAGTTGCTATGCAAGAACCAAGTTCTCCTATTGTTGATGCTAGCCAAGGTCATGACCAAGATCAACCCTCTCCTTCTATTGTTGAAGATGTGCAAGATGATCAAGGTCAACATTCCGGTCAAGACGGGGACTCAAATGATCAAGATGATCAAGTGATACCTCCAAGATCAATAGAGATATCGAACCCGTCGTAAGCAAGAGTTAAAAGAGATTGGAAATAAAGAGTCATATCTAGAAATCATTGGTGATGCAAGAAGGTTACCACAAGAGGTCAATTGGCAAGCTTTAGTGAGCATCAAGCACACATCTCCATGGTGGAACCAAAGAAAGTCTTTGAAGCTCTTGAAGATCCGGATTGGTTGGAAGCTATGCATGATGAACTCAATAACTTCAAGCGCAACAAAGTGTGGAATTAGTTGAGAAGCCAAAAGATTGCCGCAATGTTATAGGCACAAAGTGGATATTCAAGAACAAGCAAGATGAACATGGAATGGTTGTGAGGAACAAGGCAAGATTGGTTGCACAAGGGTACTCTCAAGTTGAAGGCATTGATTTTGGAGAGACTTATGCACCCGTGGCTCGCCTTGAGTCCATCCGTATCCTTCTTGCATATGCATCACATCATAATTTAAATTGCAACAAATGGATGTGAAAAGTGCTTTTCTTAATGGTCCTTTAAAGGAGTTGGTATATGTTAAGCAACCACCGGGTTTGAGGACCCAAACTTCCCTAACCATGTCTACAAGCTTGATAAGGCGCTCTATGGTCTCAAACAAGCACCTCGTGCTTGGTATGAGCACCTAAGAGAGCTATTGCTAGACCGTGGATTTGAAGTGGGGCAAATCGATCCCACCCTCTTTACCAAGAGGGTTAAAGGGGAGCTTTTCATATGCCAACTTTATGTTGATGATATTATCTTTGGCTCATCTAACAAAGCTTTTAATGATGAATTTTCAAAGCTTATGACCGATAGGTTCGAGATGTCCATGATGGGAGAGTTGAAGTTCTTCCTTGGTTTTGAGATCAAGCAATTGAGTGGAGGGACTTTCATCTCTCAAACAAAATTACCCAAGACATGCTCAAGAGTTCAAGATGCAAGATGCTAAGAGAAGAGGTTTCCTATGGACACCAAATGTCATCTTGAACTTAATCCAAGGGTAAGATGTTGATCAAAAACTTTATCGCTCTATGATTGGTTCTTTGCTTTATCTTTGTGCATCTAGACCCGATATTGTGTTGAGTGTAGGGGTGTGTGCAAGGTATCAAGCGGCTCCTAAAGAAAGCCACTTGCAAGCGGTCAATAGAATCCTTCGATATTTGGTTCATACCCAAGGTTTGGTTTGTGGTATCCTAAGGGCTCCAACTTCTCTCTTGCCGGGTACACGGATTCGGATTGGGCTGGTTGTAAGGATGATAGGAAATCAACTTCCGGGGCATGCCAATTCCTTGGTAGGTCCTTGGTGAGTTGGTCTTCTAAGAAGCAAAATTGCATATCTCTCTCCACCACCGAAGCCGAGTATGTGGCAGCCGCTAGTGCTTGCACTCAATTGTTATGGATGAGGCAAACTTTAAAGGAATACGGTGTCCATTGTGACAAAGTGCCTCTTTTATGTGACAATGAAAGTGCTATCAAGATTGGTCACAACCCGGTGGAACACTCAAGAACGAAGCATATTGAGATTCGATTTCATTTTATTCGTGATCACATTAACCGGGGTGACATTGAGCTTGGCTATATTCCAACCAAGAACCAACTTGCCGATATGTTCACGAAGCCACTTGATGAAGCAAGATTCACTTATTTGAGGCATGAGCTAAATATCGTGGATTCAAGGAGCGTGGCTTGACTATCTTGCATACACACCTATTTCTTGACTATCTATTTGGTTTAGGTGTAGGCATGGACATAGGGGGAGTGCGGTCCTAATCCATTGGACTATCCCTCCCCCCATTATGCCGATAGTAAGAACTCATTTGCATCTCTATATTCGTTCTATGAATTGTGAGCTTAAATGACGAGTAGTGGCGGTGAACCCAAGATATATCTTCGCGGTGTCACACCACATACACTCATACATGGTGGCCTAGGCCACCGCCCTCTTCTTTTGAAGAGTTGAGTCTTGTTCGAGTATTCATTGCATATTTGTTGTCTTCCATGTCTCATCACTTCCAATGTTGCTATTTGGGATTTTCTTGTTTTATCCATTGAAAGTGTGAAAATTTCATCATGCTTCATGTTTGCATCTATGTTTGCATCTCCCCGGGTCACTATTACTCCATGGCTCTTCTTGAAGATGGTTATCCAAAGCAGTCCAACAGTCATCAGTTTTGTGGTTGATTCAAGGTTTTCAAGAGGAGAAGATTTGCTATGTTTACGCCAAAGTTCTCAAGTGAAAAGGAAAGAAGAGGTGAAAATTCTGCCTGGCCGGACCAACCGGCTGCTATGCCGGGCGCCTCGGCTACCTGCCCGGTTTCCTGGCCGGTTTAAACCGGCTCCCGTGCCGGGCGCGTCGGCTGCTCGCCCAGTCTCCAGGCCGGACCAACCGGCCCCCGTGCCGGGCAGACAGGGTATGTTGAATCGATCCAAGGAGGGGATCCTGAACAGTTTTCCACTTCAACTCCCTTCTTCCTCAACCCGTGCTCCTCCATGGCTGCCTCTCCCGTGCTCCTCCACCACCTCCTCCTCCATTGAGCCACCCCCACACCCCCTCGTGCCTCAGATCTGAAAGCTCCCCTCCAGATCTTCCTTCCCATCCACAAGTTTCCTCTTTTGGTGAAGATTTGGGGGAGTTCTTCTCCATTGTTGGTGTGCCCGCGGATTTCTTGGAGAAGCTTGGATTTCTTGGCAATGGCGGATGATTCAGCGTTTGATGACCTTGAGGATCTTGAGGAATCTTCCTCCCCACTCTCCATGTACCAGGGCAAGGCAAATCTTAGGGAGTCCACCATCAATCCCCACTCCAAGAAGATCAAGAAAACTGTCAGTAAAAAGGGGCCTCCTCCTTCCAATCCAGCGGAACCGGTACGTACATCTTGGGGCAAGGTGCCTAGTGATGAGTTTGAGAATGATCGGTTGGTGTTCAACCCCTATACCATTCCCCACAACACTTGCACCAATGATAAGCGTTTCTATTGCAAGATGCATCAACGAGTGTATGATCAAATCATTACTACTATGAAGAACTCTCATGTCACCACTCATTGCTTCAATGTGGATAGTGCAAGGGACATTTGGCCGGAGGTGATGGAGGTTATGGATTTTCATAGTATTTCTAATCTCATGGCAGAGAATACTCCTTATTCTCCTGATTTGCTTCAAGAGTTCTATGCCACAGTTTATTTCTCGAGGGAAGGACCAAGGACTATGACTTGGATGAGTGCCGGTATCAAGTGTGAAGCTTCTCTTGCTGAGTTTGGTGCTCTCTTTGGCATTGAGGAGCTACCTTATTGCCCCATGGCTTATGTTCGTATTCATCAGCAAACCCTCATGAAAGCCGATCCCGCGATCCATCATTGCTATCCACGCGGGCAGGGCCTTGTTGGTAAGGTCCCCAAGTGCACTTATATGACTCCGTTTTGGCAAGCCACTTATGCTATCCTCCGGAACACTATTGCTATCAAGTTTGGGGAGAAGACTGAGGCTCGCGCATACATGATCAACCTCCTTCATCACATTATGCCCAGCTTTTGGAGGAAGAAGAAAATTGATGTTCTTGACTATATGTGGGAAGAGATGCACACCGTGGTTCTTGACAAAAGGGTTCCCATCTATGGCCCTTATCTTCAGCAGCTCTTTGATAGAAAGGTGCCTCAGATTGCTCTCAATGCTTATCTCCCAACTTTGTATACGCCTGTTCTTCATTCTTTGCCATCTCGTCCTCCGGATGCGGTCATTCCTTCTCGAGAGCAGCGTGCTAGCACAGAAGTTCCTGAAGCTCCAGCTGAACCCCCCAAGACGCACGGCATATTGGCTGCTTTCAAAAAGATGAATTGCTTCTTTGCGGAGAAGCAAGATAAGGATTACAAGATATATCACAAGCAAAAGTCGTATAACCGCAATCAAAGAGAGATTAAGAAGAAACTGGATCTTCCCTTGCCATCTTGGTCGAGCTCAGAAGAGGTTTCGGAGAATACTTACAAGTCCAAGTACACCTTTTGGTTCGGCGACGATGCTTCCTCTCTTGCTCCCTATTGGCCAGGCACCCAAGGTGAATCTAGCTCCGGTCAAGCTGTTGGTGGCAGAAATGAAGATGCTGTTCATCATGATGAGGAGGAGTTTCCCGACGAGTGATCCATGAGCTTTCACGTTTCTTTCTCCTTTTTGGTGTCTTGATGCCAAAGGGGGAGAGTTATCCGGGGATTTGCATTCATGCATCCATTTGCATTGTCGTTTTCTTGCATCGCACTTGTTTTAGTTGAACTCTATGTGTTTTATGCTCTATGCTCGTGGAACCTTATGTGTTTTATGTCGTGGAACTTATATCACTATTGTATGAGATGGTTAAATTATTGTATGTGACTTTGGTTTTCGGTATTCGGTATTCGGATTTATCTAGTTGAGACTTCTTGATATTGTGCATTGATATGAAATTATCTACATCTCTTGGCACAAGGTATGATCATCTCAAATCTCAACTTAGTTGGTTATGTGCGATTATGTTGTTCCTATATCATGTTGATTACCTTGTTGGGATTGTTTCCCTCCTTATGTGGGTATTTGCATTCCAAGGCAAACAAAACTATGCACACATGTAGGGGGAGCCTTTTCTTTGTTTAAAAACATGATATAGTGTGGTCTCAATTGCAAATCCGTGTGTTGTCATCTAACATCAAAAAGGGGGAGATTGAAAGGACATTTGTTATCCCTCTATGTTTTGTGTGTTAGATAACAACACCCGTGAAGGTTTAATGTGTTGTTAAGTGATTTCAGAATTCGTCCGATATCTCCCCATATTCAAAAAGTAGAAAGATGCTCGGGAAATCGGAGTGAAGCGCGGTGCCCTGGGTGGCCGGTTCCCAGGCCGGCCAGGCCGGGCTCCAGGCCGGCTGGCTCGGCTGGGGGGCCGGTTCCCAGGCCGGTCAAGACCGGGCCCCACGCCGGCTGGCTCGGCTGGGGGGCCGGTTCCCAGGCCGGTCAAGACCGGCCCCTGGCCGGCTGGCTCGGCTGGGCAGCCGTTCCCAGGCCGGTCAGTCCGGGCCCCAGGCCGGCTGGCTCGGCTGGGTGATGCGCGTAAAGTCACACGTCAGTTGGGAACCCCAAGAGGAAGGTATGATGAGCACAGCAGCAAGTTTTCCCTCAGTAAGAAACCAAGGTTTAATCGAACCAGTAGGAAATCTCGAAGCTATGAAGGTTGTTGGTGCAGGAATGTAGTGCGGCGCAACACCAGGGACTCCGGTGCCAACGTGGAACCTGCACAACACAATCAAATCACTTTGCCCCAACTTAACAGTGAGGTTGTCAATCTCACCGGCTTGCTGAAAACAAAGAGTTAAACGTATGGTGTGGAAAATGATGTTTGTTTGCAGAGAATAAAAGAGAACAATGATTGCAGTAGGTTGTATTTCAGATGTAAAAGAATGGACCGGGGTCCACAGTTCACTAGTGGTGTCTCTCCAATAAGATAAATAACATGCTGGGTAAACAAATTACAGCTGGGCAATTGACAAATAGAGAAGGCATAACAATGCACATACATATCATGATGACTACTATGAGATTTACTTAGGGCATTACGACAAAATACATAGACCGCCATCCAGCATGCATCTATGCCTAAAAAGTCCACCTTCGGGTTAGCATCCGCACCCCTTCCAGTATTAAGTTGCAAGCAACAGACAATTGCATTAAGTACTGTGCGTAATGTAAACAATACAAATATCCTTAGACAAAGCATCATTAGGTTATCCCTAGTGGCAACAGCACATCCACAACCTTAGAACTTTCTGTCACTGTCCCAGATTCAATGGATGCATGAACCCACTATCTAGCATAAATACCCCCTCTTGGAGTTACAAGTATCAACTTGGCCAGAGCCTCTACTAGCAACGGAGAGCATGCAAGATCATAAACAACACATATAAGATAGATCTATAATCAACTTGACATAGTATTCAATATTCATCGGATCCCAGCAAACACAACATGTAGCATTACATAAAGATGATCTTGATCATGATAGGCAGCTCACAAGATCTAAACATGGAAGTACAAGTGGAGAAGACAACCATCTAGCTACTGCTATGGACCCGTAGTCCAAAGATGAACTACTCACGCATCAGTCCGGAGGCGGGCATGGTGATGTAGAGCCCTCCGGTGATGATTCCCCTCTCCGGCAGGGTGCCGGAGGAGAACTTCTGAACCCCCCGAGTTAGGGTTGACGGCGGCGGCGTCTCTGTATCTGTTCTGGAAAATTGGCTCTCCGTACTAGGGTTTTCGGGGACGAAGGAATAAATAGGCGAAGGGGCAGCGTCGGTGGCCGAGGGGGGCCACCACACCACGTGGCGGCGCGGCAGAGGGGCCCGCCGCGCCGGGCTATGGTGTGGCCCCCCTGCTGCCCGTCCTCGACTCCTCTTCGGACTTCTGGAACACTCCGGGGAAAATAAGATATTGGGCTTTTGTTTCGTCCGATTCCGAGAATATTTGCAGAAGTACTTTTCTGGAAACAAAAACAGCAGAAAACAGGAACTGGCGCTTCGGCATCTTGTTAATAGGTTAGTTCCAGAAAATGCATAAAAACATTATAAAGTGTGAATAAAACATGTAGGTATTGTCATAAAACTAGCATGGAACGTAAGAAATTATAGATACGTTGGAGACGTATCAAGCATCCCCAAGCTTAGTTCCTACTCGCCCTCGAGTAGGTAAACGATAAAAAGAATAATTTCTGAAGTGACATGCTACCAACATAATCTTGATCAACACTATTGTAAAGCATATGAGATGAATGAAGTGATCCAAAGCAATGATCTATAGTTTGCTAACAAAATAGATAATGACTAAACAACTGAATCATATAGCAAAACTTTTCATGAATAGTACTTTCAAGACAAGTATCAAAAAGTCTTGCATAAGAGTTAACTCAAAAAGCAATAGATTCTAAATAAAAGGTTTTGAAGCAACACAAAGGAGGATTTAAGTTTCAGCAATTGCTTTCAACTTTCAACATGCATATCTCATGGATAATTGTCAACACAAAGTAATATAATAAGTGCAATAAGCAAGCATGTAAGAATCAATGCACACAGTTGACACAAGTGTTTGCTTCTAAGATAGAAAGAAGTAGGTAAACTGACTCAACATAAAGTAAAAGATAGGCCCTTCGCAGAGGGAAGCAGGGATTAAATCATGTGCTAGAGCTTTTCAAGTTTTTGAAATCATATAGAGAGCATAAAAATAAAGTTTTGAGAGGTGTTTGTTGTTGTCAACGAATGGTAGTGGGCACTCTAACCCCCTTGTCAACCAGACTTTCAAGAGCGGCTCCCATGAAGGACGTTATCTCTACCAGCAAGGTAGATCATCCCTCTTCTCTTTTGTTTACACATGTATTTTAGTGATATTTATAGATGACACTCCTCCCAACCTTTTGCTTTCACAAGCCATGGCTAACCGAATCCTCGGGTGCCTTCCAACATTTCACATACCATGGAGGAGTGTCTATTTCAAAATTAAGTTGCTTACTGATAAATCAGGGCAAAACATGTGAAGAGAATTATTAATGAAAGTTGATTAATTGGGGCTGGGCACCCCGTTGCCAGCTCTTTTTGCAAAATTATTGGATAAGCGGATGTATATGCCACTAGTCCATTGGTGAAAGTCTGTCCGGAGTAAATGACAAGATTGAAAGATAAAAACACCACATACTTCCTCATGAGCTATAAAACATTGACACAAATAAGAGATAGTAGCTTTTGAATTGTTTAAAGGTAGCACATGAAGTATTTACTTGGAATGGCAGAAAAATACCACATAATAGGTAGTTATGGTGGACACAAATGGCATGGGTTTTGGCTCAAGGTTTTGGATGCACGAGAAGCATTCCCTCTCAGTACAAGGCTTTGGCTAGCAAGGTTGTTTGAAGCAAACACAAGTATAAACCGGACAGCAAGACTTACATAAGAACGTATTGCAAGCATTATAAGACTCTACACTGTCATCCTTGTTGCTCAAACACTTTTACCAGAAAATATCTAGACCTTAGAGAGACCAATCATGCAAACCAATTTTCAACAAGCTCTACGGTAGTTCTCCACTAATAGGCTTAAACTACATGATGCAAGAGCTTAAACATGATCTACTTGAGAGCTCAAAACAATTGCCAAGCATCAAATTATTCAAAACAATATACCAACTACCACATGAAGCATTTTCTGTTTCCAACCAAATGATCAATAAGTAAATGCTGCGGCTTTCAGCTTTCGCCATAAACATAAACATATAAGTGCTGAGGCTTTCAGCTTTCGCCATGAATACTAAAAAGTAAAACGAAGAACAAGTGTTCACATGAAAAAGCGGAGCGTGTCTCTCTCCAACACAAGCAAGCTGGGATCCGATTTTATTCAGAAAACTAAAATAACAAAACAAAAATAAAAGCACACGGACGCTCCAAGTAAAGCACATAAGATGTGACGGAATTAAAATATAGTTTCACTAGAGGTGACCTGATAAGTTGTTGATGAAGAAGGGGATGCCTTGGGCATCCCCAAGCTTAGACGCTTGAGTCTTCTTGAAATATGTGGGGATGAACCACGGGGGCATCCCCAAGCTTTGACTTTTCACTCTTCTTGATCATATTATATCATCCTCCTCTCTTGATCCTTGAAAACTTCCTTCACACCAAACTCAAAGCAATCTCATTAGAGGGTTAGTGCATATCAAAAATTCACATGTTCAGCAAGGACACAATCATTCCCAACACTTCTGGACATTACCCAAGGCTACTGAAATTTAATGGAGCAAAGAAATCCACTCAAACACAGTAAAAGAGGCAATGCGAAATAAAAGGCAGAATCTGTCAAAAACAGAACAGTCCGTAAAGACGGAATTTTTCGAGGCACTTAACATGCTCAGATGGAAAAGCTCCAATTGAATGAAAGTTGCGTACATATCTGAGGATTACTCATGAATTTTTTCAGGATTTTTCGAATTTTCTACAGAGAGAAAAGCTCAAAACCGTGACAGCTAACAAATCTGTTTCTGCGCAGAAATCCAAATCTAGTATCAACTTTCTTATCAAAGACTTTACTTGGCACAACAATGCAAGAAAATAAAGATACAAAGGTGTTGCTACAGTAGCAGCAAAACCTTGACTCAAATATAAAACAAAAATTGCAGAAATAAAACAATGGGTTGTCTCCCATAAGCGCTTTTCTTTAACGCCTTTCAGCTAGGCGCAGAAAGTGAAAATCAAGTAACATCAAGAGAAGAAGCATTAATTTGATTACCAAGGACTTTACGCCTACCTCTCTTACTTTTAGGTTTGGGGAATAAATGTCCGCACCTTGGCGAGGAGGTGAAATTCAGAGTACCTTTCCCCACATCTATTGTTGCTCCTAAGAGTTTCAGCAGGGATCTTCCAAGAGTGATTTGTCCTGTCCCTACACATTCAATAACGAGATAATCAGTGGATACTGTTCTTCCAAGAAAGGTTGTGAACACACCTTCAACTATCCCTTTAGGAAATATAACAGAATTATCAGCAAGAGTTATTCCTTCTCCACCTTCAGTAAATCCCCAAAGTTTCAAAGATTCATAAATACTTTCAGGCATAAGGCAAAACTCAGACATAATATCACAACGGGCATGAAAAGTTTCATCACAAATAGCAACTTTAATAGTAGGGACCCACATCGAAGGTTCAAAGTTTACTGGAACATAATCATAATATTCACGAATTTGATTATACCCTTCTTTTAAACAAGATATATTTGTCTCGAGAGTGTTTAATCTATCATGAATGCTAGCAAGGGATGAATCAAATTTATTAGCTGAGCTAGATGATGCAACCAATTTTTTTATGGCATTAAAAGCTTGATCCCCATTGCAGTGAAGGAAATCTCCTCCCACTACAGCATCCAAAGCATATCTATAGCGAAGAATAAGCCCAAAATAAAAGTTACTAAGGAGCAGGCTTAGAGTCATTTTAGGTTCAGTTTTACCATAAGAATCATAAATTCTAGACCAAGCTTCTTCAAAACTTTCCTCATCCTCTTGTTTAAAAGTGAAGATCAATTCCTCAGGTGACAGAGTAACAAGTACAGGACTACTCATTTTAGCAATAATAAAAAATTAACAAGGCAAAACCAAATTAAACAAAATAAAACAAGTAACTAATTTTTTTTGTGTTTTTGATATAAAGAAACCGAAATAAATAAAGCAAACAAGTAACTAATTTTTTTGTGTTTTTGATATATAGCAAACAAGACAGAAAATAAAATAAAGCAAGACAATAAACAAAGTAAAGAGATTGGATGTGAGAGACTCCCCTTGCAGCAGCAACTAGAAATCCCCGGCAACGGCGCCAGAAAATGTGCTTGATGCGCGTAAAGTCACACGTCAGTTGGGAACCCCAAGAGGAAGGTATGATGAGCACAGCAGCAAGTTTTCCCTCAGTAAGAAACCAAGGTTTAATCGAACCAGTAGGAAATCTCGAAGCTACGAAGGTTGTTGGTGCAGGAATGTAGTGCGGCGCAACACCAGGGACTCCGGTGCCAACGTGGAACCTGCACAACACAATCAAATCACTTTGCCCCAACTTAACAGTGAGGTTGTCAATCTCACCGGCTTGCTGAAAACAAAGAGTTAAACGTATGGTGTGGAAAATGATGTTTGTTTGCAGAGAATGAAAGAGAACAATGATTGCAGTAGGTTGTATTTCAGATGTAAAAGAATGGACCGGGGTCCACAGTTCACTAGTGGTGTCTCTCCAATAAGATAAATAACATGCTGGGTAAACAAATTACAGCTGGGCAATTGACAAATAGAGAAGGCATAACAATGCACATACATATCATGATGACTACTATGAGATTTACTTAGGGCATTACGACAAAATACATAGACCGCCATCCAGCATGCATCTATGCCTAAAAAGTCCACCTTCGGGTTAGCATCCGCACCCCTTCCAGTATTAAGTTGCAAGCAACAGACAATTGCATTAAGTACTGTGCGTAATGTAAACAATACAAATATCCTTAGACAAAGCATCATTAGGTTATCCCTAGTGGCAACAGCACATCCACAACCTTAGAACTTTCTGTCACTGTCCCAGATTCAATGGAGGCATGAACCCACTATCTAGCATAAATACCCCCTCTTGGAGTTACAAGTATCAACTTGGCCAGAGCCTCTACTAGCAACGGAGAGCATGCAAGATCATAAACAACACATATAAGATAGATCTATAATCAACTTGACATAGTATTCAATATTCATCGGATCCCAGCAAACACAACATGTAGCATTACATAAAGATGATCTTGATCATGATAGGCAGCTCACAAGATCTAAACATGGAAGTACAAGTGGAGAAGACAACCATCTAGCTACTGCTATGGACCCGTAGTCCAAAGATGAACTACTCACGCATCAGTCCGGAGGCGGGCATGGTGATGTAGAGCCCTCCGGTGATGATTCCCCTCTCCGGCAGGGTGCCGGAGGAGAACTTCTGAACCCCCCGAGTTAGGGTTGACGGCGGCGGCGTCTCTGTATCTGTTCTGGAAAATTGGCTCTCGTACTAGGGTTTTCGGGGACGAAGGAATAAATAGGCGAAGGGGCAGCGTCGGTGGCCGAGGGGGGCCACCACACCACGTGGCGGTGCGGCAGAGGGGCCCGCCGCGCCGGGCTATGGTGTGGCCCCCCTGCTGCCCGTCCTCGACTCCTCTTCGGACTTCTGGAACACTCCGGGGAAAATAAGATATTGGGCTTTTGTTTCGTCCGATTCCGAGAATATTTGCAGAAGTACTTTTCTGGAAACAAAAACAGCAGAAAACAGGAACTGGCGCTTCGGCATCTTGTTAATAGGTTAGTTCCAGAAAATGCATAAAAACATTATAAAGTGTGAATAAAACATGTAGGTATTGTCATAAAACTAGCATGGAACGTAAGAAATTATAGATACGTTGGAGACGTATCACTGGGTGGCCGGCTCCCAGGCCGGCCAAACCGGGCCCCATGCCGGCCTCTCTGCAGCAAGGCCACAGCACGCCAGGCCGGCCCCCAGGCCGGCCAAACCGGCCTACAGACCGGGCAGACAGTTTTCCAACGGCCACTTTTTGACAAGAGGTATAAAAGCCCCTCCACCTACCTTGGGACAAGTAGCTCGCCCAGCATTCAAGTCAACCATTAAAGCAAGCTCAAGAATCACTAGATCTCCCAATCACTCCACCCAAACTCGTCGATCTTTGGAGGATTGAAGGAGAAGGCCCGGATCTACATCTTCACCAAGCAGTTTTCCATTTCCCCCTCATTCACTTGAGGGCCCCTTGGCTAGGGTTTCCATTAGGAAAACCTAGCTCATTGTTGTACTTACTCGATTGTCTTTGTGACAGATTGTAGCTGTTTGGGAGCCCCCAATCCCATTGTGGGTTGTGCCCCGAATCGTTGTTGTAAAGGCTCCGGACTCCGCCTTGAAGGTTTCCGATAGTGGAAGGTGAACCAAACCTTTGTGGTGCGGTTCATCGGAGAATAAGGTGACGCCTTTGTGGCGGTTGAGTTTTGAGCTTTGTGCTAGCTCACACCTCTC
Source organism: Poa pratensis (assembly GCA_947311845.1). Taxonomy (NCBI): domain Eukaryota; kingdom Viridiplantae; phylum Streptophyta; class Magnoliopsida; order Poales; family Poaceae; genus Poa; species Poa pratensis. The sequence goes on from CAMZMU010000111.1 coordinate 28,630,012, forward strand.
CACCGAGACGTACTCCCCTAAAAAGGAGGAACTCGGAAATACATCCATGTCTCCGCGTGCTTTCACTTCGGTTACTTCTTTCCTTGTTTACCGTCTTTACTACTTGTACCATGCCTAGTTGCTAGCTTGTCATATAGGTAAATTCACCGTAGTTGCATATCTAGAGAATTTACCTTTTGTGTCAAGTCTAATTTGAAAAAGAACTAAATTTTAAGTAGCACCTATTCACCCCCCTCTAGGTGTCATACCGATCCTTTCACTCTGGCAGCTGAATTTCCTGTTCCACTGCATCCTTGACCATTTCTATCTTCTGAGAGAAAGACAAGTTCTGTTCTTCCATCCAAAAAGCAGCAGCTTCTTTCATTGCATCACTAGCAGTGTGAGAGTCATTCCACACAAATTGACCATCACCACCAATCATCCCTCTATCAACTAGCATCTGGTAGACAGTAGAGCCATTTAGTGTAGTTCCATCAGGCAGCACACTTCCATGATGTTTTCCAGTATTGCTACTATCTCCACCATTTTTACTGCTATTCTGGGAAGTAGAGCTTCTTGTGTCAGACTTCCTGTTATCAGTATCCATTGACTTGTCTCCATTTGTTTCTTCAGCCCCTTTATCTTCCTTATCCTTCTGTTCTTTGCTACTGTTAATATGTCCACTAGCATCCTCCACTGTATCCATTTCAATCTCAAAGTGCAGCTGATACAGCCACCATGATAATGAAACAGTCTACCATCTGGAACTTTAGATGGGTCTCTTACTCTGACTTTCACTCTCACTACCTCAGAGCATTCTTTAAAGACACTCATCCAGTCCACATCTATCAAGATACCCACAGTGGATATTGCTTGTTCTATAGAACTCCATTCACACCAATCAGAATCAAGTCCTGTCACTTTCATCCAGGCTTCCTTCACTATTTCAACTGGCTCCACAGCTTTGCTATCCCATTTTTCTACCCTGACCCATACATCAGTCTTGCCCAGGCCAAATCTTGGGTAACCAATGACCTGTTCCACTGGAATATGGGGAGGGAATTTCACCAAGTAGCACCACTGACCAATGTCTCTAATTTGCCAGGGCCAATTTGTCTTATATATGTCAGAGAACTCCTTAGCCAGCTCTTCCTTGGTGAGGTCCCCTTCTTCTATCATTACCATGCCTACATTCTTGTTGCAAGTTACAGGATTAACCACCTTCTCAGGGCATTCTATATGATAAAAGCCCAGGCCAGCCGCAGCACTTCCAACGTATTTCGCCATCATTCTTGGCCTCTTTTTCACTGGACAATCCTCAACAGGGTGAGATGAGGCCTTGCAGATGTGACATATCTGTTTTTTGTCACAACTTTGCTTGTAGTGACCTGGCTCACCACAACCAACACAGATTGTGTTAGAGTAGCTCATTTGCAGGTTAGAAATCCCCATTCCAGGGGTTCCTTCCTTCTGAATCCTCTTCTTCTGTGGTGGCTTGGGCTGCACTGTCTTTCCTCTATTTAGCTGCTCCCCATCCTGCTGCCCTCCTTGTGAATTCTGCTGGAAATGTTGCTGCCCTTGGGGATTCTCAATTTGCGGCCCCTGATCCATCCACATACCTTGCTGTTGGTTGAATTGCGGTGGTGGATATGGAGGGAAAGGCCCTGGATAACCCCACGGTCCTCCTGGGGGAAAACCATACGGCGGTGGCGGAAAGGGGAACGGCGGTTGCCCGGGACCATAGAACGGTGGCTGATGTTGCTGCTGCCAGCCTCCCCCTCCCTGGTTCCCTCCTTTCCCCCTCCCACCTCCACGGCCACCCCTGCCCTTGTCTGCCATTTCCTCAACAGCAAACACACTATCAGGGTCCTCTAGTTCTTCTTCTATGCCTAGTGCTCGCAAACCTTCGCCTCCATCCGTACTATTATCAATACAAATATTGTATGCATGCGGGCATACAATGTAAAAAAAAAGCAATGTACTGCTAGCTAGTTTGAGACCATTGTCGGATTGGACTCCTTGTGATCCAATCTTCCAGATCCCACCATGATATATACTGTATATGGAAAACGCCGTGTTTTTAGCGATCTGCTTTGATTGCACGCTTTACTGCCTTCCATTTATACCTGTTGATCCGAGTACATAAGGATCGAGGACACCCCTGCCATTGTGTTTTTTGAGAAAACATATATACCCGTACGTCATGAATCGCTTCGGTGCACCGATCCTGCTCTCGTTTCTTCTTCTCATGTCCTTCACTAGCCATGCGCGATGTAAGTGGCATCACCCGACCTATTGTTATACTTGAATTGATTTATCTATTTTTCTCGGTAAATACTTCAGTTTATTTGTGTTTCTAATGTACTACTCCAGTTAATTCAGATTTGTCAAAATATGAATGTATCTACACGTCAAGATACATCCGTATTTTCACAAATCTGCGTGAACTAATTAGGGATAGAAAGAGTACTAGCTAGTACTCGAGCAATCAGTGCATACACAATCTTCGCACAATTTGCTCGTTCTCAGCAAGTGTTCATATGTTTTGTGAAGTGACCATATATTTCCAGTTAGTTTATTATTACTCCTCCATTTTTAAATATAAGATGTTTTGCTTGTTGTACATGTTCACTGGATTCACACTAAAATGAGTAAACATACAAACTTAAACATGTATAGATACATGTGGAAAAAGGCTAAATCATCTTATATTAAAAAAAAGAGGGACCACAACAGTTACTCCTTGTCCTTGATAGTCGATAAAGCATGGAATTATATGGACATTGATGGATTTTTCTTTTGTCTACTCCACAGGCCGGATCATGGAAGGCATGGAGAATGAAAATAAGATCGATTTACCGAACGGGCTGTGCGCCCATAGAAACTGGACTGGAGTGGATTTGTTCTGCTGTTTGCTAACAAGAAATTGCTATGTGAAACTGGAGAATTGCAAGATTGACTGTGAACAGTCTTCTGTCAGAGACAGCGCAACGGCGGTGACCCGTGCTCCTTCGCCCTCCCGTCTAATCTAATCTAATCTAATTGTATTTTTATTTCAAAGTGATGGTTTGCTCCTCATGGCGTTTCAAATAAAATAATTTCATTACAAACAGTGAATAAAGTTTCATTACTTCTTATATATATTGATTATTGAATTATTTATTCTACGTACTGAGTTATTCTATATCCCTACGATCCAAATAAAACAAGCTGAGGGATAGTACACAAAGAATGCTTGCTTTGACATTTCTGTATCTGTGACTATTTGTGGTTGCTTGATTTCAAGTGATTAATGTTAGATTAGTATGTTACCCCTGCTGTTATTTGTTAGAACTAGCAAGGTGGCCCTCGCAAATGCGAGGGCATCATCTTTAGCATAATAAATAGGTCTTTGAAATTTTATTTATGGTTTTGGAGATACTAAACGTATTTAATTCTTCATTACATGGTTCTATGGCCACGATAATGTTATGGTAAGTAAATAATATGTGTGAAAAATAGTTTGAACCAATTTTATTTGTGGCAAAATATTTAGTGCGATATTTTAAAAAATATGATGTCAATGTTTTGTAATGTAGGTAGTGCTATTTTGATATATTTTTTTACTCAATTCATATTGTTCCCCACTATTCAATCCAACCAACCTACAATCCTACTCAGATGTATTTGTCATGTCTTATCGTACAACTATTTTCCAGATATTAATTAGTCACTGGTTTATTACATGTCCTTTACTCTCTACTATTTCCATGGCACCACAATATTCTGCCAAGCTTGTCATATCAACACTGCTTAGTAACTATCATCATTATGGTATTCTTAAGTACCACAATATTTTTTTTGACTATAATACGCTCAAACATAATCTATTATTATATGCCATTTTTGGTATTTTATTATTTGAGGTGTACTATTAAAACAGGGTATGCTAGAATGATGATCAAATGTTTTGCTTTCGTAAGAAATAACAACACACCATGTGGATATTAAATATATATATATGAAACCTACCAATAAATGTTTTTTGGTGACTTGGCCCTATGTGTATCATCAAACCAAAATGTTTTAGTGTGAGGGATGCTCCCATCAATAGTGTGTCGAGTACTGTTCTATCTTCAACAATTTTGAAGGTTTGGTGCTTTGACTCTTTGTGTCTCATATATATCCGAATAGCCTTGTGAGTATCATTAAGCCGGTAAACTTTTAGTGTGAGGGACGTTTCCGTTGATAATGGGATTAGCGTTGCGACATAATCATTTTTAAATTTCACTACTCGGAACTCCAAACTCCCACAAGCATTTTGTGAGAGTGTCAGACTGACGAAGTCTGATGATGGTCGAATAAATTTGAAATTTATTTGTACTCAACACGGAACCAATGTATCTAGTGCGACTAATGTCGTGACATTCAAATTTCCACGATTCTAATTTTCTGCATGTGTTTTTGAGTGTATTATGCTAATGGTTGTTGAATAGGGTACCCAATCAAAAAACAATGTACTCTCTGAATTCACAATTAACCTGTGTTCTTGTGTAGTCAAAATGAAGCTTTATAAAGTTTGACCATATATATAATTTAACATATATAAATATAAAGTATTATTATAAGAATCATCATAAAAAGTTTTTCATATCAAACAAATATGATATTATTAATGTTGATATTTATTGCTACAATCTTTGGTCAATTTGTACAAAATTCCATTTTAATTAAACTCAGAAATGCAGGCTAAATAAAACTGAGAAAGCAGGTGGTGATCAGTTTAATTATGAGAAGTGCTATGCGTCCGAGGCTTTGTGTCCGACGGCTGTACGACGGACTACCGGGTCTGTCCGATTGCTTCCGATGGCATCAGCGCATGAAGAAAGAGCCGTCAGATTTTGCGTCGTACAAGTGTCGGATAAGTAATATCTTACGCAAAGCATTTCCGTTTAATTATTTGCAACATGTCCATATCCTAGCGGCTCCTATCCACCACGTTTCAGTTTTTTTGGTTTTCCCTATTACGTTTCAGGCAAGGTTGTTGGTAGCTTCTCTGGTACACGGACGATGTTTTAAACGAAGACGCGCGTATTTATCTTGCTGAAGTACGTGTTGAACGCATGGAGTATTGCTTAATTAAGAGAGTCCACGTTAATGATTATTCCGTATAACGAATTGGGAAGAAGTCCGGCTAATGCATGATATTCAATAAGTCCATCGATAACCAATCAGCGATCACCGTTTTTAATGCTGGGACCCACCAAGAAAAGAGAACACGTAAGTACCCAGAATTATGTGGTATTAATAATCAACAGCCATTCTTTTTTCTTTTAGTAATCACGTTCGGTCAGGACACACTTTTTTTTGTGAGATACGTGTCAGGTATTTACGTAACTCTAGATTTTAAAATAATCTCAGCCATATATTTTAGATCTAACTATTAAAATTAATTTAGATGATGTGGATTAACGTGGTGGCTCTATTAAACATTCTCATTTTGCTTTTAGTATATAATAGATAGATAGCATCAAGAATGAAGCTTATTCCTAGCCCTAAACAGGGTACCGAAAGGGACTGGCAGGGTTTTAATGAGCCGGCTTGCTGACCTAATATATGTGGTTTAAAATTTCAAAAAAAAAAAGCTTATTCCTAGCTACTTTGCTTGTACTGAGACACATTCATGGAAGTAGCAATCCATCTTTCTATCAATTTGGTTCTGGTTGGTCTGGGTCATTTGTTTCACAAGATAGCTGCCCATGTTTGGCCTACTGATTTAGCCTGTGTATACATTCTTTCTGTTTTACGCTGGCATCTACTCCCTCTGTTTTTTAAGATAATGTTTTAGGTCTCTCACATTTTGACTAGGCGCGGACCCAAATGAGTGAACATGCACACTAAAAAACATGTAGACACATGTGAATGTGGACAAAAACTAAAATATCTTATATTTAAAAATGGAGGGAGTAAAAAACAACTCTTTAGTAACATCTGTATTCATCAATCGAGAGCTTTTCATAGATTAGTTCCTGACAGTACTATTACTGCTACTGGATCATAACCATTACTTTACTTTCCTGGTCTCAAAGATGGAACACCTCAATGACCAATCAGTCCACAAATTCGAGCTCAGCTGTCAATTTTGATTGTGAAGTTACTTTGATCCTGCCCTCAGAGAGTCAGTGTCACCGCACTGAAATCTGTCCAGGGTTGATAAGAAAACAGTCAATTCTTAACCAGTTATTGTATCTGTGAATGTTAGTGAATCCATGGATATTTAGTGACGTATGTTACATAAGTGCATTGTGCTTGCCAATGTTATTCCTGTTATTTGATTCACCAATTTGGTCGTTCAGTTTTCTTCAACAATAGAAACTGAAGACAAGCAGGAGACCATAGTTGTTGCCAGTTTGCCCGGTCTAACTTACTTTAAAGGAAGTAGCAATCCACCACTGGAAATCAATTTTGGGTATGATTTTGGTCTCCATAAATTCCAGTGACTTAGTTTTCAACAGGTCATGAGGCTGTTCTCAAAGGAAACGAACTATGCATGATAGCCTCATTGCCACAACACCTGCTCAATAGATTTTTAAGCTCACCTAGATTAGTTACTCACAGTACAAGCATTGTACTACTACCTAGTTTGAGACCATTGTCGGATTGGAGATGGCCTCCTTGCGATCCAATCTTCCAGTTCCACCATGATATGGTGCCCCTGCCTTAATACTACTATTTATATACACATCATCAACATTTCTTGATATCACATCTAGAGTGCAACCTGACTAATTTAATTGCTACTGGTGGATGCATGATCACCGTTACTTCAGTTTCCTATTTGTCATGGTCTGCTCTGCCAAAATGAAACACCCCAATTGGCAAATCTTCCATAAATCGCAGCTCAGCTGTCAATTTTGACTGAAGTTACTTCGATCCTGGCCTCAGACCCGAGTCAGTGTCACCGTTCTGAAATCTGTCCAGGGATTATGAAGAGAACTATCAAATCTTAATCAATACTAACAAGGCATAAAATTCAAAAGCACTAAACCACAAAGTAAGTTGATCAGATGCTGTATTATATCTGAGTAATGGTCTGTAATTTTAGAAACCTAAGCATACTCTTAATGCAAGTGACAATCCTAAAATTTAGTCCAAAATAAAGGCTACTAGTAGTAAATCAAACTATGTCCTCCAATCTAATCGTTAAGGGCACTCAAACGGTACATATTCATTCTCCAAGTTCCCTCAGAATATGGGAAAATCTAGTTTGAGCCAAGAAACCTTGCTGCTAGTTTGCTACTGAGCAAGTTACACCATGCAATTACTATACTCCACAACTTCAACTGCTAACTTTCTTTTAAAAAAATGCTTACTGTAAGGGCAGCATGAAACATAAAAAGGACCCCTTCTAGCCACAAATGCATACATGCGACAAAGACCAATTACCTATGCAAGTGCGGCATAAACACAACACTTTCTGTATGATTTGGCATCATGTCTTGTGGTTGTTTTTTCCAGATGGAACATGCATCGAAATGCCCAGTGCTTGCTTGGGGTATTCCATGTCTAATAGGCTTCATCTCCTGCCCTATTAAAGAGACAAAGGCAAAGGTCAGTAACAAGATAAATAAATATGTTCACCAATTGACCAGAATGCCAAATATGATAGAGCTTGTGGCATCTTAAGTGCTAACTAATTGTTATTTGAAATATATTATGATCTTGAACCTGGAGCGGAAGTAGTCTCTTGAGTTGAACTTTGGTGATGCTTTAACATATCCTCGTCTTGAAGGATCATCTGACGTGAATAAGGAGAAATTAAGTGAAAAACTGTAGATGGTACTGATAATTTTCTGCTCTGTATTTGGAGACAAATAGATTCAAGTCAAGCTTATGCTTTGCACTCAGCAGAACAATTACATCGGCCGATACGGTCAGCTGAAGGGATTGAAGGTGGGCCTGTGATGATCCAGGAAGGAACATATGCTCTGGAGTGGTGATGCAAGGAACACTTGGCAACACACTATGTTCCTGATGCCTCTGGTTCTGATTCAAATGATCGAATGGATGCCGAGCTGCTGAAATTGCTCCTAAAATTTGAGTCATAGGCAGCATGGCAGCTGCTGGGTTTGATGCTTCGACGTTGTTCTGGTTCAACGTCCCACCCAATTGTGATGTGGGCAGAGGCTCAGGTGCTCCTGGTAAGTTCACTGGGGGCCGATACAGACCATTCCTCATGGACAACATCTGGAACATAACCATAGCAATCAAACACAAACCGAATGCATAAATATGGTATGCATTGATGCTTTCCTCAGTCAGTGAAGAGACATAAATGGACATTAGAATGGCTAGTGTTGTTCCTGAAGCACTCCACTACAACAGCACAACAATAGGATGGGCACATTATTCATCGTCAACCTACTGATGCAAAAGGCTTACCTAAATCTACATTCTAGCACCACAAGTCATCTCCAGTTTCTTGTTTATTGACAGATTAAGGGGGCATTAAACCAGGGAATCTATGCTCGTCCTTTTCATTCCGTACTATTGACCAGCACATTGATTATTTTTAGGGGTGGCACATATGAAATTTTCATTGGCAAACAGAAATTCAGACCAGCAGCAGTAGCAATGCAGCAACATTCTGCTGACCTGCACTTGGAGCTGGAGGTGCTTGAGGTACTCAATGGCGTCGTCGAGCATGGAGGCTTTGTCCGTCTGGAACCCACCGCCCAACAAAAACAGTACCTCGATCAGCTTCCAGCAAGCAGCGCAGCGAAAATGGGGGTACGAAACTACGAATCAATGGAGGAGACGACAGGACAGCAGCTAGGATTTTGACGGACCTTGCTGGAGTTTGGCACTAGGCTCTGCAGCGCCTTCATCTTCTCGTTGATCTTGCACCGCCTCCTCTGCACAGCAACACGTATCAAGCAAATCAGCCTCGAACTCTCGATCGGAGGAATAACAAATCAAGCAACCTGTCCGTGCGAGAGGAGGCCCGGGACGGCGGCGTCCACACAGGGTGCGTACCTTTTCGGAGAGGTTGTGCACCTCGGCGGCGCGAGCCCTCTTGCCGCGCGGCCTCGCCGCCGCCTGCTCCGACTCCGACGACCCCAGCGCCTCCTGCAGCAATTAACCAACGGTGAGTTAACAGCGAATCACCGGCGAAAGAGGAGACAGAATCGATCGGATTCCGGCGGTTGCACACCGCGCGCGGGCGCGCGCATTGACCTCGCTGTCGCAGGGGGCGACGGGGCGCCCCACCATCCCCTGGTGGCGCATGATGAACTCCAAGTGCTCCTGATCCATCATGCCCACCACCACCACCACCACCACTACCACCACGAGCGCAGAAGACGAGAGATCGCCACGAACCGCTAGACAACTGGTCACCCGCCGCAGGCAGAACCGAGGAGAAGAAGAGCTGGTCGCCGCTGCTACTGCTCACGAGCCCATACCGTGGCTGCTGACCCCGAGCGCGACCGCACGAGCTATTATCTCGGCTTTTCCCTGGGACTTCGGCCGGGAAAGCTGCAGCAGCCGCGGCAGAGCTTTTTGAGGTGTCTTTTCACGTCGGCTTTCTTGGTTCCCTCGCCGCGTCCGCATCGGCTCGGCAGCGAGCGAGAGGATCAAGTGTGTCTGTGCATTGATGGTGGGTAGTTTGCTGGGCTCGGATGCCGCGGCTGCGTACGCCGCATTTACGCCGGCCATGAATGGCGTGGCGTGTTCTCCTCGGCTTTCAACGCGCAACAGTTGGATCGACTTGTGACCTGCCGCTGCGGTGTACGTAGCATCTGGAGAGAAGCAGGCAGCTAGCTAGGTGCAGTGGCTCGCGTGCGTGCAACGCATGTCAGCGCTCCGCTGGTAGGGCTACTGTGGTGCGGTCAGCGAGCTCTGCCTCCACGGTACCGTGCGCGAGGGCGATGTGACTTCGGGAATCTTGCCCCCCTAAATTCGTTTTTGAACCATACCGGTTTTTTCATATTTCATGGGTTCACAAAGTCGTTTTTACGGAAAATCGTTATTGTTAGTTTCGTGTGTAAAAAGACAAATTTAGGTGACAAAAAGGGATTGCTCGAAACATTTTTTGTTATTTTTTCGCATACCAAAAAGTAGGTGATTAACAACAAAGTGTTGACACCGGTGTTCTCACATGCAACAAATATGCCCTATAATAGGTGATTGCCAATAAAGATACATCAAAAGTTGGTGATTAACAACAAAGTGTTGACACCGGTGTTCTCACAGTTAACAAATGTGCACTATATATATAGTATATTAGTATTGCGACCATACGACAATGATCTAATCATACTATGCTTGTCACCGTCTCTTAACAGAATTAAAAATATAAGTGTACAACTCGCAAGCTGCATGAGATGGAAAAGAATTTCACGTAACAACGATGGTGGTGTTACTTCGTTCACAAGTCTATCATATGAAGTTGCAAATCCTGATACTTCCAAGTCCTAGGATGTCTATGGGTTTCAACTACATTGCAAATGCAATTCCAGTGAATAATAAAAATCATGTACGTTGCTCACATGGTATGGTGATATGAACTTGGGCGCGACTCAGCTCTACTTCTTGCCCAGTTCAGGTGCGCATGATGGCTTCCTTGTGAATTATGATGTTGTTTCGCCGGACTTGTCTCACTTAAATATGAGCACTCCTACAATTATGTTGCTATCTAGTGCAACAACCATGCGATGGATGCTTTCATATAGTTCAATATTGTCATAAGGAGAACATGGGCATTCTTGTACTACTCTGAGCACCCCTCCCCCCACACTATCGCTAAAGTAACTCACTAGCATATGTTTTGATAGTATCAATTAAACTTCATAGTGTAGTTTTTGTATGTGGTCACATTTTGAAAGCGGGTGCATTTGTCATCTCAGATTAAATGGTCACTGACAAAAAAAATGTCTTAGCTCATCAAATTATCATTTTGTAAAGCCCTACCTATATTGTCTATCCGAAGATGGGAAAGGAAACAAGTGGTACAATAATCAGCAACTCAGCATGGATAGACGATGTTGTAATGTCAGGGTCTCACAGATCTTCGTCGGTTTGCCGCCTTGCAACGTGCCACCCCTGTGCCTCACAGTCCCTCTAGTAGTCCGGCTGTATCGAAGGAAACTAGGGACGGTCAAAGAGATTTGCAAAAACTTTAGCGGAAAACACTTTTGGCTCCCGAGCTCCAGTGTTCACTCTACTTAAAAATATGCAAAAATCATATTTTTAAGTTCTAAAAAATCTAAAAAAAATCTGCATATTGCCAATGATGTATCCAACAATCATGTAAAATCTTGATTTGAAATACTTTATATTCTTGGCTACAAAAAGTAATAAATTTTATATTTTTTGAAAAAATTGAAAGTGAGTACATTTAGATCCACACATTTGTCATTTTTTGTAGATCCAAATAGAAAGTATTTAAAATCAAAATTTTGCACGCTTGTGGGATATATCATTAGCAAAATGCAGGATTTTGTTCAGATTTTTTTGAAACTTAAAAAATATGATTTTTAATTCTTTTTAAGTAGAGGGGGCACTCAAACAGGGAGCAAGAGATCTCTACTTAAACTTTAGCGATTTTCACACAAAAAACAGGAGAATTGTTGAGTCTATAGAGGCGACTTCTTTCCATGTGCCCAGTTTACGTCAGCATGCCGCATGCAAGTTTTCTATGATATGTTCAAACAGAGTAGAGTGACCACATATAGCAAGCTAAAATTTGTCAATTTAACAATTTGGTAAAAGAGTATGATGTATTTTGCGATACATGGATAGGTTACACTTGAAATATATGAATAGATTCCATGATCTCTAGAAATACGAGGAAACTAATTTTGGGGAATAAAAAATGTTATATAGATTAAACCATCAACTGAGCCGCGCGAGAGGCGCAGTGGCTGGTGCTGGCGGTGTGATACGTCCATTTTGCATCACTATTTTATATCATAATTTACTGTTATTCATTGATATATTTCATATTAAGATGTGTTACTTATGTTATTTTGTCTTATTTTGCATGTTTGATGATTATTGGATGATTATCTGCCGGAGTCAGATTTCAGCTGGAAAAAGCACCATCAGGACACTATATTTCTGGAGCTCCAAAAATATTTCCAAGAAGACAGATGTTCCTATTTTATCAGAAGATGGAGCTAGCCAAAAGGGGAGGCCGAGATGGGCCAGGAGGGGCCCACACCACCCTGGGCGCGGGTCCCCCCTTGGCCGCGCCCAGGTATGGTGTGGAGTCCCTGGCCCACTCCAGGCGCTCCCCCTTCGCGTACTTCATCCCCCAGAAACCCTAAGACACAGGGGTTGGACGAGAAAATATTCCGCCGCCTCCACGAGGCGAAAACAACAGAGAGAGAAAAAGCTCTCCGGTAGGGAGAAATCTGCCGGGGAAATTCCCTCCCGGAGGGGGGGGGGGGGAGATCGTCGCCATCCTCATCGTCATCGTGCTGGACTTCATCGGGATCATCATCATCATCATCTCCATCACCGTCACCATCATCACCGCTACAGCATCTCATCCCGCTGTAACATCTAGGGCTATACTTTGTCTAGTTCATAGGGAGACTCTCCCGGTGTTGATTACTCTTTGTGGTTGATGCTATTTAGTTTTATCGGTGAATTGACGTATATGTTCAGATTGTTATTCATCATTACAACACCTCTGATCATGATCCATATGATGTCTTGTGAGTAGTTTGTTTAGTTCTTGAGGACATGGGAGAAGTCATGATGTTAGTAGTGGAACTATGTTGAGTAATATTTAATGGTTTGATATTTAAGTTGTGGTGTTATTCTTCTAGTGGTGTCGTGTGAACGTCGACTACATGACACTTCACCTTTATGGGCCTAGAGGAATGCATTGTGTATTTGGTTGCTAATTGTGGGCTTGCCGGAGTGACAGAAACCTAAACCCCCGTTAGTATACCGGTGCACAAGGGAGCGTAGGATCTCAGGGTTTAAGGCTGTGGTTAGATTTATCTTAATTACTTTCTTGTAACCGCGGATGCTTGCAAGGGGTATAATCACAAGTATGTATTAGTCCAAGTAAGGGCGGTGCATTAGCATAGGTTCACCCACACAACACTTATCAAAACAATGAAGATTAATCAACTATGTGAAGCGAAAGCACTTGACTAGAATCCCGTGTGTCCTCAAGAACATTTGGTCGTCATAAGTAAACCAACCGGCTTGTCCTTTGCCCTAAAAAGGATTGGGCCACTTGCTGCAATTATTATTACTGTCTTTTATTTACTCGCATTTTATTTACCTGCAATATCAAAAACCCCTAAAAACTTGTCTGCTAGTATTTACAGTGAAACCTTTACCGAAACTCCTTGTCAGCACCTTCTGCTCCTCGTTGGGTTCGACACTGTTATTTATCGAAAGTACTACGATACACCCCCTATACTTGTGGGTCATCACGGTGGCCGCCCAGCCCGCCCGAGTTCGATCCCCGGATCGATCGGGTGGCTCATCAGGGATATTTCCGGTGCCTCCACGCATGTTCGTGCCACAACCGTCAGAGCTCAAAGCATGCGTGCTGTGTGTAGTTTGTAGGTCTACTTTGTGTACTAGTGGGGTGCGTGAGTGTGGTGTGTGTTGGTACATGAGTTCAGATACTACAAATGTACCACGATCGAGAGGCAATAAAAAAATAGATTAAACCATCAACCCGATTTGCATTCATTTTTCACCTTGGTCTTCATATCAACCATTTCAAATATAGATTCCATATGTGTATATTCAGAAAAACTTCTTTCGGCCTGCTTTCTCACCAGAGCAACAATATATAAGATTGTCAACATATTTAACATTAACTCTGTCCCAACTCCCAATGCATGTTCCGCCTTAGTTTTCTCGTGCACAAACTTTGACCAACAATTTAGCTATCAATATATTAGACTTATGCCATATAACTATACCATTAGAAACTTTATTTGAATACAAGTCCAATGGTATAATTTCGAAAACACGCAACACACATTTTGTTGGTCAAAATAATGGTCAAACTTGGTGCACGCAAAACAAGGACGCCACTAAATTGGGGACGGAGGGAGTAATAAGTTACCACGCAGTAACTTCAATACTAACACACAGTGTAAATTCACAAATCACCCAATAAAAACCTTGAAGTCATTTTATGCTAAAATATACCTATACGGGTTTACTTTGAAAATCTCGTCGAGACAAAGTCATGAATCAACTTCGTTGTTTGAGAGATAAATTGGTTTGAAATTTTATAAGTATAACTCAAATGCATGATTCCTATACAAATTTTATACCAAATGTTTATTGGCACTGAATAAATGATCAATCTTGGTTACATTACCAATTGCTTCAAAACGATTAGGGGGATGTAGAATGGTGCTATCTTAATAACGTAGGATGATTGCGGAGTTTCAAGAGAGAGAGAAAATGTATTTCTTACCTAAGATATGATCTTTGAGTAATAAATGATAATGTGTTTTTTCCATTGTACATGATGTCTTGTTTTACTCACATTTTTCTTGTATAATTTTTAAAACCCATAAATTTGGGAAGATACATACATTAACTGATAGATATAACTGAAGAGGAGTACAATTAATATATATTTGGTTTTATCTAGATGATGTGAAATACTCAAGAAAATCAGTCTTATCAACCATTAAACATGTCCTAAGCACTTTGGCATGCCTAAAATTACATGTATTGCATTGCCAAATACAATGCCTCATTTCTATATTTTAATATTTAGTAATTAGTACACTCCACCGTCAGACCTGCATTGATGAAAACGTTACTTTGCCTCCATGCCTGGACACATGCACCCCTCAAATATTATGAAACGTGTATTCTTTAGGATCACATGTATATCTTCATATGCACTTATTTTGCATGTTTTCCGTTTCATGGTGCTGAATCATGTTCAAATGAGTCGATCTTTTAGGTTTGGCTCGCTCCTCTCGCAGGAGAAAAACTTTCCCGCCAATACATAAAGATTCCTGGGAAAAAAGGTGCGCAAGCTGCTAAGACGGTGGGCTAGACAAACAGCGCCACAATCTTTCGAGTAATGACCCTACTTCAGAGAATCATTTCATAGGGGATGGCAGAAGTGGCACAAACCTGTCAAACTTTGCATGCAGATCTTCCAATCTAAATGTGGATCAAACGACCTGCTAGGGGGAAGGGGGAGGGGGGGGGGGGGGGGGGGGGGCGAACAGTTTCATCATCTCTTATTTGAAAGATGGGCTGCTTGTGGTGATACATCCGGTTACGGTAACTTAATTTCAATGCATTAGCAACTCTACGCTTCAGCTTTTTTCTAGCCCATGTGCATACGCGTTACTTAAATATTCTGTTCTTCCACATATATATGCTCTGGTTGGTTAACATGAACAATCATCGATAAAGTCCTAAATCTAATCATTGGACCTACTTTCCAATGTATCTTAACATAACAAAAATGGACCTACGTCTTGGAATCTATCAAACTTTGTGGTAATTAGAACAAGTGTGATGGTACAACGACGAGTCCCATAAGAAGAGTCCATCTCCTGTTGACCACCACGGTGGTGTTACTTTGTAAAATAATCTAGCTGACTGGTGGAGTTAAGTTCAGTCGCATATCCCAATGCTTCCAAGTCCTAGAATGTATATGGGTTTCAGCTGCATTGCAAAAGTAATTCCAACTAAGGAAACAACTTGTGTAGGTTACACACATGATATCTTGATGTGAACTTGGTGGTGACTGAGCTCTACTCCTTGCTTGGTTCAGCTTAGCAAGATGTCTTCCTTATGAATTATGATACCGCTCCATATGTAATCTCGCACTTAATATAAACACTACTAAATTAACGTCACACTATGGTGCAACAACCATGTGACAAATGCTATCATGTAGTTTAATATTGCCATAAGGAGCACATGGACATTCATGTGCTATTCATAACACCCTTTCCACACACCCACACTAAAGTAAGTTGTTCTCTGATCATATCAACCGAACATCGTAGTGTAGTCTACTTATGTGCATGTGCATCCGTGTTTTTTAACATTACATAGTCCCACATGGTGGTTATGCTTTGAGTTTACGAGTTAACATGACGAATCATGCAAAGCCTCCCCACTCACTTTCAAGCAAAATATGATAAATGCATATGAAAGTAGTTAGTTAACAGCAAAGCGTTGCCGGTAAAGTCCAGCACATCACTAGACATATCCCTTACTTGCCAATATCTAAACATAATAGAATTGGAGCACAAACTTAGAAACCGCCGGAGTTGGTGATAACTAGAACTAGCGTGATGGTACAGGTCAGAGTCCCATAAGAAGAGTCCATCTTGTGCTGAACACCACGATGGTGTTGCTTGGTTCAGAATCCAGCTCGATGATGCAGGTGGAGTCGCTTATCCTGATGATTCCAAGTCTTAGGAAGTATATGTGTTTCAAGCTTCAACTGCATTGCAAAAATAATTCCAACTAAGAAAAAAACTTTTGTAGATTACTCGCATGATGTGTTGATATGAACCTGGTGGTAACTGATCTCTACTCCTTACTTGCTCAAATATTACAAAAAAATTCTTTAAAAACACATGTATATCTTCATATGGATGTTCTTTTAACTATTTTTTCCTTACTTGGTGTTGAATCATGTTGAAAAGTGTGCAGAATCGTCACGACCTCATAGGTCAACCAAATTCAGTCGTGTCAGGGCCAACAATTGTATAGTTTTTAATGTTAATGCGTGTACCTTAAATCCACTAGATCCATGTTTTGTCACACACAATCTTCGCTAATTTTGAAAGATGGGTTGCGTGCGGTGGTATGTCTCTCGCTTTCGGTAACTTAATTCTGATGCATTAGCAACTCCATGCTTTAGCTTTTGTCTCCGTGTTTCTCAACTATTCCATTGTACCATATGCTCAGGTTGGTTAAACTTTTAGTTTATGAGTTAACGTGAAGAATCATCCAAAGTTGCCCCCATCTAACTTTTTAAGAAAATATGAAAAATGCATATCTAGATGATTAAGAACAGAATGTTGCCAAGGAAGTCCTAAATTTTAGGATAGGACGTATTCCCAACTTGTTATTGTCTCTTAAAAGAATAGAAATGAAGACACATCTTTGAATCCGTCGGAGTTTGTGGTAATTAGAAATAGCATGATTGTATAGGGAGGAGTCCATAAGAAGAATCCATCGATATCTCATGCTGACCACCGAGGTATTATTTATTTGTGTAGAAATCCAACTGGGTGATGTAGTTTAGTGGAGTCGAATACATATCCTGATGCTTTGAAATCCTAGAATGTATATGGGTTTTAGCTACTTTCCAAAAGCAATTCCATCTAAGGAAACAACTTGTGTATCTTACACGCATGATATGTTGATATGAACTTGGTGGTGTCTGAGCTCTACTCCTTGCTTTGTTCAGGTTGGCAAGCTGTCTTCCTTATGAATTATCATGCTGCTCCATCTGTATTATCGCACTTACATATGACCACTACTAAATTAATCGTCACTGTATGGTGCAACAACTATGCGAAGAAGGCTATCATGTACTTTAATACTGCCATATGGAGCACATGTGCATTAATGTGCTACTCATAACACCCTTTCCACACAACCATACTAAAGTAGGTCTTTGGATGATGTTTTCTGATCCTATCGATTGAACTTCATAGTGTTTCATTTACTTATGTGCACGTGCATCAGTGTTTCTTAAACATTACGTAATCCCATATGCGCGTGTTGGTTAAACTTTAAGTTTACGAGTTAGCATGACGAATCGTGCAAAGCATCCCCGTTCACTTTTTCAAGCAAAATATGATAAATGTGTATATATGTGGTTAGTTAACAATAAAGCATTGCCGGTAAAGTCCTACGCGACATTACTAGATGTAACCCTTACTTGCTGAATGTCTAAACATAATAGAATTGGCGCCACCTTTGAATTTGTTAGAGTTTTTGGTAGTTAGAACTAGCATGATGGTGCATGGCGGAGTTTCTGGTAGTTAGAACTAGCGTAATGGTACGATGGTGGTGGTTCTTTGTTTAGTAATCCAGTTCGATGATGCAATATGGTGGAGTCACATATCCTGATGCTTCCAAGTCCTAGGAAGTATATCTGTTTCAACTAAGGAAACCACTTTTCTTTGTTACTGGCATGATGTGTTGATATGAACTTCGTGGTGACTGAGCTCTACTCCGCACTTGCTCAAATATGATGAAAAATGTATTCTTCAGAAGCACATGTATATCTTTGTATGGATTTTCTTTTAAATATTTTTTCGTTACTTGGCATGTTGAAAAGCGTGTGGAGAATCATCATGACCTCATCGTTCAACCAAATTCAGTGCTGCCGGGACCCACAATCGTATAGTTTGAATGTAAATATATGTACCTTAAATCCACTAGGTCCATGTTTTGTCACACACAATCGTCGCTAATTTCAAAAGATGGGCTGTGTGTGCTAATACGTCTGTCCAATTTGGTAACTTAATTCTGATACATTAGCAACCTTCAGCTTTTTTCTACTACCCATTTTCATCCGTGTTCCTTAAATATTTCGTAGTTCCATATGCTCGGGTCAGTTAAGCTTTTAGTTTGTGATTTAACATGACGAATCATCCAAAGTTCCCCATCTCACTTTTCAAGCAAAATATGACAAATGCATATACAGAGAATTTACAATAGAGTGTTGCCGAGGAAGTTCTAAATTTTAGTATTGGACGTATCTCCTACTTAATAATGTCTCTTAACATAAGAAAGATGAAGCCACAACTTCGAATTCGTTGGAGTTGGTGGTAATTAGAACTACCGTGATGGTACAAGCTAGAGTCCCGTAAGAAGAGTCCATCTCGTGCTGACCACCAGGGTGTTATTGCTTTGTTCAGAAATCTAGTACCACTATGCACTACGGTGGAGTCGCATATCCTGATGCTTCCAAGTCCTAAAAATGATATGTGCTTGAACTGCATTGCAATTGCAATTGCATCTAAGAAAACAACTTGGTGGTGAGTAAGCTCTACTCCTTGGTTCACGTTATCAAGATGACTTCCGTATGAATTATGGTATTGCTCCATCTATCTTCTCATATTTAAATATGATCACTAGTTCAGTACTACATTAATGTTACCCGTAAGATGCAACTACTATATATGCGATGGATGTTATCGTGTCGGAGTGGCGTTCATCCATATCGTGTTATTCAATCTTGCCAAAAAGAGCACATGGTCATCCATGCACTATTCTGAAACCGCTTCCACACACTCACACCAACATTTTTTTTTACGCACACTCACACCAACATAGGTCATTGGGAAATGTTTTGATTGTATAATGAACCTTCATAGTGTAGTTATTTACTTGATCACAATTTGAAAGCATGTACATTCTCCATCTAAATCAAATCGTCACTAACGAGTATACTACATCTTTGCGTCATAG
Organism: Poa pratensis; assembly: GCA_947311845.1. Lineage (NCBI taxonomy): Eukaryota > Viridiplantae > Streptophyta > Magnoliopsida > Poales > Poaceae > Poa > Poa pratensis. The sequence continues at coordinate 28,649,434 of CAMZMU010000111.1, forward strand.
GGTCAGCGTTTCATAAAAGCTCTACCGACTACCTATCGTGTTTGTCGGAAGAAGAAACGGTAACAGGTTGTAAAAATAGTCATTAGGGGGTACAGGTTCTGCCATGTCAGTATGTCACTTGTATGTAGTCGGTTGCTGTGTGGAAGCAAAATTCGTTTGCCTCACGTTCTCTATGCACGCGCTTAGTGTAGATCAGCATACCACGATAGGAACTTTGTTATATATTATCGTGTTCAACATAGAAATATGGTGAATAGGGGTAAACACGCCTCATCTTTCGAGCAATCCCATGCGCCTTGAAAAAAATGTTAGGATTTACCGAAAGTCAGCTAGATCCACGGTATTCTGCACGAACAAGTTGCGTATTCTGGTCTCTGGAGGATTGGTCATTTATTCATATCAAATTCCACCGAGAAGATTCTGCAGGCCTGGTGTGTGCTCTGCCAAGGCCAGTCTTGACTAGAAACTAGGAGGTCTGCAAGGCTGCAAGCGCTGCCTAGCTAGTTGATCTGCACGAACAAGCAATGTTGCTGCCATAGTTAAGCTGGCTAGGAAAAAAGGGATAGTGCAGAGGCAGCACGAGGTCCAAAGTGAACGGTCCAAGCCAACAACTTCGCTGAGTGCGCGTAAGACTAGCCACAGTGAGGAGCATCCTATAGTAGTATCATACATATATGCATATGATATTAGTATATGATACTAGCTCTATAATGCATAGTATCATATCTTAGTATCATAATCTCATTCCATTTAATGTTTTGTAGTATCTCAATGTAAATATGTGTACAAGATCTATTTGTCATTAAATTTTCTTGTTATACGTGTCATGATACGGCATCTACCTATGTTACTCTAATCATCTCTCTCTTTTTTAATTACCTGCCACATCAGCATTTTTGTGAGGCCAAGTTGCATGATACCGGCTAAGATACTAGCACTATGGCTAGTCTAAATGCGTAGTTAGCGGGGTGTCACATGGTTCGAGTAGCTCAAATCCAACGATACATGTTTTGCCACACGCAATCATTGCTAATTTGGAGAGATGTGTGCTAATTGTGCTTATATGTCTGTAATTACAGTAACTTTATATCAATGTACTATTAGCTCCCCGCTTGAGCTTTTTCTACCGCCCAAGTGCATCCATGTTTTTTTAACATTACGTAGTCCCATTTGCTTGTGTTGGTTAAGCTTTTAGTTTCCCAGTTAACATAACCAATCATGCAAAGTCTCCCCCACTCGCTTTTCAAGCAAAATATAATAAGTGCAATGTATATGATTAGTTAACAAAAAGTGTTGATGATAAAGTCCTACACAACATCACTGGATGTATCCCTACTTTCCAATGTCTATTAACATAACAAAATTGGAACTACAGCTCTGAATCATACGGAATTGGTGGTTAGAACTGACGTGATGGTACAGAGCGGAGTGCGAGAGGAAGAGTCCGTATCGTGCTGACCACCATGGTGGTGTTTCTTCGTTCAGAAATCCAGTTCTATGATGCAACCCGGTGGAGTCGTAGATCCTGATGCTTCCAAGTCCTAGGAAGTATATGTGTTTCAACTGCATTGAAAAAGCTATTCCAACTAAGAAAACAACTTTTGTCTGTTTTTGTCGTGAGGTGTTGGTATCAACTTGGGGGTGACTGAGCTCTACTGCTTACTTGGTTCCGTTTACCAAGATGACTTACTTATGAATTGTGATATTGCTCCATCTCTCTTCTCTCACATTTACGATCACTTGTTCACTAGTACATTAATGTTATTGTAAGATGCAACTACCATGCGGTGTATATGCTATCATGTTGTTCAATATTGCCACAAAACTGCTACCACCATGCGAAGGATATGCTATTCATGTACTGCTCTGAACACCGCTACCAGGCTTCCACACAATTACACCAAAGTAGGTCTTAGGCTAATGTTTCGATTTATCATGCAATAGTCCAGCCCGCCGCCGCTTGGCCGACCCCTTGCACCACTACGATGCCTAACCACCAGCGCATCAGGCTCCACGCGCACGCCTGCAGCCACGGGTCCTAAAGCCACCAGTCCACCCAACCCCATATGGGCCCGCACGAGACCAGACTGAAAGGACAAGGATGTCGCCTAGAGGGGGGGGGGGGGGGGGGGTTGAATAGGCGATTAAAACTTTTCCGGTTTAGGCTTGCTAATTGCGGAATAAAACTAGGTGTTTAAATTAACAAGCCAACAACCTAAGTAAACTAGGCTCACCTATGTGCACCAACAACTTATGCTAAGCAAGACAAACAAAAAGGTGATAGCAATAAGAATACTTCAAGCACGAAGGCTATCACAATGTAAAGTGCATAAGTAAAAGGCTCGGATATAGAAATAACCGAGGCACGCGGAGACGAGGATGTATTCCCGAGTTCCTCCTTCTTAGGGGAGTACGTCTCGTTGGAGAGGTGTGAGGCACCACAAAGGTCGATCTCAACGCCACAAAGGCTCACCCTATTCTCCGATGAACCGCACCACAAAGATTTGGTTCACCTTCCACTATCGGAATCCTTCGAGGCGGAAATCCAGAGCCTTTCAACAACGATCCGGGGCACAACCCACAATGGGATTGGGGGCTCCCGAACAGCTACAAGTGACCACCAAGGGTCTCAACCACCACGCGGGCGTCTAGGGTACAAAGACCCAAGAGTAACAAGTTCACTAGCTTTCAACTTCCACGAATTCTCGTGGAGAGCACACCGATGCACCAAATGCAAAAGGCAAGAGCACAAGGCTCAAATCCTTCACTCTTGAATCCCACCACAAGCAACTAATGCTTATGGGGGGAGAAGAGAGGAAGAACAAAGAAGAACACAACAAATGGAACTTCAAGAACTAGATCGAAAGGGTTCCCCTCACATAGAGGAGAAACTGCTTGGTGGAAATATAGATCTAGGTCTTCTCCTTCAATCCTCCAAAGATCAACGAGTTTGGGTGGAGGGATTGGGAGATCTTGTAGTTTTGAGCTTGCAACAATGAAGGAGAGAGAAAGCAAATCGTGTTGGGCAGATCACTGGCTGGCTGGAGGTAGGTGGAGGGGTTTTTATACCCCTCCTAGAAAAAGAGCCGTTGCAGCCAGCTTGACACCGGAGTCTCCGGTCCAAGTGACCGGATACTCCGGCCTGGGGCGGAAACTCCGGCCCCTGGGGCCGGATACTCTGGCCCCCACCAGGGGGTGAACCACAACCAGCCATGTTGAGGCTCAGGCAGAGATTCTAGCCACAGAGGCCGGAGACTCCGGACCAGGGGCGGAGACTCCGGCCCAAGGGCCGGATACTCTGGCCTAGGCCAGGAGCTGAACCTCCAAAAACTTCGACAGGGAAACCCAAGGACCGGAGACTCCGGTCCAGAAGACCGGAGACTCTGGCCTGAAAGCAGTGAAACTGCAAAACCTGAAATGCAATAACTTTCTCGTTTGAACTCCAAAACAGGTGAATCCAATTGCGTTGGAAAGGTAACGACAAGAGCTTTTAAGGGTCACAAATATAGAGGAGATAACACACATGGAAGCTGTGGACCTTATCTCGAGAAGGACCGGTAATATTTCCAACACCGAGAACGCAACAAGTTTTTCATCCGGGCTCCGTTTTCTATGATCTTGGGCTTGTTCCGAAGGTAACCACAAGCACTACAAGATCATGCATATTCACATCATAGTCCATCATGTGAGGAGGAGAACACAAGAGGAGAGTTTGACCTCTCTACAAAAGACAAACCGGTAAAACCTCCAACATCAAAAACACCACAAGATATTCAAATGAAATCCGTTTTTGATGAACTAGAGCTTGGTATGGAGATGAACACAAGCTCTAAATTCTCACATGTATAAAAGCCAAATAAGAACCAAGAAAGATGATATGCCAAATATTCAAAGGTTTGAGCTCTCCACAAAGATGCGATCAAGTTACTCACTTGAGAGCCCCTCTTGATAGTACGCCGTCTATCCTAAACCCGGTCTCCCACTAACACCACGAGACCGGTAAAATAGAAACTCTATCAAGATCATACCTTTGCCTTGCGCATTCCACTTGAGCTAGATGATGACGATCTTGATCTCTTCAAGTGGACCACCTTTCTTGATTGCGCTTGCTAGCACATGCTTGATGAAGACTTCTCCAAATACTCCCCCATACACCATTATGGGAGAGCCTCGCTAAGCTCCGTCTTCATGTATCCATTGCAAGCTTCAATCAAAAGATATCTTCCGAGAAAGATCATATTGAACTTGCACTCCATAAACTTCTCTATCTTCATCGCTAAGATGATGTCTTGAATCCTTCAAGACATGCTTGCAATATGTTCAACTCTACACATGACCATTCTTCATATAAACCCTTGAATAGAGCATTGATCATCATGTAATCTTCTAGAGTCCAACACATGAACTCCAATCTTTTCCTATGGACAAGATCTACAAGAATATCTCAATGCAAACATTAGTCCAAAAGGATTGTCATTAATTACCAAAACCACACATGGGGCAACACATGCACTTTCACAGACCTCCCGGTCAAAGTTGTTGGGTCGCCTCCCGCCATGGGGAGGCCGTGCCTCCACAGCCGTCGGCTATTCGCGCTCACGGCCAGGATCCGGCGGCTCCTAACTACCAATCACAGCCAAACCATGCCCTACTGTCGCCAGGGAAGGTCGCCACCACCATGCGAGGGAAGGCCCCGTCGCCCAGGCTTCGCTCAGCGGGACCTCTGGCTGTGGGGGGAGGGAGGGGACGAGGTGGGGGAGGGCTGGCAGACCGGTGGCGCCATCGCCGCACCCCCTCCCCCCCTCTCAAATCGCATAGGTTGGCGACATGGGGTGAGAGGTGTTCATCGGTGCTATTCTTTACGAGTCAACATGACGAGTCATGCAAAGTCTCCCCCACTCACTTTTCAAGCAAAATATGATAAATTCATATGTAAGTGATTAGGTAACAACAAAGCGTTGTCGATAAATTCCTACACTACATCACCAGACGCATTTCCCTACTTGCCAATGTCTATTAACATAATAGAATTAGAGCTAAAGCTTTGAATCAATCGGAGTTGGTGGTAGTTAGAACTAGCTTGATGGTAGAAGGTTGAGTCCCATAAGAAGAGTACAACTCGTGCTGACCACCACGGTGGTGTTGCTTTGTTCAGAAATCCAGTCCGAGTCTGCCGTATGGTGGAGCCGCATATTCTGATGCTTCCAAGTCTTAGGAATTACATGTGTTTCAACTGCATTGATAGAACAATTCCAACTAAGGAAACAACTTGTGTAGGTTACTCTCCATGATGCGTTGATATGAACTTGGTGTTGACTAAGCTCTACTACGTACTTGGTTCAGTTTATCAAGATGACTTCCTTATGAATTGATATTGCTCCATCTCTCTTCTCACGTTTAATTACGTCCGTTCAGTAGTACATTAATGTTACTGTAAGATGCAACTACCATGCGATCGATATGCTATCATGTTGTTCAATATTGGCACCAAGCTGCAACTACCATGCGAAGGATATGCTATTCCTCTGCTTTGAACACCCTTTCCAGGCTTCCACACACTCACACCAAAGTAGGTCTTAAGCTAATGTTTCGATTTATTATGAACCTTCATAGTGTAGTGCTCACAATTCGAAATCATGTGCAACGCCATCTCAAATCAATTCGTCACTAAGGAGTAAGGAGCATAGTAGATCCGAGGATCATTGTTTCATAAAGGTCTACGGTCTACCTATCGTGTTTGTCGGAAGGAGATAAGGAATCAAGTTGTAAACATAGTTATCATGGATACATGATTCTGCCATGTCACTTGTCTGTAGTCGGTTGCTGCCTTGTAGTGCACCATCACCGCGCCTCATGATTCCATGGGTTTTGTGGTGGGAGAACACCAAGGTATTGGTTGAAGAGATATGCACAAACTTGCGGATAAAAAAAATGGACATACATGATCGGGCATATAGAAGCAATTCGTCTGCCTCACATTCTCTCTATGCATGCACTTATTGTGCCGATAGAAATTTACTACGTGTTTAAACATGGGGCAGAGTGAATAGGTAAATACGTCGGTTTTGGGCCAGTTTTTTGCTAATTGACCGACCAATTCCTAATTCTTCTTAATTAATGAAAATGATAAGTTTTTTTACCTCGATTAAAAAAAGGTAAACACGGTCATCTTTTTGAGCAATCCCATTCCCTTGGAAAAAGTGAGGACTTACGGGAAAGTCATCTAGATCCACCGTTAGCAATAATGTGGCCTATAGATCCAATGCTCCCTCAAGAAAAAGGTCATCTGCCAACATAGTTGTAGGTTCGCGAGCACATTGTTGATCGTCATGCACTATGGATTACAGGTGTTCACGACGGAGGAAGAACCTAGTGCTCATGTCCATCTAGATGCAACCATAGGGCCAATCAAGGTTGCACTATCAAGCGACGTGTCCAGCAGTTCTCTAGATTATCGACAACATTGACATCATACGTACCTATCATTTCGCAAAATTTAATCTACACGAGTAAAAGAGAAGACAGTACACCCCGGATCAAGATACTACCCAGAACATTTTCTTCTTCTTTTAATCTATAAAATGAATTACAGTACAGAGTAGATTAGGATACTACCCACAACATATTCTTTTTTCAGGTGTAAACCACATTTGGATTCAAAATTTGCAGTGTCGTAAGTACGTTTCATATCAGCATTGTAATTTTCTTTGTTTCGTAAAAGTGATTAATTCATTGTTCAAGGATGATTACACGGGGCAGTGAGAGCGAGGGATGAGCCGAGCTCGAGAGCTAGTAATCACTCATTCACTCTTGTAGTATGTACGATGGATGTTGCGGCGTTATTTTTTATGGCGCCGTTGTTCATGAGAGGAACACTACAAGCAGGCTTTCTAGCAGCTCGACAGATCCATGGTCGGAGTTTCCAAGGTCTCCCCCCTATACGCATTGATCGGTCCGCCCGCCTTGGAAGCTTCGATGCAGTATAAATAGAGGCAGTCCCTCCTCCTGGCAATACTCCCCCTTTTGGGTTTACCTGTGAAAGCACAAGGCTAAGATAGGAAGATCGCCATGGGATCCTTGCAAGGCGACGTCGCCACCTCGCCGTCGCTCTCCAGCACCGGGAGCAGCGGCAGCGGTAACGATAACAATGCCGGCGGCGGTGGTGGCGGAAGTACCGGCGGGGTGAGGATATACGCGTGCTTCGCTTACGGGGGGACGAACAGCTTCGAGTGCTACGAGCCGGGCGCCAACAGGTGGCGCCGCGTCGGCGGCATCCCGGGCGTGCCCGACGGCCACGTGCTCAAGGGATTCGCCGTCGTCGCGGTCGGCGAGTCCGTCTTCGTCATCGGCGGACGGCTCTGCCGGCGCGACGTGTCCGGTGACGATTATCGCGACGCGGATGTCAGCGTGCGGGCCGACGTGCTCCGGTACGACGTGCGCCGCGGGGAGTGGCGGGCCTGCGCGCCGATGCTCGTCCCGCGCTTCGACTTCGCATGCGCGCCGTGCCGCGGCAGAATATGCGTTGCCGGCGGCCTCTCCTCGCTGTCCGGGGCCCGTGGCACGGCGGCCGCCGAGCTGTACAACCCCGAGGACGGCCGGTGGTCGCCTCTGCCCGACATGAGCACGATGCGGTACAAGTGCGTCGGCGTGACCTGGCAGGCCATCGTCTCATCGCGAGCAAAAGGGAATGAGCGTAAAGGAAAAACAAGCGTACGCTACACGATGGGACCACCTGCGCGCGCGAGGAGACGATGGCCTGTGCGAGCGCTCGCACGCGTGAGCGAAAGCCATTTCACTATAAATCCATGTTTTGACACACACAATCATTGTTTATTTTTTTCGAATGAAAATGATCAGTCATTGCTAATTTGGAAAGATGTGCTCCTTGTGCTTATATGTCCGTACGGTAACTTAATTTTGATGTGCCTCGCTTGAGCTTTTTCTAATGTCCCACACACACACACTTCTCAAGAAAATATGATAAATGCGTATGTAAGCGATTAGTTAACAACAAAGCATTGCTTATAAACTCCTACACCACTTCACTGGAATTCCCTACTTGTCATTGCCTACTAACATAATAGAATGGGAGCATCAGCTCTGCATCCGTCGGAGTTGGTGCTAACTAGAACTAGCTTCACAGTACAGGGCGGAGTCCTCCGTCTCGTGCTGAATCACCACGGTGGTGTTGCTTTGTTTAGGAATCTAATTCAAGTAGTATGGGGGAGTCGCATATCCTAATGCTTCCGATTCCTAGGAAGTATATGTGTTTCAACCGCATTGCAAAAGCACTTCCAAGTTCCAACTAAGGAATCAACTTCTGTAGGTTACCCGCATTATGTGTTGATACGAACATGGTGGTGACTAAGCTCTACTCCTTACTTGGTTCATGTTATCAAGATGACTTCTTATGAGTTGTGCTATTGCTCCATCTCTCTTCTCACACTTAAATATGATCACTAGTTCACTACTACATTAATGTTACCGTAAGATGCAACTACCATGCGATGTATATTATCATGTTGTTCAATATTGCCACAAATAGCACATGGGCATTGATGTACTGTTCTGAACTCCGCTTCCACACACTCACACAAAACTAGGTATTTAGCTAATTGGTTTCGATTGTATCATGATCCTTCATACTGTACTTTATATACCTAATCACAGTTTGAAAGCATGTGCATTCGCCATCTAAATCAAATCGTTACTAACGATCATAGTAGATCTTTACCTCTCGTAGGCTCATCGTTCGTAAAGTCTACCCATCGTGTTTGTTTGCACGGTTCTGCCATGTCACTTGCTGCCTTGCAGTGCACCATCGCCGTGCCTCATGATCCCATGGGTTTTGTCGCCGGAGAACACCATGGTGTTGGTTAAAGAGATTTGCAGAAACTTGCGGATTAAAAAAAAAGGATAGACATGATGGGGCATATAGAAGCAACTCATCTGCCTCACGTTCTCTATGCACGTGCTTAGCTAGTTGAGCATGCCCCCGATGGTAACTTTGCTATGATCTTGTTCAAACACAGAGGAGAGTGTATTTGGTAAACACGGTCATCTTTTCCAAGCAATCCCACGCCCTTGAAGAAAAAATGATGACTTACCGAAAGTCAGCTAGGTTCACCGTTAGCCATAATGTGGCCTAGATTCAATGCTCCCTCGAGAAAAAGGTCATCTACCAACATAGCTGTAGGTTCAGGAGCACATTGTTGATCGTCATGCACTATGGATCACAGGTGTTGACGACAGAGAGGAAGAACCTAGTGCTCCTATCCATCTAGATGCAACCATAGTGCCAATCAAGGTTGCAATATCAAGCGACGTGTCCAACGCTTCTCTAGATTATCGATAGCATTGATATCACACGTACCTATCATTTCGCAAAATTTAATCTACATACACGTTGAAGATAATAACAGAAGACATTACACCGTGGATAATAGCAAGCTGAATTGTACATACTCCCTCCGTTCCAAAATGTAAGACTAGACTTTTTTGGCACACATCTATCTAAACATGTTTTAGTGCAAGATTCACATGAATCATGCAAAGTCTCTTTGACTCACTTTTCAGAAAAAATATGATAAATGCATATGTAAGCGATTAGTTAAATCAAAGCATTCCCGGTAAAGTCCTACTCAACATCTCTCGACGATGTATCTCCTACTTGCTAGTGGCCGCTATCAGAATGGAATTGGAGCCACAATTCTGAATCCGTCGGAGTTGGTGGTAATTAGAACTAGTGTGATTGTACAGGGTGGAGTCCCAGAAGAAGAGCCCATCCCGTGTTAAACACCAAAGTGGTGTTGCTTTGTAGGTTACTTGCATGATGTGTTGATGTGAACTTGGTGGTGACTGAGCTCTACTTCTTACTTGGCTCGGTTATCCAGATGACTTACTTATGAATTATGATATTGCTTCATCTCTCTTCTCATATTTAAATACGATCACCAGTTCATTACTAGTACATTTATGTTACCCTAAAATGCAACTACCATGCGATGGATATTATCATGTTGTTCCGCATAATGCCACAAAGAGCACATGAACATTCATGAACCATTCTGAACACCACTTCCACACACACACACACCAAAGTAGGTCTTTGGCTAATCGTTTCGATCCTATCATGAACCTTCATACTGTATTCTATATACTTGATCACAATTTGACAGCATGTGTAGTCGCCATCTCAAATCAAATCGTCACTTAGGAGCATGGTAGATCTTCACCTCATAGGACCATCCTTTCGTAAAATCTCTACCTATCGTGTTTGTCGGAATAATAAAAGGAAACAAGTTGTAAATATAGTCATCAGGGATGCACGGTTCTGCCATGTCACTCCCCCCCCCCCCCCCCCCCCTTGCAGTGCACCATCACCATGCCTCACGATCCCATGGGTTTTGTCGTCGCAGAACACCAAGGTGTTGGTTAAAGAGATTTGCACAAACTTCCGGATAATAAAAAGGATAGACATGATCGAGCATATAGAAACAACTCATCTGCCTCACGTTCTCTATGCACGCGCTTAGGTAGTTGAGCATGCCCCCGATGGTAACTTTGATATGATCTTGTTCAAACACAGAGGAGAGTGTATTTGGTAAACACGGTCATCTTTTCCGAGCAATCCCATGCCCTTGAAGAAAAAAGTGATGACTTACCGAAAGTCAGCTAGATTCACCGTTAGCCATAATATTACCTAGATTCAATGCTCCCTCGAGAAAAAAGGTCATCTACCAACATAGTTGTAGGTTCAGGAGCACATTGTTGATCGTCATGCACTATGGATCACAGGTGTTGACGACGGAGAGGAAGAACCTAGTGCTCCTGTCCATCTAGATGCAACCATAGACCCAATCAATGTTGCAATATCAAGCGACGTGTCCAACAGTTCTCTTGATTATCCACAGCACATGTATGTACCCTATCATTTCGTAAAGTTTAATCTACACGAGTAAAAGAGAAGACATTACACCATGGATCAAGATAGGGGTGGGCATAAAAACCGAAGACCGAAAACCGAAACCGAAAAGACCGAGACCGAAACCGAAATGACCGAGACCAAAAATATCGTTAAAAATTTGGGTAGCGAATTAGAAAAGACCAAAATTAAATCAGAAATTTGGGTAGCAAATTAGAAAAGACCGAATAGACCGAAAGAACGATTTTATTTTATTTTGAGTGAATTATGTACACAAGCAGACGAATTTGTGTGCTAGCCTAGCTTATGTATATCTAGTCTATAGGCTCAACTACTGAACCAAGCATACCATCGAGTCTCTAGGCTCAACTACTGAGTATCCCAGTCCAACGTGGAATTACTACGAAAGCAGCCGAATTTGTGTGCCGGCCTAGCTTATGTACATCTAGTCTATAGGCTCAACTACTGAACCAAGCATACCATCTAGTCTCTAGGCTCAACAACTGAGTATCCCAGCCCAGCGTACTGTAAATTCTCCCGTGCGCGAGAGACCAGTCGATCGCTTCCCACTTTCCCAGTCCCGGACGCCGATTCCCCTTATTGCGCCCTATATTTTGGTCTATTTGGTCATGACCGAAGACCGGACCGAACAGGCCGAAAATCGAAGAACAGAAAACCGAAAAGACCAAATTTATTACGGGTATCATTTCTGGATAACCGAAATTGTTAAAGACCAGAAAGACCGAACCGAACTAACCGAAAAGACTGAACGCCCAGATTTAAGATACTACCCAAAACATATTCTATATTTTTTTAATCTATGAAGTGAATTACGGTACATAGTAGATTAGGATACTACCCTGAACATATTCTTTTTTTCAAGTGTAAATCACATTTGGATTCAAATTTTGCAGTGTCGTAAGTACGTTCCATATCAGCATTGTAATTTTCTTTGTTTCGTAAAAGTGATTAATTCATTGTTCAACGATGATTACACGGGGCAGTGAGAGCGAGGGATGAGCCGACCTAGAGAGCTACTCGTATTAATCACTCTTGTAGTATGTATGCGTTATTTTTTATGGCGCCGTTGTTCATGAGAGGAACACGACAAGCAGGTTTCTAGCAGCTCGACAGATGCATGGCCGGAGTTTCCAAGGTCTTCCCCCCTATACGCATTGATCGGTCCGCCCGCCATGGAAGCTTCACTGCAATATAAATAGAGGCAGTCCGTCCTCCTGACAATACTCCCCCATTTGGGTTTACCTGTGAAAGCACAAGGCTAAGGTAGAAAGATCGCCATGGGATCCTTGCAAGGCGACGTCGCCACCTCGCCGTCGCTCTCCAGCACCGGGAGCAGCGGCAGCGGCAGCGGTAACGATAACAATGCCGGCGGTGGTGGTGGCGAAAGTACCGGCGGGGTGAGGATATACGCGTGCTTCGCCTACGGTGGGACGAACAGCTTCGAGTGCTACGAACCGGGCGCTAACAGGTGGCGCCGCGTCGGCGGCATCCCGGGCGTGCCCGACGGCCATGTGCTCAAGGGATTTGCCGTCGTTGCAGTCGGCGAGTCCGTCTTCGTCATCGGTGGCCGGCTGTGCCGGCGCGATGTGTCCGGCGACGATTACCGCGACGCGGATGTCAGCGTGCGGGCCGACGTGCTCCGGTACGACGTGCGCCGCGGGGAGTGGCGGGCCTGCGCGCCGATGCTCGTCCCGCGCTTCGACTTCGCATGCGCGCCGTGCCGCGGCAGGATCTGCGTTGCCGGCGGCCTCTCCTCGCTGTCCGGGGCCCGTGGCACGGCGGCCGCCGAGCTGTACAACCCCGAGGATGGCCGGTGGTCGCCTCTGCCCGACATGAGCACGATGCGGTACAAGTGCGTGGGCGTGACCTGGCAGGGCGGCTTCCACGTCGTCGGCGGCTTCGCCGAGAGTACCACGGCGGACCCGACGCCACCGGGACCCCCACCATGCTGCACTCGTCGGCGCTGGAGCGGAGCTCCGCCGAGGTGTTCAACTGTCAGAGGGGCGTGTGGGAGATCATCCCGGGCATGTGGCAGCTTGACGTGCCGCCGAACCAGATCGTGGCGGTGGCCGGGAAGCTCTTCAGCTCCGGGGACTGCCTCAACAGCTGGAAGGGCCACGTGGAGGTGTACGACGGCGAGCTCAACATCTGGAGCGTCATGGACCACTCGGCGCTGCCGGACCTGTCGCTGCTCGCCAGCAGCCTCCCGCCGTCAGCGCAGCAGCTATACCTCACCATGGCCGTCGTCGACAGGCAGCTCTACTTCCTCGCAGGGTACGAGGTGACCGGCGACGACGACGACAGCTTCAGGACCGTCTCCCTCGTGCACAGCTTCGACACCGGCGCCGTCCCGGGGACGGTGCCGGCGTGGAGCAGCTTCCAGCCCAAGATGGACCATGAGCACAACGTCGAGGACGGCAGCAAGGAGCTCTTCAGCCAGTGCTGCTCCGTGCAGCTCTCCAGCTAGTTACTACACTTGCTTCAGTCCAGTACACACAGTCTGAATTATGGTTTTAATCGTGAACAATTGCTACTTGTGGTGTATGCGTGTGACTGTAAACACAAGGCTGTATGGAGGAAACAGATGGTACTATGTATAATGTACCATATATATGGAGTGATAATTTCTTTATCTGAAAGGTAAGCATCTAGAAAATGAGAAGAACTGAAGGCACACAAAACAGAGGCAAAAACTTGCAGATAATAATACAGCCGTTGATCATCGAAGAAATAGGCTTTCGCCCCGCTATAATAATAGCAACCACCCGATACAAGATTTGAGACCACTGCTGGGGCAAAACAGCACAGCCACGCCCAAAAGAAAAGAAAGAGAACAAGAAAAGAAAAGAAAGCCGACATTGGCGGATCAACGAAAACAAAGGCGACCCGCCGCCGCTGCGCTCTCTCCGGCAGAGTCCCACCACTATCCTAGCACACTGGATCGTCGCGTACCAAACAACACCTCCAAGAAGGAAAACAACGACGACGCTGCTGCTGTCCGGACTAGTCCTGGGGTTTCCCCCGGTACGCAACAGGTAGTGGGGAAGAGGTACCCTCGACGCCCTTCAGGAAGGAGAGGCGACACTCACAAGCATCACCGCGTCGGTGTCAAAAGACAAGGATTTCTCCCGACCTCGAAAAAACCACAACCCTGGACAGTCCGGCGTGCTCCACCCATCCCGCCACCCACCAACAAGCGCCACCACGGAGTTGAGGTCACCAATGTCGTATCACCAGGTAATCGCATCACGACCGGTCGAACTGAGAAAAGACCCGCCATAGACAGAGCTGCAGTACCACCACCACGTGGGAGGGATCGACCTCCACCGCCATAGACGGTAACCGACCGGACGCAGCACGCAGGAGCACACCAAGCCACATTGGAGCCGGAGGGCGGCTGCAGCACAGCCACCTGGAGGACTACCTCCACCGCCATCGGCGGGTGCCGACCGGACGCGGTAGCAGAGACACACCAGGCAGGTCAAGCCCGGCCGGCCCCTGGAAGGGTCCGTGAAGTCTCCGCCACCACGCTGCTGCACGTAGGCCGACGCCGCTGCTACCCTCAAGATCGGCACCAAAGACCCGGCCGGACCCCAAAAAAAGGGTCCGTGAAGCTCCCGGCGCCACGCTGCAGAAGAGGTGATGTTGCCACCGCCACTCCGTCACAAGCATCGAACCTCAGTCAAACCGGGTAGCCGGGTCAAGCTTGGGCCCACACTGACCCAGATCGGGCCCAAAGGGCCCAGATCTGGGCCTGCAGGGCCTCGCCGGAACCCTAGCCACCCGCACCACCAACTGGCGGCGCCGCCGCTGCTGCGCACACCTCCGGCAGCCGAGAAGACGCAGAGAAGCCGTGTCGCCGAAGCTCACCGCCGCCACACCTCCTCCCGGCCAAAGCCGAGCCGCCGCCGGTCGAGGACCACCGCCACCAGAGGAGCAGAGCCACGCCTCCACCATCCTGGCGCGGGGAGGGACATGCCGCCGCCGCCGGCGCCGCGCGGGCCGCGCCCGGCGACCTCTGCCGACGGCGGCGACGGGGAGAAGAGCAGAGAGGGGCGGGGAAGGAGGGGCTGGGCGGGCGCGCGCCGCCGCCGCGGGGGGCGGCGGACACGCGCGAGAGGGGAGCGAGGGTGGGGGGAGGCTGGGGCGGGCCGCGCCGGCGGCGGCGGCCGGAACCCTAGATGCGCGCGCGGGGTCGCGAGAGGAAAAGGGTCTACAGGAGGATTAACAGTAGTATATGACAGCCGTTGATCATGTAACCAAAGATTCAGAGATTTGAGTTGTCTGGCTCAACAAATGGTGTTGGACTTGGACATTGCTCACGACTAATTTTATTGGTATTGTCATCCACCCGACAAGCTTACGAGTTAAGCTCGACGGAGAAGGGAATGATACAAGCCATCAAAAACAGTACATATGCTCTCGACGAACAAATGGAATATATAGCATAAAACTACCACTTTACAGACTAAATCATAAAAAACTACCACTTTTACCCGCAATCGCAAAAAACTACCATTTTGATTCGCTGCTAGCAAATCACGCTAAAACTTCGAATTCCCAGCGAACTGACGCTTAAACTGACAGCGGGTCCCACATGTTAAGAGGTGACGTGGCAATGTTGACTTTTCAGCTCGATAAAATATCAAAAAACTAATTAAAAATCTAGTGGGGAGAAGCTATGCACGGGGCGCCGCCATCCAGCCATCGCGGTTGCGGCCTGGAGGCCGAGGTGCTCGATGGCGTGCGGCCTGGAGCTCGTCCGCTCGATCTGGACGGGCATGGTGACGAGCGCGGCCGCGCCCCCGGCGAAGGCGGCACTGGCGACGGCGGCACTGGCCCCCTGCACGCCGAACCGGACGGCGGCAGACCTGACGGAGCTCTCGATGGCCTCGAGCGCCGCCATGTAGAGAGCGCGCGCGGGCACGGTGCCGGCCAGCAAGGCCCCGAAGCCGCGGTACAGGATGGCCCTGACAGTCGCGGAGGCCGCCTGCGGGGGCGGCGCCACCTGCAGGTGCGTCTTGACGATGAAGGCCGGGTAGAGCTCCTCCGTCTCCTCCAAGGTTCGCTGCTGGGGCCGAGCGGTAGCGCGGTGCAGGCGGCCTTCGCGAACGCGTCTTCCGTCTCCTCCCTCGCGGCCGGCAGCTCCCGCGCGGCCTCCGGCCAGGTGCTCTGCTCCGGCAGCTCAGGCACCGGCGCGCTCAGGCAGACCGGCCTCTACCCGCACGGGCTGCGCACGCCTGCGGGCAGGGCTCCGCCGGCGGCCGGCCCAACCACACCGCCGTCTGCTGGAGCCTCGAGGAGCTCCACCTCCGGCGTGCCTGAGGAGGCCTCGACGGCGAGCTGCACGTACTGGTCCAGCTCGTGGAGCATCGCGTCGGCAAACGATCCCATAGCTGCGCTCTGCCTCCAGCCGCGCACAGCGTTGACTTTTTTTGGGGAAAATTTGATATATCAATTTTTTTATTAGCTGACAAGTGGGTCCTAGTCCAGCGGTTGACATGTCATCACTTACATGTGAGCCCGCCATGTCAGTTTAAGCATCAATTCGCTCTCAAACGTGATTTGGCGCGATTTGCTAGCAGCGAACCAAAAGTGGTAGTTTTTTGCGATTCCAGGCAAAAGTGATAGTATTTTGTGATTTAGTTTGTAAATTGCCATCTCATGCCGCAACTTGTTTATGAGCAGACATACCATTATGCTACATGCTAACTTGTTTATGAGGTAATAGTAAATTTGCACGTGCAATGCACGTATACTCGAGTCGAATTAGCAGAAAATATTTCAATTTATAGATATGTGTTTTCACTAATAAGCCAATTGTTTTGAAAATAATCATAACTTAGATGATTGTAGTACACATGTACATGTTTAATGCACAGCTATATAATTCGTCAAAACACTTCGTGCTGAACGATATAAAATCAACGAATGGATTCAGAAGTTTGATAACCAATATTAGGAAATCGGTAAAAAATATATTTTCAAATTAGTTCATTAAGCCCTGAAAAAAGCTACCAGTAAAGATCACAGATCGACCATAAATCATCTCAGGTTGAAAATGTACAATTATTCTGATTAAGAACAATACATTGTACAATTGTTTCTCACTGGCTTTTCTTTTAACTGACAAGCTCTTTCAGAGCTAGGATCATTGTTCAACATGGAATGTCCCGTGAATCCTTCCATCATTGGTCATGTGTATGTGCCAAAACACAGTTATATTATCACTCTGAAAAACAATCGACTCACGGAAATATCCCATACATGGCCTCTGAGTTCAGTTTGGAAGTTTATTTCAACTCTTTTCAAAAGTAATGTGAGGATCTATGATCGCGGTATTAAATTGAAGTCGACAGTGCAATACGGACACTAAAATCTTTCCAGACAGACATGAACATAGTGGGTTTAACACGCGTATCTGCAATTTTCTCATCCAAATTCAGTGAGAAGAATCAAGATATCAGTTTTTCTGTTAGTTTCACACCTAACATCAACCAATCAGACAAGCCACTATCATATTAACTCCATCTTCGTTTATTGATCTCAGTATCATGTGCCTGGAAAATGTTGTTGGTGCCTGAGTTCAAAATGTACATACCATGAACATATTTGCAGAATTAAAAGAATACGTACCCTGCTATCAATGGAGTTAATCCAAGAATCACACGTACATAAGCTAATAGAAAAGTAATGAGCTGCAGCCTGCGAGATACAATGCAGGTTAATTTCCATGGGATCACCTAACATATTTTTGGTAAGTTTGGATTTCTGCGATCTCAGCAAGCGTTGTGGACAAAGGATTACATCTCACAGGCTTGAATGCCTATTTCCATAAGCAAAAACTTGCCAAATTTCAGCACTTAAGAAAGAACAGATAATCAGAAAGCGCTTGGCTGCACTTCGTCAAAATCAGAACGAATCATGCATAGTTGGAGATCATCCGTCAAAGGTACCGAGACGTAATAATTTTTGCTGATCAATAGCAACATGTTGGAACAGTACGTCTCAACAAAACCGAACGACCTTCGACCTTCGACCTTCGATCATACTTTAGTCAGATTTATTTCTTTTAATATCATATTGATGCTACAAATGTCGCATGCAACAATTTTTGAATAACAAAGAGCAGAGTATGCAGAAGTGAAGACTGCAGGATTGCGTAGTATTTTTTTGAAACGAAGAATTGCCTAGTATTGGTAGAGATAAAATCGCAGCCTCTATGCCGTCGTTCCACACGCGCGCTGGTGCGGACCACATCTCCCTCCGCGATCATCGCCGTCGGCAGGCCCTCCAGGGCAAACTGCGCCGGGTGCTTGAGCGCTTGCACAGCACTCCACGCCCATCGTGATCGCTCCGCTCTGTGCTAGTCTGCACGGCCTCCCCCGCTGCTTCTGAACAGAGAAGGATTTGGATTGTACGGCCCGTTGACGGCGGCCGCCGGGGCTTAAGCACGTGCAACGCTAGCACTCCACGCTCATCGCGATCCGCTCCGCTCTGCTAGTCTGCTCTGCCGCGTCTGCTGCTTCTCATCGAGAGGGAGAAGGATTTGGATTGTATAGAGTTTAGATTAACGAACAGATTCGGTAGGGAGAGAACCTATAGAGAATCGAGATAAAGACATATCGTATACGAATCAAACATGCAGATCATCTGGATTGCTGATAGAAAATTGAACGGTTTAGATTTAAAGTGTTTGCTGCTCGACATCAGGAAAATCTGGATCGCTGATAGAAAATTGAACGGTTTAGATTTAAAATATCCAACATGTTTGCTCTTTTAATAATAGTATAGAAATAGGCGCTTCAGACTAATCATCCATACCAAAATGAGTCAGGTTACCTGCAAATACATAGATATGCTATGGTAAGAGATGGAACAAATTTGGGATCAGAGGGTAAGACAGAGCGAAAATTCTTTGCAGACTCACTCTTCCATATTATGACCAATATCAGGCCATTATTTGGTGGCACGAGTTTAGGCGGTGAGCTGGAGGGGGTGAAATAGAGGGGCGGAAAAGGTGGGCGGTGACGAAAAAACTCTTGCCGCAAGTATGCCTGCGCGCGCGAGCTCACGCCATCTCCATGCTCGCACGAGTTTGGCTCCACGTTTTCCAACCCCGTCCGAAAATGCACGCGAAGTGGGTGGCCCTGGGAGATGGACAAATCGGTCATTCCTAATGGGCATGGCTGATGGGTGATTTAAGTTTCATGTGGGTCAATAACACGGAGCAGGCCAGACTACCAAATGGATTGATTTTGCATCCCGAGAGTCTGGCCTGAGGGCTCACAGCTAACCAAACACGCTCTACGTGGTCCCATTTTCTCGTGTTGGTTAAGCTTTTAGTTTACCAGTTAACAAGACGATCATGCAAAGTCTCCCCCGCTCACTTTTCAAGCAATATATGATAAATGCATATGTAAGTTACTAGTAAACAACAAAGCGTTCCCAACAAACTACTGCACTACCTCACCCGACGTAACCCCTACTTGCCAATGTTTATTAACAAAATAGAATTGGAGCGATAGCTCCGATTCCGTCAAAGTTTGCGGTAATTGGAACTAGCGTGAAGGTAAAAGCCCGAGCCCCAAGAGAAGAGTCCATCTCGTGCTGACCAACATGAGGTTTTGGCATTGTTAAAACATACACTTCGATGATGCAATACGGTGGAGTCGCATATCCTGATGCTTCTAAGTCCTAGGAAATATTTGTGGCTCAACTGCTTTGCAAAAGCAATTCCAACTAAGGAAACATCTTTTACAGGTTACTTGCATGGACGCATGATGTGCTGATTTGAACTTGGTGGTGACTGAGCTCTACTCCTTACTTAGTTCAGGTTATCAAGATGGCTTTCTTATGAATTATGACATTGCTCCATCTCTCTTCTCACACTTAAATATGATCACTAGTTCACTAGTACATTTATGCTACCGAAAATGCAACTACCGCCACAAAGAGCACATGGGTATTCATGTACTATTCTGAACACCGCTTTCACGGACTTACCTATCAACGTAATAGATCTTTACCCCATCATTTCCTAAAAGCTCTACCTATACCGGTTGTCTGAAGAAGAAAATGAAACTAAGTTGTAAAAATAATCATCAGGGAGTACACGGTTCTGCCATGTCACTTGTCTGTAGTCGGGTGCTGCCTCGCAGTGCACCATCACGTACCGTGCCTCACGATCCCATGGTTTTTTTTGTCGGCGAACACCGAGATGTTGGTTAAAGAGATCTGCACAAACTTGTGGTTTAAAAAAAATCCCTCTGATCATAAAATGTAACGCGACGTGTACATATAAATATAAGTTGTTCGTGAACTGATCATTCCTCCGACAATTATATTGGGAGTAGATATGATCAGGCATGTGGAAGCAAAATTCGTCTGCACACGCTTAGGTAGATCAGCATACCCCGATAGGAACCTAGGGTAAGCACGGTCATCTCTTTCGAGCAATCCCATGTCCCTTGGAAAAAATTGAGGACTTAGCGAATGTCAGGAGATCCGCCCGCTAGCCACAATGTGACCTCGAGAAAAAGATCGCATGGCAACATACTTGTCAGTTCATGGGCACATTGTTGATCGTCACGTACTATGGATCACAGGTGTTGACGTCTTGATGTCACCATCTTGCCATCTCTGTCCAGCACCGGGAGCAGCGGCAAGGACAACAATGCCGGTGGCGGAAGTACCGGCGGAGTGAGGATATACACGTGCTCTGCTTACAATACCGGTGTCTTTGCTCCTCCTTTATCAATATAAAAGGCAAAGTTTTGTCTTGTTTAAAAAAAGAGAAAAAGTAGTCCAATATGCATCATCTCATGTCGCAGCTTGTTTACGAGCAGAAAGGCTATTCTTGCCACATGGTGGCGCTATATATTTTGAGGCAAAATAGGTACTTCGAACCAATTCTCCATACCATAATGAGTCAGGTTACCTGTAATACATAGATTTCAAAAGGTAAGAGACACACCATATTTTCGAAAGAGGGTTAAATAGAGCAAAAATACTTTGCGAACTCACTCTTCCATACTATGAGCAATATCAGGCCCTATGTCTTGTAAGGGTTTCCGTTGCCTGTAATTACAATGCTGATGAGTTCCAACTGCCATTTTTATGTTTCTAAATTTATCAAATTCGATTTATAAAATATAGAGTTTTTGGATGTTTTACAATGTTGATGAGTTCCACATGCACCGCCCAAATATGATGAAAAAGTGTATTCTTTACAAACACATGTATATCTTCATATGCATTTTTTAATTTTTTTTTTGGTTTATTTGTGTTGAATGATATGGAAATATTTGCGAATCGTTATGACATCATAGGTCAACCAAATTCAGTGGTGTGGGGACAATTGTATACTTTGTATTTTAATATACGTACCTGAAATCCACTAGGTGATCAATGTTTCGTCACACACAATCGTCACTAATTCAGAAAGATGAGCTGATTGTGGTGATACGTCTCTCAGTTTTAGTAACTTAATTTTGATGCATTAGCAACTCCACGCTTCAGCTTTTGTCTACTGCCCATCTACATCTGTGTTCCTTAAATATTCCGTAGTGCCTTATGCTCCGGTTTGTTTAAACTTTAGTTTATGAGAAATCCCCCCTCCCCACAACCCACCACCACCCCCCCCCCCCCCCCCCCCCCCCCCCCCAGAACACACACACACATCTCTCACTTTTCAAGTGAACTACTAAAAATCCATATGCAGAAGATCAACAACACAATGTTGACGATCAAGTCCTATATTTTAGTATTGTGTAACACCTACTTGCCAGTGTCTCTTAACAGAAGAGAAATGGAGCTATGGCTTGGAATGCGTGGGAGTTGGGAGTAATCAGAAATAGCAGGATGGTACAGGACTGAGTCCCAAAAGAAGAGTCCATCTCCTGCAGTAGAGTTGATTCGTTTAGAAATCCAGCTGTGGGATGCAGTTCCGTGGAGTGACATATCCCAATGCTTCCAAATCCTAGAATGTATATGGATTTTAGCTGCATTGCAAAAGTAATTCCAACTAAGCAAATAACTTGTGTAGGTTGCGCGCATGATATGTTGATATGGACTAGGCGGTGACTGTGTTCTACTCCTTGCTTGGTTCAGGTTAGCAAGAGGACTTCCTTATGAAGTAGGAGTATTATATAGCTCCATCTCTCTTCTCACATGTAAATATGATCACTAGCTCACTACTACATTAATGTTACTGTAAGATGCAACTACCATGCGATGGATGTTATCATGTTGTTGAATACTTCCACAAGATCACATGGGCATTCATGACTTCATGTACCGTTTTGAACACCGCTTCCACACATTCTACAAAATTAGATTTTTGCCTACTATTTTGACTGTATCATGAGCCTTCATAGTGTAGCCTTTTTTTAAGCAAGTCAAAAGCTTTGCCTATTTCATTGATTAAGGAGTTTAAAAGTTACAAGGCGAGCCATATGGCTCAGGTACAAACATTACTCTCGCAGCATGAGAGCACACGAATATTTCACATAGGCGATGCCCCAAAGGGAGGCATTTTTCTTAATGATCGATAAGATAGTGTTTGGCATCACAGATAGATTTATAAAAACCTTAGCCTTCGTCTCATTCCACAGTTCCCATGCCGTGAGTAGCATAAAAATGAAAGTCCCTTACGTCTTTGGTCATTTGCCGCGGTGGTGTGCGACCACCAATCTTTGACCACGGTGAAGCTTTGCCATGTGGAGATATCGAGATCCGCCAAGATGAGCCAATCCTTTTAGCTTTGACAAATGCGTAGTGAGTATGTAGATTTGAACAAGATGTGCGTCGCGGTCTCCTGTTCCCTCATACAAAGTTGGCAAATGCCACAGCTTGGCCACCGTCTATGCGTGAGCCGATCCGTCGTCCACACCTTAATTTGAAGAATCAACCACGCAAACAAATTGCATTTAGGGGGCCCAATTTTCCCACACCACCAGCTTCATGAAGGATGTTGAAGGCTCTTCAAATTATTCCAAGTAAGCCAAGGCGGTGGAGTATTTGCCGGAACTAGTGTACTTCCAAACTATGGCATCCGAAGCACCCTCAGTTGATGTGGACCTCTAGTAGCTTGATCCACGGACTATATAACTGATTGATGTGAGTGATCGAGTTGCCACCGTCAAAGTCAATGTTTCTCACCCAATTGTTATTCTCCGAGGCTTTTCAAACCGTGATATTTTTCCTATTAGCAATGCCAAAGATGGAGGGGGCGATCTCTTTCGGCTTTACACCACGAATCCAAAGAGCATGCCAAAAGTTGGCAACCCTCCCATCTCCGATGGCAATGTCAATAGAGGCGTAAAAAAGCTCCATATCCTTTTCATCACAGGGGTTCCCCAAACCGACCCATGAGCGTCCGGGCTCCGTCCATTCGAACCAAGGCCATCGAAGCCGCGATGCTCTAGCAAATTTCTCAAGGTTTCAAAACACCGAGACCTCCCATGTCCTCTGGCCGACATACATTCTCCCATTTGATTTTACACTTTCCTTCAGAGACCTTATTCGGTGCCACCCATAAGAAGGTGTTCATAATGTTCTTGGGAGAGGTCAAAACCGTGAGAGGGTATATCGCTTGAGAGGTGGTCACGGATTTGATGAGGGTGGTTATGCCGCCGGCGGTGATGAGTTTTCCCTTGGCCCATTGGAAGCTTGCATGCCATTTTGTCCACAATGAATTAGAAGTCCACGCCCCTAAGACGATGCACTGAAAGTGGGAGACTCAAGTAGCGAATAGCAAAGTGCGAGCACGTGACGGGAGGTCATGTAAAATGGACTCGAGGTCCACCATTGAGCAACGAATAGGCAGCTTGATCATAATTTAAAAGCATGTGCATTCGCCATCCCATATCAAATTGTCACTAATGAGCATAGTAGATCTTTGCCTCATAGGATCGTCGTTTAATAAAAGCTCTACATATCGTGTTTGTCAGAAAGAGAAAAGAAAACAAGTTGTAAAAATAGTCATTAGGATGCACGGTTCTGCCGTCACATGTTTGTAGTCGGTTGCTGACTTGCCTCGCGTTCTCTATGCACGTGCTTAGGGTAGATACTACTTTTTTCGTGTTCAAACAAAGAGCAGAGGGAATAGGTAAACAGGGTAATCTTTCTAAGCAATCCCATGCCCCTTGGCGACATACTTGTCAGTTCACGACCACATTGTTGATGGTCATGCACTATGCGTCGCAGGTGTGTTGACGACGGAAGAACCTAATGCTCCTGTGCATCTAGATACAACCATAGCGCCAATTAAGGTTGCACTATCAAAGCGTTTGTCCAACAGTTCTCCAAAACATCGACAACAAATCAACAATGACGCCATAGGTACCAGAGAAGATATTTCACCGTGGATAATACCAAACTGAATTATGCACGGTAGCTTAGGGTACTATACCCAGAATATATTGTTTTTTCAAGTGTGAATCACGTTTGTATTCATAATTTTGCATTC
Organism: Poa pratensis; assembly: GCA_947311845.1. Lineage (NCBI taxonomy): Eukaryota > Viridiplantae > Streptophyta > Magnoliopsida > Poales > Poaceae > Poa > Poa pratensis. The sequence goes on from CAMZMU010000111.1 coordinate 28,673,850, forward strand.
CATATCAGCGTCGTTAACCTGCCTGTGGTAGGATACTTAGGAGGATGGTTGTACCCTCAGCTCACCAGAATTCAAACCCCAGGTTTGACGTTGGTGTTTCTCATTTAGGCGGAATATTCTTCAGTGAGAGGCGACGTTCCCGTCGATAGCGAGGCGCCCGTGGTGACTTCGTCAATCTCAAGACCTGATCTGCCGGCTCAGTTTTTCGGAGGTGCTCATATGGGTGGGTGTGCATGCGTGCCTTCATAGGGGTGAGTGTATACGCGTGTAGGTCAACGTCTGTGTTTCGCAAAAGCAAAAACTTTTCGTTACGTTTTTTGATTCATTTGAATGATTACTACCATGTGTAGTGAGAGTGAGGGATAAGCCGAGCTCGAGAGCTAACGTTCACTCTTGTAGTAAGATGTCGCGGCGTTATTTTTTAAGTGCCTTGCGTGACCTGGCAGGGTGGCTTCGCCGAGAGCACCACGGCGGACCTGGCGCCGCCGGGTACCCCCACCATGCTGCACTCGTCGGCGCTGGAGCGGAGCTCCGCTGAGGTCTTCAACTGTCAGAGGGGTGTGTGGGAGATCATCCCGGGCATGTGGCAGCTGGACGTGCCGCCGAACCAGATCGTGGCAGTGGCCGGGCGGCTCTTCAGCTCCGGCGACTGCCTCAACAGCTGGAAAGGCCACGTGGAGGTGTACGACGGGGAGCTCAACATCTGGAGCGTCATGGACCACTCGGCGCTGCCGGACCTGTCGCTGCTCGCCAGCAGCCTCCCGCCGTCAGCGCAGCAGCTATACCTCACCATGGCCGTCGTCGACAGGCAGCTCTACTTCCTCGCAGGGTACGAGGTGGCCGGCGACGACGACGACAGCTTCAGGACCGTCTCCCTCGTGCACAGCTTCGACACCGGCGCCGTCCCGGGGACGGTGCCGGCGTGGAGCAGCTTCCAGCCCAAGATGGACCATGAGCACAACGTCGAGGACGGCAGCAAGGAGCTCTTCAGCCAGTGCTGCTCCGTGCAGCTCTCCAGCTAGTTACTACACTTGCTTCAGTCCAGTACACACAGTCTGAATTATGGTTTTAATCGTGAACAATTGCTACTTGTGGTGTATGCGTGACACTGTAAACACAAGGCTGTATGGAGGAAACAGATGGTACTATGTATAATGTACCATATATATGGAGTGATAATTTCTTTATCTGAAGGTAAGCATCTAGAAAATGAGAAGAACTGAAGGCACACAAAACAGAGGCAAAAACTTGCAGATAATAATACAGCCGTTGATCATGTAACCAAAGATTCAGAGATTTGAGTTGTCTGGCTCAACAAATGGTGTGGACATTGCTCACGACTAATTTTATTGGTATTGTCATCCACCCGACAAGCTTACGAGTTAAGCTCGACGGAGAAGGGAATGATACAAGCCATCAAAACAGTACATATGCTCTCGACGAACAAATGCCATCTCATGCCGCAACTTGTTTATGAGCAGACATACTATTATGCTACATGCTAACTTGTTTATGAGGTAAATAGGCGCTTCAGACTAATCATCCATACCAAAATGAGTCAGGTTACCTGCAAATACATAGATATGCGATGGTAAGAGATGGAACAAATTTGGGATCAGAGGGTAAAACAGAGCGAAAATTCTTTGCAGACTCACTCTTCCATATTATGACCAATATCAGGCCATTTGGTGGCACGAGTTTAGGCGGTGAGCCGGAGGGGTGAAATAGAGGGGCGGAAAAGGTGGGCGGTGACGAAAAAACTCCTGCCGCAAGTATGCCTGCGCGCGCGAGCTCACGCCATCTCCATGCTCGCACGAGTTTGGCTCCACGTTTCCCAACCCTGTCCGAAAATGCACGCGAAGTGGGTGGCTCTGGGGAGACGGACAAATCGGTCATTCCTAATGGGCATGGCTGATGGGTGATTTAAGTTTCATGTGGGTTAACAACACGGAGCATGCCAGACTACCAAATGGATTGATTTTGCATCCCGAGATTCTGGCCTGAGGGCTCACAGCTAACCAAACACGCCCTACGTGGTCCCATTTTCTCGTGTTGGTTAAGCTTTTAGTTTACCAATTAACAAGACGATCATGCAAAGTATCCCCCGCTCACTTTTCAAGCAATATATGATAAATGCATATGTAAGTTACTAGTAAACAACAAAGCGTTTCCAACAAACTACTGCACTACATCACCCGACGTAACCCCTACTTGCCAATGTTTATTAACAAAATAGAATTGGAGCGATAGCTCCGATTCCGTCGAAGTTTGCGGTAATTGGAACTAGCGTGAAGGTAAAAGCCCGAGCCCCATGAGAAGAGTCCATCTCGTGCTGACCAACATGAGGTTTTGGCATTGTTAAAACATACACTTCGGTGATGCAATACGGTGGAGTCGCATATCCTGATGCTTCTAAGTCCTAGGAAATATTTGTGGCTCAACTGCTTTGCAAAAGCAATTCCAACTAAGGAAACATCTTTTACAGGTTACTTGCATGGACGCATGATGTGCTGATTTGAACTTGGTGGTGACTGAGCTCTACTCCTTACTTAGTTCAGGTTATCAAGATGGCTTTCTTATGAATTATGACATTGCTCCATCTCTCTTCTCACACTTAAATATGATCACTAGTTCACTAGTACATTAATGCTACCGAAAATGCAACTACCGCCACAAAGAGCACATGGGTATTCATGTACTATTCTGAACACCGCTTTCACGGACTTACCTATCAACGTAATAGATCTTTACCTCATAGGATCATCATTTCCTAAAAGCTCTACCTATACCGGTTGTCCGAAGAAGAAAATGAAACTAAGTTGTAAAAATAATCATCAGGGAGTACACGATTCTGCCATGTCACTTGTCTGTAGTCGGTTGCTGCCTCGCAGTGCACCATCACGTACCGTGCGTCACGATCCCCTGGTGTTTTTTTGTCGGAGAACACCGAGATGTTGGTTAAAGAGATCTGCACAAACTTGCGGTTTAAAAAAATCCCTCTGATCATAAAATGTATCGTGACGTGTACATATAAATATAAGTTGTTCGTGAACTGATCGTTTCCTCCGACAATTATATTGGGAGTAGATATGATCAGGCTGTGGAAGCAAAATTGGTCTGCACATGCTTAGGTAGATCAGCATGCCCCGATAGGAACTTAGGGTAAGCACGGTCATCTCTTTCGAGCAATCCCATGTCCCTTGGAAAAAATTGAGGACTTAGCGAATGTCAGGAGATCCGCCCGCTAGCCACAATGTGAACTCGAGAAAAGATCGCATGGCAACATACTTGTCAGTTCACGGGCACATTGTTGATCGTCACGTAGATCACAGGTGTTGACGTCTTGACGACGGAGGAAGAATCTAGTGGTCATGTCCATCTAGATGCAACCATAGAGCTAATCAAGGTTGCCCTATCAAAGAGGGTATCCAACAGTTCTCTAGAATATCGACAGCATTGACACCATAAGTAACTATCATATTGCAAAGTTTAATCTGCACGTCGAAAAGTAAAAGAGAAGATACCACACCTTGAATAATAACAAAGTGAATTACAGTAGATAGTAGATTAGGATACCACCCAGAACATATTCTCATTTTCAAGTGTAAATCACATTTGATTCAAAATTTGCAGTATCATAAGAGCATCTTCAATAGGTAATGTAAAATAGATTCTAACCTTTTTTACATCACCCGGGGGCCCCAACAATTGTCCGTCATGTATATTTTGTCCAATTTTCTTTTACATTGACGATGTAAAATTTGTCTCTCGTGATGTAAATATATATTATCAGGGGTCGTGCCCTAAAATGCATGCAGCCACACACGCGCATGTAACCGCCGCGTGTAAACTTCCCGCCCGCAGCTGGAACCGTCTCCACCATCGCCGCCGGCAGCGCCGCCTGTATCCAGACCTTCCCGGACCCGTTGCGATCCCGCCGCCACCCCATGCACTACCGACGGTCGCTGTCTCCGGTTCCCCCTGATCGACCAGCTTTCCGCCGCCTCTCCATCGTCTCAATCTCGGCGCTCCCGGCCATCGCTGCCCCTCCTCCTCGGATATGTCCTCCTGGCAATACTCCCCCATTTGGGTTTACCCAGGAAAGCATAAGGATTAAGGTAGAAAGATCGCCATGGGATCCTTGCAGGGCGACGTCACCATCTCGCCGTCTCTGTCCAGCACCGGGAGCAGTGGCAGCGGCAAGGACAACATTGCCGGTGGCGAAAGTACCGGCGGGGTGAGGATATACACATGCTCTGCTTACAATGCCGGTGTCTTTGCTCCTCCTTTATCAATATAAAAGGCAAAGTTTTTGTCTTGTTTAAAAAAAGAGAAAAAGTAGTCCAATACGCATCATCTCATGTCGCAGCTTGTTTACGAGCAGAAAGGCTATTCTTGCCACATGGTGGCGCTATATATTTGAGGCAAAATAGGTACTTCGAACCAATTCTCCATACCATAATGAGTCAGGTTACCTGTAATACATAGATTTCAAAAGGTAAGAGACACACCAAATTTTTGAAAGAGGGTTAAATAGAGCAAAAATACTTTGCGAACTCACTCTTCCATACTATGACCAATATCAGGCCCTCTGTCTTGTAAGGGTTTCTGTTGCCTGTAATTACAATGCTGATGAGTTCAAACTGCCATTTTTATGTTTCTAAATTTATCAAATTCGATTTATAAAATATAGAGTTTTTGGATGTTTTACAATGTTGATGAGTTCCACATGCACCGCCCAAATATGATGAAAAAGTGTATTCTTTACAAACACATGTATATCTTCATATGCATTTTTTTAATGTTTTTTTGGTTTATTTGTGTTGAATGATATGGAAACGTTTGCGAATCGTCATGACCTCATAGGTCAACCAAATTCAGTGGTGTGGGGACAATTGTATACTTTGTATTTTAATATACGTACCTGAAATCCACTAGGTGATCAATGTTTCGTCACACACAATCGTCACTAATTTAGAAAGATGAGCTGATTGTGGTGATACGTCTCTCAGTTTTAGTAACTTAATTTTGATGCATTACCAACTCCACGCTTCAGCTTTTGTCTACTGCCCATCTACATCTGTGTTCCTTAAATATTCCGTAGTGCCTTATGCTCGGGTTTGTTTAAACTTTTAGTTTATGAGTTAACTTGACGAATCATCCGGAGTCCCCCCCCCCCTCCCCCACAACACACACACACACGCACACGCACACACACATCTCTCACTTTTCAAGTGAACTATTAAAAATACATATGCAGATGATTAACAACACAATGTTGACGATCAAGTCCTATATTTTAGTATTGTGTAACCCCTACTTGCCAGTGTCTCTTAACAGAAGAGAAATGGAGCTATGGCTTGGAATGCGTGGGAGTTGGGAGTAATCAGAAATAGCAGGATGGTACAGGATTGAGTCCCAAAAGAAGAGTCCATCTCCTGCAGTAGAGTTGATTCGTTTAGAAATCCAGCTGTAGGATGCAGTTCCGTGGAGTCACATATCCCGATGCTTCCAAATCCTAGAAAGTATATGGATTTTAGCTGCATTGCAAAAGTAATTCCAACTAAGCAAATAACTTGTGTAGGTTTCGCGCATGATATGTTGATATGGACTAGGCGGTGACTGAGCTCTACTCCTTGCTTGGTTCAGGTTAGCAAGAGGACTTCCTTATGAAGTAGGAGTATTATATAGCTACATCTCTCTTCTCACATGTAAATATGATCACTAGCTCACTACTACATTAATGTTCCGTAAGATGCAACTACCATGCGATGGATGTTATCATGTTGTTGAATACACTTCCACAAGATCACATGGGCATTCATGACTACATGTACTGTTCTGAACACCGCTTCCACACATTCTACAAAAGTAGATTTTTGCCTACTATTTTGACTGTATCATGAGCCTTCATAGTGTAGTCTTTTTTTAAATAAGTCAAAAGCTTTGCCTATTTCATTGATTAAGGAGTTTAAAAGTTACAAGGCGAGCCATATGGCTCAGGTACAAACATTACTCTCGCAGCATGAGAGCACACGAATATTTCACATAGGCAATGCCCCAAAGGGAGGCATTTTTCTTAATGATCGATAAGATAGTGTTTGGCATCATAGATAGATTTCTAAAAACCTTAGCCTTCGTCTCATTCCACAGTTCCCATGCCGTGAGTAGCATAAAAATGAAAGTCTCTATGACCATGGTGAAGCTTTGCCATGTGGAGATATCGAGATCCGCCAAGATGAGCCAATCCTTTTAGCTTTGCCAAATGCGTAGTGAGTATGTACATTTGAACAAGATGTGCGTCGCGGTCTCCTGTTCCCTCATACAAAGTTTGCAAATGCCACAGCTTGGCCACCGTTTACGCGTGAGCCGATCCGTCGTCCACACCTTAATTTGGAGAATCAACCACGCAAACAAATTGCATTTAGGGGGCCCAATTTTCCCACACCACCGGCTTCATGAAGGATGTTGAAGGCTCTTCAAATTATGCCAAGTAAGCCAAGGCGGCAGAGTATTTGTCGGAACTAGTGTGCTTCCAAACTATGGCATCCGAAGCACCCTCAGTTGATGTGGACCTCTAGTACCTTGATCCACAGACTATAGAAGTCATTGATGTGAGTGATCGAGTTGCCACCGTCAAAGTCAATGTTTCTCACCCAATTGTCGTTCTCCGAGGCTTTTCAAACCGTGATAGTTTTTCCTGTTAGCAATGCCAAAGATGGAGGGGGCGATCTCTTTCGGCTTTACACCACGAATCCAAAGAGCATGCCAAAAGTTGGCAACCCTCCCATCTCCGATGGCAATGTGAATAGAGGCGTAAAAAAGCTCCATATCCTTTTCATCACAAGGGTTCCCCAAACCGACCCATGAGCGTTCGGGCTCCGTCCATTCGAACCAAGGCCATCGAAGCCACGATACTCTAGCAAATTTCTCAAGGTTTCAAAACACCGAGACCTCCCATGTCCTTTGGCCGACATACATTCTCCCATTTGATTTTACACTTTCCTTCAGAGACCTTATTTGGTGCCACCCATAAGAAGGTGTTCATAATGTTCTTGGGAGAGGTCAAAACCGTGAGAGGGTATATCACTTGAGAGGTGGTCACGGATTTGATGAGGGTGGTTATGCCGCTGGCGGTAATGAGTTTTCCCTTGGCCCATTGGAAGCTTGCATGCCATTTTGTCCACAATGAATTGGAAGTCCACACCCCTAAGACGATGCACCAAAAGTGGGAGACTCAAGTAGCGAATAGCAAAGAGCGAGCACGTGACGGGAGGTCATGTAAAATGGACTCGAGGTCCACCATTGAGCAACGAATAGGCAGCTTGATCATAATTTAAAAGCATGTGCATTCGCCATCCCAAATCAAATCGTCACTAATGAGCATAGTAGATCTTTTCCTCACAGGATCGTCGTTTCGTAAAAGCTCTACATATCGTGTTTGTCAGAAAAAGAAAAGGAAACAAGTTGTAAAAACAGTCATTAGGATACACGGTTCTGCCATGTCACATGTTTGTAGTCGGTTGCTGCCTTGGCCTCGCGTTCTCTATGCACGTGCTTAGTGTAGATACTACTTATTTCGTGTTCAAACAAAGAGCAGAGTGAATAGGTAAACAGGGTAATCTTTTCGAACAATCCAATGCCCCTTTGAAAGAAGTGAGTACGTACGGAAAGTTAGCTACATCCACCGCAACATACTTGTCAGTTCACGAGCACATTGTTGATCGTCATGCACTATGGATCGCATGTGTGTTGACGACGGAAGAACCACCTAATGCTCCTGTGCATCTAGATGCAACCATAGCGCCAATCAAGGTTGTACTATCAAAGCGTTTCTCCAGCAGTTCTCCAAAACATCGACAACAATGACACCATAGGTACAATAGAAGACATTTCACCGTGGATAACACCAAACTGAATTATGCATGGTAGCTTAGGGTACTAAACTCAGAACATATTATTTGTTCAAGCGTGAATCACGTTTGTATTCATAATTTTGCATTCCATATCAGCGTCGTTAACTTTGCGTTACGTTTTCTGATTCATTTGAATGATTACTATACATGGGTAGTGAGAGCATGGGATAAACCGAGCTCGAGAGCGGAAATCCATTACGGATAGTAGGTGCAGATGCACCCACTACCCAAAAAATAATTTTAAAAATGTCAAAAAATTTAAAATAAAAATTTCGCATATAGTTCAAGACTTTTTTTGTTAGCACAAAAAGTTACGTGAAGAAAAAATATTTTTTGCGACCTGTGCAAAAAAGACAATCACAAAAAATGTTTTTTCACCACGTCATTTTTGTGCTAACACATAATGTTCTAATGTACATCTGAATTTTTTTTGTAATTTTTTGACATTTTAAGAAAAAACTAAAAACAAAATTACGTAATAGATCTACACCTATAAGCCAAATCGCCGCCTCCGCTCGAGAGCTAGTGTTCACTCTTGTAGGGCTCCTTTGATTTGTAGGATAGGAAAAATGTAGGAATAGGAAACTCATAGGATTAGGATGGCATGTCTTGTTGGATCCTATGGGAATGACAACTTCCTTTGATTGTGGTGAAGGAAATTTTCCATGAGGTTGGATCTCATGTTGTTATTTTCATACAAGGTTTGTACTACAAAATTCCTATGAGAATTTTTCCTATGGGATATGATCATATGAATCAAACGGATTCGAAGGAAAAAAATCCTATAGATTTGAATCCTACACAATTCCTTTGTCAATCCTACGAATCAAAGGAGTCGCGGCGTTATTTTTTAAGTGCCTTGGCGTGACCTGGCAGGGCGGCTTCCACGTCGTGGGCAGCTTCGCCGAGAGCACCATGGCGGACCCAGCGCCGCCGGGACCCCCGCCATGCTCCACTCGTCGGCGCTGGAGCGGTGCTCCGCCGAGGTCTTCAACTGTCAGAGGGGCGTGTGGGAGATCATCCCGGGCATGTGGCAGCTAGACGTGCCGCCGAACCAGATCGTGGCGGTGGCCGGACGGCTCTTCAGTTCCGGGGACTGCCTCAACAGCTGGAAAGGCCACGGGAGGTGTACGACGGGGAGCTCAACATCTGGAGCGTCATGGACCACTCGGCACTGCCGGAACTGTCACTGCTCGCCAGCAGCATCCCGCCGTCCGCGTAGCAACTGTACCTCACCATGGCCGCCGTCGACAGGCAGCTCTACTTCCTCGCCGGCTACGAGGTGGCCGGAGACGACGACAACAGCTTCAGGACGGTCTCCCTGGTGCACAGCTCTACCAAAATGAGTCAGGTTACCTGCAAATACATAGATATGCGATGGTAAGAGATGGAACAAATTTGGGATCAGAGGGTAAAACAGAGCGAAAATTCTTTGCAGACTCACTATTCCATATTATGACCAATATCAGGCCATTTGGTGGCACGAGTTTAGGCGGTGAGCCGGAGGGGTTGAAACAGAGGGGCGGAAAAGGTGGCGGGTGACGAAAAAACTCCTGCCGCAAGTATGCCTGCGCGCGCGAGCTCACGCCATCTCCATGCTCGCACGAGTTTGGCTCCACGTTTCCCAACCCCGTCCGAAAATGCAAGCGAAGTGGGTGGCTCTGGGGAGACGGACAAATCGGTCATTCCTAATGGGCATGGCTGATGGGTGATTTAAGTTTCATGTGGGTCAACAACGCGGAGCAGGCCAGACTACCAAATGGATTGATTTTGCATCCCGAGAGTCTGGCCTGAGGGCTCACAGCTAACCAAACACGCCCTACGTGGTCCCATTTTCTCGTGTTGGTTAAGCTTTTAGTTTACCAATTAACAAGACGATCATGCAAAGTCTCCCCCGCTCACTTTTCAAGCAATATATGATAAATGCATATGTAAGTTACTAGTAAACAACAAAGCGTTCCCAACAAACTACTGCACTACATCACCCGACGTAACCCCTACTTGCCAATGTTTATTAACAAAATAGAATTGGAGCGATAGCTCCGATTCCGTCAAAGTTTGCGGTAATTGGAACTAGCGTGAAGGTAAAAGCCCGAGCCCCAAGAGAAGAGTCCATCTCGTGCTGACCAACATGAGGTTTTGGCATTGTTAAAACATACACTTCGATGATGCAATACGGTGGAGTCGCATATCCTGATGCTTCTAAGTCCTAGGAAATATTTGTGGCTCAACTGCTTTGCAAAAGCAATTCCAACTAAGGAAACATCTTTTACAGGTTACTTGCATGGACGCATGATGTGCTGATTTGAACTTGGTGGTGACTGAGCTCTACTCCTTACTTAGTTCAGGTTATCAAGATGGCTTTCTTATGAATTATGACATTGCTCCATCTCTCTTCTCACACTTAAATATGATCACTAGTTCACTAGTACATTAATGCTACCGAAAATGCAACTACCGCCACAAAGAGCACATGGGTATTCATGTACTATTCTGAACACCGCTTTCACGGACTTACCCCATAGGATCATCATTTCCTAAAAGCTCTACCTATACCGGTTGTCCGAAGAAGAAAATGAAACTAAGTTGTAAAAATAATCATCAGGGAGTACACGGTTCTGCCATGTCACTTGTCTGTAGTCGGTTGCTGCCTCGCAGTGCACCATCACGTACCGTGCCTCACGATCCCATGGTTTTTTTTGTCGGCGAACACCGAGATGTTGGTTAAAGAGATCTGCACAAACTTGAGGTTTAAAAAAAATCCCTCTGATCATAAAATGTATCGCGACGTGTACATATAAATATAAGTTGTTCGTGAACTGATCGTTTCCTCCGACAATTATATTGGGAGTAGATATGATCAGGCATGTGGAAGCAAAATTCGTCTGCACACGCTTAGGTAGATCAGCATACCCCGATAGGAACTTAGGGTAAGCACGGTCATCTCTTTCGAGCAATCCCATGTCCCTTGGAAAAAATTGAGGACTTAGCGAATGTCAGGAGATCCGCCCGCTAGCCACAATGTGACCTCGAGAAAAAGATCGCATGGCAACATACTTGTCAGTTCACGGGCACATTGTTGATCGTCAGGTACTATGGATCACAGGTGTTGACGTCTTGACGACGGAGGAAGAATCTAGTGGTCATGTCCATCTGGATGCAACCATAGAGCTAATCAAGGTTGCCCTATCAAAGAGGGTATCCAACAGTTCTCTAGAATATCGACAGCATTGACACCATACGTACCTATCATATTGCAAAGTTTAATCTGCACGTCGAAAAGTAAAACAGAAGTGTGGTTACCACACCTTGGATAATAACAAAGTGAATTACAGTACATAGTAGATTAGGATACCACCCAGAACATATTCTCATTTTCAAGTGTAAATCACATTTGGATTCAAAATTTGCAGTATCATAAGAGCATCTTCAATAGGTAATGTAAAATAGATTCTAACCTTTTTTACATCACCTGGGGGCCCCAACAACTGTCCGTCATGTATATTTTGTCCAATTTTCTTTTACATTGACGATGTAAAATTTGTCTCTCGTGATGTAAATATATATTATCAGGGGTTGTGCCCTGAAACGCATGCAGCCACACACGCGCATTTAACCGCCGTGCGGAAACTTCCCGCCCGCAGCTGGAACCGTCTCCACCATCGCCGCCGGCGGCGCCGCCCCTCCGCCGCCAGTATCCAGACCTTCCCGGACCCGTTGCGATCCCGCCGCCACCCCACGCACTACCGACGGTCGCGGTCTCCGGTTCCCCCTGATCGACCAGCTTTCCGCCGCCTCTCCGTTGTCTCAATCTCGTCGTTCCCGGCCATCGCTGCCCCTCCTCCTCGGTATGTCCTCCTGGCAATACTCCTCCATTTGGGTTTACCCAGGAAAGCATAAGGATTAAGGTGGAAAGATCGCCATGGGATCCTTGCAGGGCGACGTCACCATCTCGCCGTCTCTGTCCAGCACCGGGAGCAGCGGCAGCGGCAAGGACAACAATGCCGGTGGCGGAAGTACCGGCGGGGTGAGGATATACACATGCTCTGCTTACAATGCCGGTGTCTTTGCTCCTCCTTTATCAATATAAAAGGCAAAGTTTTTGTCTTGTTTAAAAAAAGAGAAAAAGTAGTCCAATACGCATCATCTCATGTCGCAGCTTGTTTACGAGCAGAAAGGCTATTCTTGCCACATGGTGGCACTATATATTTTGAGGCAAAATAGGTACTTCGAACCAATTCTCCATACCATAATGAGTCAGGTTACCTGTAATACATAGATTTCAAAAGGTAAGAGACACACCAAATTTTTGAAAGAGGGTTAAATAGAGCAAAAATACTTTGCGAACTCACTCTTCCATACTATGACCAATATCAGGCCCTATGTCTTGTAAGGGTTTCCGTTGCCTGTAATTACAATGCTGATGAGTTCCAACTGCCATTTTTTATGTTTCTAAATTTATCAAATTCGATTTATAAAATATAGAGTTTTTGGATGTTTTACAATGTTGATGAGTTCCACATGCACCACCCAAATATGATGAAAAAGTGTATTCTTTACGAACACATGTATATCTTCATATGCATTTTTTTAATTTTTTTTGGTTTATTTGTGTTGAATGATATGGAAATGTTTGCGAATCGTCATGACCTCATAGGTCAACCAAATTCAGTGGTGTGGGGACAATTGTATACTTTGTATTTTAATATACGTACCTAAAATCCACTAGGTGATCAATGTTTCGTCACACACAATGGTCACTAATTTAGAAAGATGAGCTGATTGTGGTGATACGTCTCTTAGTTTTAGTAACTTAATTTTTATGCATTAGCAACTCCACGCTTCAGCTTTTGTCTACTGCCCATCTACATCTGTGTTCCTTAAATATTCCGTAGTGCCTTATGCTCGGGTTTGTTTAAACTTGTAGTTTATGAGTAAACTTGAGGAATAATCCGGAGTCCCCCCCCCCCCCCCCCCCACACAACACACACACACGCACACACACATCTCTCACTTTTCAAGTGAACTATTAAAAATCCATATGCAGATGATCAACAACACAATGTTGATGATCAAGTCCTATAGTTTAGTATTGTGTAACCCCTACTTGCCCGTGTCTCTTAACAGAGAAGAAATGGAGCTATGGCTTGGAATGCGTGGGAGTTGGGAGTAATCAGAACTAGCAGGATGGTACAGGATTGAGTCCCAAAAGAAGAGTCCATCTCCTGCAGTAGAGTTGATTCGTTTAGAAATCCAGCTGTGGGATGCAGTTCCGTGGAGTCACATATCCCGATGCTTCCAAATCCTAGAATGTATATGGATTTTAGCTGCATTGCAAAAGTAATTCCAACTAAGCAAATAACTTGTGTAGGTTGCGCGCATGATATGTTGATATGGACTAGGCGGTGACTGAGCTCTACTCCTTGCTTGGTTCAGGTTAGCAAGAGGACTTCCTTATGAAGTAGGAGTATTATATAGCTCCATCTCTCTTCTCACATGTAAATATGATCACTAGCTCACTACTACATTAATGTTACCGTAAGATGCAACTACCATGCGATGGATGTTATCATGTTGTTGAATACTTCCACAAGATCACATGGGCATTCATGACTTCATGTACTGTTCTGAACACCGCTTCCACACATTCTACAAAAGTAGATTTTTGCCTACTATTTTGACTGTATCATGAGCCTTCATAGTGTAGCCTTTTTTTAAACAAGTCAAAAGCTTTGCCTATTTCATTGATTAAGGAGTTTAAAAGTTACAAGGCGAGCCATATGGCTCAGGTACAAACATTACTCTCGCAGCATGAGAGCACACGAATATTTCACATAGGCGATGCCCCAAAGGGAGGCATTTTTCTTAATGATCGATAAGATAGTGTTTGGCATCACAAATAGATTTCTAAAAACCTTAGCCTTCGTCTCATTCCACAGTTCCCATGCCGTGAGTAGCATAAAAATGAAAGCCCCTTGCGTCTTTGGTCATTTGCCGCGGTGGTGTGCGACCACCAATCTTTGACCACGGTGAAGCTTTGCCATGTGGAGATATCGAGATCCGCCAAGATGAGCCAATCCTTTTAGCTTTGCCAAATGCGTAGTGAGTATGTACATTTGAACAAGATGTGCGTCGCGGTCTCCTGTTCCCTCATACAAAGTTGGCAAATGCCACAGCTTGGCCACCGTCTACGTGTGAGCCGATCCGCCGTCCACACCTTAATTTGGAGAATCAACCACGCAAACAAATTGCATTTAGGGGGCCCAATTTTCCCACACCACCGGCTTCATGAAGGATGCTGAAGGCTCTTCAAATTATGCCAAGTAAGCCAAGGCGGCGGAGTATTTGCCGGAACTAGTGTACTTCCAAACTACGGCATCCGAAGCACCCTCAGTTGATGTGGACCTCTAGTAGCTTGATCCACGGACTATATAACTGATTGATGTGAGTGATCGAGTTGCCACCGTCAAAGTCAATGTTTCTCACCCAATTGTCGTTCTCCGAGGCTTTTCAAACCGTGATATTTTTCCTGTTAGCAATGCCAAAGATGGAGGGGGCGATCTCTTTCGGCTTTACACCACGAATCCAAAGAGCATGCCAAAAGTTGGCAACCCTCCCATCTCCGATGGCAATGTCAATAGAGGCGTAAAAAAGTTGCATATCCTTTTCATCACAAGGGTTCCCCAAACCGACCCATGAGTGTTCGGGCTCCGTCCATTCGAACCAAGGCCATCGAAGCCGCGATGCTCTAGCAAATTTCTCAAGGTTTCAAAACACCGAGACCTCCCATGTCCTTTGGCCAACATACATTCTCCCATTTGATTTTACACTTTCCTTCAGAGACCTTATTCAGTGCCACCCATAAGAAGGTGTTCATAATGTTCTTGGGAGAGGTCAAAACCGTGAGAGGGTATATCGCTTGAGAGGTGGTCACGGATTTGATGAGGGTGGTTATGCCGCCGGCGGTGATGAGTTTTCCCTTGGCCCATTGGAAGCTTGCAGGCCATTTTGTCCACAATGAATTGGAAGTCCACGCCCCTAAGACGATGCACTGAAAGTGGGAGACTCAAGTAGCGAATAGCAAAGAGCGAGCACGTGACAGGAGGTCATGTAAAATGGACTCGAGGTCCACCATTGAGCAACGAATAGGCAGCTTGATCATAATTTAAAAGCATGTGCATTCGCCATCCCAAATCAAATCGTCACTAATGAGCATAGTAGATCTTTTCCTCACAGGATCGTCGTTTCGTAAAAGCTCTACATATCATGTTTGTCGGAAAAAGAAAAGGAAACAAGTTGTAAAAACAGCCTTGGCCTCGCGTTCTCTATGCACGTGCTTAGTGTAGATACTACTTATTTCGTGTTCAAACAAAGAGCGGTAATCTTTTCGAACAATCCCATGCCCCTTTGAAAGAAGTGAGTACGTACGGAAAGTTAGCTAGATCCACCGCAACATACTTGTCAGTTCACGAGCACATTGTTGATCGTCATGCACTATGGATCGCAGGTGTGTTGACGACGGAAGAAGAACCTAATGCTCCTGTGCATCTAGCTACAACCATAGCGCCAATCAAGGTTGTATGGAGTACTATCAAAGCGTTTCTCCAGCAGTTCTCCAAAACATCGACAACAACGACACCATAGGTACAAGAGAAGACATTTCACCGTGGATAATACCAAACTGAATTATGCATGGTAGCTTAGGGTACTAAACTCAGAATATATTATTTGTTCAAGCGTGAATCGCGTTTGTATTCATAATTTTGCATTCCATATCAGCGTCGTTAACTTTGCGTTACGTTTTCTCATTCATTTGAATGATTACTACACATGGGTAGTGAGAGTGAGGGATAAGCCGAGCTCGAGAGCTAGTGTTCACTCTTGTAGTAAGATGTCGTGGCGTTATTTTTTAAGTGCCTTGGCGTGACCTGGCAGGGCGGTTTCCACGTCGTGGGCGGCTTCGCCGAGAGCACCACAGCGGACCTTGCGCCGCCGGGGACCCCTACCATGCTGCACTCGTCGAAGCTGGAGCGGAGCTCCGCCGAGGTCTTCAATTGTTAGAGGGGCGTGTGGGAGATCATCCCGGTCATGTGGCAGCTGGACTGCTGACGTGCCGCCGAACCAGATCGTGGCAGTGGCCGGGCGGCTCTTCAGCTCCGGGACTGCCTCAACAGCTGGAAGGGCCCGTGGAGGTGTACGACGGCGACTCAACATCTGGAGCGTCATGGACCACTCGGCGCTGCCGGACCTGTCGCTGCTCGCCAGCAGCCTCCCTCCGTCGGCGCAGCAACTGTACCTCACCATGGCCGTCGTCGACAGGCAGCTCTACTTCCTCGCCGGCTACGAGGTGGCCGGAGACGACGACAACAGCTTCAGGACGGTCTCCCTGGTGCACAGCTTCGACACCAGCGCCGTCCCGGGGATGGTGCCGGCGTGGAGCAGCTTTCAGCCAAGATGGACCATGAGCACAACGTCGAGGACGGCAGCAAGGAGCTCTTCAGCCAGTGCTGCTCGGTGCAGCTCTCCAGCTAATAATTACACTTGCTTCAGTCCAGTACACACAGTCTGTATTATGGTTTTGAATCATGAAAGGTTGCTACTTGTGGTGTATGCGTGAGACTGTAAACACAAGGCTGTATGAAGGAAACAAAAATGGTATGTTTACCATGTATAATGTACCATATATAAGGAGTGATAATTTCTTTATCTGAAGGTAAGCATCTAGAAAATGAGAACTGGAGGCACAATATGGAGGCAAAAACTTGCAGACAATAAAACATCATGTTGATCATGTAACCAAAGGTTCAGAGATTTGAGTTTGTCTGGCTCAACAAATGGTGTTGAGCACATTGCTCATGACTGATTTTATCGGCGTTGTCATCGACCCGACGAGCTTATGAGTTATGCCCGAGGGAGAAGGGAATGATACAAACCATCAAAACAGCTACTAAACATCTGTACAGATGCTCTTGACGAACAAATGCCAGTATGCATCATCTCATGCCACAACTTGTTTATGAGCAGACAGGCTATTCATGCTACATGTTGGCGCTATTTTGAGGTAAAATAGGCACTTCTGACTAATTCTCCATACCAAAATGAATCGGGTTTACCTGCAAAATACATAGATATCAGAAGTTAAGAGACAGAACAAATATTGGATAAGAAGGTAAAAGAGAGCAAAAAATTCTTTGCGAACTCACTCTTCCATACTATGATCAACATCAGGATATCCGACTGTAAGGGTTTCTGTTGCTCGCATTACAATGTTGATGAGTTCCAACTTGCATCAACAGCTCCCAGAATTCTCTGATGAAGCAATGCTCCCGAACAAGCTATTATGCCTCTATCCAAACCCTCTAAGTAAACACCCCTGGAGAAGTCCAGCGGGCGACCTCCAGCATCTGTGACCACTCCACCAGCCTCTTGAATGATGACCACCCCTGCGGCATGATCCCATATCTTCTCCTTGTATCCAGCTCTAGCGAATTTCATGAAAATTTCTGCATCACCTCGTGCTATTGCGGCATACTTCACCATGCTGTACACACGTAGAGGCCGGTTTCTGAAAACCAAGCAACATATGTCAATAAACAGTGGACCCAAAAGCCAAAACTTGCAATCGGCGTGCAGATGACACGGAACAGGAGCAAAATGCTGGCACCGCTTGATTCTAACTGCCAATGTAAACCAGTACTCTATCCAGGAATACCAGATACCAACTAGCAGATATAAATCTATGAAATAATTTCCGCACTCAAGTGAAATAATATTATTGTTAGGAGTACAGCATAGACGGTGAAATTAAGAACTGACCTCAAACCTACACTATGAGCAAGTCCTGCAGTGAAGGAATGGCTTGAGTTGGCTTTCTCAACAGGTTCACAGAATGTAGCTGAAACTGGATCACTGACAGATGATACTTGAATCTCCCTTGAGTTATGCCAATTAAGCATACCAAAGTCATGAACCAATGGCTGCATCCAAGCTTGGCCACATCCTTTGTGAGCATACATCACACAACCCTTGTTCCAGGATCCTGATGTAGGGGGGGCAACCTTAGACATCAACCTGTAGTACCGTTGGTGGTAGTTGAGCCATTCCTTCTTCATAGGATAATTGGGGCACCCGAGAACACCAAGTACAACTTCCCCGTCTTCAATTAAGGCGAGAGCAATAGCGTACTGGTCCCCACGCACAAAGCCAAGTGTACCATCCACAGGATCAAGCACCCAAAATCTTCCTTTTGGACCTCCGGTGGAGCTGCATTTCCTTATAGCTTGAAGAACATCATGAGCCCTCAGGTCCTTCTCTGGGGATCTCAACCCATACCTTGGAGCTTCAACCAGGCAACCATTCACAGCAGTGACAACAGACTCAAGCAAAGCCGTGCCGTCGCTACTAGATAGTGTCTTATCATCTTCCTCTGCTACGATCGACACATTTTCATCGCGAAAGCAATCTGAGAGTAGCCAGCTTACTGTCGCTTGCACGCCCCAATCTGGCAGAAGGAACATAGGTGGATTAATTAGGTACTAACCACAAAGACCACGTTGTTGCAACAATGTTCATATATCTAACTCGCATACTCAGTGGCAGTGCCGGAGCTAGGATTGACAGCCGGTGATGTCAAATGGCCAAAACGAAACTAGGACTAGTGATGTCATTATGTCATAATTATAGGGTCAGAACTAGCGTATTTATACCAAGTATCATAGTGCACATTAAATTTTCATGATGTCGCTTGACATCATATACAGAACGCAGCTCCGCCACTGCTCAGTGGGGATAATGGGTAGACAAAATTTGTGGCAAAATATTCATATATGAGCTACTGCTGGTATGTTGGAGCTTATAACACCCACTATATTTCATTGTCAAGCTGCAACTTGAGTTTCATTTGCAGCTCACTATGAGTATTGTAACAGGCCAAGCAGTGTCAGCGCGAATAGGTGATCTTATTTATCAAATGGCATAAACGGATTACCACACATACACAATACAGAAGTCAACAACACTAATTTAACTAAGCAGCATCCCATTTAGGCATTGAGACCCAAGTCACCGAACAAACATAATTTTCTAACACATCAGAGTTGTAGTTTGACTAACCTCGTTGTTAATTGTATCTGAGGTGCGCAACGAATGGTGTGTGAATACTACTACTAGTAGCAAGAGTGACAGTACGAACCAGCGACGGTGACCGGAGAGCGGTCGAGCTTGGAGTGGACGCCGCCGGGAGCCGGAGCCGGGGTTGGCGAGGAGGAGTGAGTCCTGCACGCGCTGGCAGAGCGTGCAGGCCACCTGCACGACGCGCACCGCCGCCTCCATCTCCTTGGCGTAGTCCCTCTTCCCCACTCCCCCTCCGAGGCCGCCGCCGCGGCAGTCCCACTGCAACTGTGCTCCGTCCCCATCCGGAGACGGCCTAGAGACGGCGGCGGCGCTGCCGACGGCGGGGACGACGAGGCGCAGCGGCTGCGGCGCCCGCGCCCGCGCCCGCGCCAGTCCGACGGCGAGGGCGGGAAGCCTCGCGCGGCGGATGAGGAGGCCCAGGTGAGAGGCGGAGGCTGGCCATGGCGACAGAATCCGACACAAGCGGCGCGACTCAGTTCGCACCGGCCAACCCTACCCTGCTTCGATCGATCGATCCGATATGTAGTGGCTAACGAATCAATCAGGGTCGTTCCACGACGCTTCTCCTCCCGCCTCCCGTTAGCCGCCGCCGCCCGCGATTGGTGACCGGCGCAGCCCCCGCACCGACGCCGTGGGTGGTGGTGACGAACTCCATGCCATCCTCTCTTTCCCCTGCTCCCACCACTACCAACAGTCCAAGACAAACACAAATGACAACACAGAATTAGAGCACGCGCACCATTATGGAACGGAATCATTTTTTACTTAAGGCTCCTTAGATTTGTATAATTTTTAAAAGATTTACATAAAAACCGTTTAATTCATAGGAACATATACATAGAAAAAAATCTCAAAAGAATCTTATAGTGTAAACTTTATAGAAAAATAACATGGATTTAACCACATGTAAATTTTTCACCACAGTCCACAATCAAATGAACTCCTCTTCCCAAAGATTCATTTAGACATGCATTCCAATCATATAGATTTACTATTCCTACGCTTTTTTATCACATGAAAGAAAAGAGTCCTTAACATAGTTAAATTACATTACATAAAACTAGCATAACCACAACATTACTAATCATTTGATTTTTCCCCTTAAAATCACCATGTTACAAGCAGTATGTGTGCGATATGAATCATATAGATTAGGTTTTCACAAGTAATCTCACAGTTGGGCCCACATGATAGGGCTGACATGGCACGGGTTATGTCTCAGGATGAAAAGGGTTGGGTTGTCTGTTGGGTCACTCACCCGACCCAAAAAAAGGGCCAATGGGGCATGCGGGTCGGTTTTGAAATAAGAGTTGGGTGAGCGGAGCCGACATCAGATGACCTATTTGATCAGCTAAATCGACCTACGAATTTGGTACATTGTGTTTGCTATTAAATTTGGACGATGCATGTTTTTATTCGTCAGTTTGGATACAGGTTGATACAAAGAATGTGTCTAGTTGTTCAACCATAACTCAAACAATTAAAAATACTTACTCAATGCTTGTATGTATGATGACTCTTAGCGAAGCTAGCTTAGTTGACCTTATTAATTAACTAGCCAGATAGTTCTGAAATAAATTACTTCCTCCAATTCAAAATAAGTGTCTTAGATCGGCGGTAGTACTAGCTAGTTGAGAATAATAGAGCCACATTTTGATCTCATTTGATGCTTAGTTGTGGTTCAGGGCATCTGACACCACACCAACTCGCAGCCTAAGAGAATGACACCTGTCATCACCAATCTCAACGCACCATTATAGTCATCTTCCCCAAGCGTAGAGTAGGAAGAGGCGCGTATCAGATTGACAGAAGAGCCGCCGGCGGTGAGGGGTCGTTCTCGTTGCGCACGGCGTGGCGCCAGCTAGTGGACTCGAGTTGGACGATTCCATTCCAATATAAGTATTGTTAAATCATGAAGTTCTCCGTGTGAATGCCAAAGTCTAGGATCCACGAGCGTATTCTCAATGAACTGGTTCAGAGTACCATCCATGCATGCCAATTGTCCATAGCCCATGACTATGTAAGCTTGGCTTGGTCCGCTCAAGACCAAGGCATTGAAGGCAAGATGAGGTTCCGAACTGCATCAGGATAAAGGTCTATGCAGTCATGGCCCCAATTAGAAAGGTTTCAGTGATGTCGAGCCGCCGGCCAGGGAGTAAAATCTGTACAGATTAGATCGGAAAGATTAGGAATTTTGGGAAGAGAATTGGGGAAGAAGACGGTACTGGTGTATTGAGATTAGCGATGACAGGTGTCGTTCTCCTAGATTGGTCTATATTAGGGAGAAAATAGACCCGGTCTCATAAGATTATTTTCCCTCTACTAACCTCTAGCTATAAATTCTTCTTTGTCTCTACTTACTTTTTAATGTAACTGCCTCTACTTGCTAGTCATGGTTCTGAATTTGGGTCAAATTAGAATACGCATAGGCCAACAAGGCCAGTGAACTTCTTTAAATGAGTACTCAAATTGGCCTTAAAATCACGAGGCCATGTCCAATGCTAGGTCTAGGCCGACCCATTCCCTTTCTAACCCTTGTCGACATTATATTGCCATGGTCTGACGCTGGTAGTCATTTTTGGCCGTCTGTCTGGCAAGTAGATGAACTGGCAAACAAACGACTCGAGCGAGGCACACTAAATAAAACACTGGAGAGCGTAATCCAGTCCATAAGTATGTCGGGAAGTCCTGGAGTATTTGGAGCATGACTGACTCGGGCAGAAGGACGGTGAAGAAGGTGAGTCTTAGACAGTATGGGTCATGTCTGAAGTTTAGGGCATATCTATCTCTGATGCAGAGACCGGGGTTGTCCACCTTTTCAAAAAAATGTGGATTAGAGTAGACTTGGTTTATGCATTGTAAACCACGTTTGCAATCATTTTCTTGCACGAAAAGTCCATATGCCTCATAGATTTGTGAGAGGTGACATATCATTAAAATTAAGCAGCACACAATCAATCAAATTAATGAAATATTATTTTATCTCCTTAAACCCTAGTTTCACTTCTCACTTTGGTGTTCTTGATTCGATAGCATGCATTTCTATCGATCCACGATAAACATAGGCTGAGTGAATCGATCTAGGTCAGCACATAGGTGCTACAAGTTCTGTCCCTCCCTGGCATGTGGGTCGAATTATCATAAGAACTCGGCGACTAACTTGTGTATCGTTTTCGATGATTCTTCCTCGAGAAATTGTTTTGCATATCACGCTTGACATCAAGGGTACACGGTGACTTGTTCGTGCGCAAACACGCTTTTTCACAACTTTGACGGGAAAATTTTGTTGTGGAAATAAATAATTTTACCCTGCCTAGAATGATCATGTAAATTAGTTGTTGTTTCACGACGAAATCGACAACTCGGTATCTACTCACTGTGTGATTAGATTAGGCTATTTGGTAGAAAATGAAATTATTTGGATTAACACCATCAAGTTTCAAATAATCCATAACCACTCCTTATCGGTTGGATTCGTTATTTAAAGTGAATTCGGTTTGAAAATTACCCTATCCCATTATATCCTTATTCAGGTGGTCTAGTTTTTTGTTTCGAGAATTATTCATTTTTTTTTTTGAGAATCTAGATTTTTTTTTTTGAGTGGAAGTCATTGCCATGGTAACATTTGTTGGGCTGAATTAGGTGTTCGGCCGTTCCCGTTTACCCATTAGGCCCACGTCTTTCTCCAGGTCTTGTAGTGCCGTCGGTGATTTCACAAAACACGGCCCAGCCCGCGTACAAGTAGGAGCAAGAGCAGAGCCGTGACACAGTGGCTCGGAACTTTGAGACGTGAGCAAGCCGGCAGCTGAGCTGAGCAAGCGGACGAGAGCGACGATGACGATGAGGGCGGTGGTGATCTCGAGCCCCGGCGGGCCGGAGGCGCTGGAGGTGCGCGAGGTGGAGGACCTCCTGCCGCCGGGGGAAGGCGAGGTGCTCGTCAAGGTGGCCGCTGCCGGCGTCAACCGCGCCGACACGGTCCAGCGGCAGGGCAAGTACCCGCCGCCGCCCGGCGCCTCCCTCTACCCGGGGCTCGAGTGCTCCGGCACCATCCTCGCGCTCGGTCCCAACGTGCCCCCGCGCTGGGCCGTCGGCGACCAGGTGAGGCCGCCGCCTTCCCCTTCTCTGCATATTTCCCCA
The DNA here is from genome assembly GCA_947311845.1 of Poa pratensis. Lineage (NCBI taxonomy): Eukaryota > Viridiplantae > Streptophyta > Magnoliopsida > Poales > Poaceae > Poa > Poa pratensis. The sequence continues at coordinate 28,697,036 of CAMZMU010000111.1, forward strand.
TGGTGATTGCCGGTGCTGTGGCATGCGATGCTTAGTTCTGGCCGGGCATATGATGTTGTTTCCTTGCAGGTGTGCGCGCTGCTTACCGGCGGCGGGTATGCGGAGAAGGTGGTGGTGCCGGCGGGGCAGCTGCTCCCGGTGCCGGAGGGGGTGTCGCTGACGGATGCGGCAGGCCTGCCCGAGGTCGCCTGCACCGTCTGGTCCACCGTCTTCATGACCAGCCATCTCTCCCCTAATGAATCATTCCTAGTAAGAAAACCTCTCTTACTAATTTGTTCTACGTGGTATGATGGCGAACTGCACGGCAATTCACTGCACTAGCTTGTTTGTGGGAATGGGGCTGTATGCAAATCTCTTGCACTGACCACTGAGTCCTATATCTTTTGCTAGAGCAACTTGGCATGCATCGACTAATTGTGAAACAGCAAATTAAATGATCATTCGAATGGATTGTGAACTACTTTAGCAGTTACTTGTATGCAAAAGGAGGTGAATCGTGCCAGTATTTGTTCCTGATGGATAAATACCTCCAATGTAATGCAGATCCATGGTGGATCGAGTGGAATCGGTACATTTGCTATACAGATTGCAAAGCACCTTGGTATTAAGGTTTTTGTTACTGCAGGTTTGTTTGTTATACACTTAGAAATTTTATACTCCTACAATAGATGAAGATATGGTGAGTTTTTTCTGAAGTTGCCCTACTAACTCTGTTATGCTATTCTAGGAAGCGAAGAAAAACTAGCTGCCTGCAAAGATTTGGGGGCGGATGTGTGTATAAACTACAAAACCGAAGACTTTGTAGCACGCATAAAAGAAGAAACCAATGGAAAGGGTATGCTGGCACATTTATGTTATAATTGGTACCAACTACTAAGATGCTTTTGCTTTTGTGTTACCACCACCTAGTGGTTTACCTATTCATACTTACCAAGTTTATATACAATATCACTATAATATGAAAATACCTCTACCAGGTGTTGATGTCATTCTGGACAATATCGGTGGATCTTACCTCCAGCGCAATCTGAACAGCTTGGCTGTTGATGGCAGACTTTTCATTATCGGTTTCATGGGAGGCGTTGTAACTGAAGTGAACCTGGGGGTTATGCTTGCCCGAAGATTGACCATACAAGGTTGGATGGTTCTATATATAGGCAACCACGTCTCTTTTAGATTTATGTGATTCTCGTTATGTTGTTCACAATCATATGTCAATGTTTGTTGTTTGCTTCTTTTTTACATGCTCGTGCTATGCCAAATCGTCATCACTAATTTTTTACATGGTTGAATTGCCATGATTTTGTGCAGCTGCTGGACTGCGGAACCGAAGCCTCGTTAATAAAGCCCAGATTGTAAGCGAGGTGGACAAAAATGTATGGCCAGCCATCGTGTCGGGCAAGGTGAAGCCGGTGGTTTACAAGACGTTCCCTTTATCTGAAGCATCTGAATCTCACAAGTTGATGGAATCGAGCTCCCACATCGGCAAGATACTACTGATTCCATGATTGGGTATGTAGTGGGGTCTGCTGTGACACTTTTTCTCGTTTGAACTATGTATGGATATTGTCTGATTTTACTGTATTGTAAGTTGGATCCTTAAGTGCTGATGGTTACAATAATTGTTCGAACTGGAGGTGTGATTTGGGTACATATAATTGCTTGAATGAAGCCCCTGGCTTAGTGTTCTTGACTATCATGGTCATTACTTTGGCATCAAATGACAAAGAGAACGATGATACATGATTTTGTTCACTAAGATTACTCGAGGTATTTAATAGGTCAATGGAACACTGGATATTTGATTGGACCAACTGTGAACAGAAATCGAACACACCTGAAACCTTACAGAATTTCACAGCAGGTGTTAAGACAGACAGTGGTCTTAATATGCTGTCTTTTGGCCCACCCTCTATAATCCGGCAGCGGGATGTTCAAGAAGAAACAAAGTTTTACACCAAAACATATTGTACATGAAATTGGAGATTAGGTACATGCATCCACCATATAATGTAAAAGCATATAATGATAAACCTAGATCCAGCAATCCAAGTTGTTTGATATTTTTTTCATAACAAGTGTGTTCTTTCTATTCATGAGAAATATAGAACCATACACTCCTCCGTGGCCATGATAAATCTAGATCCAACATACAGAGTTAACAGGGATTTTCTCCCCAGCTCCATTTCAAGAATCGAAACTACAGAGCAACGTAATGTTAGGGATATCGCTTATCGGTAACTTATCGATCGACCCAAGATAAGGGATAAATCGGCCAGTTTATCGGCACATCGGCCGGTTTATCGGCATGTCGGCAGATTTATCGGCCGATTTATCTTATCAGTTAGACACCGATAAGCGGTAAATCGGACGATAAATCGGAATATCGGAAAATATCTTGAACATTGCAACAGAGTACGAAAGCTACAAGTTCTGATAACAACTGCAAAGTAACACTAGAGTGAAGCTGTCCACATTAGAACAATTTTCCTACATGGCATAACTGAAACAAGAGACTAAAATTTCAGTCCCTAAAACTAGCCAGCACATACTGCACCGGCTTCCATTCCTTCTCTTCCACCAGTTCTCAGCGAGCAGGCTCCATCTTACGCAGCTTCTTCACATCACAACATGTATTGCTGCGTTCTCCTCATGATCCTTTTATTCACGAGAGCTTCCTAGTGTTGTGCCAAACTTATTCTGCTCTCTGCACAACGTTAAGCCGATCATTTTCCCTTGCCGATCATTTTCAGAAGCTCGATGAGAATTGGCGCATCCTCCTGTGGTCTGCGCTTGGTTTCTATCAATTTCAGGTTCTTGCACCAGAAAACATGTGTCGTCGAGGTACGGCCTTTTGAAGGTTGTTGCCCCCTCTTTGTTAGCGTCCAATTAGATTTAACCCAGCGCTCGGTCTAGTTTCAGACGTTTATGCGTACACGGCCCAACTACAAGAGGAGAGCCCATTCCATCCCAAAAGTCCGGACTGAAAGGAGGAGAAATCTCTCCCTTATAAGTTGGATGTGGCCTCCTCCCCAAGGCGCGGTGGGACTAAACTTGAGCAGCCCCCCAGGCAGGCATGGCAATGCTGGCTCTGATACCAAATGTTAGCGTCCACTCAGATTTAACCCAGCACTCGGTCTAGTTTCAGACGTTTATGCGCACACGGCCCAACTACAAGAGGAGAGCCCATTCTGATGCAGCGGAAGACATCAACACCAGAATCAGATCAAGAAATCTAAGAGGCGCACGTCAAGAACAGAGAAAAAAGGGAACTAGCAGCGCTGCTGCTGTGAGTTCTCTTTCTTCAGTAGTATCTCGTACATTGCGTTCTGTCCCCTCTAGAGACCAGGGGAATTACAAAAGAAACCACAAAGGAAGCCACACGGGCACTCTACAAACTAGTAGAAGAAAACTCTACAAAATGTACAGTGCTGACCAGCATATTTAAAAAATAAAAATAAAATAAACAGTGGTACCCCACATAACTGAAACTAGGTGCATCATTCTCCCTGGGCTGGAAAGAACTCGTCCTCGAGTTTAATTCTGAACTTCAGATGGCTCCTCCTGATACGGGACAAGATGCTTTACATTGAACACATTGGAAGTTCGTAGATGGCTAGGTAGCTCCAGCTTTTATGCATTGTTATTAATTCTCTTTATCACTTTGCATGGCCCAATCTTCCTGTGGCTTAATTTGTTGTACTCTCCAGCTGGAAAACGGTCTTTGGTGAGGACAGCCCATACCAAATCCCCTTCTTCAAACACAACCTGACGACAGTGTTGGTCAGCTGCAGCCTTGTATTTAGCATTGCTTTCATGTATTCGCTGCTGCACAAGCTTATGAATCGAGCTAATCTCCTCTGCCATATTCTCTGCCTTGCAGCTTTTCTTCCCAACAACAGGGGTCGGTGCTAACTCCAACGCTCCATTAGGGACTCTTCCATAGACTACCTCAAAGGGACACAACCCGGTTGATCGATTCGGTGTACGATTGAAGGTGAATTCAGCATGAGGTAGTATGGTGTCCCATTGTTTTGGTTTATCACCTACAAGAGCCCGTAACAATTTTCCTAAGCTTCGATTGACCACTTCTGTCTGGCCGTCTGTATGGGGATGATAAGCTCTGCTGAAATTCAGGCTAGTTCCCATTTGCCTCCACAGAGACCGCCAAAAATGAGACATGCATTTAGTATCTCGGTCAGAGGTAATGCTTCTTGGTATACCATGTAGCCGCACTACTTCTCGAAAGAATAATACTGAAATTTGGCTTGCATCAGATGTTTTCCTGCAGGCTATAAAGTGTGCCATTTTACTAAATCGATCAACCACAACGAAGATGGAGTCAACTCTATGTTGTGTTCGAGGAAGTCCCAGAATGAAGTCCATACTCACATCTATCCACGGTGCTTCTGGTACAGGTAATGGCATATATAAACCTGCATCAGTAGTTGTTCCTTTTGAAACTTGACATATATGGCATCTCTCTACAAATCTTTCCATGTCTCTTCGAGCATGAGGCCAAAAGTATTGTCGCAGAAGTAGTTGCACCGATTTGTCTTGACCACAATGGCCTTCTCTATGTATTTCCTTGATAATCAGATCGCGAACAGAGCATTCAGGAATGCAAAGTCGAACCCCTTTAAAAAGAAATCCATCATGTATAGTGTAATCCACTGATTGTTTGTTTTTGGCAGCTTCATAAATTTTGCTGAAATAAGGATCAGCGGGGTACAGCTCAGGAATATTGTCAAACCCAACTACCACAACTTTCATCATGTGAAGACATTGAGCTTTACGGCTCAGTGCATCAGCCACTCTGTTTTGGGCTCCAGATTTATGTTTGAGTACAGAATTGTACTCCTCCAGAAAATTTGCCCAACGAGCTTGTTTCTTGTTCAAATTAGGCTGACTGCGGATATATTTCAGAGCTTCATGATCGCTGTATAGAACAAACTCTTGATGCAGAAGATAATGCCTCCAGTGTTGCAACGTTCTAATCACTGCATATAGCTCAGTTTCATAGGTTGAATAGTGTAGCTGTGCACCAGTTAATTTCTCACTAAAGAAAGCCACTGGACGTGATTCCTGACTGAGAACAGCCCCAATTCCTGATCCTGAAGCATCACAGTCCACCTCAAATAACTTGTTAAAATCTGGCAATGCTAAACAATCTGCTGATGCAATCTTGGCTTTCATTTCTTCAAATGCTGCCAGTGCATCTCTTGTCATTACAAACACACCACTACGTTTCATACAGTCTGTAAATGGTGCCATGATGGTGCTAAAATTTCGAATGAACCTTCTATAGAAAGAAGCAAGTCCATGGAAACTGCGAGCTTCTGTTAGTGAGCATGGAGCTGGCCAACTGAGAATAGTTTCCACCTTGCTAGGATCTACCAGCAGCCCTTTTTCAGAAACAATAAAGCCTAGAAAATTAACAGAAGAAACCAGCAACTCACACTTGTTTGGATTAGCATACAACTGCTCGCGCCTCAAGGCAAGTAGCACTTCTCTTAAATGTTGCAGATGTTGCTCCAAGCTTCTACTATATATTAAAATATCATCAAAATATACCACAACAAACTTACCGATAAAAGGTTGTAAAACATGGTTCATTAACCGCATAAAAGTACTAGGAGCATTAGAGAGTCCAAAAGGCATTACCAGCCACTCATATAGACCATCCCTTGTCTTGAAGGCAGTTTTCCATTCATCACCTGGACGAATTCTCACTTGATGGTAGCCACTCTTTAGGTCAATTTTGGAGAATATCACAGCGCCTGCTAAATTGTCCAACATATCATCCAAGTGGGGAATAGGTGTAACAGCCCGAAAGTTGAAAACCTAAAAACCCGAGTAAAATTTCCACTTTTGTGTTGCATTGCATCATGGCATTCATCTTTAAATTGCTAAACAAATAAAATAATTGGTTTGGCACCATTTTAAAAACAAAATGCCAAACTTGCTAACAAATTTCAAATCAATGAGGACACTCAACTTGCAAAACAAAAGTACTTTGACAATTCATATTTGTCAAGGAAGTTCCAAAAGTTCCAAAGATAATTTTGACAAACTATTTTGATTTGTGAAATAAAATAAATTGAAAGAAACTCAAAATTGCCTGTGAGCAATTACTATTTTATTTACCTACCAAATGATTTTCAAATATTCTGGAAAAATTAGGGGAGCTTCATATTAATATAAAGAGCCTCCCCAAATTATTTCATAATTTTTGGAAGTGTTTAAGTTGCTCAACTAATTCAAATACAGCTGCTGGTTTTAAAAAGGATTTGAAAAAGGACACAGCTGTGATGGTTTTAAAACTTCCAGGGACCAAATTGTAAAATCTGCATCTCCTTCTCCCTCCCCCTGTAGCGACCGAGCTTCAGCTCGCGTCGCACCCGCGCGTCGCCGTGCCCCCACGCCCTCCTGCGGCTCGAGTGGCTAGGAGAGCACCACGGGCTGCTCTGCTCACTCCACCCCTCTCTTATCCTCTCCACCTGCTCCCTAGCTCCATCGTTTCTTCTCCCCACGAGCTCACCACCGAGCTGACCGTCGCCGACGCATCGCCGCCGCTACACGCATCCCCGCGCCAGTCCGAGCAGCTCAGAAGCTCCGTCGGGAACCCTTCTCCTTCCTCGCTGCCGGAATCGAGCCGGGGAGCCCGCGGACGCCCGGACCGTCGGGAACTCGCGTTCTTCTTCCTCAAGGCCGAGCTCGTCCGTCGCCGCAATTCACCGCCTCCGTTCGTCCCCGAGCTCGAACAACTACGCAGAGACCCTCTCGGTGAGCTACTGGTTCCGTCCCGGCTTTGAATTCCGCGCTGTGGTTACCGTCCGCTCGGTGACGAGTTTCTGTCCGCCATGGCTGCGATGGCGCCCGAGCTCTGCTCGATCTGCTGTTGTTCTGCTTGCTGTCTCAGGTCTTAGGCTATAAGATAGGTATCCTAACACAACCACAGCAGCATCCCACTGGCTAGCACCACCGATCACGCTCGCACGCCCGCGCGCTCGCGAGATCGAATCCCGCCGGCGCGGCGCCCCTTTTTTTTTCCTTTTTTCCTCGCGCTGAACGGCCGGTCGCAGAACCGGCCTAACCGGGCTGAGGTCCGTCTGCCTCTGGCCCATAGCCGGTCCAGGAGCCGGCCCATGCCGGGCTGAGAGCCGGTGGGCTCTGGAGCCAGGCCGGCCTCACAACCGGCTGAACCGGGCCACAAGCCGGGTTGTCTGTTTTTTTTTTCTGCTGCTTGTTTTTCCTTTTCCTCCTTGTTGCACACACCTCCCGCTACTCCCTCGCGCAATCAGAAACATCGAGCTCCGATGAATCTCTCGTTCCATCTCTCCCTCTCGAATCCGAGTAACTAAAAGTTGTTATGGTTGTTGAATCTAAAATATTTTAAATCATAAATTTTAAAAAGAGGAAATTTATAAAATTAATAACTTTTTACCCGGACATCAGAAAAATGTGTTCGAGGTACCAAAATGTTCAGAAAAATGCGAACTATCCAGAATCATTATCATCATGCATCATTGATCCCAATTACATAAATGTACTCCTAATAGTATTCAAATCACTAAGTTTAAATATGGGGTTTACTCTAAATAATGCTATAAATCTAGTGTGGACCCCATTTAAATTGTTGGTCTTGTTCAATGCTTTTATAGTTGCATTAAATTGTCATATCATCATTTTTGTATGCATTGCACAATTGCCATGTGTTGATTGTTGTCTTTGCTTTCCGGTGTTGTTTGCTCTCCGGTAGATCACGAGTCCGGAGTTGAACAACATTACTCCGACGAGCAGTTTGACTACTCCGCTCAACAAGGCAAGCGTAATCCCCCCTCTGAGCATATCTTATCCTATTTTCCGCAAGTATTTTCTCCACTATAATATTGCATGCGGTTCTAAATGTCTTTTGCTTGGATTAGAGTATCCTACTAGTTGCATTAGAATCCTGTTGCCATTACCTGTATCCTTCCTAATATCCATAGGATTGAAGTGTTGGCCTGAGTAATTATATCTGCTATGTATATGCTTAGCCATGCTTAGTGAATGCCGAGTGGTACTAGGGATGGTACATGCTGGAAACAGGTGTTGACTTGTGATAGTGATGTTGATGGTGGAGAATTGTGGTGATGGATAATAAAATGCTTAAAGGTGGGGATGAGAGGCCACATGGGATGTGGTGGGTTGTCTCGTTCTCGCCGCCTAAGTGCGAGTTCTAGCCTACGAGCCAAGTTGAGCGTGCTACCAGGCGTGGGCTATATGGAACCCCTATCGACCGACTAACTTGTGGCGGACTAGCCGAGGGTCCTCTAGTTTGGCTTGCCATTTGCGCGTGTGTTGAAATGGTGGCCAAGACGAAGATGAGGACTGTGGTGTTTAGGAAAATGAGTGGCCGTGGGGCGGGGTGTTGTGATCCTGGCAGTCCTGCCGCCACTGATGATCCTTGGTTAGTCTTAAGCGAGGTAAAGGTTGTAACCGATCCCACTCAGCCGGCTTTCCCCGGAAGAGAGCAAATGTACAGGCATGTACGGGCAATGAGCCGGACGGTACGCATGGATAAGAAGCTGGGAGGTCCCTCGCGGAACCTGGCGACTTTCACATTGTACACCCCTGCAGGGATAAATCTTTTCGAAAAGCCGTGTCCGCGGTTATGGACGACTTGGTGACGGATTCTGAGATCATAGAATAACTTTAACGGAATGATTAAAACCTGGGTACTATAGGTGCCATTCACGAATGCAAGGTTGACTTCCTCGAGGGTGATTCGGGGAGGTGCCTTTGATGAACAGGTACAATGGTTGATGATGGTGGTGGATGTTGAGAAATGTGTCTCAAGAGAAAAGAGTTACTTCCTACCCCTCTTTTAAAATACTCTGATTAGTCGATGCCATGGAGTCTTGTTTCAGTAAATAAAATCAGCTTTATGCAAAATAGCCATAAAACCTTGAAAAGCCTCATCGAGCTAAAGCTCTATATTTTAATCTTGCGAGTTCGTCGAACTCAACGTCTTTGCTTTGTTTCAGAGGAGGACTTCACCGACCTCGAAGGTGGGTTCTTTGTGGACGTCGACGAGTAGTCTGGGGTTCCCAGGTGGCAGCTTGGGACATCCCGGAACGGCTGGCGCAGGAGTGTTTATTTGCAGGCCTCTTAGGCCATATTTGGTTCTTGTTGTTTAGAACAACCTTTTGCGCTTCCGCTGGATGTATTGTTGGGTCAGTGACCTCTGTTTGTATTTTGCTATCTTTCTCTTTTATAAGAGTTGAACTATATGATTTCTGTCGTAGAGTCTGTGATGTGCCAGTTGTTCCACAAGTCTTGATCTCTCTATTATGCTTTGATAGTGTGTCTGGTGGTAACGGATAACCGGGGACACAGTATCACTGTATAACAGTCGGGTCGGGGCGCTACAATAGGAAAACGGTACTTGATCGTGATTTTGTTGATTGCCCGAGAGTCAACACACATACGCCATGAACCGTCCTTCTTTGGTGTTAAAAGTACAGGAACTGCACAAGGGCTTAGACTAGGCTGGATAAATCCTTTGTCCATTAATTCTCGCACTTGTCGGTTTAGCTCCTCATATTCTTTTGGGTTCATTCGGTAGGCTGGACGGTTTGGTAGGCTGGCACCTGGAATTAAATCAATGCGATGCTGGATACCTCGTAAAGGAGGTAATGCTGAAGGAAGTTCCTTAGGGAAGACATCGGAAAATTCCGTGAGTAGTTCTTGTGCCTCCTTAGGCATAGCAACTTCTTCCTTACATTTTGAGATGAATAACAAATATGCACCTCCTTCTTTGGCCTCATGTACAAACTGCTTATAAGATATCAGATTTGTGGTTCCAAATGTTTCGCCACCACTAGATTTAGCTATCTCATCCATGTTCACCGGATTTAGCACATACTTATTGCCATCCTTCATGATAGTGTATGTATGCTTTCGTCCATCATGTACAGCATGGCGGTCATACTGCCACGGTCTTCCCAGAATGAGATGACTCACGTCCATATCAACCACATCACACTCTACTTCATCATGAAGTTTATTACCAATGGAGAAAGAAACCAGACACTTAAATTGTACCCTTGACATCTTATCTGATTTGAACCACCTCATGTTGTATGGATTAGGATGTTTCACTTTCGGAAGCCCAAGTTTATTTACTGCTTCTTCAGAAATTGTGTTCTCCCAACTGCCATTGTCAATGATAACATGACATACCTTGCCTTTCATATTACAGCGAGTGTGAAATAAACTCCGCCTTCGCCAATCCTCAGTTTTCTTTGGTGGTGTTATCAAGGTACGTTCCATCACTAACATGTCCCCTGTATCTCCATCTAGTTCAACCCCTTCAACATCTTCATAATCATCATATACCGGATCATCTTGTTGGCCAGGTTCTTCATCTATTTCTGCCATCAATCCTTTACCATCGCGGCTGTTGTATTTTGGGCAATTTTTCAGCAGATGGTCAGGAGATCCACACTTAAAACAGTGGGCACTCCTTGTTGAATTCTTAGGAAGATCCGCTATCCCTCTAGACGGCCTTGCTTCTCTGCTATCCGTCGTCGGCCTTAAAGGTGTTGTAGTACTAGGCCGTGGCCGGGAAAAATTACTACTAGCACGTACAGGCCGCTGTTGTTGTTTCTCAATGGTGGCTACTCGCTGATATGCCTCAGACACAGTGAAATTTACATGCAAACATAACACATCTTGGATGGACTGACGTAAACCTCCAATATATCTTGCCACCAGTTGGCTTTTTGAATCACTCAAATTGTTGCGAGAGACCAATTGATAGAATTCATCTGTATATTCATCCACATTCCTGTTACCTTGTCTTAAATTTTGGAGCTGCCTAAACAATGATTCCTCGTAATTGAAGGGGAGAAATTCTCTCTGCATTTTTTCCTTCATTGCATTCCAGGAATCAATTTTTCGCTTGTGACGGACTTTGCGGCTCTGCTCCAAATTCTTCCACCAAACAGAGGCACGACCCTTCAGCCGCATTGCAACTGCAGGGACACGCTCTTCCTCTGGCACAGCTGCATATTCAAAGATGCGCTCGACCTCATCGAGCCAATCCACAAATTCCTCGGCCGAGAGTCCGCCTGAGAACTCCGGCAAATTAACTCTGAAGCAACGCCGTCTGCTGCTCTCAAGCTGGGCTGTAGCACGACCACGGTGATGTCGGTGTCTAGCACTGAATGGATTAACTTCAGGACGCCTCAGGGAGCTTACTGAAGAGCTATCACTGCTGTAGGAAGCTTCCTCGCTGCCCTGGTCTTCTGGCTCATCCCTCGGTCGCCCGTTAGCAGCGGATCGGGACATTTGCACTTGCATAGCCGCCATCTGCTGCTCCAGAGACTGAACTTGACGTCTCAACTCCTGATTCTGACCCATCAGATCTGCATCGATGTCCTGCATGTTCCGGTACCTGGGTAGAGCCCCGTCCCCGTACTCTTCATCCAGCTCCGCGGCATCAACTCGAGCCGCCGTCGGCCGACCAGCTCGGATCCGATTCCTCCGACCCGCCATGGACATGAACCAGGGCTCTGATACCAAACTGATGCAGCGGAAGACGGCAACACCAGAATCAGATCAAGAAATCTAAGAGGCGCACGTCAAGAACAGAGAAAGAGGGGAACTAGCAGCGCTGCTGCTGTGAGTTCTCTTTCTTCAGTAGTATCTCGTACATTGCGTTCTGTCCCCTCTAGAGACCAGGGGAATTACAAAAAAACCACAAAGGAAGCCACACGGGCACTCTAGAAACTAGTAGAAGAACACTCTACAAAATGTACAGTGCTGACCAGCATATTTAAAAAATAAAAATAAAATAAACAGTGGTACCCCACATAACTGAAACTAGCTGCATCACATTCCATCCCAAAAGTCCGGACTGAAAGGAGGAGGAATCTCTCCCTTATAAGTTGGACGTGGCCTCCTCCCCTAGGCGAGGTGGGACTAAACTTGAGCAGCCAACCCGGTCAACAGAGGGGTCCTCACATCCCATCCCCCTAGGAAGCCCCCCAGGCAGGCATGGCAATGCTGGCTCTGATACCAAATGTTAGCGTCCACTCAGATTTAACCCAGCACTCGGTCTAGTTTCAGACGTTTATGCGCACACGGCCCAACTATAAGAGGAGAGCCCATTACATCCCAAATGCCCGGACTGAAAGGAGGAGGAATCTCTCCCTTATAAGTTGGGTGTGGCCTCCTCCCCTAGGCGAGGTGGGACTAAACTTGACCAGCCAACCCGGTCAACAGAGGGGTCCGATCCTCACACTCTTCCTCCTCTTCTTCTTGGCCGGGACTGGAGAGCTATAAACTGTAGTTCATGTATGCACAGGGTTTAGTGCATGTCAGATTAATTCGAGATGCAAACCGGAAACAAGATACAGGACCAGCGGAGTATATACCTTGCAGTGGCGCAGTCCAAGATTCTGCAAATTGGGCGTGTTCCTGAGGATGCTTATCAACGCCTGGAACTTGAGTCCAACATCGCATCCTTCCAGGATCAGGGTCTTGAGGGTATGAAGCACCGGGAATTCCTGGGATTCTTCATCTAACAATGCCTGAAACGTACATGCAGTATGAGATCAGATTACCATGAAGCTACGTAGACCAGATCGATAAGTTGAGCTGTATGCGTATATCAAAGCGCATACCGTCGTCGTGAATCCGGCGAGATGTAGCTTGGCCACGTTTGGGAAGAGGGACAGGAAGCTGCGAATGGACTTCATGAACATGAGCTTGCGCTTGTTCTGCTCTCGCTGGTTCTCCCACGGAAAGCGGTGGCTCATGTCCGTGAGCCGGATCGACGCCTCCACGAGCGACACCAGCGGTTCTGGGTCGGCCTCTCTGGCGCCGCAGTTGTAGTTGTAGCAGGCATGGCGGCCGTCGTAGGGAATCTCGAGGCGCAGGTAGGAGAGGAGCGGGGCCGCTATCTTTAGGTGGGGGCAGCGGATGGCAAACCGGGGTAAGACGACGGTGAGGCTCCTGAGCGTGGGCGAGCTGACGAATCTGAGCAGATTCACCCCGTACCTCTCGACGTGGAGATCCTCGAGCGCCGGGCAGTGCCTGCCGAGGTCCTCCAGGAATCCGGCCGCCAGCTCGAGTGCTCGACGCCGACGAGGCGCAGCGTCGTCAGTCGCTGGGTGAAGCCGGGGGCGCACGAGCCCCTGAACGAAGAGTCCGGCTTCTGGGCGGAGCCGGAGTAGGAGAGGTGCGGCTGCCAGTCGAAGGTGCAGCCGCTGGCGCGAATGTCGACAGTGGCCGGGAACTGGAAGTGGCGGAGGCCACGGCGGATCCACCGGTCGTAGGTGGCGCGAGCGCGAGTGTGGTTGTAGTCGTCGCTGACCAGGTGGAGCCGGAATGCGTCGAGCCGCGTCTCCAGCGGGATAGACGTCAGCATGCCGTTGGTCGCCGGCGAACTCCCGCTCGTCGATGGCGACGCAGTGCACGTCGCGCTAGAGGCGCCTCCACCGCCGCGACAGCACGCTAGTCTGCACGGCCTGCCGCGAGCCGAGGGACGAGAGTATGCGGTGCAGGAGGCAGTCCGGCAGGTCGCCCAGCCGGTCGGCGGCGTCAACGCGGCGGCGGTTACTACTAGATTGCTCCATCGCAGGGCGGACTGATCTGCATCGCGTCCACTGTGGAGCTGCACGCGTTAGGGTTCAGGACGTGGGGCAAAGCCGCGCGCGGCAGGGCTTTGGTGCTCTCTCGTGTCTTGTCCGTCCACGGGCCAAGCGGCTTCACGTCAGTCTACATGTAGGTCTTGCGGGTTATGATCAGCCAATGCAGAGACTAAAAAAGAGACACTGTGTCATACTCCCTCCGTTTTTTAATATAAAATGTTTTATGTAAAACATCTTATATTAAAAAACGGAGGAGTAATAATTAGTGTACCTCTTGCCTCTTGGAACGCGGATTGATTTTTACCATGCGCTACGGCGCCCATGCACAATGGTAAAGAGATAATTGTACCTCTTGGCATAGGGCCGGAGCTGCACTCCGAGGGATCCCATGGTCCGACATCCAATTCTCTGCCACAACTTTCGGGGCCGGATCAGGGAGGTGGGACACTTCCTCCCACAGGTGGAGCCAACGTGGCATAGATACATAAAGGCCAGTTAGAGCATCTCCAGCGGGATGGAGGTGAGCAGTAGTTTTAGTAGTATTAGATTTAATAACTTTAGTCAAACTTTGTATATTTTCCTAAAAAATTGAATGAATTTCATTATGTTTCAAGTTAAAGACATATTCAAAAAACCCTATTGGCGCCATGAGTGAGGAGCGGCGCACCCAATAGCACGCGACGCGTCCGGACGACGCCAATAGCGTCCCCGCCGCTTCTGCCGGATAGGTTTTGGGCGCCACAAGTAGAGATTCTCTTATTTTTACTCTTTTAAACTTAATCTTGGTCCTACATTCAAGTACATTCTTTGTCTACAGTGTGTAGCTCTCATTGTGCATCTAGCATAGCCACGAGTTGTATTAGTTGATCTTCACGAATACTTCTATTACCGGCAGAATTAAGCCTGCTGAAACGCGCAGCTGGCGGGGCTCCGCACGGTAGGAGTAGTGTGTGGGTCGCTACGTAGCCCACTACTTTAATGTTAATATTAGTACTCCCTCCGATCCCAAATAATTGTCGCCGGTTCAGTTATGGAGTTGTACGTCCCACGTTGATTTTCCACGACAATTAAAACGGTCAGATGGTCTAGCTCAAATCCAGTAGTACATGTTTTGTCACACACTGTCATTGCTATTTTGGAAATATGTGCTCCTTGTGCTTATATGTCCCATGATTGTAGTAACTTAATTTCGATTTACTAGTAGCTTCATGCTTGAGTTTTTTTCTACTGCCAACATGCATCCGTGTTTCTTAACATTTGTAGTTGCATATGCTCCTGTTGGTTAAGTTTTTAGTTCAGTAGTTAACATGACAAATCATGCAAAGTCTCCACGCCCCTCACTTCTCAAGCAAATATGATAAATGAATATGTAAGCGATTAGTTGATAACAAAGCATTGCCGATAAACTCCTATACTACATCACTATCACTGGACATATTTCCGCCGATGTCTACTAACAAAATAGAATTGGAACTAGAGCTCAGATACACTCGGAGTTTGTGGTATTTAGAACTGGTGTGATGGTGCAGGGTGGAGTCCGAGAGGAAGACTCCATCTCGTCCTGACCACCACGGTGGTGTTTCTTCATTCAGAAATCCACTTTGAGGATGTATCCTGGTGGAGTCGCAAATCCTGATGCCTCCAAGTCCTCGGAGTATATGTGTTTCAACTGCATTGCAAAAGTAATTCCAACTAAGGAAACCCTTTTGTCTGTTGTTCGCATGAGATGTTGGTATGAACTTGGTGGTGACTGAGCTCTACTGCTTACTTGGTTCCGGTTATCAAGATGACTTCCTTATGAATTATGATATTGCTCCATCTCTCTTCTCACGTTTAAATATGATCACTAGTTCCCTAGTGCATTAATGTCACTGTAAGATGCAACTACCATGCGATGGATGTGCTATCATGGTGTTCCATCACAAAGCTGCAACTACCATGAGAAGGATATGCTATTCATGTACTGCTCAGAACACCCCTTCCACACACTCACACCAAAGTAGGTCTTTTCGATTGTACCATGAACCTTCATAGTGTAGTGCTCACAATTTTAAAGCATGTGCAATCGCCATGTCAAATCAATTCATCACTAATGAGTGTAGTAGATCTTTACGTCAGAGGATCATCATTTCATAACAGATCTACCTATCGTCTTTGTCTGAAGAATAAAAGGAAACAAGTTGTTAAAATAGTCATTAGGGAAACAAACGGTTCTGCCATGTCACTTGTGTGTAGTCAGTTGTTGACTTGCAATGCACCATCACCATGCATGTGCCTCACGATCTCGTGGGTTTTGTCGTCGGAGAACACGAAGGTGTTGGTTAAAGAGATTTGCACAAACTTGAGAAACATGGATAGACATGATCGGGCGTATAGAAGCAATTTATCCGCCTCACATTCTCTATGAACGCGCTTAGTGTAGACCGATCAGCATGCCCCGATAGAAACTTCTTATAATAGTGTTCAAACATAGGGCAGAGTGAATATGTAAACACGGTCATATTTTCGAGCGATCCCATGCCCCTTGGAAAGATAAAATATTCAAAAAATTAGTCGGGAAAGTCAATGGGTTGCTCCTACTGGGTTAGACCAATGTGGGGAGTAGCCACATGGGTCAATAGCCCACCTAAGGGCGGCCACCCTTTGCTTACCCCTCCCCCCCAAGCAAAAGGGGCGGGGGTGGGGCTTGTGGCCACCAAGGCGGCGAGTAGGGTTTGGGGGTGCGCCCCAACCCTAGACTGGCAGATCCATGTTCGGCCCACCAGTGTCGGCGGCGCAAGGGGGGAGGGCCTTCCCCTCCTCCTATGAAAGGAGAGGAACCCCTTCAACCTCTACACACAAGTTGGTTTGGGGTTTTTGAGTACATCCGCTTTAGCGTGTTGGTACGATTACTAGATCCTTCCCATAGCTTATACCTTCATACATAGATCTTGGTTATTACGTGTAATGCAAAAATTATAAATTCCTGCACGTAACCCAACATCATCTAGTAGTCGGATATCCTGATGCTTCCAAGTCCTGAAGATAGAGGCGGGGAAGCACGGACAATGCCATGATGACACATCCATCATGTGTGTTTGAATACATTGCTTCTGCCACCGCTGCATGCGAGGCAATCTGGCTCAATCGTCTCCTCGGCGAACTACTAAACGAGGAGCCACTCGCGCTAAAAGCGGTTGGTGGACAACAAATCGCCGATCTCTCTCTACAAGAGCCATGTGTTCCATGATCGTAGTAAGCACATCGCTACTTGTTTCCACTTCATCAGAGAATGTGTTGAGCAGGAGGAGCTTGAGGTCGACGACTACGTCAGCACAGAGGCACAACTTGCTGACATTCCGACGAAAGCTCTTGGGCGAGCCCGTTGAAGCCACGGAGAAAAATCAGGATGGTAGGAACAAACTAATGAAAAGATTAGGGAGGTGATTTGTTATGTTTTCTAATCTTGTCTGTCACATAGCTTAGATTAGTTAGTTGATTTCATGTTTAGTAGTCTGTCACGTGTCTGTTGCATCAGGTCTCGATTTCCCTTTTGCATCGTAGTATCGTGGTTCTGCATGATCGGGCCTCGTGGGATGACGCGAGTCAACCGGATCGTGGCTTAGAGGTAGGATCCCTACCGGCCACACTTTCCCATTGATCAATGAATAAAGGAGAGAAGAAACAAAATCTTGAGAGTTCTTTGTTCTGTCCACCTCACGTAGGTTCGTGTTGCGTTTCAGGTTCAGAGCTGGCAATGTGAGCTATGCATAGACATTGTATCTTAATTTTTTACTATATTGTATTTGCATACTTCTGATTATTTGATGGTCAAGATGGTCATGGTTATTTGGTCAGATGCTCTTAAGCATGATTGACATCAAATGATTATGCATGATTTTGTTCGCTGGGCAAACAAAAACCGAACACAGCTGATGTATCACCAGAAAATTGAATTTTATTTTCTGAAGCATACAGGGAAGTTTTTATAGTCCAAATGTTGCATCCACCATATCTTTATCGGAAAAAAATGCATCCACCATATATATTGCAAAACCATACTGTATACACTACTCTGTGGCTACGATAAATCAATATCCAACATTCCAAGTTGTTTGATCTTTTGATAACAGGAGGGTTCTTTCTTTCTATTCTTCAGATCTTCCTAGTATGGTGGTCGATTTCTTGACCCTCTGCCACTGCGCTGGATGCATTCCCGCGGAGATTATTGACAGAGCGTCGACGAGCTCTGTCGCATCGTCCTGTCTGTTCTCGATTTCTATCGATTTGAGTTTCTTGCACCAGAAAACAGGTTGTGTCGTCGATTTACGGCCTTTTGAATGTTGTTGCCCCAGCCTCACCCTACTCTTCTTGGCCGGGCGAGCTAGGAACTGCAGTTCATGCAAGTACAAGGCTCAGAGCAAGTCAGATTACAGAGGCAAACCAAACCCGAAATGAAGGTAATTATGCATATGCCTATTAATTACCGTGCATCGGTGCAATCCAAGCTTCTCCAGGTTGGGTGTGCTCCGCAGGATGCTTGACAACGCCTGAAACTTGAGTCCAACATCACATTCTTCCAGGAGCAGGTTATTCAAGCTATGTAGCACCGGGAATTCCTGGGGTTCTGCCTCTAGCAATGCCTGGAAAATCTTACAATGAAGACCAGACAGATGTAATCAACAGCGTGAGTCGAACGGGGCGTATTTATGTACCGTCGTCGTGAATCCGGCCAGATGTAGTTTGGTCACGTTGGGGAGGAGCGCGAGGAAGCCGCGCATGGATTTCAAGAACTCGAGCTTGCGCTTCTTCCGCGCTCGCTGGTTCCGCTGCCAGTGGAGGGCCGTCTCCGTAAGCCGGATCGACGCTTCGGCCAGTGACGCCAGCGGTTCTGGCCCAGGCGTGGCCTTTCCGGCGCGGCAGTAGCAGTCCTCACCGTCGTAACGGGTTTCGAGGCGCAGGAAGGCGAGGCGGGGAGCGACGATCCTTAGGTGGGCGCAGGGGCGTGAGCGCCGGGGTTCGACGATGGCGAGACTCCTGAGCGTGGGCGAGGCCACAGCAGTGAGCTTGTCCATCAAGCACGACTCGACGTGGAGCTCCTCGAGCACCGGGCAGTGCCTGCCGAGGTCCTCCACAAAGCCGGCCGTCAGGTCGACGCCGACGAGGCGCAGCGTCGTTAGTCGCCGGGTGAAGCCACTGGCGCACAAGCCGGCGGCCGACAAGTCCGGGGGGCTGTCGGGGTCGGGGTCCGCGTAGGAGTAGGAGCGGTGTGGCCGCCATCGGACGAAGCAGCTGGGGACGGCGTGTATGTCGACGACAGCCGGGAAGCGGCTGAGGCCGCGGCGGATCCACCGGTCATAGGTGGCATATCTGCAATCGATGCTGGGGCCGCCGGTGACCATGTGCAGGCGGAAGGCGTCGAGCTGCGTCTTGGGCGGGATCGACGTAAGCAGGCGGTCGGCGAAGTCCTCGAAGCGCTCCCATTGGTCGCCGGCGAACTCCCGCTCATCGACGGTGGCGCATGGCACGTCACGCCAGAGGTGCCTCCACCGCCGCGACAGAACGCTCGTCTGCACGGCCTGCCGTGACCCAAGGGACGAGATTATGCCGTGCAAGAGACAGTCCGGCAGGTCGCCCAGCCGGTCGGGGGCGTCGACTCGGCGGCGCTTACTGGAGTCCATGCCGACCTGATCCTGATCGTGTTGTCGCACTCGATTCAGGGCGGCAGCCGCTGGGTTCATATGGAAGGGAGAGCCGGAGAGGCCTATCCGCCTATGTATCCGTCACCG
Organism: Poa pratensis; assembly: GCA_947311845.1. Taxonomy (NCBI): domain Eukaryota; kingdom Viridiplantae; phylum Streptophyta; class Magnoliopsida; order Poales; family Poaceae; genus Poa; species Poa pratensis. Next base: position 28,716,447 of record CAMZMU010000111.1, read on the forward strand.
TCCAGGAGTCGAATACATACCCCTCTTGGGACGCATCCCTTTATTTCCCGCCATTTTACAGCTTACGGTAGTATTTTGCCTGTGCTGAAATACGACAGTATTTCGAACCGGGCTATCACTAATTGTTGCGTTAATTTTTCCGGCAAATTCGACCAGGAAACGAGCGACTAGGTATTCTAAAACTGCAAATCAACTACGTTTAATATTGGATTTTTTTTTTTGATTTTTCACGGGGGGGGGGGGGCAGATCAACCAAGCATCTGCAGCAGTTTTCCTTGTTGGAAGGGCATCATGAAGGTTAAATGATTTATATATGGAAGGTAGGGGACTGAAATTAGAGAATGGTTACCTGGTACGGTTTTGGAAAGATCCCTGGTTGGACAATACTCGTCTGATGGATTCTTACCCTGTCCTTCTTGATATATGTCAGCTGCAGGATGGAACCTATAAACAGTATGTTGATAGAAACCCGAGTGTTCCTTTTAGGAGAAGGTTGTATCAGGCACTACAAGATCAGTGGTTCTTTCTGAGGTTAAGGATAAGGTGTTCTGGAAGTTGAATACTAATAAGAAATTTACAACCGAATCTGTGTACAATTTCCTGGAAAAACCTTTGAGCGGTCCGAACTATAAATGGATTTGGAAATCCAAGATTCCTCTCAAAATAAATTTTTTATGTGGCAATTGATGTATAATGCAATTTTGACCAGAGACAACATGAAAAAACGTAAATGGTTGGGGAATCCGGCGTGCTCTTTTTGCAAGGAAAAGGAGAGCAGAGATCATCTTATGTTTGGCTGTGCTGCTGCTAAAGTTGTGTGGGGGTGTATTGGGAATGTCCTGGGAACAAAAACTTGTCCTCGTTCGGTTTGGCAATGTTTTTCCTGGTTTCATCGGTTTTGGTCGGGGGGACAGAAGTATTTTACCTTACTTTTATCGGCAGTTTGCTGGGCTTTATGGTCAATAAGGAACAAGATAACCTTTGAGAACTTTATGCTTTGGTCACCTGTGTCTATTGTGTTCAATGTGTGTGCTTTGTTGAAACATTGGGCAGGTCTCTACGGAAAGGAGGACAAGGAAGCTATCAAGACGGGGGCAGACCAGTTGGCGCTGAGCACTATGGAGCTGACGAGGAAGACCCATAAGGCGGCTCGCCTCAACCCTACCATCTTGATGATCACCAATGGATGAGGTCCTGGCGTTTCGTGTTTAGGTGCTGGTGGTTGCCTGCTTTAGTTGTTTGGTACTCTATGTCGCTCTGTTGGTTTGATGAACTGTTTAGTTTTGCTGTAATAAGATGGCAACAGGTTTTTGCCCCACAGGTTAACTCGAGATCGAATTTTCTCAGTGGGTTTCCTGTTGCTGTCCCAGCTCGCTATCCCCTTTTTCGTTTCCTTTCGCAAAACTGTGCTGTAATGAGTTTCGAAACCAAAACTTTGTATTTCCGTTAAGCAATTAATGGAAATGGGATAACCCGGTTGGAAAATCTGTAGCAGTTTTCAGTGCCTGTGGCAAACGGGCACGCCAAAGGTGCACGTCCGCGCAGCACATGGCGATGAGATGGGGAAGGCAGGGGTTCTCCTCTCTGAAGACCACAGCGTTCCTGTGTTTCCACAGGTTCCAAAGGCAGAGCAGGAAGAAGGTGGACGCCGTGTCGCGAGGAACGGCAGCCAGGGCGCCATACTCCGGAAGCCGCCGGACGTCGGCGTCGGCAGGGAAGATGAAGCCGATTTTTCTCCAGAACCGGCGAGCAAAGGGGTACTCGAGGAAGATGTGGTTGGCACTCTCGAGTGAGGCGTTGCAGATTGGGTAGCCAGCTTCCTCAGCGGTGAGGATGCATTTCTGCAGCAGGGCCTGTCTCGACAGAACGCGCGCCTTGACGAGCAGCCACGCAAAAAACTGGACCTTCGAGGAGGCGTCGTTTTCCCACACAAAATGCGCGGCGGGATCCTCGACGCCACCCCATGTCATGAGTGCGTAGAGGGCGCCAGAGGGCTTCTTGCGGCGGGACAGTGTGCGGACGTCGCACCCCGCGACGAGCTCCTTGTCGCGCAGCACAGCAAGCAGCTCACGCCGCTGCCGCTCGGCGACCGTGGTCAGCCGCGGCGCAAGGGATCTTGCAAGGTCGCGCAGCAGCACGCGTCGGACAGTGGCGTTGCAGTCCAGCGCGTGGGAGAACAGGGCCGGCCAGCGCGCCGCGAACGGCACGGCACCCGTCCAACCAGAACACGGTTCTGCTCCCATCCCGGACCGCTACCGTCGTGATGTTTCTGTAGAGGGGCATGAGAGCGGCAAGGCGCCCAATGGTGGCCGGCAGATGAGCTCCCCACGATGGAGCCCCATGCCCAGGTCGGCCAGGGAGCATTGTTGTCGGCATGGAGGCGGTGAACCAGCTTCATTTGCAGACACGTGTTCTTCGTGGCGAGGCACTTGATCCCAAGCCCACCTTCGTTCTTTGGGCGGCAGACGGCATCCCAAGCGACGAGGCACTTTGCCCCGGATGCTCGCCCTTGGATGTTCCAAAGGAAAGCGCGGCGGAGACAGTGAAGCAAGCGGGGCAGGCGTGTACATACTACATGGGACTATAGGAGGCTCCACCTCTAGATTTCGCTTTCCTAAAAAAAACTCTAGGGCAGTTTTCCTAATGCAACGGAGAACAACCCATGCAATTACCAGTGCAACAAGAATCACGATGCAATCCAATATTATTTTTTGACGAACCTCGTCAAGAGGGCGGGGAGCTCCCGCATTGCATTTAAGAAGAAGAGTTGGTCCAGTTAATAGGGAAACCGGACCAAAAAACCACACAACACACGGTTAATTTAAGGAAAACCGGCAAAAACCCAAAAATACCCTATAACTAATCAGGGCACATCATCTGAGCCTGACACAAGAGTTCCAAGGCCCAAGGCCAACTGAAACCCCTTGTGCTCAGCCAGACCAGGCACCGCAGCCACAGGAGCACTCACGCGACAAGAGCAAAACTTGCACCTAGCCTTAATGAAACAGGAATTATACATTAACCTGGATCAACTCACAAACTGCCTGCATTGTCAACGGCGTGACAGGCAATCCAATATTCTGAGACTTAGCTAAATCTTTAGTGACCGAGAATTCGCAAAACCGTAGCAAAATAATGAAACCAATGAGGCCGATAATTGAAAGGATAGATGTAATACGATGAATGACCAGGAAAATAAAATATGTAAGGCGTATATTTTTTCTTACAAGTCACTGGATGTTAACTTTGACTAATGTTATAGGGAAAACTATTGTAAACTATTTTAATTATAAAACTATATAGATATAATATAAAAATAAATATCATTATTTGTTTAACGATATTGAAGTGATATAGTAGATGTTCATCTTTTATATATAACTTTAGTCATATTTACAGTACTTGATATTGACTAAAATTTATACATTCCGAGGACATACCTATGAAGAAAAGCCATGGTTGCGATGCCGCAGCTGCTTAGGCAGCAACATACACGTTTAGTTTCATTTAGGGCATGTTTGGTAGCCTACAGGAAAGCACACCAGACCTGCTTGATGCAAAATCCTGATGTTTGGATAACTAACTCTTGGGCCAGGCCAACAATCTAATTAAGACACCTCAGGACCAGGGCCGCTGGAATAACTTCTAATCAAGGCAAAATCCTGATGTTTGGATAACTACATTGACGTTTTTGTCGAGCTAGGTTTCCAGTTCTACATCCTGATACTGATACGTGAGGTCGATTCCGCTCAGTCTACTTAATCTAATAAAGTTCACCTCATGACTTCTAATCATTGCAATAGTGGTTCAATACAAAATAAGCTCTAAACCAACAAAAAAAATGCGGACCGATGACGTGTATCCATTCCTGCAATCAGTTTCAACTTAAGGTAACCATTAATTTTCAATTTCGTGTTCATGTTTGAAATTTGTAGGTGAATCCTAGAATTGATCGCACACAGTCGACCCCTTAAAATTTTCTTTGAGGAGTTGTTTCACCTCGTCATTTCACACAACATGTTGTAAGTTTTTCATTCATGTGGTTGCTCAAGGTGTCCATGTTTGTAGCTCATCATGAGGTCTACGTGATCCCGAGTTTCGTTAACCTGAGCATGTCAATTTTGTGCTCAAGTTTGGATTGTTGTAGCACAATTTCGTGAAATTGATCATATACGGTTGACCGTTTGAAATTTTCTTTGAAGATTAGATTCACCTTACCGTTTCACACAAACGTTTTATTGTAAGTTCCTCTTTTTGCTAATCATAAGCGAGTCTATCTGTATCTATCTGCTATATTGTTAAATGTTTATGTGTGAGATAAGTTCACCATGTGGATAAGAGTTTAGAGCACCATCTGTGGAGCATGTAATAAAAATCCAATGTTAGCGTTTCTGCTTAGACTGTTTGAAGTGTATGTGAGTAACCAAACAATGCGCACAACCAGACTCTAGAGAGCCTAGTTTCAAGGAGCCAAAAAGAGCTGCAGGCTACAAATCACGCCCCTAGCTGTTGTGCCTTTTGGTCCCTTTTTGTAACATTGCAGATACTTGGCGCGTGCACCCTTGCCCTGTTGATCCTGTTACAACCAACTGTGTAATCTTGATGTGCCCGAAACCTCTCCGTGACACAAGGAAAAAACATACTGTCAGCGAGACGTCTGCTTCGTCGGATGCTCCCTTGACAATCTCTTCCGGTGATGCGGCTTGCAATCCAAAAACTTGTGCCTAACAATTTATAGACTTGGAATTTCTCATGCCATCGAACTAGTCAGAGAAAGGAATGTGTCCTTCACTGGATGATATCTTGTTCTAGTCTGAACCAACTAACTTATCTGCAACTGACTTTTTTGTTCATTACCAGCCAATCAGTTCTTCATACGTACATATTCCTATATACATGAAGAACACAAGCATAAGAAACAATGGAATGTTCCAAGTCTAGGCCAACCTCTGTCACTGTCTAGTTGACACTGACAGAAAATCACAGGTGCAGGCAGGGCCCTGGGTGCAGGACAGGACCAGTATCATGATAATCAATCTGCCTATCGATCACAGAGAAGAAAGAAGATGAATGCATGGATAGAAGAAGAAACATTATAACTCACAACATAATCTGAAAGAAGAAGATTGCTGCTGCAAATCTGTTTCATGACTGGGATGAACACATCCAAAGTGTGTGCCTTTTGTCTACGGATTAAAATTTCCACTTCCCCTAATCACCAGATTTGTCACACGATTAACTAGCAACAGTCACTACTACAAACCATACCCAAGAAGAACAAGATTGATTAGGAGATAATCAATCAATCAAGCATCCCTAGGATCCACCTCTGGCAGCTCGGCCACCCTCACCATGCTCTGCTCCACGACACCGTTGCCCCTCTTGCAGGACAGCGCGCCGAGACCGAGCCTGGCCCACGCGAAGCGCCTCCGGCCCTTGGCGGCTTTCTTCCCGTCACCGCGGCCGCCGCCGGTGCTCTTGGTGCAGGCCAGATACGCCGCCAGGAAGGGGTCGTCCTCCGGCCGGACGGCACGCGAGACGCACCTCGTTGACGTCCGGCCCGGCGGCGGCGGCACGGACAGCCGCCGCGCCAGCGCCGGCGCCTTCTTCCCGCTGTCTGGCACGCTGCAAGGTTTGACGGCCGGATCGTACTCCCATGGTAAGACCACGGTGGCCGGCTTCGCCGCCTCCCTCGGGCTCCCCGGCGTGCCACGCGCACCCACGGCCGGCCCCGAGACCGGCCGCTTCAGCACGCCCTGCTCGTTCTCCCACGAGAAAGGTACGGCCGGCACGGGCGGTAAGGCTTCTTCTTGCCCCATATCTTGTAAGAACAAAGATACCAGCTATAGCTAGAGCCAACTAATCAACCCCGGCCTGTCAATGGTTTCTTGCTAGCTAGCTTCTCCGACTGTGCTTCTTGCCTTCTTGGTGTGACAAAGAAGACGACGACTAAGAAGGTGGTTGGTCTTGAGGAAGTGGACGGGAGGGGAGAGGGCAAAAAATGGATGGATCATCAGGCATCATGCGTCCATACATGCCAAACATGTGCATGGACAAATGGAGTTTAGGAGTAGTGGATATTATGCTCCATGGACGGTTATGGTTTTGATTATAGGAGTGGCTAATTACGCAGGGGCGGCCGGCCAAACGGATGATATTGTATATGTGGACGTGGAGGGAGGCAAATGGTTTGTAGTTTTGTACGTGTAACCATATTCTATTCTTGTACGCATTTACTACTCCCTCCGTTTCTTAATATAATGTTTTAGATTTTGTCCACATTCACATGTATCTAAATGTACAAATGTATGTGGACATGTTTTAATATATATGTACACTCATTTGGGTTTGCACCTAGCCAACATCCGAGTTAGTTAGAACATCTTATATTGTGAAACGGAGGGAGTAGAAATTAATATCGTACAGATTAACACTACAATTTGTGGGTATTGGTATGAAAAGTCCATTTTTTTTAGGAAAATACTATACAAAGGGCAAGGGAATCGATTAGCATATGGGCAAGGCATATTTGTTGGGGGTAGAGGTGGACTTCAATTTCTATAGTGATGGCTTGACCATGCATATTTCTTTTCTTTTTTTGAAAAGAATGTTGTTGGAGAAGCCCCTACAGCGGATTTTGTTTTTTTAATGTCTACATAGTAAAAACCTAAAATCTACGTCAGTGGGAATTTAAGCTTGGGTGACTGGTTGTAAATCCACTTCCCTTACCAACTGAATTGGGTTCTGTCTTCTAGTTCTCTTTTTCCAACAATCAAAAAAATAAAAATATATACAAATTTTTAGCATAATATATTGATTTAAAATTTGATTTAGCATAAAAAATGGGTAAACCATTGTATCTAGAACTAAATGATGGACTATTTGGATTAGTTTAATTGCAAAAGGATATGCACATGCATATGTATGTTTGGCTATTTAATTCCTTTATTCAATCTATATTATGTAGACTTCCATTGCAACTGAAGTTGATCTAGTAATTGAGTAATAACGATTGTGCTAAGTTACAAAGCAAGAGTCAGAACACGGTCCATGACTTAACCATGTGTCCAAGTTGTTCGCATACTAGCTTGTGGAGCTTTGCTACCGATAGTTTGGTTGCAGAGTTGGTACAACGGTTGCAAGGACTAATGAATTTCATTGGAACCTACTCAAGAACGGGAAATTGTTGGTCGATTCTGTGTGTGGAGCCATTGTGCATCAAGATGGTCTAGTTGATAAAAATAAGAAAATATGAAAAATGAAGCCACCACTAAAAGTTAAAATCTTTGCATGAAACCTTAGGAAAAGAGTAATAGTTACTAATGATAACCTTGTAAAACGCAACTGACATGGAGTACAACATGTGTATTTTATCAAGCTGAGATAATAAAAAACTTATTCTATATGGCCAGTCATTCATATAGTTTCTAATTTGTACCCCCAAGTAGCGTTGCCAACATTTTTAGCAACTGGTTACATGGTATTGACCATAAGTATAGAATTCTTCTTAGCGTGGGGGAGCTAGCCCTAATGTGGTCGCTTTATATATATAGAAATGACAGGGTTTTATAAGGTAAGAATGGTTCTTCAATGCAAGTCATCTAGCGGTCTACACATATGATTCGTTTATGGTCATCGCTAAACGCGTGGAGTTTCGTGACCTCTTCATGGAGGTGTCTACGTGGTTGGAGGACACGATCAGCTTTTTTAGTGATCTTCAGATTGGCACTACAATTTCTTAGGCTTCCTACGAGCTCTCTTTGATCCTTGTAATTTTCATTTTTCTCTTCTTTTGAATTATTTGGCTGTGTGCATCGTTGTTATGTAGATGCCGAGTGTAACCTGCTATGTATCTTCTGCATGCTGAGTAATAAAATGCCCATTATCAAAGGAGAGTGGAGTTAACCCTTTTTCACATCTGAAGCTTACAAACAATTTAAATTAAACCATATTTCTCCCATACATGTCCCTTTTTTCATTTCGTTGTTATGCTTTTAGTTTACGAGTTAACATGAAAAATCATGCATATGTAAGTGAATAGTTAACAACAAAGCGTTGCCGATAAACTCCTACACCACATCACTGGACGTATCCCCTACTTGCCATGCATTGTCTATTAACATAATAGAATCGGAGCATCATCTCTGAATCCGTCAGAGTTGGTAGTAATTAGAACTAGCGTGATAGTACATGGCCAAGTCATTGAAGTACAATCCATCTCGTGCTGACCACCATGGCGGTGTTGCATTGTTTAGGAATCCATTTCGAGTATTAAGTATGGTGGAGTCGCATATGCCGATGCTTCCAAGGAAGTATATGTGTTTCAACTGCATTGCAAAAGCACTTCCAACTAAGAAAACAACTTTTGTTGGTTACTCGCATGATGTGTTGATATGAACTTTGTGGTGACTAAGCTCTACTCCTTACTTGGTTCATGTTATCAAGATGACTTCCTTATGGATTGTGATATTTCGCCATCTCTCTTCTCACTCTTAAATATGATCACTAGTTCACCACTACATTAATGTTACCGTAAGATGCATCTACCATGCGACGGATATTATCATGTTGTACAAGTTATTCACATACTAGCTTGTACAGCTTTTCTACCGACAGTTTGGTTGCAGAGTTGGCACAACTGTTGCAAGGACCAACGAATTTCGTTGGAAAATTTGTTGGTCGATTCTATGTATGGAGGCATTGTGCGTCAAGATGGGCCAGTTGATAATATGGAAAATGAAGGCACCACTAAAAGTTAAAATATTTGCATGAAACCTTCGAAAAAGAGTAGTTCTTACTAATGATAACCTTGTAAAATGCAACTGACATGGAAAGTACAAAATGTGTATTTTGTCATCAAGATGAGAAAATTAAACACTTATTCTTTTGATGCAAGTTTACCCGCTCTATATGGTCATTCATTCAAATAGTTTCTAATTTGTACCCGCCAATTATAGTTGCCAACATTTTTAGCAACTGGTTACATGGTATTGACCATAAGTATAGAGTTATTCTTAGTGTGGGGGCGCTACCCGTAATATGGTTGCTTGGCTTTGTAGAAATGACAAGATTTTTTAAGGTAAGGACATTTAACTAATGCAAGTCATCTAGCGGTGTACACATATAATTCGTTTATGGTCATCGCTAAACGCGTGGAGTTTCGTGACCTCTTCATGGAGGTGTCTACATGGTTGGAGGACAAGGTGAGGTTTTTTTAGTGATCTTCCGACTGACACTACAATTTCTTAGGCGTCCTACGAGCTCTCTTTGATCCTTGTAATCGCTGTTTTTTTTCCTCATTTTGAATTTTTTGGCTGTGAGCATCGTTGTTATGTAGAGGCCGAGTGTAACCTACTATGTAGCTCTTGGATATTGAGTAATAAAATGCCTACTACCAAAAGGTGAGCTCTCAATCACTCGGAGTTGGTGGTAATCAAAACTAGCTTGATGGTATAGGGCAGAGTCCCATAAGAAGAGTACACCTCGTGCTGACCACCACAGTGGTGTTGCTTTGTTCGGAAATCCAGTTTGATGATCCAGTTCAGTGGAGTCACATATCCTGATGCTTCCAAGTCCTAGGGAGTGTGTGTGCTTCAACTGCATTGCAAAAGCAATTCCAACTAAGGAAACAACTTTTGTAGGTTACTCACATGATGTGTTGATATGAACTTGGTGGTGACGGAGCTTTACTCCTTACTTAGTTAAGGTATCAATATGACTTTCTTATGAGTTATGATATTGCTCCATCTCTTCTCACTCTTAAATATGATCACTAGTTCACCAGTACATTAATGTTATCGTAAGATGCAACTACCATGCGAGGGATATTATCATGGTGTTCAATATTACCACAAAGAACACATGGGGTAGGTCTTTTGGCTAATGTTTCGATTGTATCATGAACCTTCATGGTTTAGTTTATTTACTTGGTCACAATTTGAAAGCATTTGCATTCGCCATATCAAATCAAATCATCACTAACATGCATAGTAGATCTTCAGCTCATAGGATCATCGTTTTGTAAAAGCTCTATTTGTCAGATGAGGAAAAGGAAACAAGTAGTAAAATAACCATCAGGGAATTAGCCATGTGTCCAAGTTCTTCTCATACTAGCTTGTAGAGCTTTGCTACCGATAGTTTGGTTGTAGTGTTGGTACAGCTGTTACAAGGGGCCAACGAATTTCTTTGGAACTACTCACGAATGGGATATTCTTGGTGGATTCTATGTATTGAGCCATTCTCCATCAACATGGGCCAGTTGATAATAACAAGAAAATATGGGAAATGAAGGCACCACTAAAAGTTAAAATATTTGCATGACACCTTAGAAAATAATAATTCTTACTAAGGATAACCTTGTAAAATGCAACTGACATGGAAAGTACAAAATGTGTATTCTGTCATCAAGATGATACAGTTAAACACTTATCCTTTCGATGCAAGTTTGTCCACTCTATAGGGTCAGTCAATCAGATAGTTTCTAATTTGTACCCGCCAAGTAGTGTTGCCAACATTTTTGGCGACTGGTTACATGGTATTGACCATAAGTATAGAGTTCTTCTTAGTGTGTGGGCTCTAGCCGTAATATGGTCGCTTTGTTATGTAGAAGTGACAAGGTTATTGAAGGTAAGAACGTTTATCGAATGCAAGTCATCTACCTTGTACACATATAATTTGTTTATGGTCGTCGCTAAACGCGTGGAGTTTCGTGACCTCTTCATGAGCTGTCTACATGGTTGGAGGACACGGTGAGGTTTTTTAGTGATCTTTGGATTGACACTACAGTTTTTAGGCGCCCTAGATCTCTTTTAACCTTGTAACCGCCATTTTATTTTTCTTCATTTGAATTGTTGTGATATGAGCATTGTTGTTACGCAGAGGCCGAGTGTAAGCTAATATGTATCTTCTTGATGCTGAGTAATAAAATGCCCATTATCAAAAGGAGAGAGTGGAGTTAAACCTTTTTTCATATCCAAAGCTTCCAAACGATTTAAATTAAACCATATTTCTCCCATACATTTCCAAGTTTTTTCACGTTACTTACTGCCATGCTTATGAATTTTAAAAGAATTCTCACACAAATTTTATGAATGTGTCTATAGGAGAAGGAAGTAAAAGAACTATTTCTGCAAAGTCTTGAAGATTGTTTCTCGTGCTTCATATGTGGTTTTACCACATGTTGGTCCATGAACTTGTGATACGTGTTGTGCAATCTTGCAACTTGACTTGTTTTTATCGAAAAGGAGGTTCAAACCCGCGGCCTCTACATCAAAATGATTCACACCAACTTTTTTTTATTATATTGTTCAATAAAAATTGACAAACCGAATAAATCGATCCACCCAAAGTCACATTCCTAGCGACAAAAGATGGTACACCTACAAACTGGATAATGGGGTGGCCATGATTGGGGCATTGTGGCCTGACCTCTCACCTACACACGTCATTTGTTTCTGGTTCCCCGCCACCGGCTCCTAGAGAGGACGCGGGATCGCCTACACTCTACTCGTACATAGATTTATTTTTTATTTATCCAAATTTGAAAAGCAGATTTATTTTTTATTTATCAAAATTTGAAAAGCAAGTTACTGTGTGATGATGAAATTAACTTGTCTATGTGCACATTTGATTACAAGCTTCTTTCTTCAGCTGTCTGAGTGTGAGTGTGCTGCCACACACGTCAATCATGATAATGAAAACTAGTGAAGTGTTCAGTAAGCTACTAAGCTAGCACTGTAATTTAAGTTTAGACAGACCTCGCCGGCCGGCCGGCCGGAATTCACGAAGAAAGGAAGAAGGCGCCAACAGCAGTCGCATATCCTTACTCCATATCTTCCCTCAACAGACATCCCAATTTACACGTACTGCACTCGATCTTATCTATACCAGTTCATCCTGATCGATCGCACATGGAAATATACACTGGAGCTCGATCGGATCACTCATGGATCAGGTTACCGTCGACGATGGCGGCGAGTCGCCGGTGGTGTGCCGAGGGAGGCATCAGCATTTTTTTCGACAAAAGACCAAGCTCCCAATTTCATTTCTGGAATTGATGACATACACATAGTTTCAGATTCCATAGCGGGCACAGCACTCCCAGCTATGCACGCTACAGCCGGTGATCGCTCTACTAAAAGCACTCCAAGTTGGCAACAACAGGCCTACTTCTGCCAGCAAATCAACAAAACCAGATTACATGAAACTAGGGAACAAGAGAACCCATGAACTTTTAACTACCAAAACAGATACTAGAACAGCTACCAAACACCACTAGCCGAAAACGGAAAGTTTCCATCTTCAGTCATCAATACGCAGGATCTCCCAACCCTGTCTTTCATGGAAGCACTCTCCGTTGCCACCAAGACTATAAGTTTTTCTCAACTACGATTATTGTTGCGCCTTCTACGCCCTGGGCTGCACCGTCGTGGCCACCGACGTCACCGACCGCGTACCGGACCTCGGCCACCCCCGCTCGACGTCAATTGAATTACAGAAAGCGCGTGCCACTGCGCGTGGCTATGATAAATCTAGATCCAACATTCCAAGTTGTTTGATCTTTTTTATAACACGGATGGTTTGTGCCCAATTTATTATGTCCTCTGCACAACTGTAGTCGAGGTCTTGACCCGCCGCCACTGCGCTGGGTGCATTCCCTCGGAGATTAGTGACAGAACCTCGAGGAGTTCTGGCGCATCCTCCTGTCGGTGCTTGATATCTATCGATTTCAGGTTCTTGCACCACAAAACAGGTAGCGTGGATCTACGGCCCTTTGAAGGTTGTTGTCGCCCCCTCTCCCTACTCTTCTTGGCCGGGCGAGCTAGGAACTGCGGTTAATTTTCAAATGTTTGTACCGGGCTCAGTGCATGTTTGTACTGGGTAGTTGACTAAGCAGCTGGCGTTCCCTCCACACTCGGTTGCCCAGCCGATATTGTTGGCGGACCGTGAGCCGGATCGACGCCTCGACCAGTGACACCAGCGGTTCCGGCTCCGACGCGGCCTTTCCGGCTACGCAGTTGCAGTCCGCACCTTCGTAGAAGATCTCGAGGCGCAGGCAGACGAGGCGGGAAGCCGTAATCTTGAGGTGGGCGCAGCTGGCATGAGCGTGCTGCGCTTCGGCGATGGCGCTAAACTTCGGGATGGAGCACCTCTCGATGTGGAGCTCCTCTAGCGCGGGGCAGTGCCTGCCGAGGTCCTCTACGAACCAGTCCGTCAGTTTGACACTAATGAGGCGCTGCGTTGTCAGTCGCCGGGTGAATCCGGTGGCGCACGGACCGGTGAGGGACAAGTCCGGCTGCTGCCGGTCGGCGGGGCTGGAGCAGTAAGAGGTGCACGGCCTCCAGTTGACGGTGGAGCCAAAGGAGGCGCGGATGTCGACGGCGGCCGGGAAGTTGCGGAGGCCGCGGCGGATCCACCGGTCGGCGTCGCCATGAGCGCTGCTGACCAGGTGCAGGCGGAAGGCGTCGAGCTGCGTCTCAGACCGAATCGTTGTCAGCATGCGGTCAGCGAAGTCCTCAAAGCGCTCCCACGGTTCACCGGCGAACTCCTGCTAGTCGATGGCGACGGAGGGCACGTTGCGCCACAGGTGTCTGCACCGCCACGACAAAACGCTCGTCTGCACGGCCTGCCGTGAGCCGAGCGATGAGATGGGCAGGTAGGATCTTCATAGGCCCTTTCGAGATGATTGTGCGCGCCGTCGCGTCGCGTCTTTCAGGGCTAGCTTCGTCAATGGTGGTAAGATGATATCTAACCCTCGTATCCCTTGTATAGTTGTATGCATCGTAGATATGTAGATCGAGATCTATTTATCTGCGTAGTAGGACCTGCATGGTAGATCTACATGTTTTTACGGATCAATATGCGGCTCTGCTTCGTTTTTTCGCCCGGAGTGGTCGATTTGGTATATGGCTTAAACTTGAGATATTTGGCACGCATAGTTCATCTATCCCCACCATGATTTCGATCGGTTAGGATTTAATACCTTAACCGATTTGGTGTTTCGGGTAGATTATGCTTAGATTTGGTTTTTTTTTGGTTCATAGCTTATATGTTGTGTTTTTGCTAGCTTAGTTCATCTTTGGCCAATGCTTGTACTGCTATCCGGTCCATGTGCACAATCTCTTTGCATATGTTGGCAATATTTGAGGCCTGTGTATTACACTTTTTTTGCATTGTTCCATATGCGTTTAATCTGAGTGCATGTCGCAATGAATGATTACTTGTGATTTGTATGCTCCTATAGCCGGTGATTAAATTTGGCACAACACAAGTGTAAGGTGTGATTCCATTGTACCCTGTGCAATGTACAACCAAATTTCTTCTACAAAGCTCATGGTACTTTGGAATCACTCGCTGCATTCTTTGTGTGCTTGTTACGAGGCAAAGTTTTGATATGATTTCGCCAATGATGATGAATTTGACACCTTTTTATGGTGCTGATGCAACATTGTCTGCAGCAGACGGCCACCAAAAGTAAGAACCGGCTACAACTAGATGTATCTTCTATTTGCTTTTGATGGTCTGTCCGCGGTGAACCATAGTTGGCTTTGTCAGTTGTTTGTCAATGTTCACTGAGGCAAATGAGTACAGAGTTGTTGATCCATCTGTTTTTCTAAATATGCATTATCCCTTTTGCCGATGATTCAAAAGTTCATGCTTTGTGTGCTTCTTCTGGCTCCAGGTTCCAATGCCAATGAAAGCAGAAAACATCGAGTTCTGCAATGATGAGGAGCATAACAGTATTGCTGATGGCACTCATCATGATGAAAACGTTGATAAAATCTGCTTCAGTAGAGAATCTGATTTTGATTCTGAATCTGATTTGGATTATGAATCTGAATGTGATAGTGATGAAGAGGGCCTACGCATTGTTACAACTAGGGGTAAATCTAAACTTGGATTGTAAAAATTGAATTCGTCTATGCAAAAATGTACTACTCTCTAAAATTTACTTTTCTTTCACGTAGGTCCTTATCAGGGGAATAAAGATTTTGAAAAGCACATCTGTTATGGAAACCATATCGATTTATCAGTGAGAATGCTCAAATTTCTAAAGAGACAAGTATCTAAGAAAAAACCTGTCATACCTTTTTATGTGCCAGATCACCTCCTCTGCAATCGAGGGGAGGAACCCCAAGATGCATGGTGAGAACTTTGACATTCTTTTAATATCTCATTTCACCAATCGACACACCATGAACTGATCGCTGATTTCTTTTGCTTTCAGTACTTCTCAGTGGATTACAGTCAGAAATTCCTCAAGCAGTATCTACATAAAGAAAGACCTTTGCGTGTTACTAACGAGGAATACAAAGGTTCTCGTCAAGTCAAGATATCGATGAGCGAGCATGACGGGCGTGCGGTCATCACTACAAACTGGGAAATTGTTGTCAAGGACGCCCAAATCCTATGAAATGAAATGGTTATCTTCTGGTTTAAGGAACATGTACATGGTCTTTGTGTCAACGTGTTCGCCGGTATAGCGGTTGAGCGATGCATGTGTCGTTGTTGCTATGGGTTTGTGTAGTTTGTGTATCCTGCTGTGCAAATCTCAAAAACTTGAATAGATGGTCCGTGGGGATGAGTTCTAATGATACTTGATTGATTAGGGCCAACAGTTGTGGCTAAAATTAAGTTGTAGTAGGTTGGTGAAATTGTTCTCCCAGCTTTAAAAACGAGACAAACAACTTAGTTAATAGTATAAGAATCGACATAAGAGAAAACTAATTGATTCAAACACACGATAATTCTTCAACAACTTTCTGCACTAGATTATGTAGATACGAACAGGTTCATTACAACGCTGCAGCATACAGCTTCGCCAAGATAAAAACAACACAGCTAGCTAGGAAAAGGACGACACCAAACTCTAACTAAGAACTTTACGGTTTACCATCAGCAGCACCAGTTCCTCCTCCTCCTCCTCCTCCTCCTCCTCCTCCTCCTCTTCTTCTTCTTCTTCTTCTTCTTCTTCTTCTTCTTCTTCTTCTTATTATGGAGTCTACACGATGCAACATTCGACACCAACTTAAGGTAGTTCTAGCAGAAAGAAACTGAATGTAGCGTGCTTCGCCTTGTAGCTGCCTGGTTTCTTCGAGGAAAACGAAGCACGGCCTGCTGCATGCTGCTGGACACTGATGCGGTCAGTAGCAACCCTCTGGTTGCAGAACAGGCAGATCCAGTCGAGACCTCTAAGGTACTGGATTTCTCCAGCCCGCAATTTCCTAAGCACATGCCTGGCTTTAGCATGCATCTCCCCCTCGTCATCGGTACCCACTTCTTCATCCGAAAGTTCCTACAAAATAGTTTTTGGATTAAATCCAGCACATATATATATATATAGCATTAAATAATGTATAGAAACATAGATATGGTCATGTATTTAGTCACAGAGAAATTTGCAATATGCGTAATTGATATTTTGCAATACCACGTGCCGGCCGGTCGAACGGGGACTGGAGACAGGAAGCGGTGGCGCTGGGCGCAAACCGACGGGTTGGTGAGACGCGACGCGTAAGAGTTTAATGGCGCGGCCACGCACAGAGACGCAATTTGGGTATCCGAGACGGCTAGGCACTGTGCCAACTGAAGACTGGCCTCGGGTGAGACACGTCTCCGCCGCGCAGGCGCAGTCGCAGCTTGGGAAGCCGAGAAGGCTGAGACACGTCAATTCGTCGCGCAGCTTGGGAGGGCGCTGCGCCAACCGAAGGCCGGGTGAGATACGTCTCCGCCGCGCAGACGCCAGTCCAGCTTTGGAATCCGAGAAGGCTGGTCGCTACGCAGACGCCGGCGTTAATGCGATGCGTGCCCGTCCAGTCTCGTCCCGTCCCTTCACCGGTGTACGTAAATTTAATTACGCCCTAACCACGTACACCACGCGTTGGTGAAACGTGCAACATGAAGTTGCAGTTCCGCTCCACTCGCCGTGCATGCGTAGTTGAAACGTGCCTCTGCAGTTCCGCTCCACTCGCCCACCCGTGCATGCGTAGTTGAAACGTGCCTCTGCAGTTGCGCTCCACTCGCCCACCCGTGCATGCGTCTCGGTTCACTAACCACCGCCTTTCTATAAATAGATCTAGGGCATGCATGCGCCATTACTCTTCACTTCAACCTGTAGCAAAAAACTTCTACGTCCATCGCTGCGCGCTCCTCGTTCAACCAACCAGGCAACCATGGCTCCAGCTGCGAAGCGCTCTGCTTCCTCCAGGTAGATATGGGAATTTCCATTTCCGTTCATGAGCTTCTGATCCGTTTCTGAATTCCTCCTGCTTTCATCTTTCCTAGTTCCGTCTTAAGGTTAACATCAACTTCCGATCAATGCATGTATGTTCAGGGCAGTTGCATCCGAGGAGACGGTCACCTTCGAGTTTCTAGCGAATAGGGTAACTTTCCTAGAAGCTGAGATTGAAGCGGCCCTGAACAGCGCCTGCGACAATGTCGACAAGGTGATTGAAGACAGAAAGGAGTTGGCGCAGAAGGGAGAAGCTGCCAACAAAGCAATCCTTTCGTTGCTGGAAAATCTGAAGAAGATGATGGCCATCAACCTCGACCTGACGAGGCAGGTTGGAAAACTGCAGAATGAGTTAGCGCTCGCGTACAAGGAAGCTCTGATCGCAAAGGCAGGGGATCCCAGGGGGATGCGTAGTTCCCAATGTATATGTTTATGTTTCAGCAAGTCGAACTAACTAGATCCCAAAAGGTTTATGTATCTAGGTTTTGTAATACTGCCGTGTTGAAGATCGAGTAATATATAATGTGAACTAGCTATTCCACTTCATCCCGTATCTCTTTCCCTTAATAAAAACGTATGTAAGTCTAGCATAATTGATATTTGCATCGTCTGAATGCATTATTTTATAATCATATCAAGAACATCCGCGACGTTTTCCGTTACCAAGACAAGGTTCGTCGAACGTAACTGGGCCACTGGGCCGGGGAACGAGAATCCGCGACGAAAAATATGCGAAACGTCGCGCGCACCCGGCCCATTATCGAAAAAAACCAAAACGTCGAGAGCAATTTCAACTTTTCGACCCACCGCGACGGAAACATGCGACGTTATCGAACGTTGTCGCAAAAACGTCGTGGATCGAGACAATTTTTGTAGTGCAAGAGCCCAACTTCCTACAGTTATCAGTCCTTTAAAGAGAGGCTAATTTTTTTTAATAATACATTTTTTTAATTAATTTCGAAAAATATTACGCAAATCCACGAAATTACAGGAATAATACGGCCTCGGCCCAGGCCTAGCCGATAAGGGCCTGTCGGCCATAACTGGGCCGATATGGTTGTCGGCCGACGCTGCGCGCATGTCAGAGAAGCATATCGGCCAGGGCTAAGCCGACTGGACCCTGTCGGCCAGGACTAAGCCGATAAGGCCCTGTCGGCCTTGGCTGGGCCGACTGCTGCATGCATGGATATCCTGGCGTTGGTTAGTGATTGATTATGTGTTCCCTGAGTGTTAGTTTGTAGTGCTACCGTCGTGAGGACGCCCGAGCCAAGGCTGGCAGCCGCGGAGTTCAGCGCGCCGAGGCTACCGTCGAGCTCGGGGCCGCACGTCGCCGTGCTGCTGCTGCGCGAAAGACGGTGCTCGGCTGCCTGGACAGGCTAGCCGTCGTGGTGGCCGCCGCAGCGTTGCTCCTTGTCTTCCGGCCGACCGGCGCGGCGACACGAGGACGACGGCATGGCACTGTGGCGTGACACGGCTGTTGCTCTAGGGCAGAGACGAGACGAAGATGCAGGAGCACGGACGTACGTGCTTGCGAGGCCGTCGATCCAGCCGGCGACGCGCCCGCCCCGGCGTGCCCGGCTGCTGCTGCTGCGTACGGGTCACTCTTGTGTGATCCATGCCAACGTATGTGAGCTAGCTAGCAGTAGGAGAAAGGTGCTTACTTGCACCTTGTACGAGCGCATGTCGCTGGAGTTACCGGGCAAGCTGTGCTACGCGTTGTCGTCATGTCATGCCAGGAAAGGACGTAGCAGACTAGGTCGTAAACATTGAGACATTTCTCGAATCCTTTGGTTTTCAGACATAGTCGACGACGGCACACCCTTCAGGACATGATGGATTGGCTTGGAGAAGCGCGGGCTACGGGGACGATGACACGTGCGTCCGGCCGTAGGAGGAAGACGACCTTGTCAGCGATGATCCTTTACGTTCTAGCTCGAATCCTTCCGGTTCCGAACATAGTCGATGACGACGCACCTCCAGGACATGGCAGCTTGGCTTGGAGATGCGTGGACGACGACACCGCGCGTCCGGCCGTAGGTTAAAGACAAGATCGTCGCGGTGGCTTCCGTGCTCCTCCGGTGCCATGCTTGCACGAGACGAAGGAGGTCGACGGTAACACTAATGCGTACATAATTAACAGTAAATCCTAATTAGCCAAAAAAATGCATGGGAGGAAGAAGAAGACTCGGCCGAGCCTTATGCAGCGCCCTGTCGGTCAGGCTTGGGCCGATTAGTGACTGGTCGGCCAGGCTAGGGCCGATTAGTGGCCACGTGACCCAGAAAGTCCTGTCGGCCGCAGGCCTGGCCCGCCATGCACAGAAATCGGCTTAGCTAGAGCCGACGAGAGCTTTTCGGCCCAGTTATGGCCGACAGGCCCTTATCGGCTAGGCCTGGGCCGAGCCCGTATTATTTTTGCAATTTCGTGGATTTGCGTAATATTTTTCGAATTTGATTAAAAAAATGTATTATAAAAAAAAATTAGCTAAAGAGAGTGCAGAGTACAGGGAATGCTGAATGTATCAGAGCATCACATGTTCATGATTAAAATCAACAGACTGTACAGGAAAAGCAAGATCAACAGCCTGTGCAAAAAGTGGAAGATAGGGCTGAAGTTCATGTTCCATTACACGTTGTATATCCAGAGGACGAAGAAAAACCAATTTACAATTTGATAGGAGGACGAGACCAGTTGGTGAGGAAGAGCAAGATCCTCTGTACCAGACAAACACCATTGGGATACAGCCCATTCATAAGTATATTTCCAATGCAAAACCCAAGTATAGATGCAAGCAGGGCCGCCTCAAAAAATTAGGGGCCATGTTCGAAACTCAAAATGGGGCCCTAATGTTTTTTAAAAAGAAACTATCACATATTAAATGGGAAATCTGTTTTGGGTCGTAGGTGTAGATACACCCCCTATTTACAAAATGCATTTCAAAATGTCAAAAAAAAATCAAAAAGAAAAATTCGGATATATGTACAGACATTTTATGTATGTATAAAAAGTTTCGCAAAAAAAACATTTTATATGGCCTTTGTAAAAAAAGACAAATTTTGGTGTTCCAAAATGATTTTTCACGAGGCATCATTTTGTCTTTTTTATACATGCCACAAAAAATGTTAGTTTTTTGTGAAACTTTTTGGGCGGACACAAAATGTTCAGATATACAACCAGAAATTTTGTTTGGATTTTTTACATTTTTATGCATTTAAAATGTTTTTTCATAATGGGTGTATCTACACCTATGAGCCAGTACATCATGTCCTAACATATTAACTTAGTTATAAACTTCAATATTTGTAGTTTCTATTATAAAATATACTCTGTGGCTATGATAGACCAAGATCCAACATTCCAAGTTGTTTGGTCTTTTTGATAACAACAGAGTGTTCTTTTTATTCATCGGAGCTTCCTGGTATGGTGCGGAATTTCTGCTGTACTCCCAACAATTGCAGTCGATTTCTTGACCCGCTGCCACTGCGCCGGATGCATTCCCTCGGAGATTATTGACAGAACCTTGATGAGGTCTGTCGCATCTTCCTGTGGGTCCACGATTTCTATCGATTTGAGGTTCTTGCACCAGAAAACAGGTGGCGTCGTCGATCTACTGCCCTTCGATGAAGGTTGTTGCCGCCCCCTCTCCCTACTCTTGTTGGCCGAGCGAGCTAGAAACTGCAGTTCATGTATATACAAGGCTCAGCGCATGTCAGATTATTAGTTAACTAATTAGAGAGGCAAACCAAAAAACGAAATGAAGGAAATTGCGTGTGTTTATTACCGTGCATCGGTGCAATCCAAGCTTCTCCAAGTTGGGTGTGTTCCAGAGGATGCTTGTCAACGCCTGAAACTTGAGCCCAACATCACATTTTTCAAGGAGCAGGGTCTTCAAGCTGTGGAGCACCGGGAAGTCCTGGGATTCTTCCTCTAGCAATGCCTGCAACATGTACGTGAAGATCGATCAAATCAATCTAATCTAACCATGCCTACGTACCTCCGTCGTGAATCCGGCGAGATGCAGTTTTGTCACGTTGGGGAGGAGCGCGAGGAAACTGCGTATGGATTTCAAGAACTCGAGCTTGCGCTTGTTCCTCGCTCGCTGGTCCGGGAGCCAGTAGAGGGCTGTCTCCGTAAGCCGGATCGACGCTTCGGCCAGCGACGCCAGCGGTTCTGGCTCCCGCGTGGCCTCTCCGGTGCAGGAAGGCGAGGCGGGGAGCTGCGATCCTGAGGTGGGCGCAGGGGAGTGAGCGCAGGGGTTCGACGATGGCGAGACTCCTGAGCGTGGGCGAGGCCACGGCAGTGAGCTTGTCCATCAAGCACGACTCCACGTGGAGCTGCTCGAGGGCCGGGCAGTGCATGCCAAGGTCTTCCAGGAAGCCGGCCTTCAGGATGACACCGACGAGGCGCAGCGTCGTCAGTCGACGGGTGAAACTGGCGGCGCACAGGCCGGCGGCTGAGGGCGCGGCGGATCCACCGGTCGTAGGTGGCATATCTACAATCCCTGCTGACCAGGTGCAGGCGGAAGGCGTCGAGCTGCATCTTGGGTGGGATCGACGTAAACAGGCGGTCGGCGAACTCCTCGAAACGCCACCATTGTTCGCCGGCGAACTCTCGCTCGTCCAAGGCGGCGCAGGGCACGTCGCGCCAGAGGTGCCTCCACCGCCTTGACAGAACACTCGTCTGTACGGCCTGCCGTGACCCGAGGGACGAGATAATGTCGTGCAGGAGGCAGTCCGGCAGGTCGTCCAAACTGTCCGAAGCGTCGACGCGGCGGCGCTTACTGGAGTCCATGTCGGACTGATCGCGTTGTGGCACTCTTATCGCGGCGGCCGCGGCGGCTGGATTCATATGGGAAGGAGAGGCCTTTCATATGTATCCGTCACCGTGCAGGAGTCGAATAGCTAGTTTTTTTTTTTTTTGATAACTAGTCGAATAGCTAGTTTGTTTGGACGACGATGCAACGTTAGTATTGCTGCTTTAGGCGTGTAAAATTCGGAGATTTCGCTACATGGCCGAATTTGCAGGGGTCCAATAACTCGTAATTTATTATTTTGGTTTTAAATTATGAATATACTGACAATAAAATTATTTTAGTGATGAAAATATGGAATGCTGTTTTTCTTAGTAATTAGTAGAATAAAACAATTTATATGTTTATAATCTTGGTTCATTGTGTTTCTAGAAAATAATACATTATAAAATAAGTTGTTCACACATTTCTTAAATTTATAAAACAATTTATTTAAGTTGTTCACACATTACCTAAAAACAATATTTATGTAATTCCTATAAAATTTTGTCCATATAAATACAAAGATATGCTCCGATGATTTTTCAATAATGATCATATACTCCAATTTGTTCATATAGTTGCGGAAATGAAAAATGAAAAAGAAAATATCGTGTATTTATAGGGAAAAGGAAAATATATTTCAAAAAAGTTGTGTATTTATTTATAAACAACAAAACAAAAATATGAAATAATGCTATGCATAGGGCTGCACAACAAGCCAGGTTCGAACAAGTTAGGCTAGACTCAGTTTTTTTGTTTTGACGGAAGGCTGTCAACACTGCTTGGATCACTTAAGAGAAACCGGGAATGTCGGCAGAGTAAGAGTACAGGGAAAGGACAAGAAAAGAAACCCGGACAAATGCTAGACTCAGCTCATACTAAAAGTCAAGCGAGTTTAGTCTGAGTCGATTTAAAGGTCAAGCTGTATAAGGGTGTATAGTCGACTTGTAACCATATGCTCATCCAACTTTCGAGCCAAGTAAGAACAACAAAAAAATTTAAGGCAAATTTCCATCATTTAGACCAAAGAATTAGAAACACATAAAACTATAAATATTGTTCCAACTAAACTGGCGAGAATATAAATTTATTCATAGTAGCTTTGTTTATTTCTCTCTCGGCCAAAAACAATGGGCTAAACTTTGGCTAAAAACAAAGCAATCATCAGAATAGCCTAGAGACAAATACCATGCACTGTGCTAGGACCTAAATTTTCTCGCGCTTAATTAACCTTTCATATTGCTTGCATGTAAATGAAAAAAATCAATGCACAACATAAAAGATAACAAATTATCATATTTCATTTCATATATAAATTATCATATACATAATTATATTATTTCATCCAGCTGAGCTAGCGTTGGCTCAAAGTCAGCTTTTGTGTGAGAATTTGAAGAAGAATCAACGAGAAGGTGGATACGTGGCTAGGAGGACGTGTCCGCGTCGGATACAGTATCGATACGGATATGGCTCCGATACCGTATAGATATGTCTTCGCAATGAATCGGTGAACAAAAATAAAATGAAATTAAAGGGCTCCCGTCCTCAATATAAGGCAATGATGGTTGCCCCGCTTCAAAAAAGGGCTCCCGTCCCGATTTCATCGCAATCATGAAACCACAGAGTTTTACAAGTTGTTGCCCACAAAATCCTCGCGCCTGGCAACTCTGCCTGGGCAGCAGGTTTTAACCATTTACAAGAACATATTATTCTTACCAGAACACACTGGAAACCGCGGGTCGCAGCACACATCTTTTGACCCATCATAACGCATACTCCTCGAACAGTGTACTTCCAACTTTGTATGAGACTCAAATATTTGAAACTTTGACCAAATTTGTACAAAAATATATAATTTTTATCAAACCAAATAGATATATTATAAAAATATATTTTATCATAAATGTAGTGCTACTAATTTAGTGACATAAATTTGAGTTTTTTCACTGTTCAAGATATCTTCTGATATTCTGATAAAGATGACGATTTATCGCTTTTGTCTGACCGATAAGATAAATCGGCCGATAAGTTTTCGATAAGCGATATCCCACCATTGGTTTTTTTTATGCAAACATACTCAAACATATAAAAGTTTAACTCTCTAAAAGAGTTGGAAGTACACTTTTTCAAGAACAAATAGAGTATGTGGAAGACTACTAACCACTACTCCTACCAAAACATTAGGTCACTAGCGAGTTGTCAGCTGATCGCAGGTCCCAACAGCATTGGCCCATTAAAAAACAGTGTTGGGCCAACACCAGCTCCATGCCACCATTCATCCATTATCGATCCTCCTCGTCACAGGCCCCCAGCCGTGTTTCCTCCCGAAGACTTCAGACGCCACTCTTGCCAGCCACCACGCCATGATGGGGGAGGCCCTATTCAGCGCCTTAAGCGCAACATAGCCAGGAAACGCGCACGACCGCGCCTTCGTCTTCGTCGACGGCATCGCACATTCGCACCTCCGCCCGCCTGCTCCGCCGCCCTGGACCCCCCGCCTCCTCCGCCCGCCTGCTCCGTCTCCCCGGACCCCCCGCCTCCTCCGCCGGCCAGGCCGCCTGCTGCCGCCACCCGCGGCCGGCGGCGCGAGCGCCGCCTTGTCGCCCCGCCCTCCTCAACCGCCGCCCACCGCCGGTTCGCCGCCACCCGGGCATCCCTCAAAACTCCCCTTCCCCGGCGTCGGCGAGCTCCCCACCCGACCCCCACCCCCCCAAGTTAAGATTAGTCCTCACCTCCACCTGCGCCGCCGCGGTCAGCCGCGTCGTCGCCGGCTACGGTGAGGTCCATCCCTCGCCTGGCCGGCGACGTCGCGGCCAGCCGCGCCGTCTCCGTCGGCGGCGAGGTCGTCGCGTCATATTCTTCTTCGTCTCCGCCTTCGTCTTCCTCCCCGACCGCCAGTTGGGCCGGCCCATTTAATCGAGCGCAGAAGGAATCGAACGTGGGCGAAACGGTGCTAACCTGTGCAGCGGGCGCAGAATAGGAATTGCCGCCATGATGCATCGATGAACAATTTATTAATTCAGATACATGTTCGATACGCGAAGAACACTGGTCCAATACGGGCCTGGCCCAGTTACGACGCACAGCCCTACGCGGTTGTCCCTCCCTCTCCCGTCACGTCCCAGAATCCACCCCCGACCTCGTCGCCGGCGACCCAGCCTGCTGCGACCGAATGAGAGGGAAGGAGCACAGCTTCAAGAGGAAGGAAGACGAAAGGCGCTTGGCAGTTGGCATGGCATCTCCTGGTCGCTCCGGCTGTATTCTTTGAACTTGGACAAACTACAGCGACGGTGGCAGATGGTGCGTCGCCTTCCGGCCGGTTGCAGCGACGACGTGGATTTTCCTTCGAAAGTAACGGAAATAGACTTTGCGGTAGATCCCAGGGCTGCCGGAGGTTTATTTTCCTTTGCAGCAGATCCCATCCGTTGCTTGTAATGTTAATAAGCGCACAAAATTTTAAGGTCCGGATATTTTGCTTTTTTATGCGAAGTCCAGGATATTTCCTTTTTCTTGGTTAAACCCTCAGACATCACAAAGTGGGAATGCACGGTTTTAGTTTTGACAGGCCCCATTTTCTATTGATTAAGGTGAATGGTTTACACAGGTTACTCCTATAGTATCTACAGTGGTTAGAGAAAGTTTTTTTTTTTCCTAAATGAAGGTTGAAATCCAAGCGTTTGTATTAAAAGCTCATGACCCTTTATTATTATTATTATTATTATTATTATTATTATTAAACATCAGAAAGATTTACAAAGATATACATCGATCAACCGAAATCCAGCTTCCTGGCACACGCTTGATGAATGAGGTATACCTGATCAGAGCCTTGTGGCCATACCCCATGGCCCACGCACCAACGCATATATTACTTAAAACCGGAAGGCTCAACCAAGCCGCCCAACGTCGAGCTGGTAGCACAAACCGATCCAGCTGACTCTCAGCGTGCACCACATGTACGCTCAGAAGCCGCCGCCGCCGCCGCGGTCATATTTCAACAACCCATCTTCACTAGGGATCAACGCAGTGACCGTATGAGACATGCCATTGACACCGCCCTGACGCAAAACAACACCATCGTCCTGTGAGTATCCATCGCCACATGTCCATCGCCGAGACCCACCATCGTTGATGCGGTAGATTAAATCCCGCTCTACCTCCTGGTCCCTACAACCAGTGTATGTTGCAAAACGATGCCCTTAGGAGTGAGAACGACACCGATAGCACCACCATTATCCGATCCGGGAGACCTAGATATAGGGTTTTCCCCGGAGCATCCCAGGCGAGGAGACAAGATTCGCAACAACGATACCTTTGACAAGGTAACGATGCTTTATGTGGCATCGCCATTGTTGTCAACATGGTTTAATTTACTGGTAGTCATGCCTCCCAAACCCGCTATCTCGCAACCGCCATGGAGGATCCGACCACGAATGAGAAGACCACCACCAAAAATGGTAGATCATCGCCACCAAGTCTGGGGCCACGGCTCCGGTGTCCACGCACCTCTGTCAAGCCGTGCGCCCGCAACACGCTCGTGTGCCACCCCTAGAGTGTCGCAGGACGAACTAGCATGACACAGCCCGCTCGCCCCAGATGGGTCCAGATCGAAACCGCCCGCTGTCGTTCCGCCGACCACCACCAGCAACCTCACCACCACCGCGTGAGGTCACCGCCGATCCGCCGCACCACCCCAGATTAAAGCCCGGCAGCGAGAGGGCACACGAGGGGATGGTTGAGGGAGAGAGGTGAGAGGAGGCGGACAGGGAGCACCCTGGCGTGACCTGGGTGGTCCCATGGGGCCGAGAGCTAGTAGTTAGAGAAAGGTTAAAAATTAGTTTTAATAATCACTTTGTAACTGCCAGTAGATCAACAGAGGATAGTGAGACCTGGTCTGATAAACTGACTTTATCCAAGGATGATGTAACCGTTATTCCTTCCATCATTCATAAAGGTTAGGAATTTGATACTTAAAAAGAAGGGGTGGACTAGAGCTAAGGCGAGGGTCAACGGTTTCTCCATTTTCGTTTTTCGCTTTCCTCCCACGTTCCTGAATAATTCGGACGCGACAGACTAACGCGGCTCCGACGTCCTGTTCGGCTGTTGGCGCGCCCGATGATTCCCGATACATATACATCATGTCTTCGTAGTGTTTGTTATTAGAGTCTACTACTAGTACTAACCAAGGCTTGCAAGTTGGTTTATATTACACTCTACTTGGTGGCATGGAGACGGCAGTGACGGTGATGCAGCTGGTCTGGACCACTAGCAGGATCATCTTCAAGATCATACAGGCGGCGGAGGTGCCCAGCCAGAACAAGGTGGAGTGCGACGACATTGCGGGGCGTCTGTCCGTTATGGACAAGCTGCTGACTCGCCTGCAGCTGCGGTGCCCGGAGGCGGCGGAAGAGCTGGTCCGGCTGGGCGACACGCTCAATGACGCGCACGAGCTCGTCGTCGCTAGCCAGAAGTCGAGCGCGCCGATGAGGTTCGTCTTGGCCGGCGTCCACGCCGAGAGGTTCAGTAAAGTCAACCGAAGGATCGACTCCCACCTCAACGTCCTCCAGTTCTGCTGCCACATCGACACTACCGATCGCCTCGAGCAAATCATCGCCAACACCAGCGGCGTAGTTCCACCGGTAGCAACAACAATGGTCGCTGCAGATGATTTTCCTTATAACTACCCGCCTGGCTCCTGCTCCCGCTCGATGCAGCTGGTACGTTATAACGTACTCCAGTGATGGGTTTTCATCTTGTTGTTTCTTACAGTTTAAATTAATTGTGTGTATTTGTGTTGGTCTTGTTCTGCAGGATCAGTCTGTGATGGTACCCTTGGTGAGCTCAACACATGTAGCCATGCCTATGGTTGTGGAGTTTAAGTGGGCGGTTATCGCAGTCATGACCGGAAACTTCAACCATGTTCTCAGTGAGGACAGCTCCAGAACGGTGTACAAGGGCCGTCTTCACGACGGCCAGGAGGTGGCCGTGAAGAGCCTGAAGAATCACGGGCAGGAACACGAGGCCGTGTTCGTGGCGGAGCTCGAGATCCTTTTCCACCTCCGCCTCGACCACGACCACATCGTGCGCGTGGTGGGCTGGTGCGCGGAGGAGGACGACCGCATGTTCGTCTACGAGCACGCGAGAAACGGCACGCTCTCTGACCACCTGCATGGCGGCGTCGGCGAGGCTTCACCGGTGACATCGTCGTGGAAGGCGCGCGTTAACGCGCTGCTGGGCGCGGCCCGTGCCATCGACCACCTTCACCGCCTCGCGGCGCCCCCGTCATCCACCGCAACGTCAGCTCGTGCAGCATCCTTCTGGACGACAGCTGGGCACCCCGCGTGTCCGACTTCGGCTCGGCTGTTCTGCAAGCGCCGCCGCCGACGGGCGAGGAACACGGCCAGGGACAGCTCGTGGCGGAGTCGTCGGCACGTCCGGGTACATTGACCCGGAGTACCGCCGCACCAAGCGCGTGAGTCCGGCAAGCGACGTGTACAGCTTCGGCGTGGTGATGCTGGAGGTGTTGACGGGGAGGCCGCCCGTCGCGACTGGCTGGGAGGAAGATGACCCGATGACCTTGTTTGGCTCTGCTGTACCGATCATTGAGAGTGGGGACCTGGGTTCTGTGCTGGACAATCGCCCGCCGCAGCGGCCGATGACCCGGCAGATGGAGGCGCTGGAGCTCGTGGCGTGCATGGCAGCACGCTGTCTGTGGATGCAAGACCGGCCGGACATGTCAAAGGTCGTGACGGAACTCAATGAGGCGCTCGGGCTCCTCGAAAACGACTTCATTTCAGCATGAGCTAGCTAGCGATGACTAGCCAATACGTGATTCGTAATGTACGTACTGTGTGTGAGTGATTTTCTAATCAAGCTAGGGCGCACCGGCCTACACACTCACTTTTTGTTGTTGAGATTTTCAATGTAACAATTTTTTTAAAAAATATCAACACATTGTAGTTTAAAGTTACGTTCACCTCCTGTAAAGTTTATGAATAATATGTTGTGCTATTTGAGAGAATCAAAAAGATAAATATCGATGATTTTTCACAAATATTTAGCTATTTCATGTTATTTTTGTGTAAGCCTTGCGTATACTAAAATTTTCCGCCTGATTTTTTTGACATGATATAATATTGTACTGTACTCATATTTTTCTTAGACTTTATAAATTTTGTATCGAAAACAAAACCCATAGTTAGTGGATCTCTAGGTGCGAGAGATTAAGGGCATTAACTGCAACGGGCGATACCACACCTAGTTGGTTATCTATCAACTATCATTGCCGTCGAATTTGCATCCAATGGACGATATGATCCCTAATAATTGATGTATTATAAAACAAAATATCATGTTAATGTTTTTTTTGTTAATGCATGTCTTACTACATGAATCTAAAAAGTAAATTACATAAATTAGAAAATTATTGGTAATACATTGCTATTAGAAAATTCATTAATAATCCATGCATGGATCGTAAAGGAGCTGCACGTCCTAAATAAGCAAGGACATCCAACTAGATGTGGAGTTTCATTTTCCTAATAATGGGTCTGTGTTGGATGAGCAAGCGCACATGGCTAGGGTCATCTCCAAGAATTTGGAGCCCCGAAGCGAATCGTAAAATGTGGCTCTAAATCGGCACGGTTGCTAATTTTTTGTAGGTCCTCATTAAAGTGAAAACAACGGATAACTGATAGTCTCAACCGTATACATAGTCTTTTTCATTGACAATTAATACAATGAAACTCTACATGCATGATTTTTTTGTGGGATTGCCTATGTCTTAGTCTGCTGATTTTTCTTTAAACTCAGTCACCTCAGACAAGTGTAACAACAGTTAGAAACTCTGAAAGTGGTTGTACTTTTCTAAAAAGTGACTGAAACATTAAAAAAAAAGTGCACTGAGACTTGGCAAATTCTTTTTCTCTTAATCCATAGTACCTCGGTGATGTCACGATGATGCATGTACCTCGGTACCTCCACAATGTATCTCCTTGAATTTCCACATGATGAGAGCCTACGTCTCAGAACTAATTAGTCAGGCACAGGGGTTGTATCTAAGAGTACTTGATGTGACCCCAGTGGCGCGCAGATGCATGGCAGATCAATGTGCCCCGCAAGCCCATGTCAAAAAAAAAAAAAAAAGTGCGCCGCAAGCAGATGGATAGGCGCAAACTGCGTAAGCTCAGATGAACTGGCATGTCTGGTCATATTAAACATAGCAGGAAACAATACCCCTAATCATGGTTTAGTTGCATGTTATATAGGCTAGGAACATGCCCTACCGTGGCATTACGGGGATATACGGTATAGGTTGATGTCTACACTCTACATATACGGTATGTGTACATTATGCCTAACAACCCCGCTTTATCTAAACCTTGGAAAGATTTGGATTACGTTTAAACTCATCAAGTTTTTTTTACTAGATGTGCTTTCGAGAAACTGAAACCACCATCAATCTGGTCTTTACTTGAGACAAACCAGATATCCAACCTTTTGTTTGCAGCTCTTTCACGCACAACGTGGTAGCTATATCGACTTGTTTTGTTCTTGCATGGAAAATAGATTTAGTGACAGGTAAGTTGCACATAGATAATCACACAACATGCATGGTCGCTCCTGAAGCTCGACACCATGCTCACCAAGGAGTGCTTAAACCCAAATCATATCAGCCGTGGCATTTTCGAACGCTTTGTACTCAAATTAAGTACTGGATCGTGACGCAATGACTTGTTTTATAGCACTTCATGAGACTAGATTTGGTCCCATAAAGACGAAAAATCCTCTAGTACACCATCGACCGTCAAGACAGGCTGCCAAATCAGTATCTGAAAAAACACTAAGAAGATTAGAAGAAGACTTTCTGGATGTGATCCTCAGCTTCATAGTGTCTTGACATAACAGACAATATGTTTGGAAGCTTTCCAGTTACCTATCATTAGAGAATGAAGTTACCGACTCCATCAACTGAAAAAGATATATCACAACGTGTCAATGTAATACACTATAAAGAACCAATAATATTTTTGTAACATGTACTTCATCGGTGTGAAGGGGTGTCCCCTCCCTGAGGGATGATTTTTCATGGGCGATAAGTGTGTGGGTGTAGACTCACAATTGTTTATGCTAACTCTGTCAAGAATACCACCAACATATTTTTCCTGTATCAAGAGCAGTCTATCCTTGATTTTTCTGACCTCAGTTCTTAAGATTTTTTTTTTTTTTTGCAAATCAGCAAGATTTTAATAGCAATTTTGTTATTGAGATCTCTAAGCACATAAATAGTTTCGTCTAAAGAACTGGTTATAATAATATCCTCGACATAAATCATGACGAAAATGTGGATATCTGACTTGTTGTAAAAAAAACAATGAAGTGTCTGCTTTGGGTGGAACAAAGCCAAGATCATGTAATCTAGAGCTAAGAAGAAAGTATCAAGGTCAGGTAATCTTCACCTCGTTCGTTTTTTGTTCAGTTTCTCGCACATGAACGATCTACGGTATGATTCTCCTCCAATCTTCCAATTACAAGTTGCAAAACTATGCCCAATATCTCTTACTATCAGCCATCTAGGTTAGATGTTATGCATTAACCACTTTTCATATTGAGCACGTTTTGTAGTATTATTTAGGGGAGTTCTACACCTGCAATGCCTATAGGGATCATTATTGTTTAATCCTATTCGACCAATATTTATGTTTGAGTTATTATTTAGATGAACCTGAGGAGTAGCTAAGAGTAACACGAAGAGTTATTATCTATATATGAGTACTTTTCTTTTTGACACAGAGCACACAAATATCATTTCAGCACACAACTTTGCACATACATAGAACACTATCATATGTTTGTTGCACATTTTTTCAAAATTGTTTTGAAGTGTTTGATATTTTTTTTTGAATTTCGAAATTGGCAGGAGCACAGTGACCTTGAGAGTCAAAAGGGATTTTCGATATAATATATATAATATAATAGATACATAACGCGTCAAGCTTTTGCGTGTTCGTGAAAAATAATAATAGTAGTAATAATACTGAGACATCACAGTACGAATTCACACGTTAGCGACTTAATCAAAGGTTGTCAGTTGGGGTGGACTAGAATCTAGAGCAATGGCGAGCGTCAACGGTTGTGCTTGTCCCTTAACTCGTTGTTTCCTCCTACTTTCCATCGGGCGCGACAGACTAGTTAGTTAACGCGGCTCCGACGTCCTGACCTGTTCGCGCCCAATGATTGACTCCCGGTATATAGAGCGTAGTACTAACCAAGTATTCGTCGTGTAGAGTGTACTACTAACCAAGCTAGCGTTGTACTGTACTTGGTTTATACTACATACATACACTTCCAGTTGTTAGACGGCAACGGCAACGGCACTGGCGCTGGCGCCGCTGGCCTTCCCGGCGGGCAGGCTCATCACCAAGATCATACATGAGGCGGAGAAGTCCAGCCAGAACAAGGAGGAGTGCAGCCACCTCGCGGGGCGTCTCTCCAGCATCGACAAGCTGCTGCCTCGCCTGCAGCGGCAGGCTCCGGGGGCGGTGGAAGTGCTAGCCCGGCTGAGTGACACGCTCAACGATGCGCACGAGCTCGTCGTCGCTTGCCAGAAGTGGAGCGGGCGGCGGAAGTTCACCCGTACCGGCCTCGCTGAGAGGTTCAGGTTAGTCAACAGCAGGATCGACTCCCACCTCATCGACATCACAGCGTTCTGCCAGGTCGACAGGAATGGTTGCCCCGACAGCACCAGCGTACCTCTACCACTACCAACAACAGCATCGCGCTCCCTGACAGGTTTGTTTGGTGTGATTAAATTGAGGACATTCGTTTAAGTGGAGATTTCTTGAATGGCTCGCTAAATTGAGTAGTTCTGATATGTGACATATATGTTTACAGTCTTGCATAGAGTATTATTGTTGGGTCGGGTGGCGAACAACAAATCTAAGCTGTTTTCCTATTATATGGTAGCCAAAGTTAGAAAACTGAACCAGTAGTCAGATAATTTGATGCATCTTAACTACGGCAGCTTTATTATGTGTCATCCCCGTGTTTTGTTTCACATGCATTTTCTCACCTTTTCGTTTCAATTTCTCAGTGGCAACTACCGCTCGTTATGGACATCGTATGAGAAAAAGAGATGCAATAAAATCGACTGCACGCATGTAATAGGTAAGTAAAACCAACTCCAGGTTTCTTCATTCATGTCCTTTCTTCGTGATGTATTTTCTACTGATTTAGCATGTCGGGGCTGCTTAGCCTAGCCACAGTGTGGTGGAAAAGCGATTCAAACTGCCCAGCGAACTGGTTCGATACATTGCAGCTACGCGATTCAAGCGTGTTAGAAAGAGAAGCGAACTACTCCCTTCCTCCGGTTCAGTTTACAATGCTTGTCTAAGATTGCCAATTTGATCAACATAACACAAGTTATATATTACAAAAATTATACCGTCATGAACTTCAGATGTTATATTTTTAAGTGGTATAATTTTTATGTTTATATAATTTATATTACATTTGGTAAAATTGGCAACCTAGGACAACGTGTAAGCCCTGTAAACTGAACCGGAGGGAGTATGTTGTTGGGTCGGTTCAAAGCAATTAACAACCAAACGTTGGCCCACATGGCATAGAGGAGATAGGGGATATAGAGATTGCTTTGGGTTAGTAAAAGTAGAAACCTGCGATTTTTACCTATGCAGAGGTTCAACATATATAGTCGCTGGTCTTAATACACGTATGATTTTTAGCAGTGCAGCTAATTTTTTTCTATCTAAGAAGGCATCCTATATATATTTACATGAAGAAATTATGTTCTATAGTTTATTAAATCAAGTGATATAATTTCCAAGGTTTTTTTCTTCTAGTAGACTAATGTAGTAGTATTGAAGTACAATAATGTGTTTCTGAATCTGATAGTACTAAGTATCCCCTTGAGTTCTTTCGTTCCAAACCAGTTAAGTTTCCTTTTATTATAGCAACCCCGATTATATATGCATGCATAAATGCATTCATTTTGTTTCCTCAATGATGCTAACCTGATCGGATGATATATTAACATAATGCACAACATTAAACCTCAAAAATAAAACATAATGCACAACATTCAGCTATGCTTGTTCTTAACTCTGGCAATACCCAGTCACTTAAAAAATCTTTTTCTATTTTTTGGTTTTCTCGCTTCATCTTATACTAATTAATTCTTGTCATTTATGTAGGGGTAATTTTCCACAAGCCGGAATACGTCGCAAAAGGTGCATCTGCCTTTTTGAGGTGAAGGGTTGCTGCTTTACAAATCATATAAGAAATGTTAGTTTAACTATGGATGTCGTTGTATTTGCTTCCTCATAATTTCTTGAATAAAAAATTTGGGTTCAAGAAATTTCTGTTAGGAGGGCAACCCTTTATTCTACCTTTGTACGACTTTGACATGTATGTGATGATATGAAAATATTTATGTTCAGTTCTTGTGATATTTTAGTTTATGTAATTGAAGTGTAATTATTTTTGCAATTGTGTAATGCTAAATATTGGAAACAACTCGGTAAATAAGCTACAGAGCACAGAGCACGACCTACGATCTATGTACAGTCGTGATCTGTTTTATTCATTTCGTCAGTGCACCTGTCGTGGCGACGTGATCTAGCTCGTGACCGAATTTGTGGGATGGCGCAGACTGCTCGGATCATGGCGCAAAGCTCGATCTCAATGTTAGAGCATCTCCACCCTGCACATGTGTAGGGATGTCAGACACATGTCCGACACAACACGGTGGTGCCCAGCGACGCCCCCGAAATATTTATTTAATTTTTTGGAACATTCACAATTTTGCACAAAAGGATCGATTTTTATTGAAACTTAGACATTTTACAACAAAAGTTAAACTAAACCTAATCTATATGTGGGGCCGGAGCAGCTGGCTTGCTTGGGCCAGCCTCGTTGTCGTTCGGCTTCCACTGACGAGGAGGAGAAGGAGGACATGGATGAGGAGAAGGATGAGCTGCCATCCTTCCCTGAGAAGGTCGTTATGTTTTCCTCCTACGCCACCTAGCACCAGGAGAGGCGCGATAGGAGACTGAGGGCAGCAACCCTCGAGCAGACAAACGACTTCATCGAGCAGCACTTAAAGGAAATCTATGTCACGACTACAACGAAGGAGGGGGAAGCTTGCCAATTCATTGCTGAGAGAGGTAGGGCGGTGCCACAATTGGATTACGCCAGGGCTACCAAGCAAATTTCTAGCTAAATATTCAAGTTATAAATTATCGGGCCTCTGCCCCTGACGAGCGGCGAGCCGCCATGGAGATAGAGGAAGTGCACCGCCCGTCAGTGCGCCGGCGAAGCGGCGGCATGACGAGGAGGCACGTGCGCGAACAACACTTCGCGAGCCAGCCAGCCGCCGGGCGCCGGAGCCCTATCGGACCAGACATGTGTTCAGATGCCTCATAGCTAGCGGACAGTATTTTGAGGGTGCCAGACACATTATCGGGACGTCGGTGGAGATGCTCTTAGGCGGCAGTTGGCGTGTACAGTATCACTTAGCTGCTCGTTTTTCTCCATATTTTAACACTAGTTCTTAACATTCCAGCTAGGTGTCGCGTCTATTTCCCCGACCGTATTTAGAAATTCTCGAACTTGTAGAGACCGGTCGTTGGCGAGGCACCTTGCGTGTCTCTGTCACACAAGGAAAAAAAATATCAGGTCCTTTTCAGCGAGACGTCTGCAGTGTCTAATGCTCTTCTCTCAAGTCTACATCATCCAGTTGATGTGGTTTGCAATCCAAAAGCTTGCGCCTAACAATATATAGCCTTGCATTTCTCATGCCATGGAACAGGTCAGAGAAAAGGAATGTGTCACTCACTGGATGATAAGTTGTTCTACTCTGCAACTAACTAACTTCTCTGCAACTGACTTTTCTGCTCATTACCAGCCAATCAGTTCTTCATACGTATATATTACTCCCTCCGTTTTACAATATAAGATGTTTTAGTCTTTTGCCACATTCACATGTACACATATGTATGTAGACATGTTTTAGTATACATGTACACTCTTTTTGATATGAATCTAGACATCATGTGTAACACATAAAACATCTTATATTGTGAAACGGAGGGAGTACTATATACACGAATAACACAAGCACAAGAAACAATGGAATGTTCCAAGTCTGGGTCAACACCTGTCACTGTCTAGTTGACACTAACAGAAAATCACAGGTGCAGGACAGGACCAGTGTCATGATAATCAATCTGCCTATCGGTCACAGAGAAGAAAGATGAATGCATGGATAGAACTGGAAGAACATGAAATTCACAACACAATCTGAAAGATGAAGAATGCTGCTTCAAATCTGTTCCATGACTAGGATGAACACATCCAAGTGTGCGTTTTATTTTCTACGGATTAAAACTTCTACTTCTCCTAATCACCAGATTTGTCACACGAGTAACTAGCAACAGTCACTACTACAAACCATACCCAAGAAGAACAAGATTGATTAGGAGATAATCAATCAATCAAGCATCCCTAGGATCCACCTCTGGCAGCTCGGCCACCCTCACCATGCTCTGTTCCACGACACCGTTGCCCCTCTTGCAGGACAGCGCGACGAGACCGAGCCTGGCCCACGCGAAGCGCCTCCGGCCCTTGGCGGCCTTCTTCCCGTCACCGCGGCCGCCGCCGGTGCTCTTGGTGCAGGCCAGATACGCCGCCAGGAAGGGGTCGTCCTCCGGCCGGACGGCACGCGAGACGCACCTCGTTGACGTCCGGCCCGGCGGCGGCGGCACGGACAGCCGCCGCGCCAGCGCCGGCGCCTTCTTCCCGCTGTCTGGCACGCTGCAAGGTTTGACGGCCGGATCGTGCCCCAACGCAAAAACCACGGTGGCCGGCTTCGCCGCCTCCCTCGGGCTTCCCGGCGTGCCACGCGCACCCACGGCCGGCCCCGAGACCGGCCGCTTCAGCACGCCCTGCTCGTTTTCCCACGAGAAAGGTACGGCTGGCACGGGCGGCAAGGCTTCTTCTTGCCCCATATCTTGTTAGAACAAAGATACCAGCTATAGCTAGTGCCAACTAATCAACAAGACAACAACGGCCTGTCAATGGTTTCTTGCTAGCTAGCTTCTCGGACTGTGCTTCTTGGTGTGACAAAGAAGAAGACGACTAAGAAGGTGGTTGGTCTTGAGGAAGTGGAGGGGGGGGAGAGGGCAAAAATGGATGGATCATCAAGGCATCGTGCGTCCATGCATGCCAAACATGTGCATGGACAAATGGAGTTTAGGAGTAGTGGATATTATGCTCCATGGACGGTTATGGTTTTGATTATAGGAGTGGCTAATTACGCAGGGGCCGCCGGCCAAACGGATGAGATTGTATATGTGGATGTGGAGGGAGGCAAATGGTTTGTAGTTTTGTACGTGTAACCGTATTCTATTCTTGTAGTCATGTACTAGAAATTAATATCGTACAAATTAACACTACAATTTGTGGGTATGGGTATGCAAAGTCCATTTTTTTTAGGAAAATCTTTTAAAAAACTAAGTTCCCTAGGAATAGAGCTCCCTTGTTGCTCCACATGTCAACCTTTTATTGGTTTAGAGCAAGCTCCCTTGGAATAGAGCCACCTTGTTTTTTTTTTTTTGCGAAAAATCAGCCGATCTAATAATAATCATCCACAACAGTACAAAAGACCCAAAAGTAATAAAAATTACAAATAGGTCCATGGACCACCTAGCGACGACTACGAACACTGGGACAAGCCGAAGGCGCGCCGCTGTCCTCGCCCTTCTCTCACCGGAGTCGGGCAAAACTTGTCGTAGCAGAGCTTGTTGTAGTAGACAGACGGGAAGTCGTCGTGCTAAGGTCCCAAAGGACCAGCGCACCAGAGCAGCAACCGGCCATCGCCAAAGAAGAGAACCGTAGATCGGAAGAAACTGACCTGCAACCACACTAACGAACACAAAAACCGAACATATCCCACGAGATTCGCCGGACACACAACTCCACGCGCCCTCCGCTAGCGCCAGATGCACCACCGGAACGGGGATAGGGCGGAGAGTACCTTATTCTAACTCCGGGATGTCGCCGCCGCCTCACTGATGACGTGAATCACACGCTCGTTGGGAGACCCCAAGAGGAAGGTATGATGCAGTTCAGCAGCAAGTTTTCCCTCAGTGAAACCAAGGTTTATCGAACCAATAGGAGTAACGATTCTTCAGACGGTTGTTGGCGGCGCCGTTACTCGATCACCAACGTGGACCTGCACACAACACAATCACAGTACTTTGCCCCAACGAAACAGTGAGGTTGTCAATCTCACCGGCTTGCTGAAAACAAAGGATTAAACGTCTGTGTGGAAAATGAGTATTAAGTTGCAGCGAATGAAAAAGGAACAGTTTGCAGTTTGTGGTTTAATCAATGTAAAGAATTGGACCGGGGTCCACAGTTCACTAGTGGTGTCTCTCCATAAAGATCTAACATGTTGGGTAAACAAATTACAGCTGGGCAATTGACAAATAGTGAGCGCATGACAATGCATATACATGACATGATGATTACTATGATATTTAATTGGGCATTACGACAAATACATAGACCGTCATCCAACAGCGTCTATGACTAATAATCCACCGCCGGGTTGTCATCCGAGTCCCCCGTTGGTATTAAGTTGCAAGCAACGGATAATCGCATTAAGTAAAGTGCGTAATGTAAACAAACACATATGCCCGTGGACATAGCATCGTTAGGTTATCCCTAGTGGCAACAGCACATCCACAACCTTAGAACTTTCTGTCACTGTCCCAGATTAACGGAGGCATGAACCCACTATCTAGCATAAATACTCCCTCTTGGAGTCACAAGCATCTACTTGGCCAAAGCATCTACTAGCAACGGAGAGCATGCAAGATCATAAATAACATAGATAGATTGATAATCAACTTGACATAATATTCAATATTCATCGGATCCCAGCAAACACAACATGTAGCATTACAATAATATGATCTTGATCATGTAGGGCAGCTCACAAGATCTAAACATGATGGCACAATAGGAGAGACAACCATCTAGCTACTGCTATGGACCCGTAGTCCAAGGATGAACTACTCACGCATCACTCGGAGGCAGGCATGGCGATGTAGAAGCCTCCGGTGACGATTCCCCTCTCCGGCAGGGTGCCGGGAAGAGGTTCTGAACCCTCCCGAGCTAGGGTTGACGGCGGCGGCGTCTCTGGAACTTTTCGTGGATAATGGCTCGGGTCTTAGGGTTTTTCTCGGGGGAATAAGTAGGCAAAAGGGCGGCGGCTGGAGGGCCCCGTGGGGCCCTCACCATACCAGGGCGCGGCCAGGGGCCTGCCGCGCCCTGGTGGCGTGTGGGGCCCCTGTGGCCTCCTCCTTGCTTCTTTGCTCCATCTGGTGTCTTCTGGAAAAATAGGGATCCCGTGAAGTTTCGTCCAATTCCGAGAATATTTCCAGACTAGCTTTTCTGGAATACAAAAACAGCAGAAAACAGGAACTGGCACTTCGGCATCTTGTTAATAGGTTAGTCCCAAAAAATGTATAAAAGTGATAAAGTAGATGCAAAACATGTAGCAATTGGTATAAAACAAGCATGGAACATCAAAAATTATAGATACGTTTGAGACGTATCAGCATCCCCAAGCTTAGTTCCTGCTCGTCCTCGAGTAGGTAAACGATAAAAACAAAATAATTTTTGAGGTGACATGCTACCATCATAATCTTGATCAATAATATTGCAAGGCACATGTGAATGAATGAAGTGATCCAAGTCAATGGTCTATAATTTGCTATCAAATAGATAATGAGTAAACAATGAATCACACAAGCTAAACGTTTTCATGAATAGTACTTTCGAGACAAGCATCAAAGTTTTGCATAGTGTTAACTCATAAAGCAATAGTTCTAATAAAAGGTATTCAATCAACACAAAGGAAGAATTAAGTTTCAGCATTTGCTTCAACTTTCAACATATTTATCTCATGGATATGTCAACACAAAGTAGTATAACAAGTCCAATACGTTGCATATAACCATGTTGTAACAAATTGACACTAGTGTTTGCTTGTGGAAGACAGAAAGAATAGGAAAACTGACTCAACATAAAAGTAAAAGAAAGGCCCTTCGCAGAGGGAAGCAGGGATTAAATCATGTGCTAGAGCTTTTAGGTTTTTGAAAGCATATAGAGATTGCATAAAATATTTGATACTCCTCCCAACCTTGCTAACACAAGCCATGGCTAACCGAATCCTCGGGTGCCTTCCATCAATCACATACCATGGAGGAGTATCTATTTTTGAGAGGTGTTTGTTAATTGTCAACGAATGGTAGCGGGTGAGAACAGTATTCTACCTGTCAAACGGACTTTTAAGAGCGGCTCCCATGAAGGACGTTATTTCTACCAGCAAGGCAGATCATCCCTCTTTCTCTTTGGTTTACACACATCAGGTATTTCACTGTTTGTCATTGCTTACTGATGAATCAGGGCAAAAGTGTGAAGAGAATTAATTGGTTAAAGTTGTAATTAATTGGGACTGGGCACCCCGTTGCCAGCTCTTTTTGCAAAATTTGGATAAGCGGATGTATATGCCACTAGTCCAGGTGTAAAAGTCCATTTGACAAATAGAATAAAGAATAACCACACTAATTCCTCATGAGCTAGTAAACATTGACACAAAAAGGGAATAATAACATTTTGAATAATTTAAAGGTAGCACATGAAAAATTTACTTGGAGTGGCAAGGAAATACCACATATAGGTAGTTATGGTGGACACAAATGGCATGGATTTTGGCTCAAGGATTTGGATGCACGAGAAGCATTCCCTCTCAGTACAGAGTTTAGGCTAGCAAGGTTTATGTAAGCAAACAAGTATCAACCCGTACACCAAGTTTTATATGACAAACATATTGCAAACGTTATAAGACTTCATACCGTCTTCCTTGTTAACCAAACCCGTTATTAGAAAATATCTAGACCTTAGAGATACCACCGATGCAAACCAAATTTTCAACAAGCTTTACGGTAGTTCTTCACTAATAGGCTTAACTCATGTGATGCACAATTTAATCATGATCTACTTGTTAACTCAAAACAATTGACAAGCATCAAGTTATCCAAATTAGTGATCTACAAGATTAAGCAAGTTTTTCCTTATACCAATTACCACATGCAACATTTTCTGAACCAACCAAACACCAATCAATTTATTTAATCAACTCTCCAAACAAATATAAGTGAAGCAAGAGAGTACTTTCTACAAAAGAAAGCTAATAGCTCTGACAAGAGATACATGAAAACAAGAGCTAAAAGCTGAACAGCGCTAGATATGAATACTCAAAA
This sequence comes from Poa pratensis, assembly GCA_947311845.1. NCBI lineage: Eukaryota > Viridiplantae > Streptophyta > Magnoliopsida > Poales > Poaceae > Poa > Poa pratensis. Next base: position 28,757,819 of record CAMZMU010000111.1, read on the forward strand.
TATAAGTGAAGAATAGGAGTATTCTCATGAAAAAGCGGAGCGTGTCTCTCTCCCAATCAAGAATGCTAGGGTCCAGTCAAGCTTTATTGAAAATAAAAGTGCAATACTGAAAATAAAAGCACACAGACGCTCCAAGAAAAGCACATATGATGTGAAAGAATTAAAATATAGTTTCACTAGAGATGACCTGATAATTTTGACGATGAAGAAGGGGATGCCTTGGGCATCCCCAAGCTTAGACGCTTGAGTCTTCTTGAAATATGCTGGGGAGATCCATGGGAGCCTCCCCAAGCTTAAGCTCTTCACTCTTCTTGATCCTATTATATCATCCTTCTCTCTTGACCCTTGAAAACTTCCGTCACACCAAACTCAAAGTAGATCTCATTAGAGGGTTAGTGCATAATCAAAAACTCACATGTTCTATAAAGACAATATGATTTGTTACTTTAAACATTAGCTACAGCCACTGATGTTATGTGAAGCTCTTCCACCCAAAAAAGAATTTCACTCAACACTAGTAAAAGAGAGAATGCAAAATAAAAAGGCATAATCTGTCTAAAACAGAACAGTCCGCAAAGACGAATTTTTTCGAGGCACTTACGACGCTCAGATCGAAAAACTTGAACTAATGAAAGATTCAGACATTCATAAAGATTACGCACAAAAATTTCAGATTTTTTAACAATCTGGTGATTTTAGGAATTTCGTACAGTGAACAGCAAAAATCTGTTTCTGCGCAGCAATCAAAATTAAGCATCTTAACATTAGAGGCTACTCTTGGCACAACAATGCGAAAAATAAAGATACAAAGGAGTTGCTACAGAAGTAAACAAACCCTTGACAAAACTGAAAATAAAAGATAATGGGTTGCCTCCCAAAAGCGCTTTCTTTAATGCCTTTTAGCTAGGCTAGAAGATTTTAATGATGCTCTCATAAGAATAAGAGTTGAAAAACAAAAGAGAGCATCAAGAGGCAAATATCAAACACATTTAAGTCTAACCCACTTCCTATGCAAAGGAATCTTGTAACAAAATAAATTATTGAAGCATAAAGCAACTAGCATAGAAAGATGAAACAAATAACTTCAAAACTTTCAACATAAAGAGAGGTGTTTTAGTTTGAAAACTTTTACAACCATATTTTCCTCTCTCATAATAACTTTCAGTAGCATCATGAACAAACTCAACAATATAACTATCACATAAGCTTTATTAAGCTCAAAAACAGTGGGGTCATTAAACCCACTTTTGACAATAGTAGTATAATAAATATCATTAGGCAATATAGGACCATCATCAAGAGCATTATCATATATAACATTAGGGAGCACATTTTTACTTTCTGCAATTTCCTTTTCTTGAGTCAAGGTGTTGTTACTTCAAATTTATCAAAAAGATATTTCAATAGAATCATGACATTCAACAATATAGCATTCTTCCTCCTTAGGTAGGCATGGAGGGTAATCATATAATGTAAGAGTTAAAGAGTTACTATCATTAGAAGGTAGATCCTCCTTTTGTTCATCACTCTCTTCCTCTTTTTCATCAAATGAGCTTTCAGCTTCAGCAATTTCTTCTTCCACATTTTCCTGCAAGGCATTAGTCTCTTCTTTATGAGGAAAAATCCTCTTGACATGTTCAGTAATATAAGAATTTTCATCCTTATAGTTATCAAAACAATATTTAAGTATAGCAAGACTTTCAGATTTATAAGGGGCATCAATTTTATGCTCAAGATAAGAACTAATTTCAAGTGCACCCTTAAAGACAATAAATTCTTCCATCCTTTCTACCTCATAAGCATTATAGTAACCTTTAACATAAGAAGCTAAGGTTTCATTTTCATTACAAGCACATTGGAAAGGAAAGTGTTTAGACTTCCTATGACAATCAGATTCATTAAAGCAAAAAGATTTGCCAAATATATAGCATAAATTTCTAGCATATTCCTCTAGTTGATTTAACAATTTCCATAAGTACATCCCTTTTTGTGACAAGCGGTAATTCCTATAATATCTTCGTTCATCTTCCGTGGACCCACCTTGCCAACAAGATCTAGTTTCATAGAGATAAGCCATTGATAGCAAATAAACAACTAGACATAATAACAAACCGAAATAAACTAAATGCAGGAAACTAATTTTTTTGTGTTTTTGATAATTGAAAGCAAACAAGATAAAATAAAATAAACTAAGCAAGACAAAAACAAAGTAAAGAAATTGGAAGTGTGAAACTCCCCTTGCAGAAGAACTGCTACTCCCCGGCAACGGCGCCAGAAAATAGGCTTGATGACGTGAATCACACGCTCGTTGGGAGACCCCAAGAGGAAGGTATGATGCAGTTCAGCAGCAAGTTTTCCCTCAGTATGAAACCAAGGTTTATCGAACCAGTAGGAGTAACGATTCTTCAGAAGGTTGTTGGCGGCGCCGTTACTCGATCACCAACGTGGACAATTGACAAATAGTGAGCGCATGACAATGCATATACATGACATGATGATTACTATGATATCTAATTTGGGCATTACGACAAAATACATAGACCGTCATCCAACTGCGTCTATGACTAATAATCCACCGCCGGGTTGTCATCCGAGTCCCCCGTTGGTATTAAGTTGCAAGCAACGGATAATCGCATTAAGTAAAGTGTGTAATGTAAACAAACACATATGCACGTAGACATAGCATCGTTAGGTTATCCCTAGTGGCAACAGCACATCCACAACCTTAGAACTTTCTGTCACTGTCCCAGATTTAATGGAGGCATGAACCCACTATCTAGCATAAATACTCCCTCTTGGAGTCACAAGCATCTACTTGGCCAAAGCATCTACTAGCAACGGAGAGCATGCAAGATCATAAATAACATAGAGCATAAATTGATAATCAACTTGACATAATATTCAATATTCATCGGATCCCAGCAAACACAACACGTAGCATTACAATAATATGACCTTGATCATGTAGGGCAGCTCACAAGGTCTAAACATGATGGCACGAATAGGAGAGACAACCATCTAGCTACTGCTATGGACCCGTAGTCCAAGGATGAACTACTCACGCATCACTTCGGAGGCAGGCATGGCGATGTAGAAGCCTCCGGTGACGATTCCCCTCTCCGGCAGGGTGCCGGGAAGAGGTTCTGAACCCTCCCGAGCTAGGGTTGACGGCGGCGGCGTCTCTGGAACTTTTCGTGGATAATGGCTCGGGTGTCTAGGGTTATTTCCTCGGGAGGAATAAGTAGGCGAAAGGGCGGCGGCTGGAGGGCCCCGTGGGGCCCTCACCATACCAGGGCGCGGCCAAGGGGCCTGCCGCGCCCTGGTGGCGTGTGGGGCCCCTGTGGGCCTCCTCCGTTGCTTCTTTGCTCCATCTGGTGTCTTCTGGAAAAATAGGGATGCCCGTGAAGTTTCGTCCAATTCCGAGAATATTTCCAGACAAGCTTTTCTGGAATACAAAAACAGCAGAAAATAGGAACTGGCACTTCGGCATCTTGTTAATAGGTTAGTCCCGGAAAATGTATAAAAGTGACATAAAGTAGATGCAAAACATGTAGCAATTGGTATAAAACAAGCATGGAACATAAAAAATTATAGATACGTTGGAGACGTATCACTCACCACCCGGACAAAGACACGAAAACTATCTAAAACAGCAAACGAAAACCAGCCCGCCGGCGAGAGGCCGAGATCCACCACTGCTCCAAGGCCTGAAAGGCCATTGGAGGCGGGGCGAACCAACAGCGTCGCCGGCGGCTGGGACGGGAAACGGGATCGCCCGAGGTTCGCCCTTGCGATCGCTGCTTCCGTACCGGTTGGGTTATAGAGCTACCTTGTTGATCCACATGTCAACCTTTTATTGATTTAGATATAGATAAAGGTAAAGATAATATTATTTTCCATCAAAGTACTAAGGTCTCAAAAAGCAGAGCTCCTTGTTGCTTCACATGTCAATCTTTCATTGGTTTAGACAAAGGTAAGAAATAATATTATTTGTATACAAAACTTATTTTCCATCTACTGCATACAAAACCACGGTGTTTCCGAGTGCAGTGTTGAGCACGGGCCAAATGTAGTCCTTTATTTTGAAGATTCGAAATATAACTTTTCAAATGTAAAAAAATCTAAAAAAAGTATGTGACTATAGCCACAGATATATATATATATCCTACAAGTCTGCAAAAAATTAATCCGAAATACGATGTATTCTACGATACACAAAAAACAAAATATAAATCGGGTGTGTGAACAGGGCACCTCCAAATTCTGTCAGAATCTATCTTTTCACATAACCCAAAATATAAAGAATTTTGGATTGAAAATTTCCACAAGTGTAGGATGAGGTATAACCTACATCCAGATTTATTTTTAGAATTTTTTGGAACTTTAAAATACTGTTCTGAAAAAAAATCAAATATAGAGATACACGTAGCCCGGGCTACAAATGCCTTTTTCGCGGTGTTTCCCCTCTTTTAGAGTATCTTTACTAACTGCCCTATGTTAGGTTCTTTGTAGGTCATTTAAGGCAACAAATCTTGCTTCAACAACAGCCCTCAACGTAAATTTTGTCTTTTTGTGAAATTAAAAAACACCAAGTGTTGCAGAGATAAAACACTTGGGCTCATGATATATAACAGAAAGACCAACACATGCATGCTAATTGTCAATCGAAAGTTTCATGTCACGCTCTCAAGTTTCTTAGGTAACCACCGTGCCTCTTCTCACATCGATTTGGCATTTAATCCGGCAGTTCCGCCACAACACTGACCGATTCGGCTGCAAATCCACCACCACTGTACAAGGGCACCACAAATCATGAGGGATTCAGAATCGATAACCGCAATAATACACTCGGGCACAGCAAAGCGCGCCAACCCCTTCTAGTACTATACAGAGGGCAAAGGAGTCGATTAGCAAATGGGCAAGGCATGTTTGTTGGGGGTAGAGGTGGACTTCAATTTCTATAGTGATGGTTTGACCATGCATTTTTTTTTTTGAAAAGAATGTCGTGGGAGAAGTCCCTACAACGGATTTGTTTTTTTAATGTTTATATAGTAAACACCTAAATCTATGTCAGTGGGAATTTGAACTTGGGTGACTGGTTGTAAATCCACTTCCCTTACCAACTCAATCGGGTTCTGTCTTCTAGTTCTCTTTTTCCCAGTCCAAATATAAATGTATATATAATTTTCTAGCAAAATATATTGATGTCAAATTTGATTTAGCATAAAAAATGGGCAAACCATTGTATGTAGAACTAAAAGATGGGCTATTTGGATTAGTTTAATTGCAAAGGATATGCACATGCATATGTATGTTTGGCTATTTAATTCCCTTATTCAATCTATACTATGTAGACTTCCATTTCAACTGAAGTTGATCTAGTAATTGAGTAGTAACGATTGTGCTAAGTTACAAAGCAAGAGTCAGAACACGGTCCATGACTTAACCATGTGTCCATGTTCGCATACTAGCTTATTGAGCTTTGCTACCGATAGTTTGGTTGCAGAGTTGGTACAACTGTTGTAAGGGACTAATGAATTTCATTGGAACCTACTCAGAACGGGAAATTCTTGGTCGATTCTGTGTGTGGAGCCATTGTGCATCAAGATGGTCCAGTTGATAAAAATAAGAAAATATGGAAAATGAAGCCACCACTAAAAGTTAAAATCTTTGCATGAAACCTTAGGAAAAGAGTAATTCTTACTAATGATAACCTTGTAAAACGCAACTGACATGGAAAGTACAACATGTGTATTTTATCATCAAGATGAGATAATTAAAAACTTATTCTATATGCAGTCATTCATATAGTTTCTAATTTGTACCCGCCAAGTAGCGTTGCCAACATTTTTAGCAACTGGTTACATGGTATTGACCATAATAGAGTTCTTCTTAGCGTGGGGGCGCTAGCCCTAATATGGTCGCTTTAGATATGTAGAAATGGCAAGGTTTTTAAGGTAAGAATGTTTCTTCAATGCAAGTCATCTAGCGGTGTACACATATAATTCGTTTATGGTCATCGCTAAACGCGTGGAGTTTCGTGACCTCTTCATGGAGGTGTCTACGTAGTTGGAGAATAGGGTGAGCTTTTTTAGTGATCTTCAGATTTGCACTTCAGTTTCTTAGGTGTCCTACGAGCTCTGTTTGATCCTTGTAATTTTCATTTTTCTTCTTCTTTTGATTTATTTGGCTGTCTGCATCATTGTTATGTAGACGCCGAGTGTAACCTGCTATGTATCTTCTGGATGCTGAGTAATAAAATGCCCATTATCATAGGAGAGAGTGGAGTTAAACCTTTTTTCACATCTGAAGCTTACAAACAATTTAAATCAAACCATATTTCTCCCATACATGTCCCTTTTTTCATATCGTTGTTATGCTTTTAGTTTACGAGTTAATATGAAAAATCATGCAAAGTCTCGCCCACTCACTTCTCAAGAAAATATGATAAATGCATATGTAAGCGATTAGTTAACAACAAAGCGTTGCCAATAAACTCCTACACCACATCACTGGACGTATCCCCTACTTGCCATTGTCTATTAACATAATAGAATGGGAGCATCATCTCTAAATCCGTCAGAGTTGGTAGTAATTAGAACTAGCGTGATAGTACATGGCCGAGTCGTACAAGTACAGTCCATCTCGTGCTGACCACCATGGCGGTGTTGCATTGTGTAGGAATCCAATTCGAGTATTCAGTACGGTGGAGTCGTATATCCCGATGCTTCCAAGTCCTAGGAAGTATATGTGTTTCAACTGCATTGCAAAATCTCTTCCAACTAAGTAAACAACTTTTGTTGGTTACTCGCATGATGTGTTGATATGAACTTGGTGGTGACTAAGCTCTACTCCTTACTTGGTTCATGTTATCAAGATGACTTCCTTATGAATTGTGATATTTCGCCATATCTCTTCTCACTCTTAAATATGATCACTAGTTCACCACTACATTAATGTTACCGTAAGATGCATCTACCATGCGATGGATATTATCATGTTGTCCAAGTTCTTCACATACTAGCTTGTATAGCTTTTCTACCGACAGTTTGGTTGCAGAGTTGGTACATCTGTTGCAAGGGACCAACAAATTTCTTTGGAACCTACTCAAGAACAGAAAATTCTTGGTTAATTCTATGTATGAAGGCATTGTGCGTCAAGATGGGCCCGTTGATAATAACAAGATAATATGGAAAATGAAGGCACCACTAAAAGTAAAAATCTTTGCATGAAACCTTCGGAAAAGAGTAATTCTTACTAATGATAACCTCGTAAAATGCAACTGACATGGAAAGTACAAAATGTGTATTTTGTCATCAAGATGAGAAAATTAAACACTTATTCTTTTGATGCAAGTTCACCCGCTCTATATGGTGATTCATTCAAATAGTTTCTAATTTGTACCCGCCAATTAGTGTTGCCAACATTTTTAGCTACTGGTTACATGGTATTGACCATAAGTACAAAGTTATTCTCAGTGTGGAGGCGCTAGCCGTAATATGGTCGATCGCTTTGGCTTTGTAGAAATGACAAGATTTTTAAAGGTAAGGACGTTTCTCTAATGCAAGTCATCTAGCGGTGTACACATATAATTTTTTTTAGAAATTTTGTACACATATAATTCGTTTATGGTCATCGCTAAACGCGTGGAGTTTCATGACCTCTTCATGGAGGTGTCTACATGGTTGGAGGACAAGGTGAGGTTTTTTTAGTGATCTTCCGATTGGCACTATAGTTTCTTAGGCGTCCTACGAGCTCTCTTTGATCCTTGTAATCGCTGTTTTTTTTCACATTTTGAATTTTTTGGCTGTGAGCATCGTTGTTATATAGAGGCCAAGTGTAACCTACTATGTATCTCTTGGATATTGAGTAATAAAATGCCCATTACCAAAAGGCTAGAGCTCTCAGTCACTTGGAGTTGGTGGTAATCAAAACTAGCTTGATGGTATAGGGCGGAGTCCCATAAGAAGAGTACATCTCGTGCTGACCACCACAGTGGTGTTGCTTTGCTCGGAAATCCAGTTTGATGATCCAGTTCAGTGGAGTCGCATATCCTGATGCTTCCAAGTCCTAGGGAGTGTGTGTGCTTCAACTGCATTGCAAAAGCAATTCCAACTAAAGAAAGGGAAATACATTATGGGTAGTAGGTGCAGATGCACCCACTACCCAAAAAACAATTTTGAAAATATCAAAAAATTCAAAATAATTTTTTTGCATATAGTTCAAGACATTTTATGTTAGCACAAAAAGTTACGTGAAGAATTTTTTTTTTGTGACCTGTGCAAAAAAGACAAATCCGGACACACCAAAATGTCTTCATACGAGTCATTTTTTTGTCTTTTTGCACAGGTCACAAAAAATGTTTTTTCACCACGCCATTTTTTGTGCTAACACATAATGTTCTAATGTAAACCCGAATTTTTTTCTGTAATTTTTTGACATTTTGAAAAAAAACTAAAAAAAATTACGTAATAGGTGTCAAATCGCCGCCTCCAGAAGAAACAACTTTTGTAGGTTACTCACATGATGTGTTGATATGAACTTGGTGGTGACTGAGCTCTACTCCTTACTTAGTTAAGGTATCAATATGACCTTCTTATGAGTTATGATATTGCTCCATCTCTTCTTACTCTTAAAGATGATCACTAGTTCACCACTACATTAATGTTATCGTAAGATGCAACTACCATGCGATGGATATTATCATGATGTTCAATATTACCACAAAGAGCACATGGGGTAGGTCTTTTGGCTAATGTTTCGATTGTATCATGAACCTTCATGGTGTAGTTTATTTACTTGGTCACAGTTTGAAAGCATTTGCATTCGCCATCTCAAATCCAATCATCACTAACATGCATAGTAGATCTTCAGCTCATAGGATCATCGTTTAGTAAAAGCTCTGTTGTCGGATGAGGAAAAGGAAACAAGTAGTAAAAAAACCATCAGGGAATTAACCATGTGGCCAAGTTCTTCTCATACTAGCTTGTAGAGCTTTGCTACCGATAGTTTGGTTGTAGTGTTGGTACAACTGTTACAAGGAGCCAACGAATTTCTTTGGAACCTACTCAAGAATGGGATAATCTTGGTGGATTCTATGTATAGATCCATTCTCCATCAAGATGGGCTAGTTGATAATAACAAGAAAATATGGGAAATGAAGTCACCACTAAAAGTTAAAATCTTTGCATGAAACCTTAGAAAAATAGTAATTCTTACCAAGGATAATCTTGTAAAATGCAACTGACATCGAAAGTACAAAATGTGTATTCTGTCATCAAGATGATACACTTAAACACTTATCCTTTCGATGCAAGTTTGCGCACTCTATAGGGTCAGTCAATCAGATAGTTTCTAATTTGTACCCGCCAAGTAGCGTTGCCAACATTTTTGGCAACTGGTTACATGGTATTGACCATAAGTATAGAGTTCTTCTTCGTGTGGGGGCTCTAGCCGTAATATGGTCGCTTTGTTATGTAGAAATGACAAGGTTATGGAAGGTAAGAACGTTTATCGGATGCAAGTCATCTAGGATTGACACTATAGTTTTTAGGCGCCCTAGATCTCATTTATCCTTGTAACCGCCATTTTATTTTTCTCCTTTTGAATTGTTTCGCTATGAGCATCGTTGTTATGCAGAGGCCGAGTGTAAGCTACTATGTATCTTCTTGATGCTGAGTAATAAAATGCCCATTATCAAAAGGAGAGAGTGGAGTTAAACCTTTTTTTCATATCCAAAGCTTCCAAACGATTTAAATTAAACCATATTTCTCCCATACATTTCCAAGTTTTTTCACGTTACTTACCGCCATGCTTATGAATTTTAAAAGAATTCTCACACAAATTTTATGAATGTGTCTACAGGAAAAGGAAGTAAAAAAATACGTGTTGTGCAATCTTGCAACTTCACTCGTTTTAATCGAAACAGAGGTTCAAACCCGCGGCCTCTACATCAAAATGATTCACACAACTTTTTTTATATATTGTTCAATAAAAACTGACAAAACGAATAAATCGATCCACCCAAAGACACATTCCTAGCGACAAAAGATGGTACACGGACCATGGCGAAGGAGTACCTCCAGAGGTTCATGCTGACCAACAAGAGGAAGAACACCCTTCTTCTACCTTTCTTTCCCGATTAAGTACACATCCGCTCGCCGCCATCGTATCTTATGCTTTCTTATCGATTTCTTCCATTGCTGATCCTTTCCAACATTCTGTTTCAATTGTGTGTTGACCAGGGACAAGTATTGCATACTCATTGTCCTAAGCCCGAGGTGGTCCATTGCCACTTATTTCGACTCGGGATGTTCTAGATGAGGCTCTCGAGGGCTACGCCCAAAAGGGAGGCCCCTTCGAAAAGAAGGGGGGATCTTTCACAAATGACAAGAAACACCGGTTCAGGCATGGGACTGAGTTCCATTGAATCAAGCAGCAGCCTGGCAGCCTGAAGGAGGCCTTCTACGTCCTCCATCACATTAAAGGGTTGGTCCGGGATGCAGAAAAAACGAGGATGCCATCTAGTCTCTCAGAATGGACCAAATCTGCGGGGGATATCACCGATGATGAGCTTAGAGAAGACTTCCATCGCATCCAGATGCAGCTATCGCAAATCATCATCGAAGATGTCAGCAGAAAAGAGGGGTCCTTCCACAACGCCAGAGGTAGGACGATGTATTATAAAAGAAAGACTTGCCTCACTCGCAACAAGTAAGTGCTTCTTTATTTTCTTTATTATAGACTTATCCACTTTGATGAATAAATCATACTCTATTTATATTACTAACCAATATATATCCCAATCCATCTCCAGGGTTGTGCCAGAGGGACATCGAAAAACGCCTAGAGGCTCAGCAGGACACCAGGACGTGGACAACGAAGGAGATGTATAAACCGTTCCCGGCGCCGCTCAAGAAGAAGACTCCATGATCGTGCTCCCGCTATTGCTCACCATCATCGCCGATGTACTCTATTTGATCCTAGTTTAGGCGGTGAACTTCATTTGTAACGTGTGACATGATCGATGAACTTTTGTATAGACTTGTGTAAAAATTTGAAACTTTTCACTATATGTATGTATCTCGGGCTCTAAGTAATGTGATGACATACTAATATGTCTGTTTTCATATACCGTGTTAAATATATTATTGTTTTTATTATATCTGTATAAATCCTGTATATATACTTGTATTTCCTGTAATATACCTATATTTATATAGCAGGCAGCAACAAATCGAAAATACCTGTAATGTATTCTGTGGCGCATGTTTTTTTTTGTGGCGCATTTAGTTCTGTGGCGCATGGATGGGAGATGTGCCACTGAAAATATTTCTGTGGCGCACTTGTCCTGGTGCGCCACAGAAACGTGGTCTTTCTGTGGCGCACCCTGGGATACGCCACAGAAATATAATTTAGTGGCGTGATATCTGTGGCGCACACACAATGCGCAGAAAGACAAAATGGTTGCGCCACAGATAGCCTTTTTCCTACTAGTGGCCATACGCCAATGTAGAAGGTGGGGACGAACATTCTTGCACACAAGGGTTTACCCAGCTTCGGATCTCACAACAGCGGCGAGATCCTACATGCTGCTATAATTCACTATATGCGAATATGTGGACAAGTTAAATGAAGGTTGTAAAGCGTAGCCCTAAAGCTTTCAAGAGGCCGGCTTATATAGGCGCCGTGACTTCTCTTACAAGGAAAGACCTAACCGGCCTAGATAAGTATTCCTATAGTAACATGGCCAAATCCCTAACTTGCTCCATAAAGCAAACATCGTCTCGCCTTCATCTTGGACTTCACTAAGCCAACTTTGGGCTTCACTTTGCATTTTAGACTACTGGGTCACACGGTAAAGCCAGCTTTACTACCCATTTGACATCCTGATAGGTCGGTTATTTGTCAACGTGGTAAGTATACCCGTTCGTTGTATCCTCCACATTTATGTATGATGATGAGAAAGCTTACTGGCGTGAAGAGAGGGGATGTAAAGTGGATCATGCAGGATGATGCAAATACTTGTGAGATCCTGGCTCAGGGCTTAATAGGATTGATAGAATACTCATATCAACAAGTTGCAACTTCTTTTCCGGAAACTCATCTGGAAGGAACTCTGAGGTTAAGCGCCAGACTAGAGATCCTAAAAAGCTGCCAGGGGTGACAGGCTCGGCCCGGGTGGGTCGGGGTGTTACAATACTGCATGATGCGGTTTCGTGATACCTATTTCTTGAGTTCCAAAACTGAATTCAAGTGGCTTACATATCTTTAACGTGCTTGTTCAATCTAAAAACAGAAACAAATTTCCGTGTAATTTAAATATTCTTATGGAGGTTCATTAATTATTGGACTTGAATTTAAGGATTTTAAATGACTTCAACATCAATTTAAAAATTAAATTCGGATTAAAGACGCTCAAAATTGAAAATTCTTGCTGCGTATTTAAGTTTGAAAATTCTTGCTGCGTGACTGAGGAGCAGTACTGGCCGCAAAAGAAGTGGGGCACGACGCACTTAGCCGCCGGCGGCAGCACTTTTTCCGTTCTGTCTTTCTCTCTCAGCTCGTTTCTTGCGATCAGGCAGTCGACCCCACCAGGTCACCAACGACCTACAATAAAAGATTGGGCCTGAGCAGAGGAAGCGCACGCCAACGAGCAGCGAGAGCGACGAGGGTCAGTGATTATCGACATTCGACGGCGATGAGGGCGGTGGTGATCTCGAGCCCCGGCGGCCCAGAGGCGCTGGAGGAGCGCGAGGTGGAGGACCTCCCGGCGCCGGGGGAAGGCGAGGTGCTCCTCGGGGTGGCCGCCGCCGGCGTCAACCGCACCGACACGGTCCAGCGGCAGGGCGGGTACGCGCTGCCGCCCGGCGCCTCCCCCTACCCGGGGGTCGAGTGCTCCGGCACCATCCTCGCGCTCGGCGCCAACGTGGCACCGCGCTGGGCCGTCGGCGATCAGGTAATTTGGATTCCCACTTCGTTGTCCTGGCCGGTGGACTTTGGTGGTTGCCACTGCATGCTACTCTGACCCTTAAGTTTCCTTGCAGGTGTGCGCGCTGCTTGCCGGCGGTGGGTATGCGGAGAAGGTGCTGGTGCCGGTCGCGCTGCTGCTGCCGGTGCCGAGGGGGTGTCGCTGACGGACGCCGCCGGCTTGGCGGAGGTGGCCTGCACCGTTTGGTCCACCGTCTTCATGACCAGCCACCTCTCCTCTGGTGAATCATTCCTTGTAAGATTACTCTCTCGTTTGGTCCACAGTCTTCATGACCAAACTGTACAAAAAATTACTGGACTTACTTCTTTTTGCGAATGTGATTGCATGTAACAAACAAATGATTTCTTTGTTCCTCACTCCGGCGTTGCATCGATGAATCAGCCATCACACAGATGATTTCCTGGTGCTGATCACTGAGTCCGATCCCTTTGGCCACAACAAATTGGCAACTTAATAAATTATAGCAAAGTAGACAATGCTTACTCGAATAGCGTATTGACATTATTTAGTAGTTACTTATACGAAAAAAAAAACAGGTGCACAATTTGTGTTGTGAGAATTGGATGGGAAGTGAAGTTTCATGTCCATGTTTATTTCTGAGAAGGTTTCTCCAATGTATGCATATCCACGGTGGATCAAGTGGAATCGGTACATTTGCTATACAGATTGCGAAGTACCTCGGAATTAAGGTTTTCGTTACTGCAGGTTTGTTGGTTCGAATAGACACATATATAGGCAAGATATTTCTGAAAGTGCGCAAGTAAATCGGTTACGCATATTTTAGGAAGTGAAGTAAAACTGGCTGCTTGCAAAGGTTTGGGTGCAGATGTGTGCATAAACTACAAAACTGAAGACTTTGTAGCACGGATCAAAGAAAAACCAGTGGAAAGGGTATGTATGTATTATCCTCCCGACCCCAATACAAAAAAATAGTGTTTGCTTTCCCAAGTTATACTAGTCGAGTTTAGGTACATTCTGACTGTAATATAAAAATGCCTCTAAAGGTGTTGATGTCATTCTGGACAACATGGGTGGATCTTATCTCCAGCGCAACCTGAACAGCCTAGCAGTTGACGGTCGACTTTTCATTATTGGTTTCATGGGAGGCACTGTAACTGAAGTGAACTTACAGCCTATGCTTGCCCGAAGATTGACCATACAAGGTTGAATTGATCTATATGATTTCTCCGTTTCTCTTGTTACGGTTTTGTTTTCCTTACGTGATTGGAAGATTTATAAATGTCAGCGCTAATTTTCACACTGATTTAATTGATATGATTATGTGCAGTGGCTGGACTGCGGGGCAGAAGCCTTGCTAATAAAGCTCATATCGTGAGTGAGGTGGAGAAAAATGTATGGCCAGCCGTTGTGTCGGGCAAGGTGAATCCGGTGATTTACAAGACGTTACCTCTATCTCAAGCAGTCGATGCTCACAAGTTGATGGAATCAAGCTCCCACATTGGCAAGATACTACTGATTCCGTGATTGGTTATGGTTTCTTGTGTGTATTGTGTAGCTACACATCAACATGGATATTTATCTTGTAAGTTTGTTCGTGAAGTGCCGATGAAATCGGTGATATATTCAAATCATCAATTACAATAAAATGTTCGAACCTGGAAGCCATCTATGTTCTTTCATCTTGTCCGACGTACCTGGCCTAGTGTTCTTGATAATGATACTCCCAAGCAGAATTATCATCAAATGATGACGACAATGATGCATTATTTCACTAAGATTAATTCAGTCCTCTGGATGATAATAGATTGGGCAACTGTGGGCAGAAACCCAACACACACAGTATGTCAGTCAGAAAACATACATTTGATTCCATCACGGGAGATTGAAGAAAATCAGTGATCTTAATATGCAGCCTAGATTTTTTATTTTATTTTAAACATACACCAGAGGAATTGGATATGACCATTACTAGAGTGCAGATCCAGCTGAACAGAACAGCAACACTTCGCTAAAATGAGCCAAAAACCTGCATTTTGAATTGACAATACAATCTTTAACTGAAGTGAACTTACAGCCTGTGCTTCACCGAATATTGACAATACAAGGTTGCATTGATCTCTTTGGTTCTCGTTATGTGATTGTAAGATTCCTAAATGCCATCTCTAATTTTCACACTGATTAAATTGTTATGATTATGTGCAGTAGCTGGACTGCGGAACAGAAGCCTTGGTAACAAGGCTCAGATCGTGAGCGAGATGGAGAAAAATGTGTGGCCAACTGTTGTGTCAGGCAAGGTGAAGCCGGTGATTTACAAGACGTTGCCTCTATCTGAAGCAGCTGAAGTTCACAAGTTGATGGAATCAAGCTCCCACATTCGCAAGAATGCAAGATACTACTGATTCCATGACTGGTCATGGTCCCGCCTGGAGCACTGTGTAAAACTATGCATTGGCATGGCTTTTTATCTTGTAAGGTTCATGTTGAGTACTGGTGAAAGTGGATGTATATCTTGAAAACCATTAGTTACAATAAACATTGGAAGTCGGAAGTCATTATACTTTAGGCCCACCCCTTTAATCAGGTGGATTGGGTCGATTGACAGGTCAAACAAGAAAAGAAAGTCTACACAAAAACATTTTATTTTTTATAACATACACCAAAGGAATCGGACATGACCATTCCTACACAGCATATGTACAGCTGTCAAGCAATCTTTACAACTCCAGCATAACAAAACTGCAATACTTGCTACTATTAAATGAGCCAGAAACCTGCATTTTGTATTGATATACCCATGACTGACTACTTCAGCGGTCGTGTAAACGCGTAGCTCATTGGCAATTGCAATTTGCAAACATAAGATTCTTTTTACTACACTCGCCATTTCTACCATTACATAGTTCCTCATCTACCTGTCCTCCAAATTATATGACAGATGGAAAGGAAAATTAGTGCTAATCTGCCATAGAAATGTCCTTATTCCTGAGTAATCTTCAGCGGGACAGTGCAATTGCATTGCAGTTTCATGGATTCAATCTGCCTCTTCAACAGGTCATTATCCTGCAGTGATGAAAATGAGCATAAGCAAGGCATGTACAGTACATTGGAGAAAGTAAAAAATATATGGATAGGAGGCATGAGCTTAGATGATCCAGGAGATGCATAACTAAGATTGTGATACAACGAGAAAAGGCGGCGAAATTTGCCCTGAAATTACCTTCTGCAGCGAGTCAAATCTCTTGGCTGAAGCAGACAGTGAGGTCTTAGCCTGCAAACAAAGATTTTCCCATGAGGATCACAGGCGCAAATTATGGGAGCAATGAGCGTACAACAAGTATACATACTGAAAATGGAACCAACCTTTAAAAGTTCATCTTCCAGCTGCCGGGTTTTCCCAACCTCCGTGTCGTACTTCATCCTCCATTCAGCAGATTCATCCATTGCCTCTAGGTTAGCATGCTCGAACTGCCTCCTGCAAAGATTGGTCCAGCAAAAAACACTAAACTGCTTAGCCATGCCTCTAGCGAAACAAAATAACACGAACATGGACAGACATAGATGAAACTGCAGACATGGCTTAAAATTTCAACACAAACAAATTAAACCTCTATGGCAAAATCATCAGTGTCCGACATGAACCAGGCCATAGCTTCTTGGCAGTCATGAAAATAGTTGACACTTTAGACGACAATGGCAATGGTATTCTCAGTGGAAATAAACAAACAAGGAAATAATAAGGCTCCAATTCCTTCAAACTCCGCGTGATGCATCCTGGATCAAGTAGTTAATTCTCAGAGAATCTGGGCTGTCTGCAGGTAGTAAGAAAACTAGAAAGAAGTCATGATCTCATGATACAACTCATTCCACATAAATGCCATTTTAGGTCTGGAACTCTGGATCCATGGTTTCATACACGCGGATGTAAATGGTGGCACTAAGATTCGAGAGTTTCGTCCTAGCCTAGCATTCAGGATCCACCCCAGAGAGAGAGAACCGAGAAGGAATCAGGATTCTTCAGTGGAGGGGAGGAAGGGGGAAAGGGCGGGCAGGCACGAACCGGAGCTCCTCGCGGTCGTCGGCGGTGAAGGAGGGGTCGTCGGACTGGCGGGCCCAGATGCGGAAGTAGACGGCGGTGCCCATCAGCAGCGCCACCGCGAACGCCACCATCAGCGCCTGCCGCTCCTGCCTCCGCCCCCTCCTCCGCTTCGTCCCCCCATCATCTTTTCTTCTCTTCCTCTTCCCCTTTGCCCAGTCTCTCTTCAGGCAACTCCCTGTTTACTCGCGCGGGCCGCCTCTTCTAGGCCCGTAATGCCCACCCAGCTGCCCGTTTCAGACCATTTGGAATTCTGGTCCACTTAGGGCCCAGCACATCGTTTGGCGTTTCCATGATTCTGAAAGGAAAAACGAAATCAAAACTCACTGTCAGTCCAAGACCGATTTTAGCATTACAGTGACAAATGACAATCTCATAAGAAGACCGATCCAGATAATATTTACTACGGAGTACTCCGTACCAGGAGGGATAAAGGGGAAACTACTTACATGTAGGGAATTAAATCATACAAAAAGGTCGCTTAAAAAAAGCCTGCTGTTTTCCCTAAAAAAAAATCATACGTAGTAATAAACTGGCTACAAAGGATGGTTAAATCTCACAGAATCCACTCATCCAGTCACTGACAACGTCTATATACACCTCTTTACTTAATACATATGCAAGCATCTTTTTCGTGTACCCAGCCTGGTTCTACTGGGCTGCTCTTCTCTAAACTCTAAATCTGAACTAGCCGAGGCGGCGGAGTCGCAGGTGTCCACAGCATCGGCAAGTATTCCTCCGACAAGAGGACGACGAAACGGTGCGCGCCAATGGCGGTGGATACGGCGGAGACAACGAGTGCATTCCAGCTCACCCTGGCCATCAGGATGGGCTCCTCCCTTAGCTCCCTGAGATACTTCGAGAATATGACCTTCAGTCTTCGGTCTCTTACGGCCTCCTGTAGCGAAGACACCACCGTTGAGGATGATGCTTCTTTGGACAGACCCATGTCACCCCTGTTGCGGACTTGCTTCAACCCAGTCACCTTCACCATCCACTGGCAGACGACGTCGGCAAGAACCCGGCTCAGGAGGACCCGGAAAATCTTCGCATCTTTCGAGATCAGGTCCCTGGCAAGACATTTTGTGTTCTGCACAACCAGACACAAAGTGAAGTCAAGAGGTAGTTTAGTTTGGGGTGCTCTGTGCGTTCAGGAGAGCCAGCTGGTTCGGGTTAACAAGTGCCCCAAAAGACAAAGGGCCGGTACGTACTGCTGTCATTATAAGTCTCCTTATCACAATGCTATCCCTTGATAATAAGAGCTTCAGACAAAGGTTTGCGGTATGCAATGCCTTTTCAGGAGTAGCGCGGTCGAGGGAAGACGCGTCGCTGATCTCTGCAAGGTTTGAGACATTCACGCCCTTCCTCTCAGGCAAAACTCCAGTACTTCGCCTGAAGTTACCCCTTCACATATGAGCATAGTGTCAGCAGGAATGTTGTGTATTCAGTAAAAAACTGGATATTTCTGTGATTTCAATGTGCAGAAAAGTGAAAACTAAGCATCATAAAGGTTCCAGATCATCATAAAAGCATTATGTTTTCTTAGTTTACTGAGGATATAGATGCAGAACGAGAGGTATTTCCATGAGACCAGGAGTGACGAAGAAGATAATTTTCTGCCGGCAGGTGAAAACCTTGTTATGGAACTAGGCCTATAAAATTCTGAAGGAGACAACTCTCTCCAGCCTACCAATTTCTACAGAGTATTAAGAGGATAATAAGGAGCTTGAACTAAGCCATGGATAAATAATCAGTCATCATAAGATTTCAAATTTGTGTGTTTAGGTGGGTGAATATCGGATACAGCGCAATGCTCAACACTTCAGTTTCATTAAGTGGTTAATCATTTGTACTGATAAGCAAAACACTATTTATACAATTCGAGTTAAATATCAAAAACATCAACAACAAGAAATTTAGGAAAAAAACTATGAATCAACCTTAGAATGTTGAAAGGATAAGGATTGGTATGGCAAGATAAGAACTATGAAATCTACCTCGCTGATGCTAGCTTTAGAAACACTGCTATCTTGTGCCACTGGAACTCCTTCCTTCTGTTGAAAACCACCTGCGTACATGATTTGTGTCAGCAATTTCCAGATGCTTTTTGTTATGAAGAAATGTGCGCCACATAATATTAACACTGTGACATGCACCCATGCTTTACAAACTAGCTACTAAGGAAATTAGACTAGCCTTAAATATTGCTAGCAGATTGAAGAGGGACTAGGGATCCCAAGGCTGGAGTCCTGCTTAAATGTGGGTCATGTTGCTAGCTCGACAGTCGAAACTCGTTGAGGTAAGATTTTTTTCTCAAACTTGTCAGAATAGAAAGAAAAACTATATTGCTCAGTGTTACTATTTGTTGTCGCTAGTCATTTTACTGGAGGAGTTCTATATTGCTCAGATAGAAGAGGAGATGTTATGTGTTTCAAAGACTAACTTTAAGTAACTAGAGGAAGCCATCAGAAAAGTATAGCTATCAATTACATAAACTTAACCATGGACGCCATTCTGGAAATTAATTGAGATAAAAGGAGCACCTGATGCAGGACCTTCCTTGTCTCAAGTGAATTATCGGACAAAAGCTTCCTAACAACATATGGATATGCTGCCTGAAATGTTTTAAAGTTCCATCTCCCGCCATGGCCAGTCCTATCAATTACAAAAGAAGGATATACTAAGCTTCTGATGAAACAAATCGCAATCAAAACAGATGAATCTGGAGTGAACAACTCATATATATGTATTTATCGAACCAATTCAGTATCTGGACATCAGATGAACAGGCTAACCTTCCAAAGAGGCAAGTGACCGCAGGACCAGTGTGTAGTATGCTGGCATACGGAAGTGATATTTAAGTGCTATAGACCAAATTTTTCCAAGCACCTAAAGGATGTTTGTAACGGTTCAAGCAGAAAAACAGAGATGTGAAATGAAGGTTATTACGCAAGGTACTTGGTATGAAACAGAAGACAAATGGATGGAGAGATTAGATCAACACATATGGAATTTAACCTACAGAGAGAAAAGTCTACCCACCCTACTAAACTTGATGTCTGGAATTCCATCTTCAAAGGTAACCTCGCCCAATGCATCCTCTAAGTCCTAGAATATCAAAGACAATATAGTAAAAATCTACTGACAAAAAAAAAGTGGCACAGTAGATCACAATATCCACATTTATTATCAGTTAATAACCCCTTCTCTTTATCGAAGAGGTAATGGCAGAGGCAAGTAGATATCGTGTAGCCAATGAGTTCTGTAGCATCTTTTGAGAGAAAATCGTGTAAATATAAATTTTCCAATGGTCCGAACGAAGTATGAAGCTGAAAGTTTATTGATCCCACTTGTACGTCAGGGTCCATCACTATGAACTAGCATGGATTTTTGAGTTTTTTCTCAACAAAAAAAGGAGAGCATGATTTACCAAAAAATCGTATAGCTCTTTGTCAATGCGCTACAAGATACAATCAAGCTCTAATTAACCTTTTCCATTTCCATACCAAATGTATTTAATGATTCGCTTTTATTCAACCATTTAAGACAGCCATTATATCATGTAAGTGATAATTTTCAACGATCTAAAAGGTTAAAATACACAATGCGCTGAGGATGAAGAACAAGATTGATCACCCTCAAGCACACACAAAAAGCATATGATGCTCAACAAATTACCATTGTCACTCGGCGTAGATTAGTTCTTGGTGGAACAACATCCATTTCAGTCAAATCGTAAACAAGAGAAGCCCAATCTCCATTTACTATGTGCACAATGCTCGAAAGCATAGCATGCTTATGTTTCTTCTCCATCTCGCAAAGCAAACCAAAATCAAGAAACCTGACATGTTCAGAAAGATGTTACACCACAGCTCGACAAATATTGCACCAGGAGAAAAATTGAACTATAGTTCCACCGAAAGAATTAAACCATTAGCCTCTGTACCGTATGGATATATTGTTCTACCGATTATTGCAGCATGTCATTTATGTCAAGTTTCATGCACTAGCCAATGCAACCAAAAGTCCAAGTGATGAAAAGGGCTAGGCAATCCACATATACACTTCAACAATTTACTTGTAAATCAGGGATCGGGAATAAAACTGGCACTTACCCAACACAACCATCAGGTGTATAACGCAAATTCCCAGGATGAGGATCAGCATGCAATAAGCCTGTCTCAAGGAGCTGCACTAGTGATGCCTCGACACCTTTATTGACCTTTTATCAGAGCAAGTAACCAAATGTTAAAACTCATTGACCAGTCAGCTTATACTGAATCTTGAAATGTGCAAATGCTGGTGACCCCTCTATAACATACAATATTCTTCAAGATATATATTTTTAAGTTGCATGACTTTCAGACAAGCACAAGGTGGTACAGAACTACCTAAATTGCTATTTTTAAATGATAAAGAAGCACTTAACAAGTTGCCAATGAACATGACTTTTGCTTGGTTGGTAATAAACTTATATATTAATGGCACTCACCTTATGTCAAATGACACAGATAACTAAGGAATTGCTTATGAAAAAACAACTACATACCAGGTCAAGAAGGCGGCCTTTTGCTTCCATTTTCTGCTTCTCTGACAATTCAGTAATGTTACCAGAAATTCCTTTAGACAAAGAAAGCAATTCCCTGGGGCTTTCACCAGCTACCCACTCCATAGTCAAAACCCTCTTTCTAGTAAGTTGTTTGAGAATTTTTGGTACCACTATAAATGGATACCTGGAGTGAGTTTCCTGCAAGAGTGGAAATCATGAGCTAAAATTCAACCTAGAAAAGAAATCCTTAGCTAAGCATGGGCGGGAGACAAGAACAAAGAAGCACCAGGAATTTAGTAGCATTAGCAGCTTCAATATTGTAGTCCAACTCGTCAACAAAACCTCTACCCAACTCATCAGCATAGAGGGCAATATTACTTCTTCGCTTTGCAACTTTCCTCACAAAAGAAAGCTGCAACAAATAGTAGAAAGTAAGCAATTGAACAAATAAGGCATCACACAAATGAGACTACTATAATAGAAAAGGCTGCAATTGTAGCAAAAAACAAGAGTTAAAGGACATGAAAGAGCAGGGAAGCTAAACACGATATAGGAAGAAACTATTTGTGTGGTGCTTGTAGTTACATTATCACTTTACGACACAATATCTGGACAATACAAAGGTAAATCTTGTTGGCACTTAAAAAGTGAAGACTACCATTGATAGGCCAATGCAAAGAATAAACTACACATAGCAAGTTAGGAAAGGTAGAATAAAAGTACCAGCAACTACAGAGATGCTCTAGACCATATAGTGATGAAGGAAACAAGTCTAGGCATCATAAGCAAAACAAAAATTACTGAAGGCAATTATCACTTTAGAACACAATATCTGGACTATACAAAGGTAAAGCTTGTTGGCACATAAAAAGTGAAGACTATCTTTGACAGGCCAATGCAAACAATAAACTACACATAGCAAGTTAGGGAAGGTAGAATAAAGCAGCAGCAACTACTTTCGCAACAAAAAAAAAAAAGTAGCTACAGTGATGCTCCCAGACCATATAGTGATGAAGGAAACAAGTCTAGGGTATCATAAGCACAACAAATTACTTAAAGACCAAAGAACTAATAGGTAAGTTTGTGTTTTAGCAACTGGAAATTTACAGACCCCAAGGCGTAGAATGTAGATGTCCCTCAATACAGAAGGAAGGAGGTTCGGCCGCTGGACCTTTATGGCCACAAGAGCACCATCAACTGTACGTCCTTGGTAAACCTGATGGAGATGGTAGAATGAAATGAATTATCAGCAATTTTAAACAACTTATCTCCAACCTATTAGAAGCAGCGTTTAAATTCTCAATAAGCTATTACTTGTCCAAAGGAAGCTGCGGCAACAGGTTCATCAGAAATGTATCTGAAAACTTGTGAAACAGGGCGCTCAAATTCTCCCTCAATGATCTTCATTGCATCCTCCCTTGGGAAAGGAGGAACTCTTTCATGTAACTCGGCAAGAGCCTGGAATCAAGGTGCTATGCCAGTTAATTTCTAGTGAAAGAATACGAGCAATGCTTAACTGTCAAGCAACGCGTGTTAAGAAAATAAAGCAATGAAAAAAAATGTAAATTCAGTGATATCCTGGAGTAGTTTTACCTAACCTCAGAAATCTCAGATCCTATGATGTCAGGTCTCGTCGATAGGGACTGTCCGACTGCATACATACGATGATAGACGTATTAGGAACAATTCGAGCCGGATGATCGCTCTCATGACTTAAAGCTATGAAACACGACTACCATACCTTTAACAAAAGTAGGCCCAAGGTCAAGAAATGTATCCTTGAGAAGCTGTCCAACCATGTATTGTGAAGCATTAAAACCGTTTTTGGTGATACTACTGCTGTTGGTAGCATCTATGGTAAGGTTGGCTCTTTTAAACATTTGCACCTTTACCGCGCCGACGAGAAATGCAAATAGTATCTACATAGTGGATATGCATACCGCATCAAACCTTTATACGGATCAGCAGAAGCAAGTAAAGCTACGTAACGGCAAATATTGGCGTGAATTGTAGCTTACTTGAACGGTGCGAAATACAAGGATATGAGGCCGTGAGACGAAGTACTGCGCGAGGAGATCCGGGTCATAATGCTGGGGCAGAGGAGTGGTGAGAATGGCCGAGAAGTAGTTGACATACAACTTGAGGGCATCGAGATCGGCCATCATTAGCTCCATACATGACAGCCCTACCAAATTTCAGAAGATAAGAAGGTCAACAGTGTGATCAGTGAAGCCTAATTGATGTCTCTAATCTTGCTGTGTAGAGTGAGGAACCTGGTGGGTAAGAATGGGGAGGGAAAGCAGGGGGCTGAAGCGCCTGTTGCTTCTGCTGCTCTTTGTGCGGTCCATTGGTTTGGGTTTAAGTTGTTTCTGGGAAACTGGTTTGGGTTTAGCTGCAGATTTTGCTCAGATTGAGGCTGCTGCTGCTTGCTTCCGAGGAATCGAAGCACGAACTCCTGCTTGGAGGAATCGGCGTACACCTTGAGGGCCTGCAGATCAGCCATCACCAGCTCGACGCAGGACAACCCTAGCAAACAAATTGGGAGAAATGTTTTGTCGTCAGAAACCAAAGCAATGTGATGCGAGCTAGACAAATGTCGTTAGGTTTCCTCTAAAAACAAATGTCATTAGGAACCTGGCCGGTAGGCTGGGAACGCCGGGGCTTGCGGCGGCGCCTCCTCCTCCTTCTGCTGCTGCGCGGGCTTAGGTTCCGGCTGCTTCCCCCGCCGCTGCTGCTGCTCCTTCTTCTTCTCGAGGAAGCGGAGCCAGAGGGCGTCGCGGAGCGGGGCGGCGGCGGCGGCCTGGAGGAACTCCCCGTCGCGGCGGAGCACGCCGAGCACCTGGTCCAGGGCCCCGCCGCCTCCTCGGCCCCCAGACTGCCGCCGCGGCTGGTGCGGCAGGCTCTGCTTGCTCCTCCCCCACCACGACCGCTGCTGCCGCGGCGCCCACTTATCCTGGCCCCCGCCCGCGCCGCCGCTCGTCACGGCGCACACGGGGAGCACGGCGGGGCGCACCAGCGCCGGCATCGCATCGACCTCCGGATTCCGGGAGCTTTTCCGAGAGGAGAGCGCGGGTTGGAGCTTGGGGGAGTGATGGTGGTGGACTCGTGCGGGTACGGCGGCAAAAGTGTGCGAGGGGAGATCCACTGGTCACGCGCAGGTCCACGTCATCGGCTCATCGTCCACGTGGCCAACGAACTGGTCCGATCCACTTGGTGGCAAAGAAAACATTTTGCAAACTTCCTACTCCCTCCATCTCAACCTAACCCAAATTTGCATATATGTACACACTAAATCATGTTTAGATATATACAAATTTAGACTAGGTTGAGACATCTTTTTTGGACGGAGGTA
Source organism: Poa pratensis (assembly GCA_947311845.1). NCBI lineage: Eukaryota > Viridiplantae > Streptophyta > Magnoliopsida > Poales > Poaceae > Poa > Poa pratensis. Next base: position 28,782,765 of record CAMZMU010000111.1, read on the forward strand.
GTAGAAAATTAATCAGATGTGACGCTTCTTTCAAATGCCGGACGTTCTTGGTGTTTGAGTGACGGTGGCATTCGGACTAAAAATCAGAGACATCTGTGGTGGGCAAAATGATCATATCCGGTTAAACTTTTTTACTTTGAAACGAGGAAAGTGGCATAAGAAGAAAATAAGGCCTAGTTTGGTATTAAAGTATTTCAGTAATACTATAGTTTCTCAAAATACCACAGTTTTAAATACTTTGATGTGTTCGGCTATCATTAAATACTTTAATATTAATACGTCAGTATCTCTCAAAACCTGCTATTTTTTAAATATTGGAGAAAACAATTTTGGACCTGTTTTTTCTGAAACTGAAGTATTGCTACGCTAGACACTCAAATACTGTGGTATCAAAATATTTCAGTTTTAGAAAAACTTTGGTGCCAAACTAGGCCTAAGAGTTTAGTTATTGTAAATTGTAATAAAGGGTTACATTAAGAGTCCAAAATCTCACCGAAAAAGTCACTCCCACCGCGGGCTTTTCACTCTAGAATCAAAAAAAGTGAGTATGTCGAAGAGAGCACTCACCTAAACATTATTTGCGGTGCTTCAAACCAAACGGGTTGTCTTCGAAGAGCCAAGTTTCCGGGTTTATGCTTAACAAGTTTTAGACACTACTCGCTTTGTGCAAGTACTCCTCATGTCCTAAAAATATATAAGACACTCGATTTGTGTTGGTCTTCGACATATCACTTTGATTGTGATTTTTACTAAAGGTGCATCAACAAAGTTAAGATTAAGCATATAACTAAAATAAAAGTATTCGATGTTAACCAGGTGCATGCCAATAAAAGATATCATTGATACATGGGCGATTGACTTCAAAAGGAAGAGGAGAGCGATTGACTTTCTTGAGGAGAGATGTCTCAGCGGCCAACAAGTAGCGCAAACTACTCGTACCAAGATTGTGTGCCAAGACGGCCCCATCGCCACAACCACAAGAGCTATATATTTTTTCGAAATGGAGGATTACTGTGACCTCAACTTTATTGTACAGTTTAAAAATACTGCCAGCGTCACAAACAGGGCAAAGGGCCGAAGAACGCACTCAACCAACCCGGCTTACATAGTAGAGATATTCGTTCCTTCACGAAGATTGGCAGGTGGCATCGCAGTCGCTGAGGCAGTGGCTCATGCACTGATTCATTTCCCGGGTTTGGCAGTCCCCGCATCCTGTGTCATGGCCGGAGCAGGCGCCGGTGCAGTTGTAGTCGGTCCTGGTTTTGCAGTCGCAGCTACAGGTTCCGTCGTTGCAACATGCCGTACAACTGTCGGCCCTCGACCTGCAGTCGTCGCAGCCAGATCGGTCGCAGAAACTGCGACATGCCGCTGCCATAGAGGCGCTGCACTTCGACTGGCATGCCGGGACGAGAGAAGCGCGGCAGTCGCTGCATGATACCGGCGGCGCCGGCACCGGCGCTGGCGGTGGAGGTGCCGGTCCCAGCGACTGACAGCGCCCGAAAGAAGGTAGAAGAACCAGGAGGGCTAGTAGTGCCGCTACCGCGGTCGCCTTGAATGCAGCTGAACCTGAAGACATTGTCGTACAGCTGAAGATAGATGAGAGCAAAGAGATGAATGAATAGATGGTGAGAGATGCTTACGCTTGGTTGATGTCCCATTGGATGGAGGCAGTGTTATTTATAGGCAGCCACCCAATGCACGCAACATGCAGGTAAAAAAAATCCCTACATTGCTATAGCTAAATTGTGGATGGGGAAATGTTAGTGCTACGAGGGGCAGACTTGATATACACATAGTCAACTCTTACAAGTTGGCATTGGATCGAAATATTCCGATCAGTTATTGGTTTGCGTGCAAGTTTGAAGGAGTCTACTCTTACCATGCATGTTACAAGGTTGACAATGGAGTGTTATGTGATTTTTTTTGACTATGACTACGGCGGGCTCTTAGAGCCAGCCTGAACTTCATTACTCAAAAATGTTGCCTATGAGACTTTGCAGTCTCTACAAGATAGGTTCAAATGAACCAGAGTTTACAGGGGATACAAGAGAGGAGAAATAAAAGAAAAAACGCACACCGACAGCACACAAGGGAGGGTCACTCCGAGAGAAAACTCGGAGACAGTTGATTAATGAGAATCTCATCACGACCCAAGCACTGCGATCACAAAGGAAGATCCACATGAGATGACATCGGAGTCCCAGCCACGACACTGCACCATCGACGTAATCGAACACCAACACGCATCCGAGGCCACACAGCGCGCCGACACCACCTGTGTCGGGGGCATGGCCGAAAAGTCGCGCGCGGCAAGACGACGCCACGACGCCTATGTGTCGCCGGCTGAAGCTGAAGGGCATCGGAGATACCCTCACCGTACGAGGGGGTCGTCGCCATGGTCGCAGGGCGTAGCGCCACCGAGTGCAACCCCAACCCCATCTGGGTTCGATTACCCGAAGGGTGGGCTAGCCTAGAGCACGCACGAAGACCACCCTCGCAAGACACGCCACAGGACTTCGACAAGGATCCGACGCGAAGGCCTAGCAACCGACAAGGAGAAGCAACCACCACCACTGCCACGGCTCACCTCGCATCGGAGAGAAGACCGCATCCATGGCCGCCATCTGCAGAACCATGGAGCACACCAGCATGACACTGATGGCAAGACAGAGGTGGCTCCACACCCAACCACGACGGCCCCCCACGTAGGAAGCACGTCACCGCCATGGCCGCCATCTGCGAAGCCACGGCACCAGCCCTCCCCAACGGCGCCCCGTTGCAGGAGGATGGCCGAGAGTAGAGGTTGCGACCTTGCAACCAACAGAGGGCATGGCCGAGCGCGCCGTCAAGCCGACGGCGGCCCTGGAGCCGGGATCGACGGCCGGACACCAGGACACAGAGCTCAGCAAGCGGAAGCCCAGCACCGCCCGCACCACACTGGCCAGCAGCAGCCCCACCGCCGTCGTGCGGCGCAACCGCCCGCCAGGCCCATCCGGGCCCAGATCGGGCCCTGGGAGGCCCGAGCCGGCAGGGGCTGCACACAGCCGTGGCGGCGCGACGGCGCACGGGAAGAGCACGGAGGAGGCGAGGGGAGGGGCGGCAGACGGCGCGGGGAGACGAGGGCGGGTGGCGGCGGCGTTCCTCCCAGGCGGCTTCCCTCCAGGCCACCGAGCAGAGCCGAGGAGATGAATCCCCGCCGCCCCCTTCACCGGCGCCGTGCGGCCTTTGTCCGACGGCCGCCTCTGGGGGCGACGAGGGGAGGGGTGGGGTGGGGGGGAGGCGGTGGCGGCGCGACCTAGGGTTCGCCCCCCGGTCGCCTGGAGGAGGCGACGCGAGGAGCGGTCTGCTATTTATCCGAGTGTTATGTGATTCATCTTGCCGGCTCCCATATGGATGGATGTACGGACTTAGTATATTGATTTGGAACTTTGGATTTCATTAATTTTACACACATGCATGGTAGGTAACATAGAAAATACAAGAAGCACAGTTCTTAAATAATGTAATTTAATCTTTGTTACTCCGAATTCATCCATAAAAAGAAAACCAAGATTTTCAAGATCACCAAAGGCATCACACTTCGTGATGAATGTCAGATGAAACAAGCAATTATTGGTGAAAATGAGAGCATGGAGAACATGAAAACATATAGCCAAGCTGAAATTAGCCCCTTTATACATTAATCTTTGCATATTGTTTGAAATGAACTATGACTGGACCTATTCTTTGAAATGAGGACAGTACACTTGCAGATGAAGAACATAAGAGCTCAATTATTGTAACAAAGGGTTGCATTAAGAGTCCAAAATCTTGCAATAATTGAAAGACATTTTTTTGCGGACTCTCTTGAATGAAGCCAAACCAATAATTTCTGAAGTGAAGATATAGAAGTTTGAAGATAGAGAAGATTCTGAACTCATCTATGACATGGGGTATTTGGTCACGAGATACGTGCCCGTGGGAATTACCAAAATCGTTCACATTGCGCATGTGAATTTGTGGATGAGCAGATGCTACTATAGAAACCTGGGCAAAACTGTGGTTGTTCACTTTGATGGAGTCGTTGAATCATGACAATTTTGTCAATGTAGCGGTCACCCTATGGGCGGTTTGGCATGCTCGAAGGAAGGCTACTAATGCGAACAGTTCCGGAGCCCGCTCTCCAAATACATGTTTGCGGAAAAGGTGGACCGCTGGCCTGAGAATAGTTTCACATCTAGACTAAATCCAGTCCAGACTGTACAATTACAGGTACACAAACCAAACTGAAACTTCGGTGTCAACCGATTCAAACCAGTCCAAAGCAGCTCCATAGTAAAACCAAACTGAAACTGCGGTCTCAACCCAAACTAATTGCAAGCCTACTGCCTGCGGGTTGAGTGAAACCAATGTTGACGATGCGGTGGCAAAAAAAAAATCAAAATCACGGTGCCTGTGCTGCAGTTGAGAGAGATGCTACAGGAGCCTTACAGGGGCTGTTGTCATCTAAGGAGTTACAGACCCGACAACACTTGCGTTGGCCACCAATTTGGGACTTCAGCATCCGACTGTCGAGAAGTATCAGCGATCCATGGTAAACATTTAGTAGGTGTTTTTAGCCATGTACTCAGAGAGAACGAGAGATTCAGTATTTGTCACAGCAGTTGATTGCTTTTCAGCACTGAGTATAGGAGCTCCAGTGTGTATGCTCACAGCTTAGCTAGAGGAGCTATATCCATGTTTGGTGTTTTATCAGCCTCCACCAGGATTTTATATTCCTTATTTAGTTGACTAATAAAGCAAGCTGTCTCGCAAAAGAAAAAGATAAGAAGGCCGACTTAGTACATCGAATCTTATCATGCACAAACAGTAAGAAAAAAGACAATAGTACACCATAATTCTTACTGCACTCAGCAGTGTTACCATGTGAACAGATTCAGACATCACAGATTACACAGTTTCAGACATCACAGATAACCCCTAAATCAGAAAAGCAAACTTAAACATGCAAAAGACATGACACTAGAACAACTCAAGAGAGCCGTAACACTTGCTAGTCTAGATTACACATGCTATTCCATAGTCTATACACATCAAGGACATGATTTGTCAGGATCCTAGGTGCGTAGGAAGGAGGCTTCCATGGACTGTAGGATACTCGCCGTATCGAATCTGAAGTTTCTCAAGCTTTTGCCAGGGCGGTTGTCAACGACATGCTGTGGGTCAGACGTCGCTCTACAAATAACAGGGTTCTCGGCAGGCACGGAAACGCCCGAGGGATTCTTCGCTTTCCACACGGTACCTGCGCAGTAATGTTATGTCATCACAAGATTCACAGTTCAGGCCAGTTCAATTAACAAGATTCACAGCCATGTAAGAGACAGTACATGTCCTAACAGGTTCGATATGGGTATAGATCAAAGCAGTGAAAGTTGCTCGTGAAGATAACCATGAACTACTCTGCGCTCGAATATGTTCCATTTATGTATTAGCTTGCAATTGATTCACTTTCGAAAGACATCTAGAGGACATAACTTGGTAATTATAAAGCAAAGCAAAAGAGTTGACACAGAACTACTTCGTGACTATTCAGGAATGTTTATGTTGACCACAATGGGTATGAGAGGGAGTGGAATAAACCTCTGCCAGATGTATCTGGCTTCTGATATACTGGTTGACGATGTGCGCCTATCCATGCTTTTAGACCCCTGGGACACACGCAAAAGAGTAAGGCCCAAAACAGCTCATAACCAGCAAAATTGCATTGAAGAAGTAGAAGCGATAAAACATGCTAGACTCTAACAGCCACCATCGTGGTAATGCATATGACAACATCTGCAAAAATTATTATAGAATGGGGTTCAACAAGATAAAAAGATACTGACATCAGAAATGGTGCAACCATATAAAGCTTAATTCCATTCACTCCACGAGATATTGCATCATCACTAGCAGGTAGAAGATCATCAATTCTGTGCCACGAGATCTCCTGCCAGATATGCAGAGAGCCATAGCTTAGCAGTGATCATTTCACTTATTTAACAAAACAAAGGATTCAAAACGGAAAGGAAACAGTAATAAAAAGTAACCAATGCAAAAAACTGCTTAAAATCTCAAGCAGACACAAAAATTAGTGAACACAAAGCAACTCCGTCCGTTCCATAATTCTCATCATGGTTTTCGTTTGAACTAAAACCACGACAATAATGACGGAACGGATGCAGTTTGAACACGCGACTGCAATTATCAAGCCAAGGAAATAAGAAACATGCATCAGTTCAGAAGTTTCAAAATATAACACATGATTACGTAGTCCTACTACTCAGCTCAGATGTAATGTCTCAGTTAGGATCATTTAATTACAATCTGTTAATCATAAAGGAGAAACCATTACATGCTAAACAATCATGCTATGGAGAAAGGAACCATGTCATATCTACCATACTTTATATGCTGAAAAAATTCTTTATGGGTGCAGAAAAAAAACATTTTATCCATACGAAGATGAGATAAGACTTCAAGTTTTGCATACACTGATCTCTTTCTTGGTTTGAGGTGCAAAAACAGTATCTTCCTTAACACCCGCAATAATATAGAGCCGAACTCTTTGTTGTCCAATTGAAACTTCAATGTGGTCATCCAATTTCAAAAGCTTAGAAACATCACACCCAGTTTCCTCCAGAACCTGCATCATTTTGCAAATAAATGTCACTTAGGGAAAATCAGTTATGCAATAAACGATGGCAAAGTCTTAATATGGACATGACCCGCTGCGAACTGGACAAAAGATAAAGTATGATAACCTGGAGATCTCCAAGTAATCTATGCAGAATTGCAGAGAGCTAGCAGCCATAACCCATAACATAGCTGCGGAGCTAGCTGATGCTAATTGTCCTAATTCTCATATATTTTTGAATATGACAGACAACTAGGGAGTTGTGCAACCTAGCGAAGAACACATAAAAAAAATGAAATAATAGCTCAAACATGTAACCTTTTACTTCTGTAAAGTGCCACAATTAGAGATTCACTTGTTATGTTTGACACTGTGATACATTGCTAATGTAGTCCATTGTTGGAGAACTTTCAAATGGCCTAATATGCAATACAGAAAATATACAAACATTAACTCAAGAATGTGATGTGTTGGGTTTGAAATTTGAACCGTAGGAAACTAATGTATTAAAGTGAAGGATTTCAATGTTCAGCGAAACAGAAAATGGCTGTCCAGCAATATCTAAGAACAGTAGTCGCAACGTGGTTCATCGAAACTGTAAAAAAACTCAGCATGGATCAAGGCCAGAAGTTTACTTCTCTAACTGCACAAGTATGATCTTCTTCATCTTTGCTCCTCTTTCCACGTGGGAAGCTCCAGCTGGCACTTGACTTCCAGCCCTTCACAAGTAAGCACTGCAAACAAGAGGGTAAGGCACCAAACCTTGAGACTAAACAAAATTCTTGAGGAGAATGATGGCTACAAGGGTCAAGTTAACAAAGCTATAAATTGATGTATATTGCACAACTGAGTTTTTGAGAAGCCCGGCTGATATCAGATATGCTTATTCCAATTTTTGTCTTAATTCCTATATAAACATCATCATGGAAGGTAGTAATACATGCTATAGGATGGGCGTATGAGAAAGAAAGAAAGAAAGAAAGAACGAATTACCCTGTCATGTGTGTCATCGAGGATGATGGCGCCAGAGACGGGAACACTGAACTTGTAGTGGTTGAAGTCCTTGTAGATGTCGTCCAGGTGCGCGCGGTAGGGCCTGAGGGCGTTGCAGCTGTTGAACACTGCATAATAATACACAAGGGCGGCAAGGACCACGGCGACGATGTCGCGGTTAGCGACGGCACCAAACATCATCATCCTGAACCGTAGAAATTCGGAGAGATAGATTGAACTAAATTGGGAAAATCTTACTGAGGGAGCAGAAGTCCTTGAAGGAGAGGGACTTGAGGGAGGGGTTGTTCTCCACGGAGTTGTCCTCGTAGAACCAGTGCGCCACCTCCAGCAGGAACAGGATCCGCTCGAACGACTCCAGATCCTCCTTGGGCACGTTCAGCACGAACCGGCTGCAGCAGATTGGATTTGGAATCGAGTTGGATGAACTCGCGCGGAGATGGGGATTGGGGGTTGGGTTAGGGCTACGCACCTGCAGAGATCGTCGAGAAGCTCCTGCGGCGGAAGCTGCCCCTTCGACGTCGACCGGTTTAGTCCCCCGCCGCCCGCCATCGCCGTCGCCCTCTCTCTTGTCCGGCTCCGCTCACTGTAGGCCGGAATCGAGCAGGGCAGTGGAGTAAGAGACCTGTGACCCGAGAGGAAAAGCGTATTCCAGCAAGATACGTAAACTCGGTGTGAAGGCGTACTCCCTTTTACGTAATGTAGCACAGAACACGTTACCCTCACGTTACGCCACAGCGGCGGAGATTAAGAAAAATCTGTGGAGACAGCGAAGGAGCGGAGGAGGCGAGCCGGAGGTGGGAGGAGGGGAGGCCATGATACCGCCGGCGCTGCTAAGCATACCGCGCTCCTCGCCGCCGGTGTCCTCTTCTCCTCTCTGTATCGGACGCCGATCCGCCGCGGCCGTCCAGCGCCACCGCTCCAACCCGCCGCAGGTCCCTCCTCCACCTCTCCTCCGATTGAAATCCTCTGTGTATGGTTGGGGCACTGGCCACTGGGTTGTGCCGTGCGGACCTAATTAATTTGTGTATCCGGATTAGAAATGGAAATTTTAGCTTAGTGATAGTAGGTAGGTCGGCCCCAATTGCGGAATTTCTCTTCGCCGTGTGGCCGTCGCCAAGCGCCTGTTCCACCTCAAAATGAACCTGAATTGAACCTAGCATGTTTGCCCGTTTAGCATGTTATATATATGTATTCCTCGCATACGGTGCGACCGCAAATTATCTTCTGTCTGGTGCATTTTTGTATGTGAACATCAATACAGACCGTGCCAGCTTGCTGTTCTGTATCCACGTCCCTTGACATATTTGGCATCCATGGTTATTTACAGGAATATGCTATGCTAGCCAAGCGGTTGAGTTGTTGCCGTCTTTGTACCCGGGGACGGGCATCGTCGTTCGTGATGCGCGGATGGAGGACTGTTGGGAAGTAGCAGACACCCACTGCGGCTCCTTCTTTCCGGGTTACAAATTCCCGTTAGACCTTGTTCTACGGCTTGATCGCTACATCGCCCTCCTATCCGGTTTCGCAGTTCCCCCTGGCTGCACGAGGACTTGCCTTGTTGCGGTTAATCCTGCTGTAGTTAACAGTGCTATCAGTATTGAATGTGGAGATCTAACAGATGCGGAGTTTCATGGGAAATATGGTGTGAGTAAGGGCTCCATTGCTGGCATTCTTACGGTTGACACTGTGGCCGACTACCTTCCACGAAGAGGACCTCTCAAGCAGAGAAGGTATATCACTATGTGCTTGAAACTGAACTAAGCAGTTTTTCTTCAGTTTCTAGATGCTAAGACATATATAAGCGCGACTATAAGCTATATAAATATTCTTATAGCACTCATCTCGTTAATGTCATTTGCTTATTCCTTTTATTACAGTGATTTTGCTTACTTTTTCGTGGCTTACCTATTATACCCGTTCTACTTATATGTATTGCTATTACTGCAACCTTGTTGCCTTGACATTGATGTACCATATGTTTGATATTCTCTTCCCAAGTCATTAATTATATTGTTAGCATTTAAAATGTTTAACCTGTCATGGAATACCAATCTAACGTTCAAGTTAGGAATATAAATTTATAGTACAACCGAAGTTAGTAACCAACATCTCAGCTACTCTTGATTTCTTTTTCTCTAAATCTCATGGGAAGCCAATGATGGAATTTGGTTGTCCTTGCCTAATAGCAGATCTGAGGAAATACCTGACAATATCTGGTTTACCAGAAGGTGAAAAGCTAGTTCTTCAGTACATCTAAAATGAGACCAGCCAAACCAATATTCAAAGGTCAAATTATTATTTACCTTAGCTTGTTGGGCAAGATGATTAGAAGCATATGATATACCAATAAATAGTTGACTAAAAATAAGTGTTCACTACTTTGTCTTCCCCGAACTAGAAACATGTTGGGGATCCAATATCGATGGTATGGCTAGTAACGGACGTTAGTAACATTTTATTTCTCCCTTCTGAAAAATAAAATGAAGCTCCTTGCCTCAGAATTTTATCACATGAATAATTTTCTTAATCCATTGGAAACAAAAAAATATTACTCAAACAATGGCATTTAAGGAACCTTTGCAATGGCTATTTCACACTAAGAAAGTCTGAACATAACTATTAGAAGTTGGAAACCAATAGATAAGTCGTTACTGATTCTAATCCAACTTGGGATGCAAAGTTCAACATCTTAAGGTCATGCAGTGTTAAATGTTTATAGTACTGACTCACAAAACAAACAAAAAATGATTATAGAAGCCAGTAACGTAATGTTTGTAGAACTCCTCTCCTTTGCGTTAAAGAATCTTACTTTCCCATGTCAAAGAGTGGACAAGCTTCCCGTGACCATGTGACATTTTGCTAGTGCATGTTGTAGCATTGCAAACATAGGTTCCATTCTCCTCGCTGTCTTGTCATCTGGGAATCCATGTGGCAAACTCCCAAATGGCATAAACCTACACAACCCATAGATTTGCTCAATCACAAAACAGTACAATCTTAAGCATAATTACCTAGTATGTGGTGTGCTCGGTGTCCTAGGGTTGCATAGTCGATTCAGTCATAGTATACATTACACTACTATGATCTCACGTGTGATTTTCTCAAAACCAAGTTACTAATACGTATAGAGGAATCTATTTTCATGTAATTTTGATGGCTCGTGGCATTCAACTAAAGAATGTGTTCAATTTTTTCTTTTGAACTAATCGGGAGGGGATGCCCTACCTTCTGATTTTTATTAAAACAAAGTCCTGAAGGGAGTCAAGGTAGTTAACAGAGAAAGAAGTTTTTTTTTCGAATAACAGAGGAGGAGTTACAGAGGGGGAAAACAACGAGGAAGGGAGGGTAGATAATTCTAAGTTAACACAGATTCAAAACCCACAGCTATTGTGAATTCCACTCTTGAATGCAAAATTTGATCGACATCTTCTTTCTTTAATTGCCCTGCTAGCCCAGTACGCACTGCCCCGCCACCGTCAACGTAGGGACTTGAACATCATCTAACACTTTTCCTTACCTTGACAACCAGATAGCCCAGTACACAGTGGTGAGCACCATTGCCCAAGCTTGTTGTTTGTGGGCTGTTACCATGTTCTTTGCTTCCAGATAGAGGAGATGTGTCACTAATTCTGGCCATCGAGATCCCTAAGTGGTGAAGGATTTCATTTGTTCGGACAAACCCATGCGCGAAGTGTGCCACCGTCTCACTTTCCCACAACCGAGGGGCACAGATCATCGTCCAAGATTTGCTGTCAGAATAGCAGGCAAGCAAAAATCTTCTCTTTCTTCGGCACCACGCAGTGCCATATTCAGATTGCACTATCGCGCCATGTTTCTCACTAAAAACGTTTCGGAAGGTTTTAGACAGTCTCCACCCCTCCTGTCTCTGGTGTTGCCGTCCAGGCGGCAATTGTTCAGAAAACCCCCAAAGGGCCACAAGTTCCCTAATCGCTTGATCAGAAGTTAAGTGCTGTATCGGCAGAACCCGTTCACCTCCAACTCCGCATTCCGCAGTAGAAACATTTGGTCGAACGGCGTGTGAGAAGAGTGCTGGGAGTTGGATGTATCGGGACCCTTCTAGCCCATTTGTCCATCCAGAGCGATGTCGATGCGCCATCTCCCCCAACTGTGATGAAATCGGCTTCCTTATAAATTGTGATTTTGTTAATCTGCGTCCAAGCTCTAGTAGTATGTGGGAGATCATCTCCCAAATCCCCTCCAACGAGGTCTAATGTCCACACTCTTCTCACCCATGGGGCGGTGAGTAACATGTGAACAAATTTGGTTAGCAGACAATTGTTTCAGTTTCTTGAAAGCAAAGTGTTATTGTATCTTGCCTGGATTATTCTATATGACTTGTTCTGCTTCCTTTTATAGTCATGTATTGATGTGGGCTCTGGGGGACCCCATACCTTTTTTTATTCACTTGTCTCTCTTTTTGTCCTTGACTGAGAACCAAAAGGTTATATAAGCATCTAGCCCTAGACTGACACAACTTCGTGTGCACTCCCTTTTGTTGTGGTGGCAGTCCAGTGTGCCTATCAAGAACATCGATTGCCAAGTTGAATGTTATACTATCATATGACCTTTTCATTACCGCAGATAAACTACATGGATCAAGTAGAATCCAAATTTATATTTATCACCTAGTTTTACTTGTACAAGATGATAAAGTGCCAATACTCAATATATACCTACATGTTTTAAATAAAATTTGGTAGCCAGCCAAATTTGTGGCAAACATGTCTGACACATTACAGGTCCAGCGATGCTTATTTCAACAAACTTCTCGTAAACAGTGTTAGTATTTGAACTTCAGCTTGATTAGGATAAGAGGCAAAAACTTCTGCATTATCGCCATTGATCTTTCTAGCGAAAAAATATGTTGAAAAGCAACAGACTAAAAGAATTAACATCCACTTTGATCCTGATCTCCACCATAGTTTGAGAATGCACTACTTTAACAGTACTATTATTCTTATATAGGACAAGCTTTCTGCTTAATGAAAAATGGATATGCATACGACAAGCTTTCATGTAATTCTGTGCCAGCTTTTAAATCTCAATGGGAGTCTAGTCAACGTTGCCAATCCTTGTCAACACTGCCCTGAATAGATACTGATCATACGTCCTTTTTCAGTTCCATCTTGCTATAGTCAGGTTTTTGTTGAGATGTCACCTTCCCAATATGTTCTACTTTATAGCTACTGCCTACTGATATGAAATGTACCTCCTTTCGTACATATAGAGACCATGTTTGTACTTTGCATCATCAAGAAAGTTTGTTTGAGTAGCCTCCTTTCCTGCATATAGACGGACGCAATTTCTTTTATTGCCTCTCATTCTAAAATAACTCCTCAATAAGAAAACTTTCAGTCTGAAACATTGTGGTAATCCAAATGAAACTGTTGGCTTAACACATCTAGAATGTACTCCCTCCGTTCCATTTTAATTGACTCACATATATCTAGATGTGTATGTACCTAGCACTAAATATGTCTAGATGCATCCATATCTAGATATATGTGAGTCAATTAAAATGGAACGGAGGGAGTAGATGATAAGATATATTTGGTTGAATACAGTGCCTATGTGCCATTGGTTATGCTAATTTTAGTATGCATGAAGTGCTCAGGATTGCAAAGCCTTCTCATGCACATCACTCCATATGAGATGCTCAACATATGCCAGTATAGCATTTCAATAGTGTTCTGAATATGACATGCAAAAGTCGTTTCTTCCTCTTAAAATTCATCCATGCTCTTTTTTCAAATTTATGCAGAACGGGTATTGCATACATTGCAAACGTGGCGGTCCGAAAGGAGGAGCGTCGAAAAGGAATCGCCAAGATGCTCGTCGCGGAAGCTGAGGCACGAGCGAGGAGCTGGGGATGCAGGGCAGTGGCCTTGCACTGCGATGTGAGTAACCTCGCCGCGCTGCGGCTGTACAAAGGCCAAGGTTACAAAAGCATCCGCGTTCCAGAAGATGCCAAGTGGCCGGCACCTAAGATAGCTGAAGGAGTGCGATATGACTTCATGATGAAGCTTGTGCCCAAGAATTAGGCTGTACAGTTTCAGAGTAACTGCATAAACCGAGACTTGTGGATAGATACTACAGTGATGCTGCGTAGATACTACAGAGATGGCGTGTAGATACTGCAGAGAAGGCCAAGGACGACTCTTCTCGTGTATAGCAGTTGATGTATAGTACTAGAGGGTACATGTATATGCTACAATATATTGTTTCAAAAGGCGTAAGGATGCAGAGACTTAATTTCTTTGGATGAGCTGGACCCAGAACTCATAGCAAGTAGCCCGTGGAGCAAAAAGAAATTCATTCAGCTTTCCATGCCTCGCCATTGTTGTCATGCACATGAGTTCCTTGTTTTTCATCACAGAGTTTATTCAGTTATTAGGTACAGTGTTCTGCTTAAGTTGCCTGTTTTTCTTAACTGACAATACTATGAAGATTGTTCCCAGATATGAATCACATATCCAGTACCCGGTGCCGTAGCCCCCGCTGCCAATGTGTATCTCAAATATGACGCTGCCATGGAACCATAAGGTACGATCCACATCACCCCGGTGCGCCGTACATCTGTTCCGCATAATTTCCAGCTTCTTGATGATATTCTTTCTCACGCAGCAACGCAAAACTTGGATCCTGAACGGTGCACCTGGGACCGATGCGTGTCAACAGAAGAGGGTGCCAGTACTATCTATCACCAGGTGGCATAGTGGTCTCTTTATGATGTTCTTGGCACCAACCAGGTACATACGTAACGGCCCCCTTTTGAACTGTATGGTTGTTGGAGCATTGCTGATGATGTCTGTGTAGCCGATTTCCGTCGAGGTGAGGAAATGGGCAGAGATTTTGCTGTTGGGTGGGTGGGGTGGGGGGTGGAGGGGAGATGGAACTGAAGAACATGTCACATGGGACGCATGCGATCGAAGGGTGAAGCTCTGCTCAGCTAGCTCTGATCATCATACACACCATCTCACCACACCAGCACGGCAGGTGAGGTGAGGCGAGATCGTTGGATCTGTGCGTAATGCATGTGAGCTCAACGAATTCTAACGCTATTTATATGTGTCTTCCCTTTGTTTGTGCCCAGCATTATGCAGATTCAGATCGGCTTGGACTCGCTTTTTTTCTTTCTTCTTCTTTCTGGTAGAAGAATAATGCTCGGCACATGGATGGATAGTGCTTGCTCGGTTGGAGAAAATGGCCCCGAGTGTACGTGTGAAATTATTGCTCCTCTACACACGCTTAATCTTGATCAAATGTTGATTTCTTTTTTGAAGAAAAAACCTGACTATTTTAGGAGGCCGCATTGGAATTAATACAGGAAAACATGTATTGATGCGAGGAATGGGCCGTTTTTATGTGAGGTTTCGGTGATCCGGTCAAACCCACTAACACCCTTTGTCAGCAACTGAACATGGTCGTCTCGCGTGATGTTTCTTTTCAAACACATTGGCGATGCTTCTCTTCAAATGCAGGCCTCGATTTTGATCCTCAAGAGGGTGATGGACGGCGCGGTGTCGAAGCTGGGGGAGACCTTCAAATTGTCCAAGAACCTAAAATACTCTGAGCCACGTACTGGTATGCTATTTTTAAAAGGTTTTTGTTCTGGCTGAAATAAAATAGCTATATTCTTGTAATGTGGTTGGGCAGGATGGTTTGACCGGGACCATTGACATCTCTGCTCCGATGGAAATCCCGAGGCGAAGAAAATCTCCCAGAAATATTCTATAACAATGGTGAACCCCTTGATAATATCTACTACTAGTAGTACTAAAAGAGTCACCGGCGGTGGCCGGTTTTGTGTACGGGCTGCAGGCGGTGCGGTCGCCGTGTGGTGTCGGTGGCCGACGCTCCTCCGGCTCGGCGCTCGGGGACAAGAAACACATCGGCATCACCAACACCTACCTTACCTGGTGAGCTGTGCCGCAGAGTCGCCGGCGTTTTGCGTATCACGTACTCATGCCCGCCAAGCCCCCACATGATCGACCGACCGACGCTCGCCAGAGCTCACTCCTTTCCCTTTCCTTTGTCTTCACTTTCCCATGCTCTCCCATTCCGTAGCCAGCACAGCAGCAACATGTTCTTGGCTGGGGTTAACAGTATATTTAGCAGCAGTGTTTAGCAGTAATAATAGCATGTTTCTTGTTTTTCACTAGGCTACAAAGATCATCATGTGCGGTCGACTTGCTCGGCCGACATTGCCATGGCTGCCATGCATCTGTCAAAAAATGTTTTCACGAGTTACTGCTGCTTCTTTTTTTAGATCAAGTTACTGCGGGTTCCAAGTGAAACCAGTAGTTATGGCAAATATTTGTTTTTTTTTTTTTGCTTTGTATGGCAAATATTAGTTGAACTTGTGCCAAAATCGAGCTGACGCTACGTATAATACTTTGCTTCCATTTTTCAAATGGGATTAAACAAGCCTAAAGACTGGAAGATTCTCTTTCTATTTTTCTTTATACACCCGCGGCATAACCTAAGCAGTGGCTGGTCATCTCCCGGCCAGGACCAGGATTATGCAAGTCATGGTGCACATGCAACCATCGTGATCCCATGTTTCCCATTTTTTCTTTATTTCTTCTTTTCTATGCTTTTCCTTTTACATTTTTCAAATCATTTCTTTTATGGTCGAGCATGCGATCCCAGATATGCCTTGACCAGTTTTCTTCACCTAATGGCCACCTACTCAGCTCAGCTCTCACATACGGTATTCGATCTCGCAGCCAATAATGATGGTGCAACATAGGAGTATCTTAGAAGCGATACCAACGAAAGTGTACATGCATCCATCCATCCACAAAGGTACAATGTGCATGCCCAACGCAAGTAGAGGAGTTCTTGTTAATTGATTTAGTTTATGATAGTTAACAACCTACTAGCTTTGTTGGAGTATTTGGAATCAAGAGCTCACCTACGTGATTGGCAAGTTGCAACGGCAGCCTGTGACTAAACAAACACCACTGGCCTGGCTAGCGTCCGTTCTGCTGTAGTGCGTCCGACGTGGCGACGACTGCGACAGGGTGGCGGCTCGTGCCAGCTAGAAAGGCTGCCAGTGGCACGTCGGATTCAGGGGGCGATGCCAGGTCAGTATTACAGGAGGTCACACCTCACGAATTCATTAACCAAATACTAGTGCTGTTCTAGTACCGCGGCCGAGCTAATTAAGTAGCTTAGGCAAATAGCCTGGTAACAATATATATAGTAGTACAATTAATACACTGGTAGACGTGTACAGTTGAACATATTCTTCCTTTTTTTTTTGCGGGAATACAGTTCAACGGAGTGGCGTAAGTGAACCGCTTCAGCGACGAACGCCGACACAACAATATTCAGGGGATCGATGCAATTTAGAAAATAATTATGTTATTATACGTAATAAAGTAAGCACTTTAAGAGGACAATTTCGTTTTCTTTTTTAATTAGACGACGGAGGAAGAGGGTTTCCTTGTCTCAGGATCGATAGATGTACTACAATTCATTGATTAGAATTAAACTTGCAATGGAACCAATGATCATGCAATTTTAGATAGATATATTAACGACCGAATTCGCTAAAGATGGACCTGTATTTAAAGACGGCCGGGGCCTACAGTAGTAGTAGCTGAACAACGCTCAGTGCGTACAGTACGTACGTCGCCGTCGATCGTCGTCAGCGGCAGCCATCGTCGGAGGAGTGATTGAGCTGCTAGCGTCCAGAACGCGCTACCTAACTGCCGTGACCTCCACTGAGCCCGAGCCATCAGTCGCTAGCTACCTCGCCGGAGGCTCTAATCAATCGCCAAACCATCTCACCATCCGTTAATTAATTGTCCGCCGTGAAAGCGAAATGGTCGAACCATCGGATTAATAGTACATGTATTCCATCTCCGGATTAATACATGTCGACAGAGCATGTGTAATGCTTTGGAGCATGATTATTGTTGTAATTACTAGTATTAAACCTTGCATTTACTTCTAAGGCAATGGGCCAATGGTCGTGTGTAATGTAGCCATGTAGGTAGCGACGGATCACTGTTGTGTGGGGCCAGGCCTAGACTGATAGTGGCCTGCACGATAGCTCCAAGCGCCTGTCACTCGCTTCGCCTAAAATGTCTCCTTTGTCGGTACGATCGAACCGGAAACGGGTTGACGCTGCGTTGCACCCGATCGGTGCCAGCTGCCGAATCTAAAAAAAAGAGAACCTTTTCACCTAAGTGAAAAGTGGCAGGAGCTCTGCCTATTCTTATAGAATCTAATGAAGATCACTTTCTAGAATTCCCCCGCGGAAGTAAGATATTTGTAGTTGGAATGAACTTTCGCACCAATTGGGAGGATTCCAATCCTTAGAAACCATTTCCTACGTACCTTGTTTGCTTTAAGCCTATTCGATTCAAAATATTTTCGTAGAAATTTTTTTTGAGGCTTTTTTTGTGGGTTAGAACTTAGGATTTTCTATGTTGGTGGTTTATTTTATAGGATCAAATATACTATTGGAATTTTTCTAAGAGGTCATTTGCACTACATTACATATGAATTTTTTCACACACTTATACCTCTTTGCAACTTTTTTTTTTGCTTTTCATGTGTGGTGCACAATCAAACAAGTTCAAATCGTATAGGACTGAACCTAGACATGACATTACAGTTCACATGTGTTCGACAAAGTTTTGGCGGTCGTTCTAACATGATTGCTCGGTCTCCACAAGACCCGCTTTGGCGGAAACTTTGCTATCTTCCGCTTTGTGTCTCCCCTTTGGATTCATAGATTCCTGATCACTAGCATGGGCTGCGGTCCTTTTTGCCTAGACCTACGGGACATCGGCAAGTTGTTGAGGGTGTGACATAGTTGATGTTCAATTGTGGCAAAGTCGGAGTCGTTGTCTCGAAAGGAGCGGTCACGATGAGATTGTGGACTCTAGATTTTGCTCAAATTTTTCATCGGTGTATGTGGAGTGTGTGTTGGTAGCCAGGATGTGCCCTATTCCGTGACAGTGGGCAGGATTATTGTGCATGTCTTTTATCGGTTGTACTCTAATTAATCGGACAGTTATCTTCTTCTCAATTTACAAAAATGACCTATTTGTTGGCTTGTTTAAGAAAAAACTATGCCGGACTAGATGTAGCACATGACAACTATGCCGGTCACCTATCAAGGAGAAACAAAGCATGGCATTCTATTATTCCGAGTGGGTAGGAGAAAAAAAAAAGGGCACCGATCCACACCTTCACAGGAGCGAAACGGGATGTCCATGGTTGACCTTCTCCACACCGCCACCGCAATCCATGGCGTCGCGAGTCCACGTACGCGCGCGATCCTCGCCGGGAATTCATCTCGCCCGTCCTCCAGTCCCTCACCGCCGGATCCGCGTTCTACGGCCAGAATAAAATGCATGTTACGGTGACATCTCACATGGGCGGGACGCACGGGATCATGAGGAGTGCCCGTGAGAACGTCGCCGTTCCGGCCGGTCTCGTTCGTGGACCCTGCGTGCTACCGCACCACTCGCTCACTCGCTCTCGCTACTGAGACTACTCAAGTTTGTGTATCCAGCTGGTGGGACCCAGCTGCAGCGAGAGTGCCACACGGAGGAGAAAAATACTAGTATCACACTCACTCGGATAATCGGATTGATAGAATGGATGGGTTGCATCGTAGTAGTACGATACGACTACACACAAGTTTGGGTGATCCGAGAGTAGAGAACAAAGCGAATAATGCATGCACGAGACGAGGCGGCCGGTAACATGCGGCGACTAGCAAAGGGCGAAAGGCCAAAGGTGGCCCTGTACTTGCGCCCACGTTGTGTTGTGTAGTGTTGTGCTCCTCCCTCCCATGTTTCGCTTCGCTTCCTGCTTGCCTTTCTCTCCCTAGCTAGCTAGCCAGCCGGTGGTGACTGACTGTTGGTTTTCCCTTTTGATCTTTTGCTTTATTATCCTTTATCCACACTGGTGGCGGAGAGGGAGAGAAGGCGCATTTGCTTCGTAGAGCTGCGACCCCAACGCGTGCTGTAGCCAGCACGTCGGTTCGATCATTTGCGCCACCGCGTCGCCGTGCACATGCGCTGTCGACGACCGTCGTTTTTCCCATCTCTCCTGCGTAGGGTCGATCGGTCATTGCATCCGGTTACGGAACACGGTTCCTGCTGCTCCAGCTGCCTGCTCTGCTATAGGGCACCCACACCACAACTATAGTACTACGTGCAAATTATCTTGGCTTATTGGGGATATATTTTGTTCCGCCAGCTAGTGGTTTCTTTCTCATTTGTTTCCTCTCTAGGTTCTTGTACAATTCCGAGCATACGAGTGGAGATTTGGTGCTCCAATGATCTCGTCCATTTCAAAGAATTAAAAAAATTATTTACAAGTTTCAAAAAAAAAACCATTCATGTTTTCAATGATATATTATACAGACGTGCACAATCTTAATGAAAAACACTTTACCATTTGAGCTACAAAAAAATGACGAATGTGCGGATCTCAGCACAGTGAACAATATGTTAGTTTCAAATTTCCAGCTTCTGTCATTTTCGTGTGGATCAAAATATAGCATTGAGATTTTTGCACGCTTATAGGACATATCATTGAGAACACGCATGATTTTTCTCAGGTTTTTTTTGGAACCTTCAATATTTTTATTGAGTTTTTAAAATGAGCGAGATCACTGGAGCTCGGGAGCATAAACAACTTTCCAGATTATTCAATCCTGCAACGTGTGCGCGCGTATGGTTCCTATAAAACCCCGATATCGCATCGTCCTGATCACTCCTCCTTATCCAGCGACCCCGACTTCGCCCAAAGGATGACCACCTAAAAAGGCTCACCGCAACAATCTCATGAAGCCCATGGCTGGCCCTACAAAACAGCCGACCTTTCGTGCACAAGGCCGACGACTCCGATTACAGTGACAAGATTCGACGAGGAGATATGCAAGACCCACGTCGAGAATGGTACTCATGACAGGACACCCCGAATGACGTGACAACAATTCCGACTACGCAGGAAAGAAAGTCTGACATGAACATATGTCGGACACACCGGGACAAACCGACTACCAAAATCTTGTCGCGGTCGAATCATCACTACTCATTCTAGTCGTTGCCACGAGGAACTGAGGCCATTGTATTAATGATGGGCTTCCGACCATAGTTGTAGGATGAAAACCAACTAATATCAAGAGTTGGTCCGGTCTTTGCACTCATTCTGGCTCATAGCTCTTATACCGCATCACATTGCATATATCAAATTTGCTCACTTGGAAGATTAACAATGGACAATAGCCTAATTAAATACAATTTTAGTCTGTCAACGCCAAATGTTAAATTACCCATTTCTGCTACCTCTTTGTTATCTGTTCTGCCAGAGTCCCAACCTTTTTTTTAGATAGCTAGAATCCAACCTTGGCTCAAGTATTGGTGCTGGTCGATCACTTCCTTCTCAAGCTATGCCTTTTCAGAGGGAAATTTTATAAGAGGAGTACCAAAAGTCCTAACAAATTAAGAACGAGAAGGGACCGCTGCAAAGCGAGACATTTAAATAAAGCAAACGAAAATCCAAATAAAATTCTAGATCCCAGCTGCAGATACTAGTTTATCAAGTCAAATGAGATCGCGGAAATACATGATCTTGTTGGTAGCTCAAATTAGTTAAGAAAATTGTATTGCGCAAGTACTTCTCCTGCCAATGCCAAGCCAATTAATTAAGCAGGCATAGGTGCGCTACATGTCGGTGTATAGTACTGTATCATAATGTGTCCAAAATTTAGCAACCGAAATCTCAATGCCCTAATAAAAACATACTACAAATCTCAAAATATGAGCTTAAAAGACTCGTGTCGGCCTGTATTTTAAAACGGGGAGGCCGGCGTCTACGCCAGTGGTAGCTGAGGCCCGATGGCTTTGCGTCGCCATCGGAGTACGTATTAAGCTGCTCGATCACGTCCAAATCGTGCCACCTAACAGCCATGATCTTCCATCGGCCGGCGAGCTCGATCGATCGATCGATCGCCGGTTGTAAATCAACCAGAGCAATGCATTCAGGTCAAAATCAATGATCTCACGATTTGTGCACCTGCACCTAACTCTGTTCTATTCCAATCCGCCGCGAAAGCGAAAGATCAAACCATCAGTATCGATCCATCGATACGCGAATAATAAGTACAGCAAAAAAAAAGCATAGTAGGATTTTTTTTTTCTTCTTCTTTTGCGACTTTGCCTTACTTCTAAGCCAATGATGCAGTGTACGCAGTAACCTGCTAGCGATGGATGGCTGTACGCCGTGTGGAGGGCCTCGCCATCATATATGCACATGCACGATAGCTCTGCCTGTCACTCACTGGCCTGATGTTTCTTTGTCAACATTGTTGGAGTGACCATCTACATGAAAAAATGTTGGAGAGACCTGTGTACCATGATGTAAACAAGTATGGACCTCTGGACTGGAAATAAGTGGGGCGGAAAATGTTAGCGGGTAATTCGAAATTACGGACAATTACTGATATGCCGGCCGATGTTAGCAACAATAGCAAATTTTACGGTGACAAGTTATACGAGCAAAATTTAACAGTTCTATTCCCACAAACTAATTATCCAGCATACTAGCTAAACAAAGTTTTTAATGTTATTTTGTATGGTCGGATAGAGAAATTATAATCTGCTATAAAAATTCATTATTTGCGCGGAACATGTCATTGTCTGTGATATCGTAAATTATCATATCTACAATCTTCATCGGTGTAATTTCTTTTCCTAGTCCTTCACTAATGTTTCACGATATTTGTATCCGGCAAAATTATGTAATCATAAACATCTCCTTTGTGTTCATATTCGATCATACATGCATTGATATTTTTTTTGAAATGGGGACATGCATTGATATTTATATTTCCTTAAAATATGAAATCTGTGTGTGGGGTGGGGGCCGGGGGCAAGGGTATTATCTCCATTCGTCCCATTTACGCCCTAGGTAACTCGAAATGCACTATCGAGTGAAATTCAGAACGAGCGCCACATAAGTTTTTGTATTCCTAGATTCTCAGTAAAAAAAGGGAAACTAAATCACGTACATTGACTTGTAACATGTTACCTTGAGGTCTAAACTAAAACTTTGTATTTCATCAACTAGTAAGTTCAAAGTCTGGTGCGGAAGTCTACACCATTGTAATTTACCTAAATCAACACACGATTTATGATTTGGCGCTCAAAATTGGTGATTACAGCTTTCTACTGTATTAAAATCCACCATAGACAATTAATGAAATTAGACTAGAACATTCGTTCATGGTTTCAATATCGTTTCACAGAAAACTATATCCGAGCTTCGTCCTAGAAGTTTTAGTGAGTTTCGTGAACATTTTAGCCGTGTTTCACAAGTGTCTTGGTTGATTTCCAGAATTTTACAAACCATGAAGGTCATGTTACCTTTTTTTTTTTTGGAAAAAGTGGTATAGAAGGACGGTCACCCTATGAACGCACCACGCCTACGAGCACCTCGGAGGTACTGGACATGTTGTATCTTGAGATCGACAGAATCTTCAAGAAAGTTAAACCTTGCTCAAAACACGTACCCCATTCGGAGGAATCAAGGTTTTAATTTGACGAAATTCAGCATGTGTGTGTTGCAACTTGCAAGCCTTTCTTACCAAATTACGATATGAGCCCGTTCCCATCCCCGGTCGCGCTCAACGGGCACGACGGACCATGAGCGGTACGCCCCTGTCGCCCCTGGGTCCGCGTCCGTGAGATGTCCCTGTTTCTGTTCGTTGGTGATCCCTGCGTGCTGCCGCACCACTCCCTCACTTGTTCTCACCACTGCTGCTCACTCACTTATGCGTGCATCCCCTTCTGCTGGGTGGAGCCCAGCCGCAGAGAGAAGAAGAGAATGGGCATCGAATATTTCTTCTGTATTGATAAAGAACTGTAGGAGACGGGTCGTACGATCTAGGTCGACTGAACTTAAACTAGTCGGCGATCGGGGCAAAGACCGGAAGCGATCAAATCAAAACGCATGATAGGCCGGTGGCTAGTACTAGTAACATGCAATGCAGCGAGCCAAGGAGCCAAGCCCAAGGGTAGAGTAAAAAGTGGCCGCGTACTCGCGCCCACGTTGTTCCTCAGCTAGCTCTAGTCGGTCTCTCCCCCTGTCTCGTCTCGTACTTTCCCTGTAGGTGATGGTTTGAGGATTCCTTCACGGTCTCAACTTTTGCCGCATCGCCTTTACCTTTTTTCCTTTATCCGTCCTGGAGGAGAACGCGTATAGCTGCGAATGCATGCTGTTCCCAGCACGCGCGATGGCCGCTAGCTGTTTTTGCGCCACCGTCGCCGTGCACATGGGCATGCTTCTCCTGCGTCGGTCGTCGGTCGTGGTGTCCGGTTTTGGAAAACGGTTTCCCGGGCCAGCTGCCTGGTCCAGTGGACCGGCGTCTACATGTACCAACGGCCGAGATTTCATCAGGAGCTTCACCTTGAAAAAGAGTCGAACCTTCTTAAGTTGGACCGCGTACGTCTATGAATATATCAAGGCAGCAACTACATCCAAAATAAGGTATGAAATTTTTTGATTCGCGCAAGAACAATTTTTTTTATAGCGTCTCTACGCGTATCAGGAAGACCGTGGATATATATAAAGAGAGAGTGACAAATATCTACTACTAAATTCGCCCAATCCCTGTCTCACCCGGGCCGCACTTTGAATTCAACCCATGTTATGAGTAAAAACCGAGAATTTTTCTTTGGCAATTGGTTTTCTTATAATTTTCTCTCACGGAGATTCAAGCCGACTCACATTTTCAGCAACCCAAAAGAAAGCAAACGAGCCTTCCACTGCATCAAATAGATCATAGATAGAGAAACAAAAACACGAGGAACTCGATGGAATTCAAGCCAAGAGAACTCGAATCCCGGCGTGTGAGTTCGTACAGACGCTTCTCTCACATGACAGAGCGTTATATTTGACCTCAGCTGGAGAACAATGGAACAAAAAAGGTATATTTTATTTGAACAAAGCTTCTATGTGTGAATTACGTAAGGACTTTAACTAATCTATAGTAATCAAGGGGGTTATTTTACATGTATAGCCATGGAGACGCAAGCCACTAGCTTGCTCTGTTGGAATCATGTTACTCAACTTCTTGACTCCTCTAGGGACCAATTTGCTCTCTCATGATAAATATTTCGAATGGTGCTCATCAGGGACATGGCGAAGACATATTGAAAAAATAGGATTGCACCTGTTCATTTTTCGGGTGCATTTGTATGGCGACTCTGATCATGGATAACACTATTATGTTGCTACTTCCTCGAGGGTTTTCCTACAAAAATACTTGTTTGTAGAATTTAGCATACCGTGGTGCTCGATTTTTATATGAATCTGCATTGGTCAAGAAGGTTTGTTTTCACGCTTGCAAAGACGACAAAGGCCATTATTTGACTAGTAGTGACGATCGAGTGTGTCCGTTATCCATGCACGATCTTTGTGACACGTGATGCAAATAACTTGCATTTTGGTGGCACTCAGAGTTCCAAGTCACTATCATCTGCATTGTAGTTGCCATCACCGCCTTATTGGCCATACGAAATGGGATAGCCGCCACCTGCCAAATTTCCCCTCTAATGGTATCTTCTTAACTCCACTTGTCATTTTTTTAAAGAAGTCCATTTGTCACTTGCACCATGGCCTATTCTTAGGACGGAAACCTGTCACGATCCGAACCTCGGCTCTTGCTCATGTGTTAGTGTTGGATCACCTTCCTCCCGGTGAAGCTATGCATCCTTTCTAAAAAGGAAAGAAAAATTCAAATAAAATTCTAGATCCTAGTTGTACATACTTATTTTATGCAGTCAAATTAGATCATTAAATTAAAAATACATGATCCCAAAAGAGACATGCATGTGTATCATACAAGCAAGAAATGCCCTTTGGCTTTGGGAGACAAAGAGAAAGAAATTCCAGAGAAATAAAAGAAATTAATAAAAAAAGTGATCGAATGAGACTTGACAAAGCCCGACCCACTTGACGTGCCTGCATCACGGAGAGAGGCCTACGACTTTACCCTGCCGTCATTCATCCATGATCTCACAGACAGGAATTAAGATGCAGTGCACATGTACAATTACCGCTTCAACGTTTTGTTTTGTTGACGGAGTAAACATCGGATCTCCAGTCCTTCTCATTTCCTACCTGCAGCCTGCTGGGTCAACCCCTGCTCGTACTCCTGATTATTTACCCCTTGGCGAGGTTACAGATTTACCGCTTCAACTTTTTTTTTTTGACAGAGTAAACATCGGATCTCCTGTCATTCTCATTTACTACCTGCAGGGTCAACTTCTGCTCTTATTGTAATCGCAAAGTCATGCCGATTCACCCCTTGGCGAGGTTAACTTAATCAACCTCTGCTCAGACTGGTCATAGTGGGAAGTAACATAGAGTAGTATCATGCATATGATACTAGTCTATGTTACTAACTCCATAGTGGGTGGTAACATATATGTAGTATCATGTAGTATTGTATTTATTAGATTTGTAGACTCATTGTGCATTGAGATACGTTATGTTACGGTATCTACCTATGATACCACTATACCCTCTCTACTCATTAATTGCAGTGCCACATCAGCTTTTTGCATGCATTGATTGCATGATACCACCTATGATACTCCCACTATGGGTAGTCTCATACTATAAGAGGTTAACTTAATCCCCCGCTGAGTGCGAGGTTAACTTAATCACAACGCAACCTAGTAGTAACTTGGTAACATGCAAACCCTTTTCTTTCAATTTTTGAGGGTAGTTAGTCCAAGCCATTTAAGTATTCTGGATGGCAATCAGGCCCCGGTCAATGCAATGCAACCATTGGTAACTACTGCTGCAAGTAGCGCTACTGTAAGCAGCTGGTAGCGTATAATGCAGTGCAACCAAGCAGGCACATGCCACCCATGATTCTCCTTTGAATCAGGACTAGCTACTGTATCAATGTTGTGAGTGCATGTACGCGCTGACCATCCAGGGATCCATCGATCGGCAACATGGTGCCGAGGTGGCGAGACGGATCGGCATCCACGCATGCAAACACCGGGCGACCAACCACCTACGGCGCCATGGTTAGCTTGCACCCACATGCACGCACGCTCGTCCATCGATCCATCGTCCGGTGGTGTGGGGGCATCCCTCGATCGATCGTCAAGAATCATTGATCTTATTTATAACTCTAACTTGCTAAGTAATTTTAATTCCTCGTGTACATATAGGAACCATCCATCCATCAGCGTCGTCAAACTGATAAACTAGTGCTACGCCAACTTAATTTACGGGTTGATCCATATCTGCCATGTTTTTTTATACGCCAAGGCTTGTTCCATTCGAATCAGAGCGCGATTGGGCGATCTAAGTGTCTAACCATGATGCATTTGTGCTGGTGTTTGTCTCTAATCCTCGATCGGTCATGTGCACGCATGCTTCGTATGAAAGTTCCTTTCATCTGTTCGTACAAATATTCATCTGGTTCTGTCTCTGAAAATAAAACTAGAAATGTTTGTGCTATAGAATCAGTGAAAACACTACTCCCTCCGTCCATGAAAAGATGTCTCCACATTTACATGTATCTACGCACGCACTAAAGTATGCATGTCTACATACATGTAACTTTAGATAAAGTTGAGACATCCTTTTATGAACGGAGGGAGTATAAGCTGTTAGGATGTCTCTTATCACGGTAGTCAAGATGCTTAACTTTTTTCTCATCTGCGTGAAAAACGATACTCTTTACCGTGTTTATACTCTTTCTTTACTACACTGATTGACAAAGATCCTTGATGTAACATTTTCATCTAAAAAGGAACCGATGTAACACTCCTTGGTAGAAGAATAACTTTTGAGATGCGCTTTGGGTGGGCATAACATGGAAAGGCACCAGTGACGGATCGATGCAGCCGTAAAATAATGCCAGGATCGGTCGCGTGAGGAAGCAGCACCAATTAAGAGATGCGTCCGTAACATGATGCCGGACGCTTGTTTGTTCCTTCCTGCTCATCACGGGAGTACATGTTAGTTACCAGCTAGCTAATGCCATGTTACTCCAGGCACATGAATGCATGATGTCCTTCTAATCTTACCACCCGGCCGGTGGTTGGATCGATCGATCGCGGTACTTGGTCGCTTGTTGCTGCCGTATTATATGGCCCGGACACATGCATGGCCTTGTCCTGCTCTCGATCGGCGTGGGTTCCCTTTCGATCGTTGCATCATTTGTACTCACATTAATTCTGTTTACGAGATGCTGAATAATACTAATGTTGCAAGAAAATAAGATATTTATTCCTTTTCTGTCTGGTTTTGCCTCTACCCTCTGTGTCGTTCATTTTCCGGGATTTTCCATCAGTACCCATGGTCTGTCTCGCGCATTTCCTACCGGGGCCGGTGCACTTTCTTCATAACTAACCCACCCACACATAACGACATTGATTCCACCCAGCTGAAGCATGCTTAGTAACAACAAAGTTTCAAGTACCGCAAAGCGTAGGTACTAGTAGTAGTAAACCACTCCTTACGTCTCTGCTCTGCCTAGAATGCTTTCACTTACAGTGCAGAATCTTCCATCGAGAGAGGCTAAAACCCTTGGCACAGTACAGTGAATGATTGGCCTGCCCGCCCGCCTGCAGTGACAACCACTTTATTAGTTAGCTATAGTTAAACTGCTTGGCTCAAGGGGCATGTTCAGCAACCATAATTGGCCACCCCTCGGGATCGACGCGCGCAGTATAATCCCGGGCCGGGCGTGTCAGAGATCGGGGTGCTCCCTGTCGCCTCTCCCACCACGCCACGGCATCATCCATCTGAAGTCCAAATCTACCCAAAATTACACGCCTAACTGCCACTGTAGCAGCATGAACGCACCTGCACCGGTACTGGTACGAGCTCCCTGCTCAGGGCAGAGCGCATAAAGCAGAGAGTTGCCGAGATCGACCCACTTGGGCACGATGAGGAAGCCGTACGGCGGAGCACTTTGTTTGTTGGCTCGGCTGCCGCTAATGCTACGCACCAAACGGGTACTGGACCATGATCGGCGATCAAGCTCCACGGTGGAGGCCGGCCGGCGTCGTAAGCAAGCTGGTGCGCGACTGATTGGTGCCGGAGCCCGCGAGCGAGCGAGGCACCAGCCAACCAGTGCGCCCCGTACAGCGTTTAAAAAAGAGACTGTGTACGTACGTCGTACTGGTACCAACAACGTACTCCCGCTTCCTTTTCATCTCGATAGATGGATGGATCCTTCTAGAAGCTGGAGAGGCTACCTGTAGAAGGATGGGTGCTTGCTGGCTGTGCAAGTGACGGCCGGCCGGCCGGCGACAGGCGCACGATCGGTCCGAACGATCGACGGGTTGGTTGGTGCCGCTTGATGTTAACCAGCTGCTGATGGATCCGTCTCACTCTCACCACCCTTTGCCGGGCAGAAACCATGCTAGAGCGGTATAGCTTCGGCCCCGGCCCCGGCCGCCGTCGGTGGCCAACAAACAGCATTGCATTTGCATGCATGCAGTGTCGCACACGCTTCGATATAAGAAAAAAAAAGGTAGCAGTAGTAGTGTCTTCTGATTATCTAAGAAACGGCATTGTCAAAGAAAATAATATAAGACGTCCTTTACATGCAAGGAGAAAAGGAAAATCGGCGTGGTGCGCTAGCTGCCTTTGTGATGCTACCGTGGATCATCCCGGCCAGCTCGGCTGTGGGTACGGCTGGGCAGCGACCACTGAGCTCACAGCAAGTGAGTGTGAGTGAAAGGGGGAGTAAAGCTCAAGTCATTGATGCAACAAGGAGTGCAACCCAAGTTAGTTAGCGGCAGAGGAGATTTCAGCTGCTGGCCGCCGATGGATCGACGGAGAAAAGGAGGCCGGAGCTGCTGCACTGGCGAGCGTGGGTCCCGCCCCATATGATTTGCTTGAGAGGAGCAGCAAGTGAGTGAGGCCCGAGCAACTACCATCGGTTGTGCGGTCACTTTACTCTTTTTCGCCTGCCTCCTTTTCGCGCGCGAGATTAATTTTCATCTTTTAGCCACCGTTTATTAGTTTTTGTGGAGATTAAATCGCATGTGCGGTACGAGTTTATTTTAGCCTCCACAGGGCTGCGTGGCTGAAATGAATAATGCCAGTGGTACTGCTCGGACTACTCCGCAGATCGATCGCCCCCGACGACGACGGAACCCGCTTGATGCGATCGCTCCATCATGTGCCGCGGGTGACGGTCTGTCAGGATAAATAGTAGATTAAGCAAAGGCCATTATTAACTTAGCCAGACGGGGAATAGGATATATTACCACTGGCTTATAAAAATTCTGCGTTTCCTTCTCATCCCGGCGGCTTATGCCAGTGGGTAATACAATTACAGGTGGTGTAAATAAGTTCGGTAAATCTCGAGCGATCAGTTCAGTTGAGAAGAACCGTACAGCTTGATAGCCATGGATGGTTAGGCGACTGGCAACGAGCCAGAACCGCATGCAGGCGATGGAGTTCGGCGAGAAACCACAAGTAGGCAGCCCGACAGAGGAAATTGTGAACTGAATTGGATGCAAGTTTGGGATCCATCAGCGGCCGGCGTGCGCGGGTCAACGCGTCGTCGTCTCCGACCCGAGAAATTCAGGGCAAAAAAAAAAAAAAACTCGGCAAGCGTCCCTCTCAGAGTCCCAATCTCCGGAGCCAATTCCGCGCACAGCGAGCCCGGCCGGCCGAGCGGCGACCGAACCGAGACCCGGGCCGCCTTCTCACGCACGCGGCTCGTGCGTGCGTACGCAGCTTGGCTTGCTGATGGCGGCAGGGCGGAATACGTACAGGATACGGGTCAGAGCTTCGATCCATGGCCACGGCGCGCGTGCCAGTTAAGTTGTTGCCGCGGTCAATGCGCGGCCGCAGTCACCGTGCCGATTCTTTCTTACTTCGGCGGGCGGGAACGGAACGAGACGATGCTTCCGTGGTGCTGCCGGTAACCGCGACGCGTCTGTCTGGACGCTAGCCAGCGTTTGTTCGCTCGCCGTGTGCCGCTACGGCCTACCGCCTACGGCAAACGTGGCGGTGGCTGTCAGTTAAAACCGCGGCGTGGAAGACGGAAAAGTCTTTGACAGGGAGAAGATGCGATGCCCCACTCACGTTCCATGGCACAGTAGCGCCTCTCGTCCCATGCACGTTGCGCATGTGTACGTACAGGAGCCTGTACAGTACAGAGACCGGCAGACGGGGGATGAAATCATGAAAATAAAAATCTGAGGTGGCGTTTCAATTTCACCTCCATTTTTTTCTGCAGGAAAGAAAAAGGAGTGGAGAGAGGAAACTTCAACGTCACGACAGACAGGAAAGGGAGGAGGAGGACAGCTAGCAGTGAGGAAGAGTGCTCACCTACCGTACGTGTCTCTCCACCCATCCATCTCCCTGTAGCACTTATTACTGCTGCTGCCACCAGTCGTGCCTTTGCTTGCTTGCTGCACCGAATTACCGCGCCTAATTCGTAATCCGGTGGTGCAACAACACCGTTAGACTTTCGGAAGAACTGCGTGCTCGGTCCAGTAAAACACCACTTGCTGGCTGGGTCTCCGGCGATGCCAGGCTAGCTATTCGCACCTTGCGCTAGCACGGCTCCGATCCGGTCCAGCTCGACGCACTACCCCTACCACCACTACGACGTCTCTTTCTCCTTCCTCCTCCATCCCCGCGTTTGTGTAAGTCAGCCGTGTGTCGTGTGTATGTGAATTGTGAGCGCGTAGTGCTTCTCCACTCTCTGCCCAGCAGATCAACCTGCCTGCCTCTCTGTCCTCCAGCGTTTCTAAACCCTACAAAGCCCTCCCCAGACCCACACTTCCCTTTTCTACTTCCGTCTCGTGGCCAGGCAAAGCTGTGGGTTATACTTACCTTCCCTCACGTTCTCGCACCAATATTTAATCCCCCCTCCCTCTCTCCAGCCTGCTCTGTACAAGTATACTACTATACTCCTCCCTCCCAATATTGTACTTTCTCTCTCCAAGCTTCACCTTCATCCTTCTTCCTCCTCTGTCTCGAGAGAGAGAAGGAAGAGAAGGAGCGGGGATTCGAATTGAATTGAATTTCCACCGACCGGCCCACGCACCTCCTGTCCATTTACCTCCACCTATATAGCTCCCCATATTTCCACCCCGCCCTCCCTCTCTTTCATAGGAGTACAGTGCGGTGCTTTGCTTTGCTTGCTCGCTTGCTCCCCATATAATTCGACAGACCATGCTCTAGAGGAGTACTAGATAGCTATCTAGCTAGACTTAGTTCGAGCAGCCACCTGTTCCTTCTTTATTCCTACATAGAGCTTGCTTCCTTCCCTTCCTTCCTCGTCGATCGGCAACAGCAGCAGCAGATAGGTAGAGTCGCAAGAGGCAGGAGTTCTTTCTTCAGTTTTCTGACCAAGCAAGCAAGCCAGGAAGAAGAAGAAGAGACACCGGTGGTGATCAGTTTTTGAAGATACGAAGAGGAATTCAAAGGTGAGTCAATCGCAGAGGGTGCATGCATGTCTTCCCGTTTCTCTCTCTGCAAATAAGCAGTTTCTTCTAATCCCAAGTACGTGGGGAAAGCTTGAAAAAATGGTCAAATTTCAACTCCAGAAGCCTCCCTGCTGCCTCCGGTTTTCAGCATGGGTTTCTTCCGGCCGGTTTTGGATTTGCAGTTGTCATTTTTGGCACCAGCCTGGCGCTCCGCCATGCGAGCGCCGTGTGTTGCCATATCCGATCAGTCTCTCACACAAAGTGCATGACTGCACCGGTTCTTTCATCTCCCCGACAAGAGAGGACAAATGAGCGGGGAAAATCGCACCAATTTCGGACTTTTGATTTCCAAAACTTGAAGGTTTCCAGTCAAATTTCCTCCCCGTGGTTTCTTTCGAGGAAAGGGGAAAATTTCCTTCTACTGACAACGTCACGGCGGCTAGATATGGATGGGATGCTCTGGCTGGGCACACACGCGGTAGTATTCCTGCCAGCCCAGCTTTTTCCTCCTCGTCCGTGTGTTTTCCAGTTTTTGTACTTTTGCCCCTCCTCCGCTCTGGATTCTCTGGCAGCGACCAGAAAAAAAAGTGTAAATTTAAATTATTAGTCGGCAGTAAAAGATTCCTTCCATCGCGGATGCCGAGATTCCCTTTGTGTGATCCGTACGTACGCGGTAAACGCGCCGGGGATCGATCCATCGATGGAAACTGCGAGAATCCCTCGGTATTTTCACCCGAGGCGATACAAGTAATTAGCCGGTCTTCCGAGGGGCGGCTTCCGTTTGACGCGTCCGTCACATGGCACGCGGTGACGCGTCCGGGCCAATGGCCTGCCGCCGCGTCAGCACTTGACAGTTCCTTCCTTGTGCCCGCCCGCTTTGACTTTTACCTTGGTGGTGAATCAACCCAGACCAAACAACAACTACTACCCTAATGATTTTTTTTCTCAACTTTTTTTTTTCTTTTGGAGTTGTACGCCATCTGGATGGCGCCCTTGCTTCGGAATAAAGAAAGCCCGAGAAGAAAAAACCGCACGTCACATGCGCGTGTCACATGGCGCGTGGGTGGGCCCCACCGACGTGGCCCGCACCACCATGATGCACCGCATACATGCGGGCCCCCCCGCGGTGCCGTCGCTTTGAAAAAGGAAGTTCGTATATCTCGGCGGCCACCGTTTCGTATTTACAGCTCGCCAAGATATCGCGTTTCGTTTCCAGATTAGGTCTTCGTCAGTTTCCCTCGTCCCGTTGTGAAACAAACGAAATCAGAAATCTTCGTTGTTATTCGGGGGCAGGAATCAATTAGCATAGGTGGGTGTATCCGGTTTGTCTTAATTTGGTCCCATATATTGCCGCTATACTTGGATTACGATCATATCCTAAATTACCATCTGCTCATTAATCCTGGCCTTCCGTGTATTTATATAGTTCCCCTGGCCGATTGTGTTTTCAGGCAGTCAGAAGGAGAGATTGGGATTGTTGAGGAGGCGATGGCGAGCGGGCGGTTCATGGAGGAGATGATGAGGGAGCACGAGCAGAGCCTGCTGGAGGCGACCTGCGGCGGCCTCTTCGACCACATCGACGACCTGCTCGACTTCCCCAAGGAGGACTGCGCCGCCGACGTGCTCCTCCTCGACGCGCCGCCCCGGCAGCCCCCTCGCCGCGCGCGTCCTCGGTGACATCGGTTGCGCCGCCGCCGCTCCGGTCAAGGAGCAGCAGCCGGCGTTCATGGCCCTGCCGCCGCCGCTGCCCGCCCGCGGACGACGCCGCCGCGTTCATGACCGCCCTCGGGACGGCCACATTGGCTCGGTGAGTTTCTTTCCATTGTTGTTTGTTTGCAGTTGGTTCAGTTCGTCGGCGTGCGTGCGTGCGTACGGTTGGTGGTTGCGACCCCGCGCGTACGGCCGATTTTGAGGAGGAAAACCTAGCCAACCGACGAATTTGCTCGTCTTTTTTTCCAATCTGTGCGCGTGCGTGACCACCGCCACCGCCCTGTCGGTCGCGCAGGCAGTTTCAAAAAATCTTTGTTTTTTTGTCCATGTCTCTCTCTGGAGAGTTCGAATTCAAAGTTTGAAACAGCTGGGCGCCAATCACGCGGTGCACTCACCAAAAAAACACACACACCGAAGGAGACGGGGTGACTTCACTTCTTCACCGGCTCACCCACCTGGGTTGTCCGGTGCGAGCGGGAAAGGATTCAATCAAATCAAACCAAACCAAAACCGATGAATGGCCACCGCACCGGCGTGAATGGCCGGGGTGGTTGGGTCATGGGCGGATCGTCGGTGGTACGGCGTGGGAGGGAGGAGAACGTGATCGGAGTTACGCAACGGTCCGGTTGGATTTTCTTTTTCTTTTCACCGGCCCTCCTCCGTGGGGCGCGGGCCCGGCCATGTTACGTACTACCGGGGGCCCATCGCTTTCGGTGGGTAGCTAGCCCAACAACAACCGAGCAACCACTCCAGTGCACCAGCAGTACCATCCAGTCCTACCACTGCTAGCTTTTCCCTTTTCTCTCACCTTTAAGCAACACAAATTAAACCCACCCGTCCGGGCCCGACCCGACGGGACGTAGATGGAGTGTCACTGCCTTTACTGATTGAACAGTAGTAGTAGTATAGTCGATGATGACACTGTCAGTCAATTGCATCGATTCAGTAAGCTGCAGTGAACTTGGACTGAGAACTTGTTTTTCTGACATGGTTTTGGTTGGATGATGCAGTGTGACGAGCTGGACATGGACATGGCGCAGCTGGAGTGGCTGTCGGGGCTCTTCGACGACACGTCCATCCCGCACGAGCCGGCCTTCGTGGGCTCCAACGCCTGCGCCCAGCCCATCAGGACCTCCGCGCTCGGCGCCAACGCCGGCGTCGTGCTGCCGGACAAGATGGAGGACGCGCTCTTCCGCAGCTCCAGCCCGTCCGTGCTCGAGGACGGCGGCTTCAACGCGGCGGCGCTAACAACAAGAACAGCAATAGTGGAGGCTCATCGGCCTCCTCATCGTCCTCCTCGGCGTCGTCATCCTCGGAGTCCTTCTCCGGGAGCGCGCGCCCGTGGTCTGTGCCGTGTCCCCGCGCCCGGAGCCGCCGGTGCTCGTCATCCCGGCGCGTGCGCGCAGCAAGCGGTCCCGCGCCTCCGCGTTCCCCACGGCCATCCGGCCGCCGCGCCCGCGCCGGAGGCCACCATCCTCGTGCCCACGCCGATGTATTCGTGCAACACCTCGAGCTACTCGGAGGAGCCCGAGAGCATTGCTGAGTCCAACAACTCGCAGCCGCCGGCCATGAAGAAGAAGAAGAAGGCTAAGAGGCCAGCGCCTCCGTGACCTCTGACGCCGAGGGCGACGCTGACTACGAGGAAGGCAGCGGCGGCGCCGCGCTGCCGCCGGGCGCCGTGCGGAGATGCACGCATTGCCAGATCGAGAAGACGCCGCAGTGGCGCGCTGGCCCTCTGGGGCCCAAGACGCTCTGCAACGCCTGCGGCGTCCGCTACAAGTCCGGCCGCCTCTTCCCGGAGTATCGCCCGGCTGCCAGCCCCACCTTCGTGCCGGCCGTCCATTCCAACTCCCACAAGAAGGTGGTGGAGATGCGCCAGAAGGTTGAACCCAAGGGCGACGATCTCCTTCAGTTCATCCGCGTGCGCCGGGATTGAGCTCCCTGCGGCGGCATGCGCCGGTGCCGTGCGGAGGGTCGGTCTCGTCCCTCTTAGCTACAATATACATGCTAGTATGTATGCATGCATGCTTGCTTCCAAGTAGTCAGTCATCGCCATGAACATGGACAGTGCTCGCACTGTTTTCATGAATGCATCCACCACCATCATCGCCATGCATTGGTTTTCCGTCAGCATCCATCCACCGCCGGCCATCCTAGCTGGCGTTAGTTCAATAGGGCTTTTCTTTTGGGTTTATTTCACCTTTTTCTTTTGTCTATTACTTAATTGGTTCCCCCTTAAGATGATTTTTTGTTTGTATAGAGGAGGGTGAGGAGGGCAGGAGAAATAGATGAATCAATCACAGAGTGGTTGTTGCATTGCAAATTAGGTAGGTGAGAAGGAGAGAGCTAAACCAGCAGCAGCAGGAGCAGAGGGAGACAGATTTAGGAGCAAAACTTTGCAGCTAGGCAGTCAATTAGGAAAGAGGTTGTGCTCTCTAAGGAGATTTGTTGGTTTGCTAAGTTAGGAAGTTTGTGTCAAAGTAGCCATCAGGAGGTTGAAGGAGGGGGATCACCAATCATAGTCAGTTTATATTGGAGCTTGGTGTACTGAACTCTGAATATTCTTTTTGCAGTTCATCTATGTCTAGGGATTTATAAGTGGTGTCTGGTTTTTATACTAGTAGTAGTGTTACCTTTGTATTAGCCATTAATTACTTTTCTTTTGTTGCTCATGCCTTGTTGCCTCTATACAAGATGTGATCATCCAATCAGAGGAATTATAATCCTTAGCTCTTGTCCAGTTGCTTCTCTTGTGAACCAGTTCCTTTTGTACAATTCTGCACTACTATATAAATTCTGATGCGTCGGATTAGTATAATAGAACAACATAACAACACACATAATCTCAACTTATGCTAACAGTGAGGAATATCTGGAATGAGAGAGACAATGCACATGGTCAAATTCAAGGTTCTGGTCCTGGAGGACATCATATGTGGCTGTCAATCCATATAATAAATTCATGATTGATAGCAATGAACATTCCCTGCTCCACCATGCTTAATTGGATGCCTTGACCATGTGCTCTAGCAGTCCTACAACTCATCAAGAGAGTGGGTCACATCGTGTTGCCACCAATCCAAGACATGTTAATAGAGTCATATCGAGTCGCCCACTAACTGAATGATTACAAAAATTGCTAAGGGCTGAGGATTCTTGAAAACAGAGGATGGATGAAGGCCTACTAAGAGATTGGTCTACGGCCTGGCAATAGGTGTCTGTGACATGGCCTTTCTGCATTTGCTACAAATGTAGCAAGGTGTTTCCGGGTCTTCCAAATGATCACTTCACCATGTGCAGCTCCGCTGCAGTATTTTTTTTCTTGGTTCTCTGCAATATTAAGGTAAAAGGATTTGATGAACTAACATTTTCATCTGTACCTCTGTTCCAATCCGTTTCTTCCACACCGCTTCCATTGAAAGTTCAGGTGCAAAGCCCCTCTATGGCACAATGACGATGGTTAAAAAAAAGCAACTCATATTCCCAAGCTTAAAACATATGTATGTACAATGATATGGCAATCTTATCTTAATTAGGCAGTGCATGCCATTTAGAGAACACATAAGAACATGCAGTAAAGTGGATTATCTCATAGCATTTTCTTCAACCAGCATTGTTTGAATGCTCTAAATCCATGGCATCGTTAAAAATAAATAGAAACCCTAGGACTAAGATAAGATATGTCGGACATTGGAGACAAACACCCTATACTAAGATATAATCTTCTAGCTAAGAGAAGACAAACATTTTTTCATTCTCTTTCAACCATCCTACATGCCATTGCTTAGATATCATTGTACATACCCTTACGATTCTATGTATTTTCCAATAAAAAATCAGATAGGGAGTTCTCATTTGTCGTTTTTTTTAAAACTCATATTCCCATGATGAATGTTGTTTGCAATGAAAATAACCCCTCAATTGATAATTCATATAAGGATTCTCATATTTCCAAGTATGATTCTTCTACACCGTTTTGGGATAAAACATGTGCACATCTATATTCAGATTTTCCGATAAAACAAAGGTTTTATAAGAAAAATCTAAATACACATCATACATACGTCCGATAAAGGGTCAGATAAAGATATGTAAAATACATTAGTAGATCTAGATGTCTCACATATATGTGCATATCTATATGTCAGATAGACATAGATATGGATATGGCTTATAAAGGGGCACATCTACAAAAGCGGATCTAGAGGTAGATACATGGGTAGATCTAGGTGTCTCACATACACGTGCATATCTATATGTCGGATAGATGTAGATCTGGATGTGATAGATAAAGGGACAGATCTTCAGACGCGGATCTAGACATGTGAGATACATGGGTAAATCTAGATGTACCACATAGATGTGCATAGTTATGTGTTAGATCTGGATATCTCAGATACATGGGAAGATCTAAAGAATCAAAACATCGTAATACTTTGCAAATGCAAGGCCGTGATGGCAAGAAATTATCCTCCATTCTTAAGACAACTATACTAAAATGATGCCCTACATAAAGGAGATGAAATTGAAGAGTATTGAACCAGAATTGTAATGCATACTCACATATGTATCTTCAGTCCAATAGTTTTTCTCTGAACATTCCTGCCCAACACTGTTCGTCAGGCGCGATGGTGAGGAGGTGGGTGGGGTAACGTCTCGGCAAGGTATACGCTCCACAATCCTCACTCGTGTTGCTGGGGGGGGGGGGGGGGGGGGGGGGGGAGGGAGCAGCGACAACCAAAAGGATGTCTAAGAATTTGGGTCAAGACTATATTGGGTGTTTTCTATATATAAACATGGTGGTGCGTGTGTGTGTCTGGGGGGTGGGGGGGGGGGGGGGGGAGGGGGGGGGGGGGGGGGGGGGGGCGTTTCAACGGCTAGAAATGTTGTTT
The DNA here is from genome assembly GCA_947311845.1 of Poa pratensis. NCBI lineage: Eukaryota > Viridiplantae > Streptophyta > Magnoliopsida > Poales > Poaceae > Poa > Poa pratensis. The sequence goes on from CAMZMU010000111.1 coordinate 28,821,521, forward strand.
AGATTTAGTTTTGGTGCTTCTTAAATTAGAAATCTATTGTTTTGTTATCAATTGATTTAATTATAGAAGGAAATATCCTAACAATTATTGCTTCATGTCCGTCGACCCGAGGTAGAGGAAACAGGCTTGTGTCGGCGAAGGCATGTTGACCCTAAGGCAGGAAATATTTATGGATGTGAAGATGCATGAAAGCACGAGGCCATGGCACCATAGTTAGCGGAGACATGTCCATATCCCCGTGTGCGACTAAACGGTGCAATGGCGCGCGATTGTGGATATTGGATTGATGGATGGTGAAAAAAATACGAATATTGGACTACTAAGGCAAAACAAAGACACATGTTACTTTATTCCCAAGGCGACACAAGCACCAACATGGACGACACACGACAATCACCTTTATCGGGACTCATACCGTATAGAACGCTAACAAGCCCGGGGCAACAGCTAACCCGATGTTACTGAAGACACTAGATGGACGTGTTATCTGAAGGCAACGAACGCGATCGAAGGACCCGTTATCCGCAGGGGAGGCCAAACCGCTAGTTCTCACGAAGAAGCGCAACCGAATACTGGTCCTGGAGCGGAATCGGTAGGACCAGATCATATTACCCTTATACGGGACATGAGAACGTGATCCAACCAACATGGATTTTGGGGAAGAGAAAGATCTATAATCATCTTCCCTGAAAAGGAAGGATCCCGAAACAATAATACCAATTACATATTATCATTCGAGAGGAGTGAGAATGGTGTTCATGTACGGCAAGCAGTGCACACATTGCGTCAGGCAGTTCATCCTCATGTTCATTGGCAAGGCGGTACAAGTTTCTGGGGTTAAACTTGATGGGCCTGTTGGGCCTAATCTATCTCAACCGTTGGATGAAATCCTGTAGAACTTGCCATAGATTAAACATGTCTTTCTAAACCTAGCTTCAGATAGAGAACACTGCAGGCACGTGAGAGTCGAACATCAATTAAGACAATACTAATAGAGAAATGTAAACAAGATGTGCTTTTTTTTCAACAACAAAAAAGGTCCACTCACCCGTAAAAGAAAATCCACTCACCAATTTCTATAGACCCTCGCCGATTTGTACTAAAGAAAACGTCAGTTTTATACAGCGCACACGATTTGTCGAGGCTAAAAGCGAATAAAAGATCTTTCCTAAAGGAAGGGTCTTAAGTTGACCCTTAGGTTGTTATGGGTTGGAAATCTTGATGATTTACATGACTTTTTTTTTCATAAGCGAGTCTGTGTTGATGTTGATAGGCCCGTGCATGCTAAACAATGCCTATGATTAAGAAAACAATATCATCACACAACTCATGAGCTAGTCCTAGAGGTGTATGTCTCTGTACATGTGATTGTGTGTTTTCGTCTAAATCACACATTCAGGAAACACATCAATTATCATATAAAGAAATAAACATTAATAATGAATATAAAGATATAATAATAACATTTGTTATTGCCTCTAGGGAATATCTCCATTAGTTTTTTTCTGGATAGTGTGGCCTTCAAAGTTAATGATGACGTTGGCACTACTTTCAAATGAAAATAGGGCTAAGACAAGGTGACACATTATCGCTCATAGTATTTATTTTAGTGTCTGATATGTTAGTTGTCTTAATAGAGTGTGCAAAAAAATGACTAATTCATGGGGTAGTTTCACATCTCGTTGATGGCGGTCTTTATATCCTTCAATATGCGCACAATACAATTATTTTTGTCGAATATGAACTTGAAAAGGCTAGGAACTTGGAATTAATTTTATCAGCGTTCACGCGACTTTCGGACCTCAAGATAAACGTATATAAGAGCGAATTATTCTGTTTTGGAGAAGCGCAAGACGAGGTTGTTATTTCGGTAAAGATCAAGACCAGTTTCCCGTTAGTTATTTGGTTATTCCGATTTACTATCGGAGACTTACAAATGCTGAATGGAACATGTCGATGATAGGCTTCAAAAAAGCTAAGCAATTGGAAAGGAAAATTATTATCTCTTGGTGCAAGATTAGTTCTCATTAATTCGGTACTACATAATATGGTATTGTGCATGATTTCATTCTTCCAATTACCTAAAGATGTCTTATACAGATTGGATTATTTCCGATCAAGATTCTTTTGACAAGGAGACAGTGAGAAAAAAGTATCAATTGGCTAGATGTGATGTGATGTAGGGGGCTAGGTATTGAGGACCTTCAGGTTAAGAATACCCCCTCCTAGGTAAATGGCTATTTAAGCTTCTTACTCGCAAACCATTCTAAAAAGAAAGTACATTGGCTGAAAAGTTTTGTCCCCAATTTATTGGGAACCTGGTGACTCTCACTTTTGGCTTGGCCTAATGGTGACAAGAATTTGGAGCTTGCTTAATCAAAGATGGCTCAGAAATCAGATTGCGGTAGGATAAGTGACTTGGAAATATCACTCTCAGAGAGAACAATACCCAACTCTATATAATATTATCCGTCACAAGAATGATACAGTCGCTATGGCTATGGAGTCCTCTCACCAAATATGATGTCATTGAATGCACTACTAGAACGTTTGGCAATAGTTCAACTATCGCACTGTACTGATGAATTTCGTTGAAATTTATATGAGATGGTAAATTCTCGGTGAATTCCATGTATAGAGTCTTGGTCGAGCCAGTAGTGCGAGTTGATAATAATAAAAAATATGAAAAATGAGGATACCTCTAAAGTAAAGATTTTTGCGTGGTATATTTGCAAAGGAGTTACTAGTTACATGTCATTGATCATAAGTTTAGAGTTTTTATCCGGGTGTCGCTTACCGTTATTTGATTGCTTTTGGTTGTGTAGAAATGAAAAAAATAAATGTAATTTTCTTCTCTTATGCATTTCATCTACCGTGTACAAGTTTCATCTGTTCGTTGTCATCTCTATAACTTGTGGGGAATAAAGACCTATTTACGGATGTGTCTACAAAGTTGGCTACGACGAGAGATTTTTTTACCCAACATGAATAACAGTGTGATCTACTGATTTTCTCTCCACCGCCTTAAGTGATGTATAATTTCTCCGTGATCACTTGCTTTTCACCTTTTTTCTCTTTTTTAACCTGTTATGCAGGGATTGGGTGTAACACTTGTTTTTTAAGCAATAAACTTACTTTATAAAAAAAGAAAAAAATTGATCCACCGGCTTGTGTGTGCCATCTGCCATCCCACGACCGGTTCTCACGCCAAACAGAGGAACGACTGATGAACTAACTAAAAACGATAAACAGTGACAGGCGGTTAAACCCAAAAGTCCGGGATCGGACGGTGCTCCATATAAACTGGCGATGCCAAAAAGGAAAAAAACTTTTCGCTCGCGATTCGCGACTGGTTAAGGGCACGTACAACACCGACGCTTATCTGCAGGCGCTAGGAATTTGTTCCCGGCCGATCGGCAGTTGCGTGGTTTGATCCCGGTCGATAGGCGCTTAAGAGCATCCACAATGATGAACGCTTAGATAGACGCTTAAGTAATAAAAATAATTAGTTTAAAAAAGTAATAAAAATAATTCGTACGGAATACAATAGGTAGATAAGCGCCGAGCCACGCAACGCACGGCTCTTGTTTGAGACGCTAGCTAGCGCTGTTGGATGCTTCGATTTTCACGGCACCCGGGATCGTACGCTGTAACTGTCGACCGGCCGGGATTCCGATCCTGGCTCCTGTGTTTAAGCGCCGCACTGTGGCGTCAGCGCAAAAAGTTGCGCCAGGCGCTTCCGTATATTTTTGGCTAGCGGCAGGAAAATCGGACTGAGTCGTTGGAAAAAGAAGCGCCTGAAACTAGAGGCCATGCGTTGGAGACATGGACTCTTCCGATGGACGCTAGGATTAGTTTCCTTTTTTTCCTTCGCCCAAGCAGCGTTGACGCTTGTATAGACGCTTAGCAACCCAAAAAAAAATTTAATCGTGAACCATAACGTACGAGCCTAGGACTCCCAACGCAAGGCGCTAAGGGAGGCGCTAAATAGGATCTGTTTCCTACGCGTGGCTACTCTCTCGTGCTGGAGCGCCGGCTCCTAAGTTTGCGTCGACGCTAGGTGAATTCCCGGGATCGGACGGGATTGGAGCGTAACTACCGGGAAATAAAGCCTAGCGCCTGGGCTAAGCGCCTGCGTCGTACATGCCCTAACACGCGCTAGGGTTTGTACCGCCGCCGCCGCCGCCGCCGCCGCCACTCGTCCGTTGGTGCGCCGGCCGCCGTTTTCCTCTCCCTTCTTGCGTGATTTGCCGCCAAAGTGGCAGCACCTCATGGAAGCCTACGCAGACAAGCTTCAGAATCTCAACATCACCTCAGATGTGCCCGGAAAGACGGACGATGACAAGCAGCATGTTCACGTAACCACCGACGAGGACGGTGCCATGTTTGAAAGTGACTACACAGATGAAGATGACGAGAAGTTGGAGCCTGAAGTAGCCTTAGGTGTCTTGCGGGAACCAGAGGAACCACAAGACTTCCCAACAAAGCTGGCGGTGTCCCGGTGCATACCACTATACTTTTGCTTCACATGCGCCTTACGTCCAGATGCCATTTGAACTGTTCTTTAATTGTGAGAAACATATTGCATTGTTCAGGTCTGGCTTGATCCTGTCAATTTGCCATCAGGAAGATCCAGCTGCTGCGACTTCTGCGGTGATCCGCTCCGCTTTGTCATGCAGGTTTGCTTCATTCCTAAAGCTTAACTCTACCGGTCGTTTATGTCTAAGATTGCCAACAAAATTTGCAGGTTTACGTACCAGATGGGTGTAAGGAGACGACCTACCACCGCGCGTTCTATGTGTTCATGTGTCCATCCATGTCATGCTTACAACTAGACCAGCGTGAGCAGGGGATGGACAGGGCAGCAAATCTTAGAAGAAGGTAACAGAAGCATAGCTGTTGATTGTCTAGCTCTTTTAGCCCAAAGTCTTACATTTCTTGTCTTGATCAATTGCCGTGAATTATGCTGCAGTGTGAAGGTCTTCAGGTGCCAGCTCCCAAAAATCAATGCATTTTATACGGCTGAAGAGCCTAAGGGGTGCATGGGATTACAATGCTCAGGAGGTAGCTTTGGTTACTTTACTTTGTACATATTTGTGCAGTTGAGCTGCAATTCTCTTGTTTCAACTACACTACAAAATTAGCTTTTTATTGAGAGTATGCTGCTGTATATAGCACAAGTTTCTCTTAATATTATTGACAACTTCCTATCCAAAATTCACTACGCTTTTGATCACAAAGCTCTTACTTTTATGCACCGATTTGCTTGTGTCTTTAAATTGGCGTACTGTATGTTAAGCAAGGCACTGAGTAGTGTATTTTGTCTTACAAATATCTCTGTTAGCATGCCGTGCTCGGCTTTGTGATTGGTGTGGTACATGGAAAGGTGAAATTTTGTGCAGCCACTGTAGCAAAGCAAGCTACTGTTCTAGGAAGCATCAGGTACCTAACAGGTTCTCACCACATCTTTTTAGCATTATCTGTTTACCTCTCCTGCTTGAATACTGAAATATCTCTGTTTTGGTGGGAACCTCTCTGTGATGTTATTCAGGAATTGCATTGGCACGCTAGTCACGAGAACGCTTGCTGTCAAATACCAGGTTCACCCGATGCTTCTATTCTGCCAGTCGCAGGGAAAGGTTGTTGCCTATTTCAGTGTTATTTATGTCTTCGTCTTACATCCCTTGTAATTTTTTGCCGTTTGGACTATTTGCAGTATTTCCTGGCCACACATGGCCTGAATATGTGGTGGATTATGAACCTGAGCTTTCGTGGTCGACTAGTTCTGTCAAGGATAATTCAGAACTGATGGTGGTAGAAGGAGAAGTCGAACCAGATGCAATGATGCAGTTATTCATGGATCAGTTTGAGGTTTTCTTCGTGCTGTGGCCTATGCTGCCATATTCGTAATCAAATGCTACTATTTATTTAGTACAATACCACAACTTGTGTGCAGGATGATGAGGACAATACACGCTGGGCATCTTTCCTAGGCCGTCTTTCAAAACAGCCTCATGTCTTAAGGTGAGTGTGAATGGGTATCAACTTTTGTTTCTGTTTTTTAGTTTGAGTGTGAACAAGTCCAGACTTTTGTTTGCGTAAATTGTGTTTTTCCTTTTGTATCGAGAAATCTAGAGTTATGTCTTATTCAGTGCACAACAATAGAATTCTTATTCATCAATATCCCCACCTCCCATGCATAGATTTCTTCCCCTTGTGGCTTGTGTCTCCTCCTCCATGGTCATGGCGATGTGCTGCGATCTTGCGGAGCTACCTTCCCAAATGTAAAAAGAAAATCATAATTTATTATTTTCATCGAATAGGTGCTTATAAAGTAGTACTCCTTAATCCTACCATAGAATTAGCGCACAATTTGATGAAACTTTTATGTCCTTAATCCTTAGTCAAGCTTCGCCACTAGTACTATGGTGTCTCCCTATCAGCCACTGCTCCATCACAGTGACTATTTTGAGTGTTCTTCAATGAGATCCAACACTGCCTTTCCACCCAAGCCCACGGATATTCGTCGCCTTCGGGGAATTTTGGCGGAGAGGCTGCCCAGTAGGAGGAGCATTGTCCCAGTGCAACAAGCTGCGTGAGGAAATTGTTCTGCTGGCCAGTAGAGCCACAACTGGCGCGCTGAGATGGGGCAGCAATATACGGTGGAGAGATAGACAAAGGTGAATATACAGCGTGCGTAAATGACGAGGGTAAGGAGATGGAGAGATATTTTTGACGGGGAGGGGAGATAGAGAGAGATGCGCGTGGACTGGAGAAACCAGTCTTCAAAGAATAAGATCACACTGTGTTGTGACGCATTGATGTGGTAAAAAAAGCATTTGTTCGACATGATGATATTTAAGGTTTCTAATTTTTGTTAGTTTTGTCATTTAACATGAAGCCAAGACTCTTCCTTAGATTTGGCAACGTATATATTGAGCACTCCTTGCAAAAAAAAAGTTAGCCATAGTTTTTAATTATTTTGTTATGCAGGTATAGTAGGCCGGGGGAAAATGCAGAACCTCTTTGGGCAGTATCAACCGGGTCTCTGACAGGGGACGATCTCCCTTCGTGCATCTATTGTAATGGCCCACTTGGCTATGAGTTTCAGGTTTGACAGGTTTCAGTTTCTCTGAACTGTTCCAGTTTATTATTTTCTGTCCAAGAAAAAAATTTGTTCATAAGCATGTCTTACACATTGTTTATGTGATGCACGGGTAACTCAAAGCATATTATTACTGTATTTTTTATGTACTTCTAAAACCTGGAATTATGCTAATTTGAAGCAAGTTACATGGTTGCATGTATTATTATGGAAGGGCAGTGAGTAGAAAGTTGGGAAATACCCATGTTGAACTCAATGCTGTGCTTTCAATTCTAAAGTCTTGGGTTTAAGAGTATATAGCCGCCATAACCTGAAAGCATTTAAATGATATATAGTTTTTTTTAGGATACACGTGTTTGCTTCTCTTTTGACCAAACATTATTACACAGTTCCTACATCTGAACACACTGAGCATTCCTAAACAAAATACCTTTCTTTTCATAAAGGAAAAGGCGATATCACAGTTTTATCGCTGTCAAATTGGTTTTTGTTGCTTGGAAGTTGGCACACATTCATAAATAACTTTTTTGTTTTGTTTTGCCCTATTCATCCCACTATATTTGTTTCCACTACGCGTGCAGCTAATGTCTCAACTGCTCCATTACTTCCATGTTGAAAATGAACACGACCCCGTTGATTGGGCTACAATAGTTGTGTACACATGTCAAGAGTCATGTGATAGAAGTGATAGCTACAAGGAAGAATTTGTACGTGTTCAGTTTTCTCCGCCTACAAGAAGAACATATCGCTGAACTCCTTAGCCAGCAGGTTTGTAATATTTCTGAATAAATATGTATATGCCTTCACTTTTCAATTTCATGATAAAGATCTTCATACCTTCTTTTTGGGAACTCTTGCTCTATTTTTTTCTTTCTGAAATTATGCCTAAAGAAGTGTTGCTCTCTTTTTTCCTTTCTGTAAATGAATAAAATCAAGTTTGGTTTTCTTATGTTTTGCAAGATTGAATATGTTTATTATGCCTGCAAGGTAAAAGTGCACATACTTATTTTTAAAATAAAAAAACGCGTGTTATCTGTTATATGTAGTGATATACATGTGTTGACCTTGTGACTATTCAGTTCAAGTAGTATTTACCTTGTGACTATTCAGTTGTAAAGTATGATTACAGTAAGGAAAAAGTCTTGCTTCGTTTCAACTTGAAACTTCTGGTTCATTTGTCTGGTAGTAGGAATCAGGAATCACTTATTCAGGCTAAACCTTTTTATGTAATTTCATTGTAAAATAGATCAAGCAATAACGCCTTTCAAAGTTCAAACTGCACTTTCACGGATGGCATGTTTTTTCTCTGGATACTGTGAGACGTTCACACTATTTTTTTACTTTTGTTGTCAGATCCTCTAGCCACGTCATCTCATGGAGGCTATAGAGGAGGATATTCAGAATTAAAGGCAGTGTGCTCACCAAATTTTTGTGACGGTCATGTACTCGGAGTTCGTACTTCTCTGACAGAGATATTCGTACTTCTGTGTTTATTTATGCCTGCTGGTGATGATAGTTTCTGTTCGGTTTAGTGCTGCATCTCATGGCTCAACGCCTTTGTTCGATTGAAGTGAAATCATGTATGAGGGATGCAAATATCTCACAGCTTCAAATAGAATTATAACTAGGCTTCAAAAAAATTAAGGCCTCTAGGCAGCTGCACCGTATTCAGGACTAGGAATTCATCTTCAAAGAGAACCGGGAAATAAGTGAAACAAACAGCACATAGCATGCTTCAGTTATCAATGCTTGCGTATTTCAGCACCCGGAGACATACAAGGCAATTCACACAAGGAAGCTGGCAAGAGTCAAAACAATGAAATGTCTAGACAAGTAGGACACACTTGATTTCAAACGTGTCTAATTCAAATCTGGCTTGTCAAACATGTTCACATGCACAACGGAACACAGCAATACTTCACATGCTGCAGATACGGATGAAAATGCATTAGGGTGCTACTTCTTCAGCTTCAGATACTTATAAAGCAAATATAGTCTCATCAGTTAATCAGATCTTCACTACTCGTGGTGCCAAAGATCAAAGCTACCAAGTCTCAGATAAAAAAAATTCAGCACTACCGTTGTGTACCATATTGCGGAATCTTCACACAGTTAACATAAAAAGGTTTTTATTTTAAGCAAATCAACAGCTTTGCCTTTTATATTGTTATAAGAGAAGCAAAGACAGTCAGGCCGAGGCCACACAGAAAAAATAAATACTCCCTCCGTTCCAAATTACTTGTCTTTCATTTGTACACATGTGGATGTATCTAGACATGTTACAAGTATAGATACATCCACATGTGGACAAATGGAAGACAAGTAATTTGGAACGGAGGGAGTAGATTCTAAAAAAAATATTGATATAGGAGAAGGTGAGGCATATTGAAAAGTGAAATAAAGAGCTATACAACTGCATTGATTCGTACTGGTATATTTTGAGTTTCTGTTATTGACCTGCTCTTACAGTCATCGATAGATCGATGTAGGAGAAAATGAGAAAACAAAATGTTCAGTAACCGATGCCTCTAGTGTCTATCACGGGAAAGTACTTAGGCATCGATAGGATTAAGCCATGTATAATTTCACAAGATTTTTTCGGTACTAGAACGATTAATAACACGTCGCAAGATTCTAATAATCAAATTCACATGGTAAAGGCATCATGCCCACATAATTAAGATCGTTGAAGCTAATCACATGATGTCATGACAGATGTAACTCATAGGTGATAAGAGTGTTCAAATATAAAAATTGGTTCTCAAATAATAATAATAATAATAATATGGTACAATATAGCTGACACTAGAAAAATGTAGCCACTTCATCAGCTAAAATGACAAACATCGGCACAGAGCAATCCAGCGGCGCTGCAAAGCGTGATTACCTTCAGCATAATACCATCATATCAAAGTAGCAACCCCACTGCGCACCAAAACACACTAACCCTTCTAGTATAACTGATTAATCAAGTTGGCTTCTAGTATAGCCTAACCAAGTTGTAGTGGACCAAGGTTTCAGGTTTGGGTATATCCGGGCGGTTAATCCGGTTACCACCGGTAAATGCAAATCCGCACCCTCAGTAAATAGGATTACCGAGCAAAAAAAAACCCGAATTATTTGTAAATTTTTAAATTTGAATGCACGAATTTAGATAAGTAAGATGTATCTATTCTTAATACTGAACAATGACTTTGCGCATTGGCAGCGACTTGCAGGGCGCAACTCTCGTCAAGGTTACCTAGTTCGATTTCCACCTCAGTATATTTCATATTTTTGTGGATTAGCTTTGTTCCATAAAAAAAGAGATAATAATGGAGCAATCCAGCGGCGCAGGAAAGCGTGATTACCTTCAGCCAAATACCATCATAGCAAAGTAGCAATCCCACTGCGCGCCAAAACACGCTAACCCTTCTAGTATAACCTAATTAATCAAGTTAGCTTCTAGTATAGCCTAACCAAGTTGTCATGGACTCATGTATCAGAATTCAGAAGTTGCCAAGGTGTTGACTTTTATGGGAAATCTGACTTTTGCAGCCCGTCTATTTTTTTATTTTTTTGAACATACCGTTTGAGCTCGTTTTATATATTTGACATGGTATGTATTACCTCAAGTCCTCGGCCCTATCAGTTGCTCCCCCTTTACCTTGGTTATATATATTCAATTTTATTTTGAAATTGCCCAGGACGTGAGAGTGGTGTGGTTAGCCTCCTAGTTGGCTCGGTTTTAATATCCCTAATTGACTTTTATGGGAAATCTGACTTTTACAGCCCGTCTATTTTTTTATTTTTTTGAACATACCGTTTGAGCTCGTTTTATATATTTGACATGGTATGTATTACCTCAAGTCCTCAGCCCTATCAGTTGCTCCCCCTTTACCTTGGTTATATATATTAAATTTTATTTTGAAATTGCCCAGGACGTGAGAGTGGTGTGGTTAGCCTCCTAGTTGGCTCAGTTTTAATATCCCTAATTTTATTTTGCGTGGAACTGAGAGAGACAAAAGCATTCCGTGGGCAGTCGGCCAACAGACTGCAGATCAGGAAGCTTTTTGAACCGACGATCAGGAAGCTGGAGTCGAGCTTTCTTATACGTTCATGCCAAGCAATGATAACACCAAGCGCCACATAGTAGCACATTTCAATTTAACGGAGTGGCCGGAGCTAGCTACGAGCCAGGGCTCAGGTCGAGCCTACAGCAATTATGGGGGCACCTCCAAGTGCAGCTGCATCTGCATCCACCATCCTCTCCGCCTGCTTCTTCTTCTTCCAGCTTTCTTTCTTGTCCCACCATATTGCCGCCGCCTTGCCGCCGCTTTCCTTCAGCTTCGACTTCTCAAACGCGTCCAAATACCGCATACAAGATCTCCAGTTTGAGGGTGACGCCGCCCTGAACGGCAAACTGGTTGACCTCACCTGCAACCCCGCCTACTACTACTGCAGTGGGCGGATGTCGCACATCCACCCGTTGTCCTTGTACGACAACATCACCGGCGAGGTTGCCAGCTTCGTCACCACCTTCACCTTCGCCATCAATTTGATGCCCAACACAACCGGCGAGGAGAAGGGTGACGGCATGACCTTCTTCCTCGCCGGCTACCCGTCAAGATCACTGTCGGGCTATTACACCCTTACCGACAATGGTGAAACTATCCCGTCCAGCGTGGACCGGTTCCTCGCCGTCGAATTCGACACGTATGAGGACACCTGGGATCCCACGGGATCCTCCGACCACATCGGCGTCGACCTTAACTCGATAACCTCGGTTGCGACGACAAAGTTGCCGAGGTACAGCCTCAACGGCACCATGACGGCGACTATCACTTTCGACGGCACCACCCGGACGCTAGAAGCCACCCTGCACTTTGATGCCGCTCTTTCTCTTCCACCCGCTAGTGTCAAGACGCAGTTATCAGATCGGCTCGATGCCTTGCTCCCGCCTGTGGTGGCGGTGGGGTTCTCGGCGACCACCGGTTCCTACTTTGAGCTGCATCAGATACACTCTTGGTCCTTTAACTCAACTATGGCGGCCGGAGGTATGGATTTTTTGGATTCCTAGAAAAGAAAATTCATGTTACCGCTGACTATCAGTACACTAAATAGATGAGTTCCATTTGTTCAAAAGTGGATGTATCTATACACGAAACATGTCTAGATACATCCACTTTTGTACAAATGGAAGTCATCTATTTTGAAACGGAGGTAGTATATGATAAAGTTACATTTCAAGATGCATTTATTGATATTAATTTGGTATTGTAAATATTACTATTTTTCTATAAAGTTGCTCAGGCTTAGCAAAGTTTGATTTTAGACAAAACTAGAAATACACTTATTTGGGGATGGAGGGATATATTTAAATTTATACTGGCACATGCTCACTACGCGGTGCACATACGAATATTTTATATTGCGTTCAAAACACGTTCAAAATTAATACATTTTTATTCTACAGAAACACGTAAACTAACGGGGAGTATATCCAGAGTTTATCATAATATTCATCAAATATTTTGACAAGTTAAACTAATATTTATTAATGGGCTTAAAATGTATTCGAAATTAATAATTTTTTTCTGGATAAACAACAGGAGCTAGCATAGTCGAACCACATCAAGGGAAGGTGCTCGACAATAAAGGTATATATATGGAACCAACTTCATCATATTGATTATATATTTCATTCCATTGTATTCTATAACGCATAATTAGTAAAACTTTAAATATTATATTCCACATAACGTATGGATAACTAATATACAGCATATTACGATCAAAATTGGACCAAATATCAACTAATCTAGTGAAAGTAGAAGGATATTATGAGAGGATAAATTTACCATTGTTGTTAAGATTGTGATGAGATAGGGGTAGGAGTCTAGGGGCCGGGTTGCCAAGTTATATGCACTGTTTCTTTGAAACCTGCAGGGTGGGTAGCCCAAAAGCTTTCAAACTAGAAAAGATTTGTTCTAGGGATCAAGGTCTGAACAGATATTGGACATAGCACATGATCCCAAACAGGTCTAGATTGACTTTTGACCATAGTATTTGGGAAAGAAGACGTCCAATTGTTCTAAGTAACGAACCAATCGAGACACTCGTGCAAAGGACTATAGTGCATGTTACTCCAAGTAAAAGAAGGGCCTTGGAGAGGAAGATCGAAGAGATTTTGAGATGTGATACTATCATTAAACAAGAACATATCATAAATATTCCCCTCGTGTGTTATGAACAATATTCGATCTCCAAAACTTGTATTCTCCAATGAGAAGCCAATCGTCCAAGTCATCCAACTCTAGCTCACATCTATAAAGAAATAATTAGATAATATTATAGTTTTATTTCTTAACATTGATGTTCACATGCATATACATATATATGATGATTGAATTGATTAAGAAGGTGTGATAAAAAGACAACATCTCGTACAATAGAGAAAATTTGTTATATCTTTTATTTTATCATATCATTTGTTAAGTAATAAAAGTCAACCCTCATTTTTCACTTCACCTTTTGATGTCTGCCATCATCCTATGTGGTGTTGTTAAGATAATATCATTGTTCATAACTTTGACCGGGTCGCTTAGTTTTGTATCCAAACTAGTCCAACTCCATAGGCCGGGGTGTTCCCCTATTTCGAAAAAAGTCCAACTCCATGATTCTTCGTTGCATCGCTAACCAGTTCATTGTTGTTGCAGTAATCATTCTGCTAACCAGGAAGGTCGAATGCAACCTCTTTTCATGTACTCCCTCCGTATTAAAATATAAGTCACTCTAACTACTGTCTATATACATATGTTTGGTAAGTAGTTAGAGTGACTTATATTTTGATACGGAGGAAGTATATTAGATTGATATATTGAGATGCTTAGTTTTACATGTTTTTTATGGTCTTAGTTTTACACGTCCATTCGGCTTTCAACAGGTCGTCACGGTTCACCGTTGATTATCGGAGGAGCAGTAATACTTGCACTGGCTCTGGTGTTAGTAATTTGGTCGATCCTGTCTTGGTGTAGTTGGAAACACACACGTGATTCCTTTGGAACGGGAAGTCGTCTTAAGCGATTCAAGTACCGAGAGTTGTCTATCGCAACAGACAGATTCTCCAAAGAGAACGAGCTCGGAAAGGGTAGCTTCGGCGTGGTGTATAGGGGGAGTCTCAAGAAGAAGCGTGGGAGTCTCAAGAAGAAGCAGGTGGCTGTGAAGAGAATCCTCAAGGACTCGAAAGGAGAATTTAAGGACTTCCTCGCGGAGCTGCGCGCCATCGACCGAACGAGCCACATGAATTTGGTGAGGCTCGAAGGCTGGTGCTGCAGCATTAACAATTTTATGTTTTGGTGCTGCCACAGGCAGAAAGTCAAGCTATTTCTTGTCTACGAACTCGTACCTAATGGCAACCTCCACCAGCACCTGTATGAAAGGCCAGAAGTGCTGCCATGGGAAATGAGGTATATAATTATGTACTGCGTCCCCTACTTTTGATTAGTTTTCGCTCCCATGCTTTGTTGTTCTAGTTTATTTCGCTGAAATCTATTTTTCTATTGAAGAAACGAGAAAACTCTTTGAAGTAGTGGAATTCGACATTATATGTGCCATGTGGGAAATTATTGCAGGTACAAAATAGTGAAGGGCTTATGTTCCGCTCTTCATTACCTCCACCACCAATGCTGCCCATACATCTTGCATAGAGATATCAAACCAAGCAACATACTCCTAGATGAGGAATTCAACGCCAAGCTTGGCGACTTCGGCCTGTCGAGGGTCGCCCCAGATAGCCGTGCAACATCACTCCAGACGGGAATGGCTATTGGGACTTCCGCCTACATGGATCCGCTATGCATGACAGATGGAGAGGTCAAGTTGCGCCGCAGTTCCGACGTCTACAGCTTTGGGATCGTCCTGCTAGAGATAGCGTATGGAAAATATGACCTGGCCAAATTCCGCAAGCTGCACACAAATAAACCAGAAACATTCGTGAATGATGTTGCTGACAAGAAGCTAGCTGGCCAGTTTGACAGGGCACAGATGGAGCGCGTCATTGTCCTGGGCCTCCGATGTTCTGAACCAGATGATGAGAGCAAACGGCCTTCACTGGATGGTGCAATATTGCACTTCCTAGAGAACGGAGGAGAGTTGCCCCTTGCCACAGCCGATGAACCCCACACAGTTATACTCCTGCCTAGCTAGCTAGTTGTCGCTTTGTGTTGCTCTGATATTGGTACTAGTGGAATTTTGGCGCGGCACGCCGCGCGTTGTTAGTTTGTAATTTGTTGTAAATTTGTAAAATAACTACATAATGAGAGATTTTGTACTTTGGTAGTATTTAATAAAGGTAATTCCATAGTTAGATGAATTTGACGCCGCGCTTTCGTTAGTTTGGAATTTGTTTTTTTATAAGTTTGTAAGATAAATCCATGCTGAGAGAATTTGTATTTTGTTAGCATTTCTTAAAGTTAATTCTATAGTTAGATGAATTCCACTTAGGTTGTGTACAAATATTAGCCAATTTGAATTGTTCAAATAAGTTTGTATTTCGGCATTAATAAGTACTATTCATTTTTCTGAGCATGTTGATATATTTTGTAGCACTTCCAATATTTTAGCAATTTGAAATATCGAAATATGCTTCCAAATAATATGTAATATAAGTACGTAGCTAGTGGTAATGCGTCTTTTATGGATTCAAATCCACAATTTGGGAAAGTTCATTTATGTTGCATCTAAATATTGGCTATTTTGAACTGCCCATATATGTTTTGTGTTAATTTGTCTGGTGCGGTTAAATATTAATCGGACGGAAATTAGCGTGATTTTTTTTTCTGGAATTGCTGTAAGTGGGAAAATTAACGGTTTTAAAAACGTGTAGATTAAAAAAATTGTTGAAAGTGGGGAACGCGCATGTCACGGTCGTAAAATATTTGGGATTCAGAGAGTTTTTTTTTGGGGCCTTAAATTTCAAATTTGGATTCAAATGCTCTAACATGTTTATGTTTTTTCCACAAACTTATCCAAATGTTGGTCGATTAAAAAAATTCAATTTTTTTTATTTGTTATGGTTAATATTTGGATAGAAAGTTTGTTTACATTGTATCCAAATATTAACCAAATTGAAATGTTGCAATTTGCTGGCATTATGTTGTAAGTAGTTAGCATATATTTTTGTGAACACGTTGATATATTTTGGAGTGTGTCTCCATTTTTTTAGCAAATAAGAATGTTTGAAAATGTTTCTATTTTTTCAGTAATATTCAATTTAAGACTATAATGAGTGGAACTGCACATTTGTAAGTCCATAATTGGAGGAAGTGCATTATGTGAGCACTTATTTAGTTTAACTCCACATAATTAGAGGGAATGCATTTGTTTTTTGCCCAAATATCCACAATGCAAAATATTTATACATGTTCGGTGCACACTTATTGAATTGAAGTCCATATTTAGGGGAAGTCCATCTAGATTGCAGCCAAATATTTACCGAGTTGAAATGTTCAATGTGAGTCCATAATCAGAAGAAATGCATTATGTGGGCATTTAATAAATGTGACTATACATAATCAGAAGAAGTGCATTTGTTTTTTGTTCAAATATTCATAAATTCAAAATATTTGATCTTGTTCGTTTTTTGCCATATGTAGTCAGCATTTATTTGTCTGACCATTTTAATGTATTTTTCATGGTATTTAGTCCTTTTTTCCTTAAGATGCATAATTAATATTTAAGAGCCATATTAGTTCTTATAATTTTTTTTGTTGAAGTTGTGTAAGCATGCATGGAGGTGTGGTAGCTGTGAAGATCTCTTTTCTCTACAAATTTTGGTATTTTTCTTGAATTTTTGCGAATCACGGTTTGGAAATTATGAATTTTATAGTTTTTTTAGCGCGCATGGAAAGACTGACAGGTGGGGCCGCGCGTCAGTACGCACGGAGGGGCTGACATGTGGGGCCATGCCGACGCGTCATATGACGTCAGCAGACGGCGGCGGCAGGCGAGCAGGCGCGGCCGAGCTCGCGCTCTCGCGCGACGGCGCACGCGAGCGAGGCCGTGACCGCGCGGATCCGGTGGCGCGCGTCAAGGCGAGCCCAACGGGCGGCGCGGCGGACCATTTGGTCGCCGGGCTCGCCGGCGGTGACCAATCCGCGGCGGCGGACAGCGCGACGACGCCGACTACGATTCCGGCGGCTGTGACGCGTCCCGGCATTCGATTTTGGGCTAGGATGGAGAGGAGAATGCGGCGGAGCCGGGCGCGTGCTTGGATTTGGCCGTAGAGGAGCGCAGCGTCGGCGGCGAGCGTCGGCGGCGGTGGAAGTTCTCCGGCGCCGCGCGGGAGAGAAGGGGAAGGGGGGAAGTGATGACGTTTTTCCATAAAACACCCTCGATTTTTCTGTAGTTGTGTATAGGTCCTTTTCCTCGCAAAACTGTAGACCGCAGAGCTATTTGTCGGCAGTGAGGGGCGTTTTTGCAAAAGCGTCGCGGGGGCGTGTGTGCGGGCCGTCGGATCGATTTACTGTAGAACACTGTAGATGCTACAGTACTCGGGGGGCTGAGAGCTCGCAGAAGTGCACGTCTTTCATATACTTAGTAATTTGTATTGTTCATATCTTTATTTGTTTGGGGTAAGATGATTATTGTATCATTTATTGTGTATTATGTTGTCGTCAGCTCTGTCTAATTAAGTGGATTTTATGGAGCTCTCCATTAACAAGGAGTACAAATGTACATATGGTCGAAAGTTGTTTATGTTGTCTGGTCTCTAGGGAGCGCTTAAGAATGCAGGTTGTGGTACGAGATAAATTCTAACGTATCTGGAAACGTGTTGACACCAAGGTTTTTGTTACCCAATCGATGAATTTTACCGAGGGGGCTCGGGATTTCCGGTTACCGTGGTTACTGAGAAATCTCGAGCGGTTACCGGACAAATTCAAATTGCCATTTTGAATTTCAAATATTGAGTTTTTTCGGAAAAGTATTAATATGACCCAACTATATGGTCGCGAGTTCAAGTAAAGTTTTCCACTTTTTGCGTTATTATTGTTTAGTATTTTGTGTCCAACTAATTCTCAAAATATGAGAAAAAATAAAGCTAGTATTCGAACCTACGACCTCCAGAATAGGTACTCACAGCACTACCACCGCACCACATCTCCACAACTTGATAAAATTCAAAAATTTCAAAATAAATCAGAATTTTTTGTCCGGTAAGACCTTTTACCGATGATGCTCGGGATTTCCGGTTACCGAGCGGTAACCGGATTTCTCAGCCGATTACCCAATCCTTGGTTGACATATAGATCATATATTGAGTTAAAGAATATTTTTGTTTTGACATGGGTTGTTGGATCATAGAGTGAAAGAATATTGTTGTTTTAAGTTTGATTTTTTTTCATCTCTTTAATCCGGCCTTCCATTCAAGTAAAACTTCACATCATGTTTCAAATTATTAATAAGTTTCTTTGCATGTTTTGTAGTGGGTAGCGTTGAATACAACTTAGTTATAATACAAAAAGAGGTGGTTAGTAATAACAACAGGAACCACATGGAACAACTGATATAAGCAGAGATAATAGTTCTTTTGAAACAAGGCTTATCCAGCGAACTACCTGTAAGAGCCCAAAGTTAAGTCCGGAACAAATATGAAACAATTGGTAGTACCACCGAATTATTGGTGGCAACTATGTCTAGTCATTAAAATAGATCAGCTCATCACACAAGTTTAAAATGGCAAATCACACATGATTTATCGAACCGTCACTAGGCGAGGGTTGGTGATGTTGTGGTAAATATAGCACACAGTTCGTAAATCATGTGCGATAGGGTACACGATTGCAAACGTCTTTTCTTAAAAAGCATGTGCGCTGAGAATGTCCATCACAAGGGTTATTCCACATTGACGTATGTGTATTTCGTCATGTTCGCACACGCTAAGGCATCTTTGGTCATGTCTATTTAGAGTTTGTTGCAAACGTTTAATTGAAAAAAAAAAGTATGAGTTAGTAAAACGTTTAATTGAGAATGTCCATCACAAGTGTTTTGAACATGCAGCTACTAGCAGTACCTATAAAATCATGCTAGTAGTTGTTTCGTCAGCTAGACTCTGTTTCAGAGCAATTCAATTATGATGAACAATTCATCCAAAAATAGTAGCATATCTGAGTTATATCTCATTAAAAATTTGATACACCATGTATTCATAACTTGTGACGAAGTATCAGTTGCTAGCTAAACAAATGAGAAATATATCGAAGGCAGTAAACGGGATGCCCCCAAGGCCTCACCACAGCGATTAGCCGTTTCTGGCCGTCGGATCGAGCTCTCACCGCGTCATCTGGACCGTGCGTTCGCGGTGGCGGAACAGTGATTTCGTCCGCCGTCCTGGTGTGTGTTTCGCGTGTCACTGCCTGTGGGCCCAGCGCGTCGCCGGTCCCACGCCGGTCCCGCTCGACAGGGTCACGACGCGTCGGTCCGTCGGTGCATTTCTCCCTCCACAAATCCACTGCGCGGCCATTTTGCAGAAAACCGCCCGCAAAGGACCGTTTTGCAAATCTCGCAAGTGACAGGGGCGTCCGTGCAAAAACGCCAGCAGAATCCCTCCTTCCCCTTCTCTCTCGCGCGCGAGCCGGAGGTCGCCGGCGCCGCCGCCGCGCTCCCCCGCCGCTCCGGCCCTCCCCGCTCAGATCGATGGCCGCGGCGGGCTCCGCCGTCGCGTCCTCCACCTCCTCGCCGATTTTCGCTTGCCGGGACGCCGCCTCCCCGCCGGAATCGCCGCCGCCGTATCCGCTGGCCACCGTCGCGCTCGCACGTCGCCGGCGGCGCTCCGGCGACCCAGAGGTAGCGGCGCTGCCGCTCCCAGCCACCCCGCGTCTGCGCGCGTTCGACACGCCCAGCCGCGCGTCCCAGCTCGCGCTGGTTCGCCGCCGGCGTCGTCGCCGCCGCCGCGGCGGAACCCGGCCACAGTGACGTCACCACGACGTCACCGTGGGCATGGGCTGGGAAGACGGCCTGCTAGCTGGGCCGGGCTGCTTCCTAAGCGCCTGGCTCGGCCCTTTTTTTTTTCTGTTTCCTTTTTCTATTTTCGTTTTTTTTTGGTGATTTACAAATACAAATTCAAATCAGTTCAAATCAATTTCTACAAATTTTTAGTAAATCAAAATCATCATTTCAGAAACTTTGGGACCCTTCCAATAAAAGAAACGAGTCTTAAAAATTTCAGATATTACATCAGGCCTCATTAATAAATTAAGAAATCACCATAATTAAAAACTTTCAAATTATTAATTACAGTAATGCAGAAACATACATACAAAATGCACACGAAAAAAATACTTTTTTTTTCTAAGTTCGCAAACATAATGCAACAATTTACATAACTAAAATCTTCAATTTTATGAATTACAACAGTGCAAACCACGTATTAAAAAAACGCACAGAAAATGTATTTCCTCAAAGAAAAGCATTCTCTCCAAAATATTCAATTTCTTTCTAACTCCTAACGTGGACTTCAAAATTTTACGAAAACTAAAACCTTCTAATTTACTAATTAAAATATTGCAAATGATACATACAAAGTGCACAGAAGAAATCCCCAGATAATTCTTCCTCCCAAAAAAAAATTCACAAATTTCAATTACTTTCAAAATAGATTCCAAACAAGATTTGTTGAATTTTCTAACAACAGATATCCCCCCCTAAAATATGATGCAGGTTTTTTTTAAAAACAATTTAAAAAGCTAAAATATTCTGCACTGGTAGGTTGTCACCTCTATCAACTATTAGTCGTTTGCAATTCTAAGCCTTCGGCCAATTCCGTGAACCAGGTTCTTCGAAAGTTGTTTATGAGCTCCACTTTAAGAAACACAATAAAAAAATCAATGGTAGAAACTTAATCCAGTATGCAATTTCATTACATCTTAATGCATGTCAATCATGGTCTAAGTTGTTTATGTGAGCCAGCAACATGTTAGTTTATCTTCTATATATATTCATTGAGCACACATACATGTGCGCCCTGTCTATGCTTTGTAACATGGAGTTGTTAGTTGTAGTAAATGCGCCCTCTTGATATTTCTTATATTCTGTAAACATACGTCTCCATTTGTTTTTGAGTTGCCTTTGCTGAAAGTTGGTTGGTATCATTGACATTTTTTGTTTTGTTTGGAACTTGGTCTTCGTTACACCAAGCTTGATAGAACTATAAGCTTGAATGGTCAACTTGGCTCATGGGATTTAGGCTGCTTCTACCGTGACACACTTATATGCACATAAAGTACTTTTATAAGTTCTATTACCATAATGAAAAATTCTATATTTAGTCAGTACACACGTGGTGCAGTGATTTTACAATTATGTCATAAGTATTTGTATTCTTATTAAACTGGTATGTATAAAGATTCATTGTATCCAAGTTAGATACATGGATATCTACAAACGAATTATAAATAATTCTCACTCATATGAGGCTTATATGCTAGGGTTATTCTGATATGATTACATCGAAGCCATTGCTACCTTCTGCTGCTCTAGGGTTATTTAGATATAGATAGTGATACTTGCTTCTGCTGAGATTCATTCTGTTTATCCATTGATTGCGTTTAAGTTTTGTGATGTGGTTGTTGTCACTGCAGGATTAAAAAAATGCTCACACCTGCCAAAAAATGAAAGAAAGGTTCTCCATGTTTGAGAGATAAATGAATAATCTGTATTAATTTATTGTATATCTCTATCATAATTTGCTGATGTCAAGTTCAGTTGTTTCACACTTAGGTGATCTACTTGAACATATTTTTTCATCGGCTTATGGTTCAGACTGCAAAATGTTGGTTAGTGGGTTGTGGCCTAAAATAAGTTTTGGTTAGTTCTCCATCTTGGCATTTTGATCTGATGCATGCATACATTTGCCTTATTTTCTGAACAATGAGTACATGGGTCATATATAGAATGAAACGTAGAACGTTGTTAATAGTGTTTATCATAGCGTTTTGCACACTGCATACCAGTGTCATCGGCAGGTGGCGCGCGGCAACGCCGCGCCGGGGGATCTAGTATATATACACTGAACCTCCTGATGGAACTCCCAGGTTTCTCTTTTGGCGGGTAGTATTTCGGTCGTAACTTTCTAACCACTAATCGGATTTATACAATTTGTATACCGTTGGAAAGCTTTTAATATTGCGCATCTTTGCTATCTCTGTCACTTTTTCGAAATTCGTTAGCGTTTATGAGCAGATTTTGAAATACAAATTTCTGTTTTCCGAACGAGTATAACGAGCAGACGGTTTTTTGGCCATCATTCGCAAACCACTTATCGGAATGACACAAATGATATTGTGTTGGAAAGATAATGGTTAGGCGCATCTTTTTCGTATATAAATATTTTTAAAATTCGTTACGGTTTTTGAGTAATTTTAAAAATACTATACTGTATTTTAACCTTTTTTTTCGTTTTCGTATTGTTATTTGGGTGCCCTTTTCACATCGTTTGTCGGATTGAGGCAAATGATATGCCGTTGGAAAGCTATGGAAAATTCGCATCTTCGTTATCTCTAGACATTTTTCTAAATTCTGAGCGGTTTAAATGCAGATTTAAAAATACACAATTCTGTTTTTTAGACATTTAATTCCGGCGGACACTGTTTTGTCAATTAATTTCAAACCGCTGATCGAAATGTAACAAATGATATGGCGTTGGAAAGATATTGACTAGACACAACTTTTTCATATAGAAATATTTTCCAAATTCAACACGGTTTTTGATTAATTTTAAAAATACGAAAAACTGAGAAACAAGCCGACATGGGATCAATTTAAAATTGGCACTTTTGTTGTGTTCGAATTGGATGACTCGACATGGGAGTGTTAAAATAAACTCATATCCTTGCTAATTGCACGTGGCGGCGGTCGACTTGGACAAACGGAGCTCTAAGTGATGACTTTTATGCTAGGATTTCCGCCCCAAAAAACAGAGCATCCAAACTTCCTTTTATATGGGTGTGAACTTCTGGTTGTGCCATAGTGAACTTCGAATCGCAAATTTTTCTATTCCATTATTCGTACTACCTCCGATCCATATTAGTGGGCACAACTTTGTCTAGATACACATGTATCTAGTCTAAATACTTAACTAGATACATATAAATTTAGACAAAGCTATGCCTACTAATATGGATCGGAGGGAGTACTATTTTTGTTATTGTTTTTAAACCGTTTGTTCAAACGATGCAAATGATATATTGTTGAAAATGTATGAAAATTCCACATCTTTTTGTTATGACCATTTTTTTAAATTGTTCATGGATTAAAAGCAGCTTTAAATATAGTGACCGCTGTATTTTTTGAATTTTCTCTAATTTCATGTTGTTATTCGTAATGAACTTCGTGATTATATAAATTTAACTTCTAAATTTTCTGGGAGTGAACTTCAACAAATTGTGAACTTCACCAAAAAAATTGTGAATATTTTATCCACTCCCACGATTTGAATTTTGTTTACCGACATAAAGTTAACTTGCAGCGTGATGCACGGTGAACTTCGGACGCATTTAAAGTGAATTTCCGACTTGTTCAAAGCGAACTCCCGACAAATAAGTAAACGTCTAACATTTTTTAATTTGACTTTCTGACGCGTTCGAGGTGAACTTCGGTTCGGAATAAGTGAACTTCTATAAAATTAAGAACAAACTTCTTTTCTATATTTATGTGAACTTCCGAGAAAAAGGCAATAACCTGACGCGGCCAAAAATAAATTCCGATCGTATTTAACGTGGACTCCTCCCCAATGCAACGGGAACTTCCGATTGGCTAACAGAACTACCAATAAAAAGGTAAACTTCTGACGGTTGAGATGAACGTCCGATACCTCTAAAGTGAACTTCGAAAACAGTCAAAGTTAACTTCCCAGAAATAATAAAATCAAAACATGAACATAGACAGTAGCTAATGTGAACATATTTTCCATCGGATGAACTGATTCGTTATAAACAAATATAGTGAACCCCACACCCGGACAACATAAACTTCCCTGAAAAGAAGATGACTTGTCTTTTTTTTCACAACAGTGCAATAAACACACTCATCGAATGGTTGCATGCGTAAACATTTTCTTAAGACAAAAGACAAGATGAATAAACAAAAGACGATATTCTCTTTTTTTTTCACAACCATAGGTCCATTTCTTTTATGTCTGAACTTTGATGTTCATGTCGCCTTCGTTTGTCCCTTCTGAACCTCACAATTTTCATTATCTGAACTCTACCTCGACTCAACTGTTGCAAAAATCTTCACTGATTATTTTCAGAGCCATGCGTACATCTGAATATGGTGATTTTTGCACTCCCAGGGACGCTCGGAGTGCACTGCACATGGCCTACAGTAGTTCAGATTTCAGAAGCACATCACTAGTACAACACAGTCAGCACTAGTAGCGATTCAGAAACATCCGCAGCTCACCTGCTCGACCTATGAAGTTCGCGCAGCTACACAGATGATTGCGTCACCATCGTGTTCATCCTCTCCTTGAGGAGTTCAGCTGGCGGAGAGGCGCGGGACAGACCGGAGATGTTGTCTCACCGGCGCAGTCGGCTAATCTGGCGGAAGGAGCACATGGGGCCGCGGGGTCACCTAGGAGTGGGACGGCAGGAGCTATCATATAGGCACTAGCGGGAGCTCGATTCGGGGAAAATTGGAGGCAGCCAATGCGTTGCCCCCTATCTGGCCGGCGGCGCGGGAATCCCAGGAGGCGGCAGCGCTGCACCATGGGATGCCGATGGCGGTGCATCTGTAGTGGCCTCCCGCGGCTGCACCCAGGCCCATGGACTCCCTCGGCAGCGACGAGTGGACCTCCGTGGTAGTGCTTGGAACACCCATCCATGGGTGGCACGCGGTGGACGACGAGAGCTCGCTGACGTCCGCCTTGACTTGGACCACCAATCCGGATGTGGGTGAGGATGCAGGAGCCAGGACCACGCATCTGAAATTCCCGTGGCCACGGGGCCAACACAGCCATGCCGGTGAGAGGACGAGAGGCCGCGCCGGAGGGAGGAGGAGTGGGCTGCACCAGCAGGAGGAGGTGCCGCGCCAGAGGGAGGAGGAGGTGGCCGCGGTGGACCAGGACGGAGAAGAGGGAGGTCGAGAAGGGGGTGGGAAGGAGCGGGCGCAGAGGAGCCCGACGGACTCCCACAACAGCGGCCATCGGTGGGGAGCGCGGAGGCGCGCTAAGGAACCGGCACGGCGGCTGCTGCCGTCGAGCAGGGAAGGCCGGTGGGCGCGCGCGCGCTGGTGCCGGGGTAGCCGGCGGCCGTGTCCGCTGGAGGAGGTGGAGGGCTGCTCTCGGGCGGCGCGCGCAGAAGGTGGAGGGAGGCCGTCCGGCGGCGCGCGCAAGAGGTGGAGCCGTGGAGGGCAGCTCGCCGGAGGGGAAGGTGGAGAAGGCATGGTGGATCGGGGATGATTCAGATGCGGAGGAGTTCGATCGGGAGTGGGTCGGTTCTCAGGCTGCAAGCGGGACGCACCGCGGGAGGCCGCGCGTACGCCGCATAAGCCGCTATGCGTACGCGGTATGCCGCGTTTGTGCCGCGGCTCTTTGGCGGCGCCGCGCGCCGCTTACGCCGTGTGATGCACTGCAGTGTATGATCGTTACGCTAACTAGCTCGTGGCGGTATGATCGCTAGGCTAGCAGCTATTTATCAATCATTACTCAAACATCACTGTACAATATACTACTCTAGCAAACAAAGAACCATGTTCTGTAGCTTCATTATAAATTTCTGAAACCAAACAAAGAAAAAATCTGCAAAGTTCAGCTGAGGTGGGTAGCTTCTGGGAGAATCTGGAAAATAAATGTGTCCTCATTTAGAAGTTTAAACAAATTTAAAAAACGAGATTCTGGGAGAAGCGGATGGAGGGTAGCTTCTGGGAGAATCTGGAAAATAAGCTGAAAAGAAGGGGGCCTATAACGTTTAAGAGTGCTAGTTGCTCTGAAGAACCATCATGACCGGTGAAGGTAAACTCTCAACAGCTACTGCATATATATATGTCCAAACCAATTCAGAAAACCTGCATGTCTACTATTGAAGCATGACATTAGCATCACATTTGTGTTCTAGGACAGCCAGAATATACAGGAACATTAGAACTAGCAGAGTAATTTTGAGGTAGAGCAGATAATGCAAGATTGCAATGGAGCCTTAATTGCAGAACCTAAACTGGAAGTGACTAGTGTTACTACTGTCTGACAACACCAAATACTGAAACGCAACAGGAGGGATACGATCTCAACACCAAATACTAACCTGATTTAGCTCTCTCTTCCATTCAAAGCCATTCATTCTTCCTAGCGTCTGAAAGTGGAAGAGAACTTTTGTTAGCCACAAGAAAATATAATATGAGTCAAAGGAAAAAAGCTTAAGGGAAAAATGCATATTGGTTGCCTTAAACCAATCCTGTAGACACATCAAAGCCTCAATGGTAGTGGGCGTGAGGCTGCTCCTATAATCGCTGCCTTAAACTGAACTAGTGCAGAACTGCAGACCAATAACTCTACGCCCACAAAATTGAGACAATGGATAAATCTAAATCAATTTAGGGAGTAAAATCCATCTAATGCATGAAGTGAACCAGCAAAAAATACAGTGAGGCAAACAACCTAGGGTGACAAACGAAACTACAAGTTCAGGATGCTATTGAATAGTTGCTATAATTATAACAAGAAAACTTATCATACAGAGGGACATAAATGCGTAACAGATTCAGTTAGAGTGACAAGTCGAGCTAGGGTGTGTAGTACACGCTAAATTATAGCCCAGCTGATGCTAAATTACATATTTTCATCAGGACGAAGCTGAACATGCATCGATCAATCCTAGCCTAAATACGAACTGAGACACATTTGCTTTGAAGCCAAACTGAAGTTCAGTTAGCATCTAGGCGAGGTCAGCCACAAGAAAATGTTCAGTTACCTTGATGATTGAGGGGACGAGGGAGCTGCCGTTGGGGTTCTTGCACTTCCCGCCGCGGGCGTCTGTGCGCATCTTGGGGTCACCGCCGCCGTCGGTGCGTTGTGGTTCGCCGCCATCGACTGCCATCGAATTGAGGCAGGGAATCGAGGGAGAGGGACCCGGAGGCGGAGGAGGAAGGGCGGCCCCGGACCTGGAGGCGGAGGAGGAAGGGTGGCCATGGCGGCGGGCGCAAGAGGAGCCCTCCCGAGGCGGCGGTCGGCGGGCGCGAGAGAAGACCTCCCCTCCGGCAGCGGGCGGCGATCGGCATTCCGTGCTCCTCCACGCTGAGCCATCTCCAGCTCTCCTGCGTCCATGCTCCTCCACCCTGAGCCCTCTCCTGGAGCTCCTTCACGGCGCGACGCAGTAGCTGCGGGACGGCCCGCATACGCCGTTTGTTTTTTCCCCTGTTCCGTGGATGCTCGCGTTTGTACGTAAGTGGGATGAAATTAGCGGCGCCGCCGTCGGTCCACTACCGTTTGCACCCTGAGTGGGGACCCCTCTATGAAGTCCGACGTCCCGCACAAACGTATAGAAGGAGGCTGCATGGAAAATCGATCGATCGATTGAAGCAGCAAAGCGAGGATGGATGGATCCGCATGGAGTGGTGGGAGGGCACCCTCCCCGTGTATTGGATCGCCCGCTCTCTCTCATCTAAACCCCGCGTACCGCTCCGTGGTTTGAAAAAATCCGGGACCCAAACATGCGGGCACGTCTCACACAAGAGCACGTTTGGGTCCAGACGAAGAAACTCGAGACGCCCAACATTGCTCTCTACCGAATCGACCCCATTACCCTGCCTCGTGCGCGGCGCCTCCGCCCTATCGTCTCTGCTCCCTGCACTACTGGAAAACGAGTCTCCGCCGAGTGGTCAAAAGACTCGGTGAAGGCCTGAATCCAGCTCGGCGAAGCCTTCACCGATTATGGAACTCGGCGAACTAGCTCGGCACAATTCGCCTCGGCGAAGAGGCTTTGCCTAGTGCTTTTTGTTTGGGGGACTTGGCAAACCTTCGCCGAGTGTCTTTTAGCCCCCACTCGGCGAAGAAAAGGTGATCCAGCCCGTCCCTTGTCAGATGTGTGTCAGCCGTGTGTCAAGCCTTCGCCGAGTATGCGGAGCCGACACTCGGCGA
The DNA here is from genome assembly GCA_947311845.1 of Poa pratensis. Lineage (NCBI taxonomy): Eukaryota > Viridiplantae > Streptophyta > Magnoliopsida > Poales > Poaceae > Poa > Poa pratensis. Next base: position 28,849,735 of record CAMZMU010000111.1, read on the forward strand.
AGACATGGCGCACAATATAATCTAGTCTTGCATCCCTCGTCAATACGAACTCGATCGCTAATCGAATTAGTGGTTTATCAGATAAATCATTTGATGCACCACCAGATGTTTTTGAGTTAATCCTCAGTGATTGTAAAGACATTATAATGGTTTAATGAAAGCCCTTTTCACCTTCTTTTTTTGGAATTTACTATAAATACGATAATGTCATCTGTGACGTGGAAGGTTCTGTATGCTGCTTCGTTAGCCATCCATCATACGGTAGACTACATAAAAACATACCAGTAAAAAAAAAGACTACATAAAAACATATTTTACCGGAACTAGTTAAGGGTGTGTTTGGTAGGTCGGGCCAGCCCAGAAAATCCCACCTCACCCGAGTTTTGCTTGTTTGGTAGCCCGTGTCAGCCATCTCAGCCCTGCCCACGCGATGCGGAAAAGGGCTCTCAGCCCTGCCCACCAGCGAAGCTCGATTCCAGCTTCTCCACTCGACCGGGGCGAGCTCGTGCGAAAAAGCAGACGCGCGCGTCCCCGAAACTATCTCCGCGCGCCCCACCCGGCCCGGCGAAATCTTCTCAGCCCCGCACCCTCACGAAACCCTGGCCTCATTCTCTCCTCGCTCATTCTCCTCACCCCCGCCGCCAGCTCCCACAATTCCCTCCCCTGCCCGCAGCTGCCCGCACGCAGCTCTCCCCAGCCGCCGCCAGCTCCCATGATTCCCTCCCCCGCCCCCAGCTGCCCTCCCCGCCGCCGCCTCCCCCACGAAGCTCTCCCCCGCTGCCACCTCCCCCACGAATCCCTCCGCCGCCACCGCTGCTGCACAGGCCGACGAGCTCGAGGACGGCCGCCATGGAGCTCAAGGTCGAGGACGGTCGCCATTGATTTGCATCTACAGCGTCTCCCGGCAGCAGATCGACGATTCCCTAGAGCAGATCGAGGGGCCGACTCCACCTCGTCTCCCGGCAGCAGATCGAGCAGATCGATGGGCCGGCTGCACCTCGTCTCCCACCTCGGACCAGCAGCCCTCCACCTCATCTCCACCTCATACCAGATCAACTCCGGCCGTCTGCACCTCCTCAACGCCTCGGACCAGACTGACAGAGGTAGCCCAGACTGAATATTGTGCTGTATTGTGCTTATTAAATACATGTGAAGTCATGAATATTGTTATTGTGGTGCCTTGTGATTTATTGTGCTGTATATCTGTCTAGATGGACGATTTGGCAAGAAAACATCGGCAATTGATTGTGAAAGCAGCTGGCCTTGCAGCCGTAATGGGTGCTTTCATGGTGTTTATCTCAAGGAGAGCTCGAAAAACTCCAGCGATAACTAGCTAGGGAACTAAATCTTAGATTCATATATCATTCTAGCGACACAAATTGTCTAAATCGGTTAAGAATGAAAAAAAGCTCCCTTCTTTCGTTTGTGTTCTTTGTTTAGAGAGAGAGAATTATTGTTGGATAGCATTCATACTTCTATCGAGGAACAAGTAGCCATGTTTCTCCTAGTTGTTGGCCACAACACAAGGTTTAGGGCTATGCAACCTATTTTTAGGAGATCTACCGAAGTAATCAGTAGGTATTTTAAGTCAGTATTGTATGCCATATCTACCTAATTCGTGTGTTGAATGTTTTGGTTGTTGTAATATATTGTTTATGTGGTGAAACATATTATTTATGTGCTAAAAATATGATGTCCTTTCATTACTCATTTTACATCTAGATGCTGTTCAAAGTGGAGAGAAGAGTTTTACAACGTCAAATTTTGAAACAGGCTACCAAACAACATCTCAGCTCAGCTTATCTCGACTGATACAGGCTACCAAATCAGCTCAGCACGGCCCAACTCGCCCAGGCTACCAAACACACTGCAAAATCTCAGCTGAGCCTCTATATGATCAGCTTGTATGACGAGAGATTGACTCGATGGAGTGGCACAGGCTACCAAACACACCCTTAATTGCCCATGCAATGCAACGGGGCATACATATTCTAATGATTTAATCCTAATCGTGTCATGTATTTTCAGGATTGTCGTGCGCACCTACCAAGTATTATGTCCGTGTGTTGCCACAGTGGCCACTTATGTTTTCACTTCCATGATTCGACATCACATGTATAGAAAATAAAGGCCTACTCCTAATTCGACACTACCGTAAGGGGAAGTTTTTCTTTGGCTCCGTCTGGTGAGTTTGGAAACTTTGAACTCGACACGAGCACAATACCGTAATCAAATACACTATATTATGCTCCACGTTTGGATATCGGATGTCTTTTTGTATGACACTAATTTTGTTCGAAAACAATTCATACCCTCCTACAAAGTACTGTAGTAAGTAATTTAAGATGTCTGTTGCTACAACATCATTATTCACACATGCAAGCCCCGCTTAATGGTACTCATCACTCCTAAAAATAGATGATGTTAATTCAGAGGAATATATGATATTTTTGCAGGTGTGATTTTGCGAATCAACCCAGGGCTATGGCAGTCGTTTTTTGAATTTCAGCTGGACGCATGACTTCAGGTCGCCTTGATTCAGCCTAGCAACTTGTTCAGGTCAAATGGCGGTATCTCTTCAAATGCTGAGGGATGAACTGAATTGAGCTCTTTCTCCAGTTAGTAGGCCATATTCAGATTGCTTGATATATCCTTGTCCAGTTTGTTCTCTTTCTTGTATCTATTTCAGAAAAGAGAAGAGTAAAAGCAGTAGTGACTTCCAAGAGAACGGATGCATTATTTTGATTGCATAAGCAGTGTCGAGGAGTATGATTCTAAAACCGATCAACAACTCAGTATTGTGCAAAAGTTTACCTAAAGAGTATCTGCCCACTCGTAAAAACCCAAAGCCACAAACTACTGTCAAATTTTCTCATCATCTAATCTGACTTATTTTATACAATTATCACATAGGTCTGAACATAACTAACATTTTGACAAAGAAAGCAGAGAATAGTAACTCATCTAGCTCCAACCCTTCCATCATCTGGTACTTCAAAGTGAGCAAATGAAGTTCAATAGTCATGGTGATCAGATAAAAGCAAAAAAATTAGAAAGGAACAACAACCTTTGGTACCTGATATTTATGTTACGCAGAGACACCATAATCACGGATCAAATTCACAGATATTACATGGCAATATCTCATAGACCCTTCCTGAAGAAGCTGAATCGAAATGGCTCAATTTCTAGCCCTTGGTAGATTTATGATTTTCAGTACTTTCATGACCCTATAATACTGAATACAAATACCACAATAAGAGAGTGTGCATGGAAAGTTACAATCAATCAGGAGGCCGTTCAAGATAAATCGTTTCAATATCTCGCCAACAAACCGAGTTAAATCAAGAATGTAATGGAATGGAGAAAACAAACGAACCAAGAGAAGGAAGACGAACCTGAACGAGCCAAAAACACACCAATTTATACCTTGTTCGCAGGCTACACCTTTCTCTTGGCAATCAAATGCAGCTTTCCGATGATTTGGCTCAGTATCTTCAGCGGAAATGATGACTCTACAGCACAATACACATACATGGTAAGAGTGAGTACAAAGGAAGTTCGACAAGCACAACCATGTTACATGGAAATGTAGAGACGCTGAAAATATGAGCTCCAGGTGGGCATGCAAAGCATAAAATGGCATTTTCACTGAAGCGCTCATAAATGTAAACCTTACATATAGAACTTGCCCACGATTACAAGCAGGTGATTGAGAAGAGACAAACTAACTAACCATGTGTTTCTCTTTTCTTATTTCAACTGCCCAACAGGAAACAAAACCAGTTGGTTCATTCCGGGTGCTTTTTTCTTCAAACTTCCAAAAGTTAACCTAGCCTCAGACAGAACAGTTATACCATATAGGATCAGCTTTTACCCCAAACAAAACAAAGTGGAGTACACTTCTAACAAAAGCATCACCTTCTAGTCCTAGAGCATATCAGTAGGAAGAAAATGGAGCAATCAAAAACCGAATTGCCTCTAATGTTAGCATTACAGGAAACTGCATTGGACCCGTTTCTGAAATCATGTGCGCCTCAATCTTCATGGAAACTCCTTGTCGCTATAACAGATATGAAGTGGTGGTATTCTAAAACATGTGTGCTTTGCCTTGGTGACTATAGATGGGCTAGAAATCTAGAATTTTTTGCTATCTGAAAAGGTATTTCAAGTTACGGATGCTAGATCTTGTTTAATTGATTGGTTGGATAAATTTGACAAAAAGACAAAGGGAAAAATGGCGGTTTGTGTCACTGCTGTGTTATGGGGGATTTGGAAAACCAGAAATTTAGCATGTTTTGAAAAAAAATGGCCATCGGAACCTATTGAAGTTGTGCGTCGTATTTGTTACTGGATTGATTGGTGGGCAAATCTGCAGGTGTTGGAGGACGCAAGACTGGAACTGCAAACGGGCGCAAAGCTACTGGAGCGAGTCGCGGATGAAGTTTTCAAGGGGGCGCAAGGATGGAACTCGTGGAGACCGAGACTTGGAGGCTGATGAAAAACTGGAGTTTGTTGCTGTGGTGTCGTTTCCGGTTAAATTCACTGGAAGTGTTGGCTGTGTTCTTTTTATTTTGTCCGTTCAGCTTAGTCGGAGCGCTTCGTTTTCGCATTTACTTTTCTCTCTCAGAGTACTATGGTGGTTGCTGTGTTGCGGTGGAGGATCTTGTAGCCAAGTTTTCTATTAATAGAAAGCGGGGTGAACCCCTTTATTTTTTTTAAAAAAAGTAGATCAAGAGCTAGTAATTTGTGTAGTGCAGATCTCTAAATGAGCAAGGCGAATTGACATGTTCTTTTGTACATAGACATAGTGTATACTACTCTAGCATACACAGATGGAGCACGACTGTACTCAGAACTTGACAGTATACACAGATCAAGAGCTAGTAATATTCCTTGATGCAATACGCGAAACCACACAGGTAAAACGGATTGGGGGACGTGCTCACCTGCGCCAGTATGGAGCGAGAGCCCGCCGTCGTCGGAGTCCACAGCGATCTGCTCGTGCACGATCTCCTTCACGCCGACGTCGGCGAACGAGGAGTAGCCGTCATCCACGAAGGTAGCGATCGGCCGCAACGGCCGCGGCGGTGCCGATGTTGTCCTTGGCGTCGAAGGTGCACGGTGCGCTGGAGCTTTTCGGCGCCGTGATTGCTGGAAGGGCACTTTGGGAGAGGCAAAGCTTGGCCTATGCGCCGCCGCCGATCTGTCCTCCCGAGCGAGCGCTCGGAGTCGTTTCTGTCGGTTGCGGGAGGAGGGGACGAAGGGGTACGCTGCGGGTCGTACGAAGGATGTTGGACGAAGTGGACGCGGGAACCAAACTTTTGTGTTAGATAGGAGAGAAGAGATGAAAAAACGGAACCATGGTTTCCGCAGGAAACAACGGCGTCGATCAGTATTTTGGTACAACCCTTCAGTGTGTATTCTGGAATTGTGCGCTAGGCCCATCCCGGCCAGTTGCTTGTGCGCTCGGCCCATCACGTAATAATCCATCTCCAAACCCATCCACGAGGCGGGCCACGATCAGGTTATCTAGCAGTTGGCAGCTACGATCAGGTCTGCGCGAATGCAGCAACATCGATCAGCCGCCGCCACCTCCGCTACTGCCTCGAATTCTCTCCGACGTCGGCGCCGTCTTTCGACCACGTCCTCCTCCCTCGCGGTGTCTCCGCCCGTTCCCCGACGACTCCGCCCACTCGACGACGTCCCCGCCGACTGCGCCGTCCGTCAGTCCACGCGGTTGCAGCCTGTACCTCCACGCACGCCTGCACAGCAAAGGTACGCTAGTGCCATGTTGGCATATCTCAATCTCGACCCGTCGTCGATTTGATTTTCCGGGATGGATTGCATAGGAGACAACTCACATCACTAACAACTAAATGCCATGCACTAATTCCATAGTGGAGCACCTTGATTTGACGTGAAATTCCCTTGATCTTTGAACATTAAAATTGCATCGTGTCCCACATGTTTGTAACATGCATCTTGGCCCAGGCGGTGATATTCCCATGAAGGGCGTGTTATAACATTTTAATGTCGTGGCTGTTTGTTGCTTAATGTAGTATATACTTCGGTTTTAACAGTGTACCGAACCGAGACCCGGGGTTAACACTGTTTTCCTTATTTGTGTGTATAAATTTCGATCCCCATGTTCCAGTAACCGAATTTGTAAAGAAAGAAAGAAAATACAGAAAGCGAAATTTTGTTTTTTACCACCTCGATCTAGTTGCCACGTTCTCTTTGGTAAGGAATCCGTAGCTTGTAAGTTCTCCAGGGAGGATCTTTTCTCGGCTGGAACTTTTCTTTGCTGTGAGCAGTAAGCCAAAATTATTATTTTCCCGTGACCCGAGATCACACAAGATGCATGTGAATCGACCTCATATGCATACTGTATAAAGCAACCGATTTATTAGTATATTTTGAGCTGAACACGATTTATCATTATCACTTTCCCAATGTACTTGCTTTAGTCTTTTGTAGCTCAAAGGTCCTTAGAGAAATCTTACGATGGTTTATATTTTTGTGCAATCTTGTTTTTCTTCTGCTTTTTCTCAGCTACTTTGGTGACGTTCATCCCCTCCCATATCAATTCAGCAATTGCCTTGCCGCCAAGTGCCAAGAAACATGGAAGCTCACACCAACAAGCTTCAAAATCTCAACTTAGCTTCATATGTGCCCGGAAAGATGGATGATAACACCCAGCATCTTCACGTAACCACCGACAAGGAAACAGAGCCTGACGACATGTTCGAAAGGGACTACACAGATGGCGAGGACTTGGAGCCTCTAATAACCTTAGGTCTCTTGCGGGAACCAAAGGAACCACATGACTGGCATCGTCTTCTCCCCCAACACTTCCCCAGTAAAGCTGGCGGTGCCCCGGTGCATATGACCATACTTTTGCAGTACATGTACGCCGTGTTGCCAGCTGAACTGTTCTTTAATTGTGAGTAACATGTTGGTTTGTTCAGGCTTGGCTTGATCCTGTGGACCTGCCATCAGGAAGATCCAGCTGCTGCGACTTCTGCGGTGACCCACTGCGTTTTGTCATGCAGGTTTGCTTCACACGCAAAGCTTAACTCTACCCGGGCGTTTATTTTTCAGGGTTGCTAACCAAATTGGTTGCACGTGTGCAGGTCAACGCACCAGTTAGTAGGAAGGAGACAGCCTACCGCCGCACATTCTTTGTGTTTATGTGTCCATCCATGTCATGCTTACAGCTAGACCAGCGTGAGCAGGGGAAGGACAGGATTGAAAATCCTAGAAGAAGGTAGCGTAGTTATTGATTATCTAGTGTTTTAGCCTAAAGTTTTGTATTTATTGTTTTGATGGCTCGCGGTAAATTGTAATGCAGTGTGAAGGTTTTCAGGTGCCAGCTGCCCAAGAATAATCCATTTTATGCAGCCGAGGAGCCTAAGGGATGCGTTGGATCACAATGTTCAGGAGGTACCTTTGTTTTCTTTAGTTCTAGATATTTTGTGCAGTTGAGCTGCAATTATCCCTTTTTCAACTTAATTACAAAAATAGCTTTACTGGTATGTAGGACATGTTTAAAAAAATATTATTGACATCGACCTTCCCCTCCAAAATTCAGTACGTTTTTGATAATATGATTATCGGATCACACAGCTCTTTACTTTTGTTATATGCTCCGATATGATTGTGCCGTTGTATCGGCATACTGTATGTAAAATAAGGCACTGAGTCGTGTATTTTGTCTTTCAAATATTTTTGTTAGCATTCCATGCTCGTCTTTGTGATTGGTGTGGTACATGGAAAGGTGAAATTTTGTGCAGACACTGTAGGGAAGCAAGCTACTGTTCTAGGAAGCATCAGGTACCAAACAGGTTCTCATCATATCTATTTAGCATTATCTGTTTGCATCTCCTGCTTGAATACTGAAATATCTCTGTTTTGGGGGGAATCTCTCTGTAATGTTATTAAGGAATCACATTGGCACACTAGTCATGAGAGCGATTGCTGTCAGATACCAGGTTCACCCGATGCTTCCGTTCTGCGAAGCGCAGGCAAAGGTTTTCGCCTATTTCAGTCTCCTATATATATTTGTCGTACCTCCGATGTAATTTGTTGCCGTTTGAACTATTTGCAGTATTTCCTGGCCCTTCATGGCCAGAATATATGGTGGTTCATGAAGATGAGCCCTCTTCGGAATTGGGTAGTGATATTGATCTGGAAGAAGCTCAACTGTCACTTGAAATAGACGAAGCTAAGGATAAGTCAGAACTGATGGTGGTTGAAGGAGAAGTCGAACCAGATGCCATGATGCAGTTATTCATGGATCAGTTTGAGGTTTTCTTGGTGCTATGGCCTATGCTGCCATATTTGTAATTAAATGCTACTATTTATTCAGTACAATACCACAACTTGTATGCAGGCTGATGATGACAATACATTCTGGGCATCTTACAGAGACCGTACTTCAAGAAAACAGCATCAAGTCTTGAGGTTAGTGTGAATGAGTATCAACTTTTGTTTCTGTTTCCTGAGTTTGAGTCTGAATAAGTCTAGACTTTCGTTTGTGTTTTGCTTTTGGATCGAGAAAACTATAGTCAGGTCTTTACTTTTATACCACAAATGCTTTTGGAACAGGATGTATTGTCTCCACTATGCTGAAGCCCAACTATATGCATACTGGTGTTCTGGTCATTATTGGGGTTTAGTGTACCTGCAGGTTATTGCTTATACTAAGCGCATGCTTGGGGTTTAGTGAACCGTTGAATGCCCCATGATGACAATTACTTCATCCAGTTAGTATTACAAGAAGATTTTTAAACGACTGAAACAGAAACAAACTATCATGCAACAACTGTTTACACGATTGCAACATGAGCGTTAAATGTGTGGAATAAAAAAAAACCTAAGAAGGACCATAATTTGTCATAATATTATTTTCGTGAAATTGCAACGGAAATATATTTCCGCGGCTGTGCAAGATGTACAACAAAAGGAACAACAAAAATAGATACACTACTGCAACATTAAAAATTGGTTGTCCTGAAAAGCAAAGCTTTGCCGGTGGAAAAGAAGCTTCCTGGTAGGAGAGGCATTATCTGAGTGCAACACGCTGCGTCGTTGCGTAAGAAAATTGTCCTGATGGCCAGTAGAGCCACGACTGGCGCCGTTGAGATGGGGCAGCAACATATGGTGGAGAGATAAAAAGAGAGAGAGGTGAATATAAAGCGTGCGTGAACGACGAGGGGAAAGAGGCAGGGAGATATTTTTTTATGGGAGAGGGGAAACAAAGAGATATGTGTCGAGTGGAGAAAGCAGTCTTCAAAGAACAAGATCGTACTGCCTTATGAGACATTAAACGCGTGGTGTGGTAAACCAAAAGCATGCGTTCGACATGATTCTATTTAACGTTTCTAATTTTGATTAGTTTGTCATTTAACATGCAGCCAAAACTCTTTCTTAGATCTGGTAATGATTAGACTGAGCACTCCTTGCAAAAAAAAAAAGTTAGCCATAATTTTAATTATTTCGTCTTGTAGGTACTGTGGGGAGAAAAATGCAGAACCTCTTTGGGCAGCATCAACAGGGTCTCTGACATGGGCTGATATCCCTTCCTGCATCTATTGTAATGGCCTACTTGACTACGAATTTCAGGTTGGAAAGGTTTCCATTTCTGTGAACTATTCCAGTTTATTATTTTCTATCCAGGCAAAAGACTTGTTGATATGCATGTCTTATGGCCCTTTTTGTTTATGTGATCCATTATGTGTTACTCAAAGCATATTGTTATTGTATTGTGAATTGTGATGTACTTATAAAACCTGGCATTATGGCAATTTGAATCAAGTTACATGGTTGTATGTAATACTTGCATTTGGTAAAAAAATCATTTCCTCAAGAGTTCCATCTATAGGAAATTGTAATAGGATAACGTATTGATTATTATTGTAGGAAGCAAGTAAAAAGTTGGGAAAACCCATGTTTACCATGTTGAACACAATGTTGTGTTCTCTATTCTGAAGACTTGGGTTCAAGAGTAGCAGCCATAATACTGAAAGCATGTAAAAGATATATAATGTTTTTAGGATAGACATATTTGCTTCTCTTTTGACAACAAATGATTGCATAGTTCCTACATATGAACACACTAAGCCTTCCTAAAAAATAATACCTTTTTTGGTAAAGGAAAAGGCAATAGCACAGTTTTTATCATTCACAGGTTGATTTTTGTTGCTCGGCAGTCGGCACACATTCATACATATTTTGCTTTTGTTTTCGCCCTATTCATTCCACTATATTTATTTCCACTACACGTGCAGGTAATGTCACAACTGCTCCATTACTTCCATGTTGAAAATGAAAAAGACCCCGTTGATTGGGCAACAATAGTTGTGTACACATGTCGAGAGTCATGTGATAGAAGTGATAGCTACAAGGAAGAATTTGTACGTGTTCAGTTTTCTCCGCCTACAAGAAGAACATACCGATGAACTCCTTAGCCAGCAGGTTTGTAATATTTCTGAATAAATTTTTATTTTCCCTCAGTTTTCAGTTTCATGATAAAAAGATCTCCTAGTCTATCTAGATAATATCCCCTTTAGCGAATTGCGGTGAAAAGGGAAGCAAGCCCGACTGCAATCCTAAAGTAAAACCAGAAGTTGCAGTCCTAGAAAAGAGATAAAAAATCAAAACAAGTTTTTTCAAGCTCAACAAGTCCTCTATATATAGTGTTCCACTAGATAGCCGTGTTAAACTAGTCCAGTCTTGCCGAGTGGCCTTATCTTCTGGTTACTTGTCCGGTACTTCTACTTCAAGAGGATATTTAGAACTTCTTTTTGAGAACTGTTGCTCTCTTTTTTCTTTGAAAAATTGTGCCTAGAGAATTGTTGCTCTCCTTTTTTTTGAAATTATCTGCAACTATATTGTTTCGGATTTATGTAAATTGTTTTCATGCTACCTGGATGATGAATAAAATCTAGATTAGTTTTCCTGTGTTTTGTAAGATTGAATATGTTTATCATGTCTAAAAGGTAAAAGTGCACATAGTTTTTTAATAAGAAAACACATGTAATCTGTTATAAGTAGTGATATAAATATGTTGAGTAGGTTTTTTTTTTTCGCGAAACACAGGACAACACAGACGCTCACATACACGCGCATACACTCACCCCCTATGAACGCACGCACGCACACCCTACCCCTATGAGCACCTCCGAGAGACTGAGCCGGCAGATCAGATCTTGAGGTTGACGAAGTCACCACGCGCGCCTCGCTATCGACGGGAACGTCGCCTCACACTGAAGAATATTTCGCTTAAATGAGAAACACCAGCGTCAAACCTGGGGTTTGAACTCTGGTGGGCTGGGCTCACTAAGCTCATGTAGTACCAGGTGACTATTCAGTTGTAAAGTATGACTGCATCAAGTAAAAAGTGGAAAATCTCCTCTTTAAGGTGTTCCAGGGAATATGTAGCTTGCTGGTCCTTATTGTGAAAGCCGGGCTTGGGTCGTTTCAATTTTCCGCAGCAACTTGAAACCTCCCGTTCGTTTGCCTCATAGTCTAATGTTGATCAAACAAGAATGCCTTTTCAAACTGCACTTCTAATGATGGCATTTTTTTCTCTGGTTACTGGGAGACCTTCACATTATGGTTTAACTTTTTTTGCCAGGTCATCGAGCCCCGTCATCTCATGGAGCTATGGATGAGGATGTTCAGAATAAAAGGCAGCGTGTTCACCTAATTTTTGTGACTGTCATGTACTTGGAGTTTGATCTTCTCTGACAAAGATGTAACTTCTATTTTATTGCCTGATTCATACGGTTATCTGCATGACTGCAAAGGCATAAAACTATATATATATATAATTTAGTCGATGCATCCTATTTTGTTACCCTAGAAAGATTCTCTCGATTGGGTCGACTCTGTTTGTTAATCGGGCCAGCCGAGCCCATAGCTGACATGAGTATTTTACCCCCGATTTCGATTAAAACCCATAGGTTGAAAATGCATAGGAGAAGCTGGTACCATATACCCTGATATTTGAACATAATAAAAAAAATCAAAAATATTAAAAGTTCCCAAACTGACATCCAGGCAAACATTATCAAATATTATCCCCATACAAAAAGTTTCACAAAAAAAACATTTATTGCACCCTGTACATTAGCGTTATATACATCCACTCATAGGTCTGCTATAAGAAGGGAAAACAGAAAAGAAGCAGAATGAAAGCAGACCAGAAGTAGGTTTCAAAATTAAAAAAAAAAAGTAGGTTTCAAAATAGCTATTACAGACCATATATAGAGCACACATAGGCTGCGAAAGGGAGAGCAAAACGAGCCGGCATCAGGTAAAACCTACAGCCCAAGTTCCAGCCATGGATGGAACTGAAACGCTGGATTTGCTTTCTCACATTGTACAGTTACTAGGAAAATTTCGCGCGGCGACACCGCCGCGCCCGTGTGTAAAATTTAAATTTAGAAATGTCATTATTTTAAAAGTATGGAAATTTGAAATTATTGTAATGCAAAGAGAAGTTACGTTCAAAAATTGTTTAGATTTCGGAAAAATGTTAAAATTGGGAAGTTTTCTACATTGTATTTGGTGGATATTTTTGTGAATATATATATATATTTTTTTCTTACAAAACATTAGAGGGAGTTAAGTTTAATTTGAGCATTCATTGAATTGGAGTCAAATGGTGAATCTGTTGTTTTAGCATTTATTAAACCATTATTTAAATTTAAATGAATATGTAGTTAGAGGTAGGTAAGTTCAATGTAAGCGTTCATTAAATTGATTTGCATAATTGGAGGGAGTTCAAATATTAACTTGTTCGAGTTGATACAATATGTTTGTACTTTTTTAGAGGGTATAAGTTATATGAGAATTTATTGAACTTAATTCAAATTCAATGCATAGTTAGAGGACATGAATTTGCATTTCCTGCAAATATTTGTCCAATCAAGCATTTTTTAAATTTAACTACATAGTTAGAGAGATTTAAGTTATATTGCCTCGAAATATGTTAGTTGAATTGAATTGATCAAGTATGGTTCGATTTTTTCTATAGTACTCTTATTTAGCACCGTAATCAAAGGAAATATATCATGGTTATTTCCAAATGTTAACCATTTTGAGCATTCATTAAATATAGCTGCATAGTTGGAGATTATTCAGTTAAATTATCTCTAAATATTAATTTATTCGAAATGGTAAAAATTTAATTTTATAACCAGAGGGAATATACTATGTGAGCATTTCTTTATTTTAATCCGTAGTTAGAAGAAATAAATTTGGATTTTGTGTGCACAGTTGGGAAATACGGAAAACAAAGTTGTAGATGACATTTCCATAAGTTTTGTAATTAGTATAAGAAGATCATATTAGACTTTGTAGATGCAATTATTTAAAGTTGTTTAATATTGCATGGAAATGTGTTAGGTGTGAAGATTTTATTTTTCTGCAAATTTTGGTATATTGTTCGTATTTTTTCGAATTATGTGCTGTAAGATATGAATTTTATAATTTTCTGCAGTTTTTGTATTTTTTTCAGAAGCTGACAGGCGGGCCCACGCTGACGTCATCGTGTGACGTTCGCCGGCGGCGTACACGGCCGCTCCGCTCCGTCGAGCTCGCGCTCGAGCGGGGAGCGCGCGCGCGGGGCCGGGGCCGCGCGTTTCTGCGAGGGGGCGATGCGGGGAGCCGGTAGGGCGGCGCCCCGGACCATATTGTCGCCGGAGCCGCCGCCGGCGAGCACGGACGCGGCGGAGGATGGCGAGCACGGCGGCGTCGATTCCGGCCTGGATCGGGCGTCCCGGCAGGCGAGACTGTTCGAGGATGGAGAGGACAGGACGGCGAAGATCTCCGTGAGCTTCGATTCGTGGGAGGAGCATTGGAGCGCCGGCGATGCGCGTCGGCGGCGGCGGGGTCGTGCGGGAGAGAGAGAAGGAGAGGGAGGGGAATGCGGGCGATTTTTCAGCGTGGTCCCTGGAGTTTGCGAAAATTGCTGACATGTCCTTCTCCGCGGGAAGATGTGGCGTGTGGAGCGTTTTCTGTTTTTTGCGGGGGCTTTTTTGCAAAGTGACACGGTGAGGCGCGGTCGAACCGTTGGATTCGCGATCAACGGCGCGGAGACGCGCACGCACCGTAGAAGTGCATATATGTAGCTCTGCTACAGTGTAGGGGGTGACGTGGAGGGGTCGTGGGAAGCCCTAAACGGGTTGTCTTTGATATATTGATTTGATAGATTTGTCAAGCTCTTCAACGCATCAGCCATTATATTCTTGGGGCCAGGGCCACAGACTATCTGCGTGGATTTTATTATTTAAGGAGAATTGGTTTGCACAAGAGACTAGTACGAAATCCTTGCAAAACAGAGATTTCTTAATTAATTAATTAATTAATTGGCCATGTCATGTCGCTGCAGCTGACTGAGATAAGTACATGGAAATATCAGAACATATACTAAAAAAAAAATGAAATATTGGAATGTGAACTCTTCAAGACGTTTATGGATCTTTCAGTAATCGATGGTTTTTTAGCCCATTTAATTTTCAAGGAAATGCAAAGCTTGCATTTTAATTTTTTTTTAGATTTTTGCGTAAAGATCCATTCCGTTGAAAAGATAGAAGAGGTTCAGTACAACAGCCTCCGAGGAGGGAAGGACAAAAAATTACGGCGGCAAAGACCATCCTAAGGCCAAGGGCCCCTGCTCTGGATCAGAGCTCCGTTTCCTCGATTCACGCGACGGGTGTTGGTGACAGAGGGAGGGGTGCCATCGAACACACACTCATTCCTTTGTTTCCAGGTCATCCAAGGGATCAGGAGGGCATAAACCTTTGTGGAGGGGCATCGGGTAGCAAGCTTTCTCGAGCGATTCCAGTGGACGGCACGTCAATCGTAACCAAGAGGGGTCTTGTACCATACTTGGCGGGAGAACGGGCACTCCAGAGCAAGAAGCACCCGCGTGGACCCAAAGCTTCGTTCCCTCGTCCAAGCGGAGTGGCTTTGCAGGCGCTTGTGACTTCGAAGGTACATCAACGTTGGGGGATGCTTCCAAAGCATGGACCGCTATTGCATCTGTCCTCTCGAGCACGAGCCTTGGCCGACAGCCACCAGCAGCTCATTAGAGTTAGGTAGACCGAACGAGAACCGAACCCGAGCAAGACCTAGGGATGCAGGCGGACGGTCCGGCAGGATTAGCGGACGGTCCGTTGAATATTTTTTGCTAATCAATCCTCAGCCTCCGACGTACGCAGCTCGAGCGGATTAGCTGAAATCGGAACCGGGCGGACAAAATTTTATCCCAGGCGGACGTCCGCCAACGTGCCTAGCAAGACCTTCAGTCCAGAACTGCAAAAGAGACAAGAGGCATTGTGAGGGATGTAAACAAAAAACGAACTATAACAACCAGAACACCAACAATAACACATATAAACACACTGCCCCATAGTAGCTGACTAGATGGATTGTTGTTTTTTCTGCCTCAATACTGCATTCATAAGGCATGCGCCATATCTGACCGTACCTGCGCTACTGATCAACTACTAGTCGTCCGAATTTCACTAGGAGAGTCGCCCGCACTTTTTGTTGCACCAAGTCTATCAATTATATCCTGTGTATCTGGTCTTTTCGCCGGGTTAAATTCAATGCACTCTATCGCTAGTGCAGACTCGTACTTGTAATAGTTGTGTGTCTAGCTCTGATTTCTCCAACCTATTCCTCCAACTCTCAAGTACCTGCAAAATTGCCACCGTGTGTCACATTTATGAAAAGAAGAAAAACAGAACACAAAAGATCTACTTCATGCAAAATTCAAAGATTATTAAAAAAATAAAGAAGGCACAAAATAATAAGAAAACACTGCCACCCGGAGGCAACACGCCGATGTCCAGTATAACATTTGTGGTCGCACAACAAGCTACACACCAACGCGGCGAGCCGGCAGCCAGCAAATGAGGAACGTTTCTTAGATAGGAAATGGTACACACAAAGAGTCTAGCGGCCCACTATATGGTCGGAGTTCTGTTACCGTGTTGGAAAACGACTCATTGTAGTACGACCAATGTAGGCATCACATTGGCATCGACAAATAAGAGTATAATTGGTTTCTTTTTCTCCAAAGCCTCTTTTAATGCACATTATATATACCCTATGTAGTCTCACCTAAAGACATCATGCGGTCTCATACTTGTAATACACTATTATACTGAAGTAACACATTGTGTTCGTCGTTTTTTCCCTGAAAGGTTTCAAAAAAATCAGTGTCTCGTTGTCCCTAGATTTATCTTTTTTTTTTGCGAAAGGGAGCTTTATATATTACTCAGAGTATTACAATCATTCTCGAGAATGCCTTCTAGAAATTGTGGCGTGTAGTTCAACCACAGACACCTCCGTCTCTCCATACTAGCTCTAATAGCACATCTATGGGCTGCCTCGTTGGCATCTCTACCAACAAAACACTACTAAGCTCCTTCACTTCCTAGACAATTTTAGATCTGCTAGTCTCAGGATCATTCATCAGCTTTACTACCTCTTTAGTATCAGACTCACTTTCCACCTGGAGGTAACCTCTTTCCCCGTCCATCTTGACAGCATCACGAATAGCTTGAGCTTCCATGACCATAGGATTTATCTCTATTTTGCTGATACTATATAAATATAAGGATAACGTAACGTTCCTCACTTTCTACTTGGCATTAGTAGCATGTAAGGAAATAATTTAACACATGTGGCCAAGGTAACATGTTACATTTCTAATACTAGGGTTATCAGATTATAATATATGAAAACGTGCAGATATGCATTATGGTTACACATCGCTATTCTCACATATTTAGAAAAATACGGTTACCATGATAGCAGTAGAAAGTCAGTTTGATTTGTTTGCAACTAATTTGTGCTTTGCATTTCTGTTGCTGCCAAAACTGATATTACACTACAACTAAACCGAAGAATGATATTATACCAAATAATGTAACATGATAATTGTGAAACAAAGCCTTTATATTGGAACGAACTTGTCTTACATTTGCAATATCAGGACACCCCTTCTTGCCTGTTAGTATGTCTATGATTATAATGCCAAGGCTATATATGTCCGATTTGAATGTGATATGTCCGCCACAAAAGAATTCGGGTGCCAAATAACCCCTGCATGAATATTTATATAATTTAATCAATCAGTGGGAAATGGGATCAATATTTTTCGTACGTATCTAAAAAGAGCTTCCAAGAGTCATAGCAAGATTACATAGTTCCAATCACTTTTGAAGCCATAGCCCGACTTTGCTTTTCACCGAAGCACCTCGAGAGGCCAAAATCAGCGATTTTTGGCACCATATTATCATCTAGCAATATGTTTTCCGGTTTCAGATCTAAATGAACGATGTTCATTTGGTGAAGATGATATAAACCATTACAAACTCCATTAATAATTTTATAGCGCTCGCCCCATTGAAGTCCACCTGATGCATCTACACAATGGAGAGGAGAAAGTTGGTTTAGTACGTATTTGAGATACTTAAAGTCCTTGGTCATTGAACTCTAAATACATCAATTATTGAACGAAGTACATGATACATGATCCTACCAGTGATTTGCTTGTCAAGGCTCCCTTTAGGTAGATATTCAAAGCAGAGTAACCTTTGTCGCAAGTCAGCCAGGACAAGCTTTCCGTCACATTTTACCATTTCGCCTTGTGTGTCAGAGCAATATCCAAGGAACCGTACTATGTTTCTGTGCTTTGCTTTCATCAGACAACGAATCTCTTCAGTAAATTTCTTCTCATCAATATCAACCGTTCCGAAAAGTTTCTTCACAGCAATCGTGCCATTCCCAAGCATTCCCTATAACCGCAACATGCTTTGTCCACGTCAATTTAAAATTTAAGATAACCCGGAATCAAGACAAGGGCAGCTGAGAGTTACCACACCCGTACCTTATAAACAATTGCAAAGCCACCATAGCCAATTCTTTTGTCATCAGAGAATCCACTGGTGATGTTTTCAAGAAGTAATAACGGTAGGGGCTTTGGTTCTGCACTTTCATCAAACAGCATACGCTCCAGTTCACTTTGTGCGGTAATAGCTCGATCCATTTGCAGCTACAAACAAAATACACAGCAAACAAGAAAAAGTGCATTACTTAGGTGATTGGACTCGACCCCTAAATTACTCAATGATCATGAAAGACAGCGTTTTCATGGCATTAAACTTCTTTCTATAAAATATGGCAACACCTTTTAAGAAAACATTTCACATCAATACACTTAAAGTGAGACAATTTATGGAACCACGCCATTAACATGTCACATTTCATAAAACAGCACCTTATAGTATGTAACAATTTGCAAAACTGCACCGAAACCTATCAAGAAACTACACTAAGATAAAAGCATAACTGTGTGAAATTGTTACTTAAAAGCATAATAGTATGTTAGTTTTAACTAAATAATGCAGCTTTCTGATACTTATACTCGGGGTAGAATGACACAAAGATAATCATTTTCCAAATAGAAAAAGATGGATTGCTATATTCCCACTCCATGACGGGAAAAACTGTGAAAATCATAATTCTCAAATAACTGGACAAACCATGGATAGGCAAGTGTGTCTCTATCGTAAAACCAAACCAGCATTAAGCTAGCTTTGGGAAAAATTTATGTATGCAACCGGTTCTTGGAATTGTTGGATATTCTAGAGTTGCCACTTTTGCAGAAGTTGAATATTTGGAAACATATATATACCCACACCTGAGAGTAGCCCTGGGATGCCAAGGTTGTCTTGTCAATGCCTTCAATGCCACGTAAAATAGGAAATATATTATGCTTTTCTTCAGTCCTTCCGATGATTAATGATCCTTCCATATATGATGACATTATGTAAAGAACTAGCTGCATATCGAAGTTATAACTATATTATGGCATGAAATTGCAATGCTGCTGTTTATTGGTTATATTGTCCAGTTCAGCTATCGTCGGCTTCAATGTATAGATTAACAAGGCAGAAAGTACCTCTGATCTTTTCTTCTGATGGCGACATGCAAAGCCAAATTGCCATTTCTGTCAGGTAGCATAAGAATGTCCGGATCAGTGTTCAAGAGTACTTTAACAACTGCAGTGCTTGTTCCTTTAACTGCCATGTGCAAAGCAGTTTGTCCTTTCTTATCAGTGCTCCGAGCAAGCTTTTGATCTCTTTCTAGCAAAGCCTTAACTATTTCAACATGCCCCTGACGGGCAGCAAAATGCAATGCGTTCTTTCCATCCACTTTTGATAATTCAAGCAACCCAGAAACTCGCTCTAGCAGAAGGTTCACTACTTCAAGGCGGCCTCTGATTGCCGCAGTTATCAGAGGAGTAACATTTGATTGGCCAAACGTTTTCCCAAGGGATGGATCATGGTCCAGGAGTACCTTCACAATATCTATAAACAATGTCAGTCTGGTGTTTATCTTTATTTATACTACAAGAATATACATTAAAGATGATGGACTAATGCTTTGTCATTAGATAGTGTAGGTAATGACAGGCTGCAGTCAGCATAAGAGCATGTCAATTTAAAAGTAATAACATAGGATTTATGGAGATAAAGTAAACGCATAATGGGACTCTGGGAGTAAAGATAACAACAACCTTGGTGATCATTTAACAAGGAACCATATAATTATTCTTCATGCAAATGAAACTATGAGATTCTACTCCATACTAAAGCTTGAAGTAACTCTTGTTTCAAAAAAAAAAAAAAACTTGAAGTAACTCCCCTGTTCTTATGTAAATATAAACTAGAACCAGAAGTGGTTTCATGATATGAAGTGTCTCTGTGTCCGTCAGTGCTCACCTCGGTGGCCTTCCTTTGAAGCAGCGTGCAGAGCATCGAATCCTAATCTGTTCTTCCTGGCAATGCTCTCCTTGTCAGAGTGCTTGAGCAGCTCGACGACGATGTCAATGAACCCTCTCTCCGCGGCGATGAACAGTGCAGTCTCCTCCGCGCAGTTGGGCTCGTTAACCAGGGCGGCACGGATCTGCGCCACCTCACTGTCGAACTCCTCCCCGGTGCCGGTCATATGCACGTCGATTTTGTTGATGATTTGACGCACGGCGTCGAGGTCTCCACGGTGCGTGGCGAGGTGGAGGTCCGTGACCTGCTTGACATAATTCTTCCGCCACGCCTGGTCCATCTGCTTGCCGATGATTAATGATCCATCCATAAATGATGATATTTCCTGTATGTAAAGAACTAGCTGCACATCAAAGTTAACTACATTACGGCACGAAATTGCAATGCTGCTGTTTACTGTCCAGTTCAGCTATCATCGTCTTCAATGTAATAGATTTAACATGGCAGAAGAGTACCTCTGTTCTTTTCTTCCTGATGGCGACATGCAAAGCTAAGTTGCCATTTCTGTCGGGTAGCGTAAGTATATTCGGATCAGCGTTCAAGAGTGCTTTAACAACCGCAATGCTTGTTCCTTTAACTGCCATGTGCATAGCAGTCTGTCCTTTTTTATCAGTCCTCCGAGCAAGCTGATGATCGTTTACTAGCAAAGCCTTAACTATTTCAACATGCCCCTGATGGGCAGCAAAATGCAATGCAGTCTTTCCATCTGCTTTTGATATATTAACCAACCCAGGAACTCGCTCTAGCAGAAGGTTCACTACTTCAAGGTGGCCTCTGATCGCCGCAGTAATCAAAGGAGTCACATTTGATTGGCCAAACGTTTTCCCAAGGGATGGATCATGGTCCAGGAGTACCTTCACAATATCTATAAGCAATGCCAGTCAGATGTCAACATTTATTCATACCACAAGAATATATAGTAAAGATGAAAAAAACATGAACGATGGACTAATGCACTTGGTCATTAGCTAGTGTAGGTAATGACAGGCTGAGCTTGTCAAATTTTCTCTCAAAAGTAAAAAAAAAATAGCTTGTCAAATTTAAAAGTACTAGCATATGATTTATGGAGATTCGTCACGAGTTGATAAAGTAAAGGCATACTGGGAAGAGCGCTGCTATAAGTACGATGAAATTCATCTGACACCCACTGACTTGCATGGAGGACTCTTCTCTACCTACCCCAACTCTAAGCCCATGACTAAGCCGATCGGCCGAGCAAAAGATAAATCTGTTAGAACAAATCCTTGTGCTCACTTCAGGTTGCAACTCAACAATCCTATCTATGCTCTCTCTGCAACTCCGATGCGCACCCCCTTTCTCTCGCCATCCTCGTCTTTGGTTGCTTCCGGAACCATGCCCTTATAGATCTGCAAGTCCATGGCGTTGATGATCATTTGGGCGATCTGGCGGGAACGCAACGCGCGTGTGTTCCGTGAGGTTGATCGCCCGTCGACGGCTGTGCTCCAAGACGTGTCAGATGAGAGGTCATCTTGGGGGTTGGCGGGATGCCGCCACCTACGGGATCGCGAGTAGTTCCGATCGCTCTGGCTTTTGCCACCCTTGTACTACGTTTAAGTTCCTTGTAACTTGTTCTTCTATCAATGAAAATCGCAGCTCTCCTGCGTCCTTTCAAAAATATGTTACAGCGCTCATTATGGACCTGGGTTTGGGATGGATCTTGGGCACGGGATTGCGAAATTGGCATGATACTGGAGGCGCTCATTATGTGAAGCAATTTCGTACTGGAAATCTGGGACTAAAGATAACAACAACCTTTCGTGATCAGTTAACTAGGAACCATATAATTATGCTTGATGCAAATAAAACAATGGGGTCTATACCCAAGCTTGAAAGCTCCCCATGTAAATATGAAGTAGAAGTGTCTGTCAGTGCTCACCTCGGTGGCCTTCCTTTGCAGCAACGTGCAGAGCATCGAATCCTGATCTGTTCTTCCTGACAAAGGCTCTCCTTGTCAGAGTGCTTGAGCAGCTCCACGACGATATCAATGAAGCCTCTCTCAGCGGCGATGAGCAGCGCGGTCTCCTCCAACTCGTTGACCTCGTTGACCACGGCGGCGCGGATCTCCGCGACATGGCTGTCGAACTCCTCCCCGGTGCCCGTCATCTGCGCGTCGACCTCGGCGATGATATGGCGCACGGCGTCGAGGTCTCCGCGCTGGGCGGCGAGGTGGAGCTCCGTGTCGTTGCGCCGGCCCCTGACCTGCTTGACGTACGCCCTCTGCTCCGTCTGGTTCATCCGCTTGCCGGCGTTGGAGAGCACCAGCAGAGGCGGCGTTACCGCTCCGGACTTGGGAGACGAGGACGGGGACTGTAGCGAGTGCTCCATCCGCTTGCCGGAGTTGGAGAGCACGGGCGAGGGGCAGCGAGGAACGGGAGGTGGGGAGAATCTGATGCAAATGGGCGGCAGGCAGGCTCGCGTCCATTTGCATTTGCACATGCGAGTCTTTTGTTTATCTCGCATGCGTTTGGTTTGTTTTGATTATCTGGCTCGGGTTTGGTACTTTGGTGCTTTTTGTTGGTTTTAATCCTGAGAGCATCTCTAGATGATGTAAAATAGGGTTCGTGTAAAAAAAACTGCTTTTTACATTACCAAACAGCAAAAAACACAGCTCTAAAACATGATGTACCTCTAAATGGTGATTCAAATTTTTCGAACATGTCCGAAATTTTTAGTTTCGATGATGCAAATATACATCACGAATAGGCATGCCGCCTGCCTAAAAACCATTCCACGGCTGCGCTCACGCCAACTGCGGACCTAAAAGTTTATCTTCTTTCCTGTCCCTGGCCGCCGCTCGATGCCCCACCGCTGCCGGTTCCCGCCGCCGCTCAGACTCCTAACCATCCTCCGTCATTGAAAGTCTATCTTCTTTCCTGTCACCGGCTGCCGCTTGATTCAAAATGCTCAACCATCTGTCGGCAAGTCGTCAAATCTCTCCAGCATCATCCTCGTGCTTGCTGCCCTGTCCCTGCTTAATTAGCTATGTTGTTTGAGACCGCCACCGAGCCGCAAATCAGCGATAAGCACCCCACCCTCAATCGCCTCAAATCCACCTCTCCGACCTCCCCTCGGCGCAATCTCCGGCCTCCACTCGGGCTATATATCAACAGTACCGGGTGTCGTTTAGGGTTTGCCCCCTGGATAGCGCCTCCGCTTTTCCTTCCCCTCCGCCGCATCAATAGCTTAGCTCCGACGAACAATTGGCCTAGCTAGTTAGGAAGCAGATCTCGCCCCGTGATGGCAGTGCGACGGCCGGCATGGTGGGTGTGGTGGATGCCGTGGGCCTCCCAGGCAAGCATGAGGAGAGCCGTCACCGCCGTTCGGCCTCCTCGTACAAGTGCGGGCAGTTTCGAGGGCGCTGGTGGATCGGGATGGTCCCCCTCCTCACACGATACGGAGGCGGGTAGCTCATGTAGCCGTACTGTCGTAGGAGGACGCTACGAGCTGCCTCTGAACTCGAAGGGGGAAGTCGTCATCATCGCGAGCGGCAGAAGGATCCGTGGGATGCAGTTGTCCTAATGGAGCACCTCCCGCCAGCCTTCAAGTGGACAAAACGAAGCTGACGACGAACTCGCGGCCGCCACGAACATGGTGGAGGAAAGCGCTCCCTGGGCTGCATCCCGCCTTCAAGCCACGGTGGATGAGCACAAGATCACATGGGCACTGCGGGCAGGGTGGCTGAACAGGACCACCTCAGCTACGACTAGATCGGCCGGTGAAGAAGATCTAGGTTTAATTTCAATTTTTAGTCCCAGCTAGTACTATGTAAAATAACCCCGATGAACTTTGTGTGATGAAATCTCACGCGAAATTAGTACATGAATATCCAGTACAAATATTCGGGATCTGTTCCGTGTTTTTGATTTGTGAACTGCAATTTTTTTCGTGCGAACCGGAAACTTGTTATCATTGCAAGATTCGAACATCTCTAGCGGATACCTGATATGCTCGTACTGGATAAATCATATATGGTAAGACGGATATTGATTATCCGGTACGAGGTCAGCTCGGCCAAAACAGATCCACGAAAGTGGTACTGGATAGTAGCTTCGCTAGCACCACCCACCTGTGATGTCACGTTATCCCTTTTCGGAACCAAGGTGAACTAAAGAAGCAAGACGAAGCGAGCCCACATCTAGGTTAGAAGGTTGTTCGCTTGTGTGCTTATTTTCCTTCCCCGCTCAAAAACGAGTGTTACAGAATGTTCTTCAATTCAAATAGGTATGATCCCGTCCCTTAATAGGAGCAAGAGACTTGGTGGCAACAACCAAAATGATATATTATTTAATCGTGGAAATGCCATGTCAGGTGCAACCCTATTTATATGATAGGCCCGGCCCCTTTCCCCCTAGCCCTCCCATATGTTTAGGAGCGGGATCTGCCTTCTTTCAACACGTACATCGACGAGGGTGTCGATGACTTGAGTGAGGAATGGTCATGTGCTAGAGGCCGTACCTTTGGAGCTCGAACTGAACGCGATGTAATAAAACTTATGGTTGACGTCGTAGATAATATAAAGCCGTCAATCTAGCACATGATAGGTCTAGAGAGAGCTGGCTTTAGGGGTTCGAGAGTGCGCTTTTAGGTCTTGATCGAGAGTGCTTCCTTTCGTGCCTTGGTTTTCTTTCTTGTGGAGGTTCAGAATAGATAATTCCTTCACTTCAGTTGTAACCTTTCCCTCAATACTCAAATCTACAATTGAAGCATCTAAGGCTGCATCAATCGAGGATACACGACATAAGGAATTGTTAGATCTTCAAGCTGAACTTCGCCTTCACCAAGTGGTTTGTCTCACAATACGCCGATCTGTCTCGAACTAAGCAGGGCACCGTGATGTACTGTACAACTTCTGATTGTTTATCATACTTTCACCAAGAAATCTATATTCAAAATCATTCCATTCGGACATCTCGGCACAGTGGAACGTGTAACCCGCCTGCTGTCCAAGTCAACCACAAGATAAGCTATAAAATGGTTTGGCCATATGATGTATTTCTCTCGTACCATCATGCTTCATTCATTTGGATCTTCGGTAAGAATCTCCATGCCTCACTAATGTCCTGACTATAATTTCTAGTTGTAAAATCTATTTTGAAGCTTCAGAGTTCATTCTGTATGCTTCTTTTAAGTGCAAATTGCCTAAGATTATCCTATTATCTTTGACTAAGGATGCCATTTAACTCTTCTTTAGGCTGCTCGTTCCTTGACAGTTCATGACCCATGTCGTTTCTCAGTTTTTCTATTGTATCTCATATGTTGCTGCTACAATATTTTTGTTCACAAATATGGTTGACTGAATCTTGTAGGCCTTTGCTAGATCATGGATAGTTCATAGTTCATGAAGTATGTGCATGTAGTTGAGTGCTCTCGATCGGTGTCCGATGAGTAGCGCAACCTATCTTTATTGTGCACTTCATGGGAGATCATGAAGATCAGTTAATTTTTGCTGGTTAGCAAGTGAATCTTCTCTTGATATGTTTCTTGTTTTATAATGAGGTGGCTATTCTGACGTCGATAGCTTTATTGTGCGAAGAGTTTGCACATGAATATACCATATGTTTACATCTCTCTCTGGCATCATTATTCCTGTCAGTCATTCACTGATGTTGTTTTGTAGTCTTCAACACTAAGTATTCAAGATTCCGTAAACTCATGCTCAATCTCATGCTAGCAAGACTCTGGATTCAAAAAGCTTAATATCATCGCAGTGTCCAAACACAACAAGATCTGCAGCTTTTCAACACTTTGACATAGCAGACATAGCTTGTATTCCTGTAATTTTGTATAATTCAACGGCATAATGACATTGTGCATGGCAATATTTGGACTGTAAATGACTGGCGAAGCGTCGTGCAAAGGAATATGGATCATGACTATCATGAAACTGTCTTCATGCCGCTTTTACAGTTATTGTAATCCGTTCCATGTAGACTTTAAGAATCTTGGATAGAGGTCGTTTTGCATGATGGGACTTTTGGTCGAAAGGGTGAATAGTTCCCATGAGCCCTCAGCGTGTTATAACTGATTTGTATAACACCACACTTTTCAGAACTTGCGTCAATCGTCTAGAGGATTTTAGCAGTAAATATAACTATATATTAGCCAGGCTCTATAGCATGGATTGGCAGAATCAGCTAAGCTTACTGATTTGCAAGCCACAAATCCATGTGCCTATAGAGGAAAATGGCTAAACAATTCATTTATGATCGACTTGACTACATAGACAACAAATCAGGCGTTGAAATTGGTACGCAAAGGACCAGTGACAGTGAGGAGTTAAGAAGAAAATTAGGACAGCTACCCGTGTAAAAAGGACAAAAATTCCACCACCCATCCACACCGAGACTATAACAGCAGCTGTTGTTACAAGACTTTGACCATTGACGACGACTTCGACTATTGACTCAATTATTGCAATATATCTCCATAAATATGCGTGCATCAATGGCTGCTCTATGCAATTCTGTAACTGTAAGCTCATGTTCCACAGGAATTGTGATTCTACCATGCAATATGCCAGAGCGAAGCTGTTCGTTCTTGTAATCACAACAATCCTTACCACCACTGCACTAGAGCCCCAACCTCCCCATGGCGCCTGCATCCCCCATGAAAGGGCAGGTCTGCTTTCCTTCAAGCAAGGGATCACCAAAGACCCTAACAACGTCCTTGGCTCATGGAAAGGCAAGAACTGCTGCCGGTGGAGAGGCATCAAGTGCAACAAAAGAACTGGCCATGTCATCAAGTTTCAACTTCGCAACAATGAGTACATCAATATTGATGATGATTACGACATCCGCAAAGACGGTTTGTCTGGCAAGATAAGTCGCTCCTTGCTTTCTTTGGACCATCTGGAGCATTTGGACCTTAGCATGAACCAGTTGGAGGAGCAAACTGGCCGTTTTCCAGAGTTCCTCTGCTCTTTGAAGCGCCTGAGGTATCTCAATCTATCTGGAATATCGTTTCAAGGTATACTACCCCCACAGCTTGGAAAACTTTCCAATCTGCAATATTTGGACATACTTAGCAGCCATTTTGGTTGTTGCCGGATGTACTCGACAGATATGTCATGGTTAACACAATTATCCTCACTACAATACTTCAGTATCCCCTCAGTAAACCTCTCCACGGTCGTTGACTGGGCTCATCTGGTAAACATGATTCCTTCTTTGAGAGTCCTCGTTCTTTCTGGTTGCTCACTTGCTAGTGCAAGGCAACCGCTCCGTCACCTCAATTTAACAAAGCTTGAGAAACTTGATATTTCCAGTAACTCGTTCAACCACCTTGTCGAATCGAGTTGGTTTTGGGGTGTGAAAAGCCTTGAGTACCTCGACCTTAGCTCCAACCGTTTATACGGTAGATTTCCTGACGCTTTGGGAGATATGACATCCTTAAAATTTCTAGATTTTTCATACAACTTGAATAAGTACTTGAGTACACCAAACTTGACAAGTTTATGCAACTTGCAAGTGCTAGACCTTGGTGGTAATTCCTTGCATGGGGACATAAAAGTGGTGTTGGAGAATCTGCCGCCATGTGCTTGGAATAACTTACAGTATGTGGATTTGAGTGATAACCATATCACGGGAAACTTGCCAAAATGGATTGGGAACTTGACTAGTTTGACAAATCTTCACCTCTCCAGCAACCGCCTCAGTGGGCATGTACCATCTGAAATCGGATCATTGAGTAATTTGACTTCTTTGGATCTCAGCAACAACACCTTGAGTGGTTCAATTACAGAAAAGCACTTCGAGAGTCTGATAAGCTTAAAGATGATTGACATGTCCGATAATAGGTTAAGCATTACCGTGGGGTCTAATTGGCTTCCTCCTTTCAAACTGGAAGTTGCATTTTTTGCATCTTGCCAAATAGGCTCTGAATTCCCTTCATGGCTTCAGTCACAAGTGGACATCATGTCACTTGATATTTCAAGTGCAGGCATAAAGGATAGGCTTCCTGACTGGTTATGGGAATTTCAACATGGCGGATATCTGAACATTGCCCACAATAGGATAAATGGGGAGTTGCCAGAAAATATGGAAGCCATGTCATGGGCAATACTCTGGCTCAATTCAAACGAGCTTAGTGGTCCAATTCCACCATTGCCAACAGACCTTGAGATACTAGACATCTCCATGAACTCCTTTTCAGGATCACTGCCCTCCAATTTCGGGTCTTGGGATATAGAAACATTAGTTATGTTTTCCAATAACATTACTGGCAACTTACCAACATCTATGTGTGAACTGCAGAACTTGGTCGATTTAGATTTGTCCAACAATCTTTTGGATGGAGAAATCCCTCAATGTTTGCAGGCCAATGAAATAGAGTATCTACTATTAAGTAATAATAGTTTCTCAGGTGAATTCCCGATGTTCCTTCAAAACTGCACAGAAATAGTTATCTTGGATCTGGCACGAAATATGTTCTATGGAAACTTGCCCACATGGGTAGGCGCCTTGGTAAAGTTGGAGTTCCTTATACTGGGACATAATATGTATTCCGGAAATATTCCCAGCAGTATCACAAGTCTTGGACGCCTACAATACCTGGATCTGTCAAGCAACAATCTATCTGGTGTTATACCTTTGTATCTGGCGAACTTAACATCCATGACGCAAAAGGGCTTGGCTCCATCATCTGATTCAGTCAATGTTAACCCATTTGAGCATGGCAACTATGAGCTCCCTTTGGCAAGTCAATTTGGAGAAACCATCCCAGTGAATGTAAAAGGACAAGAACTAAAATTTGGCCATGGGATTAGGATGATGGTGAGTATTGATCTCTCATGTAACTGGTTTACAGGTAAAATCCCGGAAGGAATCTCTTCTCTTGATGCTTTGGTAAATCTAAATTTATCAGTGAATGAGTTGAGTGGAGATATTCCTGACAAGATCGGTGCCATGCAGTCACTAGAATCCCTTGATCTGTCATGGAATAAGCTTTCTGGAAAAATCCCATCGAGTCTATCGAATTTAACGTACCTGATCTACCTGAACATGTCCTACAACAATTTATCAGGAAAAATACCTTCAGGACAGCAACTCGACACCCTCAATGTGGACAACCCATCCTCTATGTACATCGGCAACAATGGTCTCTGTGGTCCTCCTCTTCAAAAGAAATGCCCAACAAACGATGCGTCCATGAAAAGTGACCTTGGAAGAAATGGGCAAGCGGGTGAAATAAGTTATTCATATATTGGATTTGCTGTGGGAATAATATTTGGTTTGTGCTCGGTGTTTTGTGCCCTGTTGTTCAAACATGACTGGATGGTTGCTTATTTCCACCTCTTTGACAAGCTGAAGATTGTTTACTGGTACCGCACAACCACTTAATCAAGTACCCGTTATTGTAATTTTAATGCCGCAGTTATTAAAAATGAGGGATGGGAGCTGCAACCAAATCGACGAGGCAAAAGAAGGTTGGAGAAGCTTTCTTCAGGGAAACTTATACCAATTTAGTGGTGTTTGTATTTTTTATCATTTATGAACAAATGTATAAAATGTGTATGTTATGTGTATGTAATAGAAGCGGGGGAATATGGATTTACACTCATGTTTTGGATGCACTAGTTGAAACTGTCAAAAAGTAGGTGTTAGCACCATTTTTGACAGGTTGCCGGCTCAAAGTCCGGGACTCACCTGGGAAGGTTTGAGGACTCGGAAAGGCGACTCGGAGGCCCAGGAGATGACGCCCTGGGAAGACTGCATATGAACGAATGAGGATAGAAGCCCGAGAAGGCTGGCGACCCGGCAAAAACGACGCCGCTAGAAGGCGGTAGCCCTGGTAGATGGCAGCCCAGAAGAGGAGGCTTGTAAGCCGAACGTGGGGATGACAAGATGCCTGGGTCCCGAAAAGTAAGCCGGTTCCAGCAAGAAAACAAGTCGAGTTTGAAGCCAACACTTGGGTCCGGATCCAGTACGAAGCCGGCATACAACTTACCTAGTAGAGGTTTCATAGGATACGGTGCCAATATTAAATATGTGAAAACTATTGGGCTGTAGATAAAATTCAGGAAAAATGTCATTTGACACCTTCTAGATGGCCTCTACCCAGGTACACTGTATTGCATCTTAGAATGCCAAGCATCCTTAACAAACCAATGCCATTTCGCCTAGTGTATTTTTTTTTTTTGAAAATGCACCGTATACCAACTTCAAAACTAGAAAAACCAATAACTAGGAAGTTGTAATAAATCGTATTTGGCGCACAACGCACTTGGCCCTATCCCCAAATTCATCCTACATCGTCTGTAATGTGCTGATACCGATATCGGCATGGTTCTGACCGGCGCTCACCGCCGCTTTCAGGCACCCGACGGCGCCGCCCGTTCGTGGTCGTCGGAGAGAGCCTCCCCCAGAGCCCAAACCATGTCCAATAACCTACCCAACTTTTTGCGCGCTGAGGCAAAGGACTCGTGCGTCCCGGGAATGGCCGGCGACCACGGCCACTGTCACCGTCAGAGCCACCACTGCCGCGCCATGCCCTGTCGTCACCACGTCGACATTAATCAACCGCTGAGCCCAGCCATGCCCCCTGCACCGCTCACGCCCCGCCGCAGAGGCCGAGCAGCGCCGTGCGTATTTTTTAACAGAACTGACCCTTTCTCAGAACTATACGCATACCTGACCCATATCCAAAACTAATTGCAAATATGGCCCCTTATTTCGGCACCAAAAGAACTGGCGACGAACATGCACATCTCGGCTCCAAATGCTTTGGCGCCGAACCGCTGGCCGTGCTAGCGCCCTATTTTTCCGTGAGACTCTGGTCGCATAGGTGCAATGTTCGGATCCATTGAGTTTGCCAAAACTGCTGAGCGTGGTTCAGGCCAAGTATAATTAACAAGCTTGATACCTGTCATATGGCGCACATGCCTAACTAGCATATACTCCCTCTGTTCCTAAATATAAGATGTTTATGTGTATGTGGATAAAGTCTAAAACATCTTATATTTGTGAACGGAGGGAGTATTTAGTGATCAGCCAGGCAGGCAGCGCTACAAGATAAGGGAGCCCAGTTATAACAATAGAACATCCAATAACGGTGTCGGATAAGCGCTATTCAGAGCGTCGACATAAGTTTCTGGACTATTGGGATCGGCTCACCCTCCGTGGCCTCCTAGTAGACCGGCCCAATACAAATTCAAAAAAGAATCATATAAAAAGGAGTGCAATTTCATTCATATTCGATATATCTTACAAACTAAAAGCGAAATTTAAAACAAAATTAAAATAACAACCCTAAACCTAACCCTAGCCTGTGTTGTGATGTGTGTCCCAGTCGAACGCGGCGTACATGTCCGGGGCCTCCTACTTGATCTCGACCTCTTCGGCGTCTCCCCCGTCGTCAACACCGTCTCCCCAATCGTTGATGTCACATTCGGATGGCCCGGTGGCGTGGCGCACCGTCACGATGCCGCACTCCATGGCGGACCACTCTCTGCCCGCTCGTTGATGGCTGTCGAACGACTGCATTGTGGCTTTGGCGAGATGCAGCTAGAAGAGCGGCTCAGCCTCCTCCTCCGTCTCCTGGATGACAATGCCAAGGCCCTTCCTTCTTCACCTTGACGGGAGGGGCGTCGGGCCTCGCGAGGAAGAAATAGCCCGTGGCGAGGGCTACGCCTCGTTCTTGGGGGCTTACGGGGCGTAGCTAGGTGACGAGGACCACGAGGAGGAGGTGCGCGGGGAAGCCATCAGCCACGGCAACATTGGTGGCGCGGCGGTGGTAGTTGGTAATCGTACTGCCGGATCACCTGGGGGACGCAACAGTTGCACCACCAATATCGTCGTCCCTATTCAAAAACTCCCCAGTCAGATCGAGACGGTTACCGCCGTGCCGCCCAAAGGATGAGCCGGCGACCCACCGGATTTAAGGACACACTAAATAGACTTTAACACATAAACAGCAATTTTTTATAAGTAAGCAAATTTAATATTTGATCGTAAACTAGCACTCCTAGAATGACGATAACCAGTGGCGGAGCTACCTGTGCCCATGGGGGTGCACAGGATACCGGATAGAAACAAAATTCTTGGTAAATTCATGTTTTTTTACCACATATGCACCCCTAAAAGATTGAATTTATGTCTTGGTGTACCGGTAGGCAGCCTGGTGCTCCAAGCTCTACCTCCGCCACTGACGATAACTAGTTACTCGCATGCCACATGATATTAGAAGCTAGCAAGTTTCTTAAATAAATTTGGCCTGAACTGCACCGAGCAGATTTGGTGCCCAACTCAATTGAGCCCAACATGACACCCATGCTGTCAGCCCGTCCCGTGGAAAAAAAAGAACGCCAACGCTGCTAGCGATTCGGCGCCAGAGGCTTGTGGAGCCGAGATATACATGTTCGGCGCCCGATTTGCTGGCGCCGAAATAAGGGGCCATATTTGCAATTAATTTTGAATAGGGGCCAGATATGCATATAGTTCTGAGCAATGGCCAGTTTTGTGAAAAAATCCGCGCCGTGCACCGCGTCCACTTGTTAGGACCCAACTTCACTCTCGATCTAGATCTCAAGTTCAGATACAAATGTAAAAAGGAGGATAGTTCAGTGAGAGGAAAGTGGGTAGGTAGGAGAGAAAGGAGATTACAGAAGGTTCATATTCGTCACCAACTCCCCTCGGGGTCCAACCTGGTGCTCAGTTGACACACGCGTCCTGTCCGCCTTGGTGCCGCTGGTCCGTCTCTCTCTGACAGTGGGGCCGTGGAGCATGGAGAAGCAGCTGGTGGGGCCTTCTTGGCAGATGGCCATGTCGCAGGTCACTTCTCTAGTTCTCTCTCCCTCTGTTACCTTTCTCACAACCGGACTCGACCACATTGAGCGTCGTCGAAGGTTCTCTGGTTCGTTGACCACGTTCAACCCGAGCCCGCGGGCGTCGGAGACGACGACCCAACTCACACACACGCCAAGCGCCGTATGACCGTGCCTGGGCTCTTCCCCGCACGTGCACACCTTGCTAGTTCAATCACCGTGAAACCCTCACCATCGACGAATCGCGGCCTGTGAGCTCCCTTAGCCGTTCCCCTCCTCGGCCGATCAGGCGTCGGTGGGATTTAATCCAACCGTTAAATCCCTGACAGTGGCCCCGGACCCACCTGCACCGTTGCTTTACGCTTTCGGAACTGGAAATCGCATTCTGTTTTATTAAAAATCCAAAAAAAGAAAGAATATAAGATCAACTTTAAAAGACCATAACTTGCTCATTTTCAATCCAAATCAAGTGAATCTTTTTTGCATTGGCTTGGAAATTAAATTTTCCATCCAATGCCACTGGATTCGCTCAATTTGGAGTCCATTTACTACAGACATAAATAAATCTCTTAACAAAGGTATTGACACATGTTTTATTAATTTTTATAGAGGCAAACTACAGCCAAGAAGTGCAAAATAATTTTGTGAGCACACCCCTTGCTCAAGGCAAGCCCCCAACCCCTTATCTGAACTTTTTGAATGATCAATATTGTTTGCTCTATTGTTTGAATACTATATGGCATGTGCTTGATAAATTGTCATGTACATTTAGAAGTAAATATTTATTAGCAATGCTTATGAATGTTGTTATACATAGTTTACTATGTTGTTTGCGCAATTGCTTCTTGGGGTTCATACCCTAAATGCTAAACCACGTCGAGAATATTGTTTGAGTGGATTGAGATAGTTTACAGTTATTCATCGCAGTATGTGGATCTTCTCCGGGTCAAAACTTGGTCGGTTAATGCCCTCCATACTTTGAATCGTCCCCATTTTGTTTGTTTGGTTCTTGTTCCTCTGGTCTAATATGGTGGCACTTGCCCCCTCTACCGGACTATGGACTATTTGCTAAGATTGCTACACCACGTCGGATTTAGTCCTGAGTGGATGGACGCTTTCGTTTCATGTGCTTTTCCTTGCGAGTACTTTATCCCGGTGAGGCTTGCTCTCCCTTGGTATTCGTTATGCTTGTTTCATAAATGTTGAAGATAATCTCACCGGGTCCATTTTCCGGGGAGGTGAGCTCCGGTACTCGTGTTTCAACCTACCTAGTCCTATCCCGATGGATTGACTCACATACTTCCCGCAACCATAAACTGTGATATATACATATATATATATGCCTATGTGACTAATGTTTGTTACTTGTCTTATGAACGGATGTAAAAAATACCTTAATTTTGACTTATAAGATATTCACCTACTTCGACAATATTAAGTCACATAGTGTCGTTGTTCAGTCTTAGCATAAAATAAGGTGTTAAAATCGGTAGACCTTGGCCTAGTAGCCCTATCAAGCCCGCGACTGGTGAATACCAGTGCAGGCATGATGTCGGGAGGTGCACTGGCCTGGGGGCAGGATGTCACGGGCATCTTTCTCGATGAGTGGAGGGATAGCAGATGCATAGATAGATGCTAGTCAATCCCTCTCTCATAATTGGGCAGTGTCTTGGTTTCGCGGACGGTCCTGGGGTATATCTTGTATAGTCCGACGAAGAGTTTAAGTACTTCAGAACGGACTACATAAGATATGTTCGGTACGTGGATAAAAACATTCAAACTCTCGATAGTAAAATTTAGTAACTAGTCTTGTCCTGGGTCATAGGACGAGTCTATTACAGTCACACTAGATGTTTAGTCATGGCATGTCTGGAGACTTAATAAAACTAATGTTACTTTAAACAAGGTTGTGCGAGAGCAACACGAGAAATGATACCAGGAATGATATGACAAATGGTATGAGAAATGTGAGGCTAAGGGATAGCCTGAGATTGAATCAATGAGAGATATGAGTGAATCATATCTTTATGTTATACTCTCTACAAAGGTAAGTAGGTAAGCTAAGACCCACCGCTAAGATGGGACTCGTTATATGCCATGTTACTTTGTGTACATATGTCATGCCATATGCTCCCTCCATTCTTTAAAGTAACGCATATATTTTTAGTCAACAGTCAACGTAGTATAACTTTAACTGATTTTATTGATAAAAATATGAAGGTTTCAAATATCAAATAAACATCAATAGACTCACCATATAATATATTTTCATTGTATGTTTATCAAATTTTATAGATATTCATATTTTTGTCTAGCTATAAGATTGGTCAAAGTTAGACTTTGTTGACTTTTGACTAAAAATATACGCCTTATTTACTAAACGGAGGTAGTAGATAAGATCATTTGCGTGTTATTTGTTGAGGTCCTGCGAGTACATTCAAAGTAAAAACCTGTTTCACTCATGCCAGAACCCGAGGTCCCAGCTTACCAGTACCCCGACTACAAGAACTAGGGAATCAATATCCAAGTCAGAACCCTATGATGTCGTCCACCGTTGCTTCCGTCTTCCGCTGCCATTCATGATAGAGGCTGGATGTATCAAAATAATCAGATCATTGTGTGCGCTCGATGCGCGAGAGGATTATTCTACCATATTGGATTGTAATGTTATGAATCTTGTTGTAGGGGCATGTTGTGCGAGGATGTTATATCGCCTTTTGTTGTAATCTATGAGCCTATTGGATTTTGAAGCCTTAATAAATATTGGTTTCGCCACTGTTTTGTAAAGTTTGTGTTTCTGGGGATGAAATGTGAGGTAAACCGATCATCGCATCGGGGTGCACATATTGGCCAAATGAAGAGAATTAAAAAGAGCCGGATGACAAAAAGTTGCTCCATGGAGCTTTTTTTAAACTTATTTAAAATTGATATTATAAAGTTTCAAAAAAAATACAACAAATGCCGAGTGCTGCAAAATTTGAACCCGATATGGTGTGTATCTTGACCTACAAAAAATGACAAATTCTGACAAATTTGAAAATTATCGAATTTGGCACTGTTCACCAATTCAGGTCCAGAAAATTGTCATTTTTACATAGCTCCAGATATAGAATATTTTGCATTGTCTTTTTTTTTCACACTTGCTAGAAGTTATAATTTCTACATCTACAACTTTTTTCGGAAATATTTGAAACTTAAAAGTGTCATTTTCTCTTCTTCTTTTTTTCTTTCAAAAAGGCTCCATGGACCCCCTCCCCAAAATATCCGCTCTTCCAGATAATGCCATTAATAAACGCAAGCCACTTTTGGCTGCATCTTTATAAATCATTGTACAGTTTCAGTGCTACTAGGAGATAGAAGGGGCGGATTGCGGAACGTATGGTAAAAATCACAGCTAAGTACTAAATACAGTACATTGTAGAGAGCTTAGGAAGCAAAGAATTGATAGATACTCATGTACGCGCACACAGGGTGCCGATCGAACGAAAAAATGTAAAGATAAGCGTGCATGCAAAGGACGCGATGCAGCCCGTAATTTATGCAATTGTGGGTTGATCAATGTCAGAGCAGGCTCATAATAATACTTAGAAAGCGGTGCAGTTCTTGGGCAAGCCGGTGACGTGGTCGACGGAGACGAGCTGCGTGGCGACGCAGCTGATGACGTCCTTTCGCAGCTTCGCGCCCGCAGCCTTGAGCCCCTTGATGGACACGGGCTGGTTGAAGAGGTTGAGCACGGGCAGCTTGGACGCCGGCGGCATCTTGCCCGCGGGCAGCAGCGGCGCGAAGTCGTCGGCGACGAGCGGCACCTCGAAGTCGCCCTTGTCGTGCTTGAGCTTGTTGTCCTTGGCGCTGATGTGGGCGCCGGGCTCCATGTGGTTGGTCGAGAAGCTGGTCTGGTTGGGGAAGTTGGGGTAGAGGCTGACGTACCCGCGGAGGTACATCATGTCGATGAGGAACTTCTTCCACGACGCCTGCCAGCCGTTGGTCCTGGACCCCGGGATCTGCACCGGGTTCGCCTTGGCGTCCTCCGTGAACCTCGCCGCCATGTACGCGTAGAACTCGCGCCAGTGTTTGGGGAAGAAGACGGCGCCCCAGCTGCAGGGGAGCTGGTGGAGGTAGGGGGTGTTAGCGCCGAGCTTCGTCTTGCCGAAGAACTCCGTGGCGTTCCACCGGGGCCGCTCCTTGGTCACCTCGACGAGCCGGGGCGTGTAGAGGGAGATGGAGGAGAGCTCCGGCAGGGACACGGTGGGGTCGTACCGGTAGGCCAGCAGCGCGTACTTGACCCACAGGTAGTAGTAGGGGGACACCTCGATGTCGTCCTCGAGGAGCAGGCCGTAGTCGTCGTCGCTGGCCGGGTACCAGCTCTCGCTCACGGCGCGGATCAGGCCGCCCTGGATGATGCGCCGCCGCAGCGTCTTGCCGCCGTGCGGCCAGACGAAGTTGTTGACCGTGTTCAGCGTCGCCGCGTCCACCTTGCTGTCCATGTTGAAACTGATCGGCACCTCGTCGCCCAGGTAGTAGGCGTTCCGGAGCGACGTGAGGAGACGCTGCAGGGACCCCGCGCGAGTCTGTGTGATGATGTTCACCGAGATCCTCATCTTGTTCCAGTCTGCGCACCAATAATTGATCCATCACGACATGATCGGTCGGTCCAGTGCAAATGTATGATGAAATGCAAAAAGAAAATGATTGATATGACAAGGAGAAGAGGTTGATATGTTACTTGGGAGTGACGCCGGACGGAGGGTGGCCATCCAGAGCACCTTGGGGATGGTGTTCCTGGGGAGGAGGACGAGGGCGGTGTGGTTGACGGCGGCCTCCGTGGCCATGCGGAGCGCGTCCTCGACCTTGCCGTCGACGCCGGCAACCGCAACGACCACGCTGGGACTGTGCATCCGGACAAGGCCGCGCATGCTCGAGTACACGGCCTGCAGCACGGGCACCTCTGACCGCGACGGGCCGGAGATCGCGCCGACTGCCAGGTCGAACACCTTGAACCGCCGCTCCTTGCACACCACCTTGGGCCATTTGAGCACAGCCGCGGCCTCCTCGCACGGGCAGTGACCGCCGCCGGACACGACGAGGTACGCCTTGCGTCCGGGCGTGGTACGGAACTTCTCCAGCAGCGGCGCCAGCGCCCTGACCTCGCCGAGTGAGTGCGCGTAGAAGAGCGCGTCCACCTTCTGCGGGTGCATGGCCGCCCACTGCGTCACGTACCCGGAGGTGAGCGCGCGCCACCACTGCTCGTCGCGCACCTGCACGATGTCCTTGAAGATCACCGTCGTCTCCGCCACTTGCGCCAGCCGGTGCTCGCTGTCGCCCCACGTCTCCTTGTCTTCGGCGTCGACGGGGAGCACGAAGGAGCCGGCCCCCATGTACTTCTGCAACTGGTAGCTGAGGTGTAGGTCCTCGCCAGTCATGAAGGTGAATGGCGTCTCGACGAAGAGCGTCTTGACGAGCTCCGTGGCGAGGAACCATGAGCTGGACAGGAAATCCACCTGCACGATCCGGTCGACGGTGATGTCATAGGCTGGGTCGGGGAGGTAGAGACCGGCCTCCTTGGACCGGAACTTGCGGTAGCTCGGGAAGGTGAAGTCCTTGCCCCGGAACGGGAGGATGCGGCCGATGCTGCCGAGCACAGAGTTTCGGTACTTGTCGGTGCCGGCGACGTGGCACAGGATCTCGAGCATGCGTGTCCCCGGGATCATGTCGTCGTCGAGGATGTAGACGAAGTCAGACTCCGCCTGCAGCGCCATCTGGAACCGACCGTAGTACTTGAAGTCGTAGCCGGAGGCGACGAAGCTGATGCGGGAGTCGTTGTAGCTCTCGACGATGCGGCGGAGGGAGGCCTCGTTGGGGGTCCCGAAGGCGAGCACCCAGGCGCGGTGGAACGGCAGCGTCTGCTTCTGAAGCGTGTCCAGCTGCGCGCACAGCGTCTTTCGCTTGAAGTGGTTCAGGATGACCGTCACACGCGGCCGGGACGCCGGGTCATCTTCAGAGATCTTCCAGCGGGAGCGCATGCGGAGGAGCTCCGGGAGCGTCTCGGCGGCGAACGAGCGGCGCTGGAATTCGAGAACCTCGTCGTAGAGCTCCCGCTTGAGGCGGATCATGAGCGCGTCGGTAGACTTCTTCTGCTCGAACTCGATGGTCTCGTGCTCGCACACCTCCTGCAGGGACAGCAGCGGCGGCGCGCCCTCCTCCCCGCCGGCCATGATGCTCTGCTTCCAGCGCTGCGCGATGCGGGTGGCCCAGGCGAAGTCCGGCTTGCCCCGGAGGTCCACCGCGGGGCTCATGTAGTAGAGGAGGAAGGTGGCGTAGATGGCGAAGGCGAGCTGGAGGCAGGTGAGCATCGCCACCAGGCGGGACGAGTGCCTCGCCACCGCTGAGCGCGCGCCGGTGCCCCTCGCCTTGACGCCGACATAGTCGCCCAGCTTGTCCTCCAGGGAGTCGTTCTTCACGATGTGCGCGCGGGTGATGCCCATGGCGATGGCGGGAAGCTGAGATTTGAAAAAACTAGTGAGGCTGAGCGCTGACTCTGGCTTCACTTATACAGTATATGCTATGCTTGCTTAACTAGCATGCAAATCATGAAAGTCCCTGCTACTTTAAACATAATGCAAGCTACGCAGGCGCGATGAATTGCTTAATCAGTCAGCAATAACATCTGATTTGCATGATCGATGCAGCAGGAATTCAGCAAAGCGAACACCGCTTCAGACAAGAGCAAGCAACATATTCAGAAAAATAAGGGGGAAACAACATGCAGATATGTGACTTGCTTGTAGTCAAGAAACGCTAGTAATTACCTTGGCTAGGGACGAAATGCCAGCAAGAACGAACGCTCGATCTTCACAACACGGACAAATGGTCGAAACCGGTACTGAAATAACAAAACAACAGTGTTTTTTTATGGAGCAGAATCCGCAGCAGTTGCTGAAGCCGGGCGGGGGATCAAGAGCTAATTCTCCGAAGAATCTGAGTGAAAATGAAGAAAGAAAACGGATCAAGGGAAGTAAGATACATGAGATCGATCGAGTCGATCGACCACAGAGGACTAGTCTACTCTAACCAGTTTGTGATCATGCCGCTGGGGACGATCTAAGCTGGGGGGTGATGCATCTTCAGCTCTCCCCTTTATAAGCAATGGGGATGCACAAGTCAGCAACTACGATGACGGAGTGTGAAGGAAGCGAGCTCACCATGCATGCACAAATGGCTTGATCGCCTCACTCACATGCATGGAAAGATGAGCACGGTGCTAAGCTAGCACAGCTAGCGCATACGATACCTTGGCAGTCCAAGCATGCACCGTGATGACTGGTGAGTAAATAAACTTGAAAAAAAAAATTCCAGAAGCCAGATTGGCACCCGCAGATTGTGGCAGCGGAAATGGAAGAAGAAATGACCGTGTACAAGGGCAGAAGGACTCATTTTCAATACACTTGGTACCAAATTGATGAGAACTAATCTTCCATCAAGAGACAGTAATTTCCATTTCCATCTACTTAGTCTCTTTTGAATCCGCTACTCAACATGTTTCCGATAATGTATTGGGATACCCAAGTAGCTAGTAGAAAACCGGGCTTGCTAGCGGACAAATAATTCATCGTACTGAACAGCCGAATCTTGAGCTTCTCCAAAACAGAACCCTAGAGTTTTATGAAAGTTTATTATACAAGGGCATAAGGGCTCTTGTTCATCCTTTGGCGCGTCCGATCTTCATTTATCGCAATTTTTTCCTTGCTTTCCTCTCCTTTTTCTCCGGGATTTTTTTATGTTTGTTAGGGGAAGCTAGGGAGTTGTGGAAGTAGAGTACGTAGTAATTAGCAACGTGACAAGCCAACACTAGCACCTAGTAGTAGTAGTAGTAGTAGTAGTATTGCTCTACTAGCATTTTTTTTCTAGAGAGGGAATTACGTGATTCGAAAACTAAACCCAACACGTCCGATCGGTTCTCGAGAAGGGAAGATGGACGACGTTCAGAAATGTCAAACACGTAGCGTGAACCGTCGCTAAACCTTCAGGGTAATACAGTGTGTCATGCATCATCTCAATGGCTCGAGGAAAATGCAGAATGCGAAGGGACGAAGGAAAGGCGGGCAAAAGCGCGGCCTGCGTTGCAGGTAATCCAAGCGAGCCCGTTGGACCACCGGCATTCGTGGATCTCGAGGCATGATCGTCGGAGCACCGGCCGGACGGAGGGCATGTCGCGTGTGTGTACGCGTTGTGATCGAGCTTGCTGCACTTTCAGGGCAAAGATTCTAGTTTTGCTTCACAAACAACAGTGCCTACAGTACCGCAAGAAAAAAAAATAGTGCCTACAGCTACAGTGAAAGTTCAGCCATGGCGTGTTTGGTTTGTCGTAGTCTCTCGAAACAGGCTGAGTGGATGGGAAAAGTACCTGTTTGGTTGCTCGTGTGAGGCGTTGGCCACTGATTGCACGATACACAAATCATTCAACAATCAGACTCCAAAGAAATGCTCGATTCGACTGTTTCCGTGAAGCCATGTCGAGACGAGTGCAAGTAGGCTCACCCCCTTTTTGTCGGTCACATATAGCGGGAGGACAAATTACACCTCAATTTTTAGAATCGGCAGTGGCAACGTCTTAGATCTCCTATCCTCCGTTAGCTGCTCGTGCCTTTCCTCTCACTTACCATCCTTTTTGCCTTTTATCTTGCACCGCCAGGTCACCGCCCTCGTCTCCCATGGTGGTAAGCACCATAAAATCCACACTCCCATTCCCTCCACTGTTAGGTCTGTATGTAAGGTATATGGTCGATTTCATCATTACTTTTGCAACCTCGATTACATTATGACGTACATATGAAGTTTATTATTCAGGCATGAGCACTCATATCTATGATGTAGGGATTGCTCTTGTTGGTCTATAAGATAGCAGTTTGTTCGAATTACATGGGTGCACTAGTACAGAACAGGGCACTAGTACCGGTTGTATTGGGCCTTTAGTACCGGTTGTGCAACCGGTACTAAAAGGTCGGGACTAAAGGGGTAACCCTTTAGTACCGGTACCAAAATACAACCGGTACTAAAGGGTCTCCACGTGGGCACGCAGACGCGCGCGACCCTGAGGACCTTTAGTATCGGTTTTTAATAAAAACCGGTACTAAAGGTTCCTGCTTTTTTTGCCCCCAGCCTATTTTTTTCAGTGGGGTTTTGGTTTTCGGTTTTATTTCTTTTTGCTTATTTTTCGGGGTTTAGGGTTTCTGTTTTTTTCCTTTTCGCTCATTTTTCAGGGTTTCGGAGGAGATCACGTATAAAGTACTGACTACACATATGAAGTACTCATTACACATATAAAGTACTCTCTTTACATATAAAGTACTCATAATTACAATGGATCACCGCTAACTAGTACATTCATGGAGGGAGTCTATTGTTCGACATAGTGGAATTCACCGAATTCATCTAGGACATGCGTCAGAATGAATCCCGCCAATTCCTCCGCAATAGCTTTCACGCGGTTATGTGGTAGGAGCTGGCTCCGCTTCCTTGACATCTTTAAAAGAAGGAGATCAAA
This sequence comes from Poa pratensis, assembly GCA_947311845.1. Classification (NCBI taxonomy): domain Eukaryota; kingdom Viridiplantae; phylum Streptophyta; class Magnoliopsida; order Poales; family Poaceae; genus Poa; species Poa pratensis. The sequence continues at coordinate 28,891,928 of CAMZMU010000111.1, forward strand.
TCAGTTATGATCGGAACTAAACACAATTGATGGTAGCAAAATAAAAGTTGTGTATGATGTTTACGTACCTCTCGATTTCTTAAACTATTGACTCTCTCATTGACCCTCGTGTGAATATACTCGCAAACGTAGTATCCACATAGTTCCGTCCCCTGTGGTTGTAGCAGACACCACTATATATACAAGAATATAATTTAATCAAATAATAATCAAGAGAACGATAATGATATTAGAAAGATACGCAGACCTAGATACGTAGTAGTACTTACTTTGTTAGCTTTCCACTCCAGCTTCTGTTTCCATTCACCGCGTTCTTCCGCGATAAACCTTTTCCAAACCCTGCCCGGAAAAGAAAATGAATTGAGGAGTTATTACTTATACTTTTGATATCCGGAAATGAACGAAAGTGGACGATATAGTGCGATTGAAATTACCTCTTGATCATTAGACGCACGCTTTTGTAATCATCTTCATCTTTCCTCATTGAGTCCCAGACTTCAACTTGTCCTTCCTCGAGTCTAATGATTATCAGAATGAAGTGGTACCTGCGCACATGTACATTTATATACGCAGGTATTCAGAACTCATCAATTACACTTAATATCGGGAAAGCAAAATAGAATGTGTACAAGACAGTAACACTCACCCGAAGTTGTAAGGAAGAAGTATTTCCTTTTTGGTACTTTGTCGCTTGAAACATGTTAGCAGAAGCTCCTCTGTGTCCTTGGCATAATAAGGATTTTCTATGGTCGCCACATTAACTTTATCCGGGTCAATGAACCCAATGTCCCAGATTCCTCCCATTCGGCATTCACGAATCTTCATTCTGCATAATAGCGTACAAAAGAATGTTGTGAGGATAATTACAAGCAATGAACGAGCTGAACTATAAATAATTAAATTACACGAATAAATTATTTACAGACAATAGCAGCTGAGGATAGATTTGTCGAGGGCAAGTTGATTGTACATCTGAAAAAGTTCGGAGAACGGAACCTGCACAGCATATTCTCGGAACAAGTGTTGTTCCTTAACTCCCGCCATGAGATATGTCCTCCCTTCTTTTGCGGCGGTCATGTACCAGGTATGCAATTTATATAACTGTGTTGTTAGAGCACTCGGATTTTCGACCAGACGCATCCCGAGTTCGAATTTATATTGAATTACTATCTCCGCTATGGGGAGACCTGTGTCGCCAATGACAACTTCTCCATGCTTGATTTCCCGAGGTTCAGAAGGCACAATGAGCGGGGCGATCGATTGTGCTTCTTGTTCTCCGAGCTGGGCAACTCCTTTCCCGCACGCTTTTTCTTCCTCCTTCTGTGAGGAAAGTACCTTGTCAATACCTCGCTCATAGTCTGAACGGGACGACGGTGGAGGACAATATATGTTGTCAACGGTGCGATCTTTTACCTCAGTTGGTATAGTCTTCAGAAGTTTCTTTATGGGGTCAAGTTTTGCCTCCAGTCTTTCCTTTTTTTTCTGTTCAAAAAAGGCTGCAGCCTTGCCTTGTGTTCTCCGTTCTAATTCCTCCATAGTCATCTCGCCTGCTAACTTCTCAGGAGCCTTGACTTCCTTGGTTTTTTTTGCACGTTTCTTGACAGGGGACGCCTTGAAAAGCTTCCGCTTTGTCAAACTACTAGTGGGCGCAGCAGTCGGCTGACGGGAGGGCACGGGCGATGGACTCGCGGTGGGGTCCCAATCGTCGGGGGAGGAGGGTGGACTTTGCTGTGGTGAATTTCTAACCGGAGGAGTCGGTGGCCTTGGCGCCGAGTCTGGAAACTTGATTAAATTCTTCTTCCATAGAACGATACCAAGTTCGACATCTCCTAGTGTCTTCTCTCCTTCAGCTCCGGGAATTTCAAGCTCTATTGAGTTCATTCCCGGCATAATTTTCGTGACCCCGACACGAGCAAATCCAGCTGGAATCACACCAAAATGGAAGGTTGCTCCAGGTTGATGTGGTAAAGCATAGCCAGTCGCCACCGGACAAGTAATGTTCAACATTGGCGCATGTAACTCACAATTTGTCTTCTCCGTGATATCATCCACGGAGTAGTGAGCCGTGATACGTCTCCAACGTATCTATAATTTCTTACGTTCCATGCTAGTTTTATGACAATACCTACATGTTTTATTCACACTTTATAACGTTTTTATGCATTTTCTGGAACTAACCTATTAACAAGATGCCGAAGCGCCAGTTCCTGTTTTCTGCTGTTTTTGTTTCCAGAAAAGTACTTCTGCAAATATTCTCGGAATTGGACGAAACAAAAGCCTACGGCCTTATTTTCCTCGGAGTGTTCCAGAAGACCGAAGGAGAGTCGAGGAAGGCCAGCAGGGGGCCCACCCCATATGGCGGCGCGGCTGGGCCCACTGCCGCGCCAGCCTATGGGGAGGGAGCCTCCTCGCTCCCCCGACGCTGCCCCTTCGCCTATTTATTCCTTCGTCCCCGAAAACCCTAGTACCGGGAGCCAATTTTCCAGAACAGATACAGAGACGCCGCCGCCGTCAACCCTAACTCGGGGGGTTCAGAAGTTCTCCTCCGGCACCCTGCCGGAGAGGGGAATCATCACCGGAGGGCTCTACATCACCATGCCCGCCTCCGGACTGATGCGTGAGTAGTTCATCTTTGGACTACGGGTCCATAGCAGTAGCTAGATGGTTGTCTTCTCCACTTGTACTTCCATGTTTAGATCTTGTGAGCTGCCTATCATGATCAAGATCATCTTTATGTAATGCTACATGTTGTGTTTGCTGGGATCCGATGAATATTGAATACTATGTCAAGTTGATTATAGATCTATCTTATATGTGTTGTTTATGATCTTGCATGCTCTCCGTTGCTAGTAGAGGCTCTGGCCAAGTTGATACTTGTAACTCCAAGAGGGGGTATTTATGCTAGATAGTGGGTTCATGCCTCCATTGAATCTGGGACAGTGACAGAAAGTTCTAAGGTTGTGGATGTGTTGTTGCCACTAGGGATAACCTAATGATGCTTTGTCTAAGGATATTTGTATCGTTTACATTACGCACAGTACTTAATGCAATTGTCTGTTGCTTGCAACTTAATACTGGAAGGGGTGCGGATGCTAACCCGAAGGTGGACTTTTTAGGCATAGATGCATGCTGGATGGCGGTCTATGTATTTTGTCGTAATGCCCTAAGTAAAACTCATAGTAGTCATCATGATATGTATGTGCATTGTTATGCTTTCTCTATTTGTCAATTGCCCAGCTGTAATTTGTTTACCCAGCATGTTATTTATCTTATTGGAGAGACACCACTAGTGAACTGTGGACCCCGGTCCATTCTTTTACATCTGAAATACAACCTACTGCAACCATTGTTCTCTTTCATTCTCTGCAAACAAACATCATTTTCCACACCATACGTTTAACTCTTTGTTTTCAGCAAGCCGGTGAGATTGACAACCTCACTGTTAAGTTGGGGCAAAGTGATTTGATTGTGTTGTGCAGGTTCCACGTTGGCACCGGAGTCCCTGGTGTTGCGCCGCACTACATTCCTGCACCAACAACCTTCGTAGCTTCGAGATTTCCTACTGGTTCGATTAAACCTTGGTTTCTTACTGAGGGAAAACTTGCTGCTGTGCTCATCATACCTTCCTCTTGGGGTTCCCAACTGACGTGTGACTATACGCGCATCAAGCACATTTTCTGGCGCCGTTGCCGGGGATTTCTAGTTGCTGCTGCAAGGGGAGTCTCTCACACCCAATCTCTTTACTTTGTTTATTGTCTTGCTTTATTTTATTTTCTGTCTTGTTTGCTATATATCAAAAACACAAAAAAATTAGTTACTTGTTTTACTTTATTTTATTTCGGTTTTGCCTTGTTTATTTTTATTATTGCTAAAATGAGTAGTCCTGTACTTGTTACTCTGTCACATGAGGAATTGATCTTTACTTTTAAACAAGGGGATGAGGAGAGTTTTAAAGAAGCTTGGTCTAGAATTTTTGATTCTTATGGTAAAACTGAACCTAAAATGACTCTAAGCCTGCTTCTTAGTAACTTTTATTTTGGGCTTATTCTTCGCTATAGATATGCTTTGGATGCTGTAGTGGGAGGAGATTTCCTTCACTGCGATGGGGATCAAGCTTTTAATGCCATTAAGAAATTAGTTGCATCATCTAGCTCAGCTAATAAATTTGATTCATCCTTGCTAGCATTCATGATAGATTAAACACTCTCGAGACAAATATATCTTGTTTAAAAGAAGGGTATAATCAATTCGTGAATATTATGATTATGTTCCAGTAAACTTTGAACCTTCAATGTGGGTCCCTACTATTAAAGTTGCTATTTGTGGTGAAACCTTCTATGCCCGTTGTGATATTATGTCTGAGTTTTGCCTTATGCCTAAAAACATTTATGAAACTTTGAATCTTGGGGACTTGCTGAAGGAGGAGAAGGAATAACTCTTGCTGATAACTCTGTTATATTTCCTGAGGGGATAGCTGAAGGTGTGTTTACAACCTTTCTTGGAAGAACTGTGTCCACTGATTATCTTGTTATTGAATGTGTAGGGGAAGGACAAATCACACTTGGAAGATCCCTGCTGAAACTTTTGGGAGCAACCGTAGATGTGGGAAAAGGCACTCTGAATTTCACCTCCACACCCGGATATGGTCATGTATTCCCTAGACCTAAGAGTAAGAATAAGAGTAAGAGAGGTAGGCGTAAAGCCCTTGGTAATCATGTTGGTGCTTCTTCTCTTGATGTTACTTGATTTTCACTTTCTGCGCCTAGCTGAAAGGCGTTAAAGAAAAGCGCTTATGGGAGACAACCCATTGTTTTATTTCTGCAATTTTTGTTTTATTTTGAGTCAAGGTTTTGCTGCTACTGTAGCAACACCTTTGTATCTTTATTTTCTTGCATTGTTGTGCCAAGTAAAGTCTTTGATAAGAAAGTTGATACTAGATTTGGATTTCTGCGCAGAAACAGATTTGTTAGCTGTCACGGTTTTGAGCTTTTCTCTCTGTAGAAAATTCGAAAAATCCTGAAAAAATTCATGAGTAATCCTCAGATATGTACGCAACTTTCATTCAACTGGAGCTTTTCCATCTGAGCATGTTAAGTGCCTCGAAAAATTCCGTCTTTACGGACTGTTCTGTTTTTGACAGATTCTGCCTTTTATTTCGCATTGCCTCTTTTACTGTGTTTGAGTGGATTTCTTTGCTCCATTAAATTTCAGTAGCCTTGGGTAATGTCCAGAAGTGTTGGGAATGATTGTGTCCTTGCTGAACATGTGAATTTTTGATTTATGCACTAACCCTCTAATGAGATTGCTTTGAGTTTGGTGTGAAGGAAGTTTTCAAGGATCAAGAGAGGAGGATGATATAATATGATCAAGAAGAGTGAAAAGTCAAAGCTTGGGGATGCCCCCGTGGTTCATCCCCACATATTTCAAGAAGACTCAAGCGTCTAAGCTTGGGGATGCCCAAGGCATCCCCTTCTTCATCAACAACTTATCAGGTCACCTCTAGTGAAACTATATTTTAATTCCGTCACATCTTATGTGCTTTACTTGGAGCGTCCGTGTGCTTTTATTTTTGTTTTGTTATTTTAGTTTTCTGAATAAAATCGGATCCCAGCTTGCTTGTGTTGGAGAGAGACACGCTCCGCTTTTTCATGTGAACACTTGTTCTTCGTTTTACTTTTTAGTATTCATGGCGAAAGCTGAAAGCCGCAGCATTTACTTATTGATCATTTGGTTGGAAACAGAAAATGCTTCATGTGGTAGTTGGTATATTGTTTTGAATAATTTGATGCTTGGCAATTGTTTTGAGCTCTCAAGTAGATCATGTTTAAGCTCTTGCATCATGTAGTTTAAGCCTATTAGTGGAAAACTACCGTAGAGCTTGTTGAAAATTGGTTTGCATGATTGGTCTCTCTAAGGTCTAGATATTTTCTGGTAAAAGTGTTTGAGCAACAAGGATGACAGTGTAGAGTCTTATAATGCTTGCAATACGTTCTTATGTAAGTCTTGCTGTCCGGTTTATACTTGTGTTTGCTTCAAACAACCTTGCTAGCCAAAGCCTTGTACTGAGAGGGAATGCTTCTCGTGCATCCAAACCTTGAGCCAAAACCCATGCCATTTGTGTCCACCATAACTACCTATTATGTGGTATTTTTCTGCCATTCCAAGTAAATACTTCATGTGCTACCTTTAAACAATTCAAAAGCTACTATCTCTTATTTGTGTCAATGTTTTATAGCTCATGAGGAAGTATGTGGTGTTTTATCTTTCAATCTTGTCATTTACTCCGGACAGACTTTCACCAATGGACTAGTGGCATATACATCCGCTTATCCAATAATTTTGCAAAAAGAGCTGGCAACGGGGTGCCCAGCCCCAATTAATCAACTTTCATTAATAATTCTCTTCACATGTTTTGCCCTGATTTATCAGTAAGCAACTTAATTTTGCAATAGACACTCCTCCATGGTATGTGAAATGTTGGAAGGCACCCGAGGATTCGGTTAGCCATGGCTTGTGAAAGCAAAAGGTTGGGAGGAGTGTCATCTATAAATATCACTAAAATACATGTGTAAACAAAAGAGAAGAGGGATGATCTACCTTGCTGGTAGAGATAACGTCCTTCATGGGAGCCGCTCTTGAAAGTCTGGTTGACAAGGGGGTTAGAGTGCCCACTACCATTCGTTGACAACAACAAACACCTCTCAAAACTTTATTTTTATGCTCTCTATATGATTTCAAAAACTTGAAAAGCTCTAGCACATGATTTAATCCCTGCTTCCCTCTGCGAAGGGCCTATCTTTTACTTTATGTTGAGTCAGTTTACCTACTTCTTTCTATCTTAGAAGCAAACACTTGTGTCAACTGTGTGCATTGATTCTTACATGCTTGCTTATTGCACTTATTATATTACTTTGTGTTGACAATTATCCATGAGATATGCATGTTGAAAGTTGAAAGCAATTGCTGAAACTTAAATCCTCCTTTGTGTTGCTTCAAAACCTTTTATTTAGAATCTATTGCTTTTGAGTTAACTCTTATGCAAGACTTTTTGATACTTGTCTTGAAAGTACTATTCATGAAAAGTTTTGCTATATGATTCAGTTGTTTAGTCATTATCTATTTTGTTAGCAAACTATAGATCATTGCTTTGGATCACTTCATTCATCTCATATGCTTTACAATAGTGTTGATCAAGATTATGTTGGTAGCATGTCACTTCAGAAATTATTCTTTTTATCGTTTACCTACTCGAGGGCGAGTAGGAACTAAGCTTGGGGATGCTTGATACGTCTCCAACGTATCTATAATTTCTTACGTTCCATGCTAGTTTTATGACAATACCTACATGTTTTATTCACACTTTATAATGTTTTTATGCATTTTCTGGAACTAACCTATTAACAAGATGCCGAAGCGCCAGTTCCTGTTTTCTGCTGTTTTTGTTTCCAGAAAAGTACTTCTGCAAATATTCTCGGAATCGGACGAAACAAAAGCCCAATATCTTATTTTCCCGGAGTGTTCCAGAAGACCGAAGAGAGTCGAGGAAGGCCAGCAGGGGGCCCACCATATGGCGGCGCGGCTGGGCCCACTGCCGCGCCGCCTATGGGGAGGGCCTCCTCGCTCCCCCGACGCTGCCCCTTCGCCTATTTATTCCTTCGTCCCCGAAAACCCTAGTACCGAGAGCCAATTTTCCAGAACAGATACAGAGACGCCGCCGCCGTCAACCCTAACTCGGGGGGTTCAGAAGTTCTCCTCCGGCACCCTGCCGGAGAGGGGAATCATCACCGGAGGGCTCTACATCACCATGCCCGCCTCCGGACTGATGCGTGAGTAGTTCATCTTTGGACTACGGGTCCATAGCAGTAGCTAGATGGTTGTCTTCTCCACTTGTACTTCCATGTTTAGATCTTGTGAGCTGCCTATCATGATCAAGATCATCTTTATGTAATGCTACATGTTGTGTTTGCTGGGATCCGATGAATATTGAATACTATGTCAAGTTGATTATAGATCTATCTTATATGTGTTGTTTATGATCTTGCATGCTCTCCGTTGCTAGTAGAGGCTCTGGCCAAGTTGATACTTGTAACTCCAAGAGGGGGTATTTATGCTAGATAGTGGGTTCATGCCTCCATTGAATCTGGGACAGTGACAGAAAGTTCTAAGGTTGTGGATGTGCTGTTGCCACTAGGGATAACCTAATGATGCTTTGTCTAAGGATATTTGTATTGTTTACATTACGCACAGTACTTAATGCAATTGTCTGTTGCTTGCAACTTAATACTGGAAGGGGTGCGGATGCTAACCCGAAGGTGGACTTTTTAGGCATAGATGCATGCTGGATGGCGGTCTATGTATTTTGTCGTAATGCCCTAAGTAAATCTCATAGTAGTCATCATGATATGTATGTGCATTGTTATGCCTTCTCTATTTGTCAATTGCCCAGCTGTAATTTGTTTACCCAGCATGTTATTTATCTTATTGGAGAGACACCACTAGTGAACTGTGGACCCCGGTCCATTCTTTTACATCTGAAATACAACCTACTGCAATCATTGTTCTCTTTCATTCTCTGCAAACAAACATCATTTTCCACACCATACGTTTAACTCTTTGTTTTCAGCAAGCCGGTGAGATTGACAACCTCACTGTTAAGTTGGGGCAAAGTGATTTGATTGTGTTGTGCAGGTTCCACGTTGGCACCGGAGTCCCTGGTGTTGCGCCGCACTACATTCCTGCACCAACAACCTTCGTAGCTTCGAGATTTCCTACTGGTTCGATTAAACCTTGGTTTCTTACTGAGGGAAAACTTGCTGCTGTGCTCATCATACCTTCCTCTTGGGGTTCCCAACTGACGTGTGACTATACGCGCATCAAGCCGCCGACGGTTCAGCAACTGGAGGAGTCGGTGGCCTTGGCGCAGGATCATCTTGTAGCTGCGTGGAACCCACGCTGCTTTTCCGCTGAGATGGGCAGGCATCGCCTGCAGGATCTTCTACTCGCAGTTAAGATTCCCTTGTCTTGGTAAATGAGGCCAGTTGCTCCTGCACAACCTTCAACGAGCGTTCTAACGCAGTAACCCTGTCCGCCTCCTTCTTACTTCTGCAATGTTTTCTGTAAGTTGCAGTGTCCTCCGGAAACCCTTCAAGAAAACCAACCCCGCCTCCTCTAGCTCGACATCGTCCCCAGTGTTCTTTATTCCCGAGGGCGAGTGTCAGCTCGTCGTCCTCTCTATCGGGAACATATTTTCCCAACTTGACTAGTTTTATTGCTTTTTTTATCTTTTTTACGACTCTTGTAATTCTTCTCCTCCATTTTCCCTTTGCAACAATCCGCCCTGTTTCCATGTCCAACACTGCCCCATGCGCGAACAACCATAACTTGGACCTGTCGGGCCAGTCATCTGTCTCTGGAGTGATCCCTTTTTGACGCAGCTCGTTTTCATAGGATTCCCACTTAGGCACGGCAGTCTTGTAGCCACCTGAGCCCAAACGATGTAAATATTTCTTCTTCTTAGCATTCAACTTATTTTGGGTCGATCGGGCCACAGCGACGCCCGATTTCCTATACGCCACAAATTCAGGCCAGTCATCTTTTATCTTCTCTAGACGTCCAGTGAATTCTGGAGTTTCGTTCGCATATTTTCTCCACAAAGTTTTCTTCCAGTTGTTGAATTGCTCGGCCATCTTGCTAAGAGTCCACTCCTTGACTTTATTCTGCCTACTCGGTGGGAGATCTGCCGGTAGGCTGAAAGAACCCAATATCGACTCCCAAAGGGTATCTTTAATTCTTTGGTCGAGAAATTTTGCGCCAATGTTCTTTTTCTTCGGCTCATTCCATTCTGCAACGGTGATCGGGACCATGTCCCTTACAAGAACTCCGCATTGAGCTACATATTTAGTGCAGATTCCATCGGGTTTCTCCGGTTTGCCTCTTATGCTAACTTCGTCGATCGACAACTTTGCACCATCTGACAGCTTTAACCCTTTGGCCGGGCCTCGTTTAGGGATTGAGCTAGATGATCCAGAGGGCTGAAAGAAAAATGTTTCGTTAATAAGTGCGCATATAAATCAATTAATGCATCTAGCTAGTGATCAACAAGACTTAATATATACCTTGCCGGAGTCGTTTTTTGCTAGTGATCCGGGGTTTTCTTCGTCGTCGTCGTCTCTGAAGTTTTGTAACTCAAGTCCCTCACCGGAGTCGTTCAAACATTTCGCGCTGAAATCTTCGGCGTCTTCTTCGTCAGAATCTTCTCCATCAGAATCTTCTCCGTCGGTATTGGGTCCGGCAGCGGTGTCAAATATTACTTGTTGCATTCGCTCTTCCTTCTCCATATCTCGGATGAAGGGGGGGGGACATCGGCGATGATGGGGGCGTCGTCCTCCATAGCTCAATGTCACTGCAAAATTTTCAAACTTTGCAAAATTCACATATTTACTAGAATAAAAAAATGACAATGCACATATTTACTTATTTACTAGAATAATTTCTAACTTAGCAATATATTTCTAACTTAGCAATATATTTCTAAGTTAGGAATATTTCTAACTTAGCAAAATTTCAAACTTTACAATGTTTCAAACTTTACAATGTTAAACTATATTTGAAACTTAGCAATATTTGAAATTTGCAATATTTGAAACTTTGCAATATTTCTAACTTTCAAAATTGCTAACTTAGCAATATTTGAAATGCTAATTGAAACTTAGCAAGATTTGAAACTTTGCAATATTTGAAACTTGCAATATTTGAAACTTAGCAACATTTTTTTATTTGAACAACAAATTTTCATACTCATTTTAAACAAGAATTTTCATACAAAAATTACAAAAGTACAAAGTACTAAATTACAAAAAATGCTATCTATATTTTCATTCTAAGCTATCTATATTTCTGTTATTTTGCTATCTACAAAATGAACAAAATGCTATCTATATTTTGCTATCTACAAAATTGGTACAAATTTCTAAAAATGCTAAACAAAATTTAAAACTTAACTAAAAACAGTAATAAAAAAGTAATAACAAAAAAATTGCTACTAAAAAAAAGACTTAGCTAAACTAAACTTTGCTAAAAAAACAGTACTCAAATTACTTAGGTAAACTAAACTTAATATTAACTAAAAAAAACAGTACTAAAAAAAATATTACCTTGATGTGGTACTGGTGTGGCCGGCCGGAGTGGAGAGAGCAGCGCGGTGGAGCACGCGCGGCGGCCGGAGTGGGCGCGCGGGGCGTCCACGGCGTCGAGTGGATGCGCGCGGCGGCCGGAGTGGGCGTTGTCGTCGACGGGGGAAATGGCGCGGCGGCTGGGAGGGCGGCGCGGCGGTCTCGTCGGACTGGGCGCCCGGGGCGTCGACGGCGTGGAGCGGGCGCGGGGCGTCGACGGCGTGGGGCGTCGACGGCGCGGACGGCGGGGGGCGTCGACGGCGTGGACGCGGCAGGGCTTCGCCGGCGTGGTGTCGAGGAGCGCGCGGGCGTCGTCGTCGTCGAGCACAGTTAGCGAATTTGGGGATCGATTCGATCGATCCCTGCTTTAACTGCAGAATAGGCCTTTAGTACCGGTTGTCCTCTACAACCGGTACTAAAGGGTCTTTAGTACCGGTTGTAGACTACAACCGGTACTAAAGGTGCTTTTTGGGCCGCGGCGAAACTTCGCGCGCGAAGCCCAGCCCTTTAGTACCGGTTGAAATTTACCACCGGTACTAATGGGTTTTTTGAATTTTTTTTCTGTAGTTTTTTCTGTTTTCTGTTTTCTTTAATCTTTTGCTACTGTTTGAAATAATTTGAAACAAAATGCATGTTTGAAAAATTGAAACAAAATGCATTGTTTGAAAAAATTGAAACAAAATGCATGTTTAAAAAATTGAAACAAAATAATTTGAATTTCTAAAAATGCATGTTTGAAAAAATTGAAACAAAATAATTTGAATTTCTAAAAGTGCATGTTTGAAAAAATTGAAACAAAATAATTTGAATTTCTAAAAGTAGTATGCCCAATCAGGAAGAAGCACACGGATCGTGTGTTTCCTCCTAGCGCTTCTGAGCCGTTGGATCAGCGGTGTGTTTCTTTCGCTTGATCCAACGGCTCCCAAGCTCTCGAAGAAAACACACGATCCGCGTACTTGTTCCTGATTGGCTAGCTGGAGGGAGTCACTCGGAGAGGCGGGTTCCCTAGCTATGCCCGACACTGAATGCAATGACCGTTTCCCGCCCAAATATTTCCCGCTATCGTTCCCGCCACCGTTTCCCGCCAAATGCCGCCACCGGTAGTTCTATATAACCCAGTCGAAGGTAGGCATGGTACTCACTTGAGCGCAAGCATGGTGTGTATTGGTCCTTGCGAGAAGTGTGTGTCTGGGTTTCACATTTCCGCATCCGAGCATCTCGCTAGGCTTTCAAGCAATTTGAAGGTAGATGGTAGGGTAGTTCCAATTGAAGAAATTTTGCACACTGAGAGTCATCTCGCTTCACTCGGGGCGAAGCTATGCCGCGATGGGTTTCCGTATAGGACCCCGCTCCAAATTCGTGCAGAAATGCTCAGGCTTGCAGATAAGTTTGACAGGAAAGTTACGAATAGTCCGTTCTACCGAACTGAAGCTGATCGTGATTCGTACGGTCGTTCATGTCTCTGGGTAGTTGACAGCGATGATGACGACAATTTCATGCCATCGTCAAAGGAAAGGAGGGTTGAAGCACTGAGCAAGGGCAAGAAGAAGGCTGAAGCATCGAGCAAGGGTAATGGCAAGAAGGCTGAAGCTTCGTCCAAGGGCAAAGGCAAGAAGGCAGAATCTTCGTTAAAGGGCAAGGGTGGCAACACGGCGGATGGTGCAGGCTGCATCGATGGGAGATAGGTTGAGTCTTTGTTTTACTTGTGTTGTATCGTAATTTGCATTATCCAGTATTTAGAACTATGGAAGTTGTAACGTAGATCTCTAGTTGTATGTTAAATTAATTTATCGATTCAATGTGGGATGTTTCGTATCAACTATAATATGCCTCGTACATAGATAATAATATGTCTCATAACAGACGAACATAAATATGAATATGTCTCACATACAAATAGATATGGTTTTTCTAAGCCCGCCTTTAGTCCCGGTTGGTAACACCAACCGGGACTAAAGAATCACACGGATCGTGTGTTTCTTTCAAACGCTTGTGAGCCGTTGGATCAGGGGTGTGTTTCTTTTGAGGGCTTGTGAGCCGTTGGATTTTTAGAACTAGTCCCGGTTGGTAACACCAACCGGGACTAAAGAATCACACGGATTGTATGCCCAATCAGGAAGAAGCACACGGATCGTGTGCTTCCTTCCAGCGCTTGTGAGCCGTCGGATCAGCACTATCAAGACCACTTCGTAAGCCATGCGACCCTATATATAGCCCACCTCCTCAAACAGGTTACTCACTCACACAAAACATTCCAGCGTCACTCGGAGAGGCATCTTTGGGCAACCAGCGGCAAGACGTCTCTGATGACCTGCGACCGTTCCAAACGGTTGCAGATCATCAGAGACGTCTTGCCGGACGGTTGTAGAACATCAGAGACGTCTTGCCGAACGGCACACAACTAGCGTCTACCTTTGCCACCGAATCCAATGGTTGGATTTAGCCTACCTGATGGCATGTTCCCTGGCATTATTGTGTTCGTCCTTGTTCACCGGCCAGCCATTGGAGCCACCTCCCGTAGGACGGTGAATAAGGACAACACAACGACGCTATTGGAAACACAAGCCCTCAGGTAGGTTGAATCCAACCACTGGATTAGGGTGACACAATGATGATTTGCAGTATACAAAGCATTCGGATTCCTGTCATGCAGCCCTACGGTGCATTTGATATGCAGTCACTCACGAGGCACCGTAGGGCTGTATGACGGGGAAACCGTGTGTTTTGGTCAGTTTTGCTTATATATAAGGAGGCTCCACACCGCCCTCTGTCCCCTCCCCAGGGTGCTGCCAGCGGTGTATAACAGTAGATGTATGGTTAAATAAAAATGGACCCGAGCAATGTATTAATTATGGTTTTCACCACATAAAGGTTTAATACATTATTACACATCACCAACAACATCCCTATCTAGTGTTCACTTTTTTCTTCGTGTGTGTCCCTTTCTTCTTATTGCGCCGTAGCCATGGACAATCTTCATCATTTAACACGATGCTTGGGTCAGTTTTCACTTTGAAGGGCGGAATTTCATGAAACTTATTGTAATCTTCTGACATGTCTGTCTTGTCCTCCACTCCCACGATGTTTCTTTTCCCTGAAAGAACTATGTGGCGCTTTGGCTGATCGTATGATGTATCCGCTTGCTTATCTTTTCTTTTTTTCGGTCTGGAAGACATGTCCTTCACATAGAAAACCTGAGCCACATCATTGGCTAGGACGAATGGCTCGGTGTGGTACCCAAGTTTGTACTCATCCCACACACGTACGCCTTCGTCAGACCACAACTGTAAAAGTTCGTCAACTAATGGCCTCAGATACACATCAATGTCGTTGCCGGGTTGCCTCGGGCCTTGGATAAGCACTGGCATCATAATATACTTTTGCTTCATGCACAACCAAGGAGGAAGGTTATAGATACATAGAGTCACGGGCCAGGTGCTATGACTGCTGCTCTGCTCCCCAAACGGATTCAAGCCATCTGTACTTAGACCAAACCTTAAGTTCCTTGCGTCAGCTGCAAAATCCTTGAACTCACTGTCGATGTTTCTCCACTGCGACCCATCTGCGGGGTGTCTCAGCATCTCGTCTTCCTTACGGTCTTCTTTGTGCCATCGCAACAACTTGGCATGCTCTTTGTTTCGGAACAAACGTTTCAACCGTGGTATTATAGGAGCATACCACATCACCTTCGCGGGAACCCTCTTCCTGGGGCTCGGCTCGCCCTCAACATCACCTGGGTCATCTCGCCCGATCTTATACCGCAATGCACCGCATATCGGGCATGCATCCAAATTCTCGTACTTCTCACCGCGGTAGAGGATGCAGTCATTGATGCATGCATGTATCTTCTCCACCTCTAATCCTAGAGGGCAGACAATCTTCTTTGCTTCGTATGTATTGTGCGGCAATTCATTATTCCTTGGAAGACTCTTCTTAAAAATTTGGAGCAACTCCTGAAATGCCTTGTCAGATATTCCATTCTTTGCCTTCCACTGCAGCAATTCCAGGGTGGTACCCAGCTTTTTCTGGCCATCTTCACAATTTGGGTACAACAATTTTTTGTGATCCTCTAACATGCGCTCCAACTTTGACCACTCGTTTTCACTTCCGCACTTCATCTGTTCATCAAGAATGACCCGACGAAGATCATCATCATCGGACTCATCAACAATGACCTCGAGCTCAACTTCGTCTTCCCCCATTGTAGTATCGCCGTGTTCAGAGAACACAGGATAGTTGTCATCATCCTCTTCTTCAGGGTCTTCCATTATAACCCCTCTTTCTCCATGCTTGGTCCAACAAAAATAATTGGGCATGAAGCCTTGTCGCAACAAGTGGGAGTGTATGGTTCTTACGCTCGGGTAATTCCTCGTATTCCGACATTCATCACATGGACAAATCATAAAACCATTCTTCAGCTTGTTTAACTTAACCACATCGAGAAAACGATGCATGCCATCAATGAACTCGGGACAGCGTCGATCACCGTACATCCATTCTCGGCTCATCTGCATTACATAAATACATCAAAAACCATTACACCAGCTAAATAATGAATAGAGATACGTGACCAAATTAATTAATACAAGTTCATCACATTAAAACCAAAGTAGAGTACTGCCCAAATGTAATACATAGTTCTCACGAAACATACAGATAAACGAAACTAACATACAACTATCTAAAAAATTTAAATCCAACAACAAATGCGATCAGAATCGCAACCAAGGTAACTATTGAACCAACAGCATAATGATACCAAGCCTCCTGACTAATGGCATATTTTCTAATCTTTTTAAGCTTGACGCGCATTGCATCCATCTTCCTCTCGTAAGCAGCGACGACGTCGGCAAGCTCGACCCCGTGAGCATCAACGATGTCGGCAATCTCCAAGTCCAATACCATCTTCTCTTCCAGGCATTGGAGACGAAGATCTTCACTTATCTTCAATTTTTCTTTTAAATCGTTGTTTTCTTTTTCTAAAAACTCGACAATAGGGTCGGCTGGAATTTCTGGTTCAACTACCTCCTAAATAGAAATATATCTATGTCAAGTTGGTCGGCATGATTGTCATAAACACGAAACGAAACAAATAGTTATAAAAATATACCACATCGGAATCATAGACCGGACGAGGGCCGACGGGGACGGATATCAAAACCATGACACTATACATATAAAAAAACATAAGAAAATTATACAAGAAATAATTATGCATTTAAATCATATAACTAACATTTTCTTTAAATAAAAGATTAAAAAAGAGGCTCACCGAGGTGGTGTCGGTGACGGAGCGGCGCGGGCGATCGACGACGGTCAGGAAGGGGACGGGACGACACTACATAAAAACACAAATTATACTTTTATTTGAGATCAAAATGCATATAAAACAAATGAAATCCCTAACTTAGGAATTTCATCAAACACCTTGCAAGCACCACCAAAATCAAACTTGCTAAACTAGCACGAAAATGAGCTAAACTTGAAATGCCGGAAGAGAAGATGAAGTTGCTAACCCTTATATATGTAGGTGCCAACAATCTTGGAAGTTGTTGGAGAAAATGGTGGTCAATTTGAGCTTAGGAGAGCTAAAGAGAGAGGAAAAATGGAGTGAGTTCGAGCTAAAAAATTTCAGCTCGGGTGGAAGAAGGTTATAGTGGCCGGGACCTTTAGTACCGGTTTTTGATAGCAACAGGTACTAAAGGTCTAGGCGTGGGGCCACAGACCGCGGCCGCATGTGCCGGCGGGGGCTCCACCCCTTTAGTACCGGTTTTTAATAGAAACCGGTACTAAAGGTCTGTCTTTAGTACCGGTTTCTATGAAAAACCGGTACTAAAGGTCCTCGCCGCGGTGCCACGAACGCAACCGGTGCTAATGCGCTCCTTTAGTACCGGTTTTAGTACAACCGGTACTAAATGTGGCGCACCAAAGCCTCCTTTTCTACTAGTGGTGTGATCAGATATCATCCTTTTTTTCTGAGATATCGAGAGGATGACAAACCTGATTACATCATACTTGTAACGATGTAAAGATCGTGAACATGGTTCGAATGAGAAGAGACTCTTTGGCCACCTTGTGAAGACGCTTAGTGCGAGGTAGTTTTTACAAGATAGTACCCACACCTCTATTGCAAATGTTTCCTTCATGTTGTAGGTCATAACCAGAAGTTAAAGTGATTCCCTACACATTCAGAAGATCTAGTGAGAAAATATTTACGTATTTCAAGCACGTTTTGTATGCGATTGGTGAGCTCAGATGAGAGATGATCAAGGCACCAGCTAGTCAAACTCCACCGACGATACGAAACAGTTATAAATGGTATCCATTTCAAGGTGAGTTAGTTCATGGCATGCCATTTTTTTATTGTCGTGAAACGTAACCTTTTTCATGATGATTTTGTTAATTCTATCACATGATTGTATTGGTGCAATTGATGGTACTCATGTGACTGTTAGAGTGCTAAGGCAACAAGCTACAACATACATGGGTAGACCATCCCATATTGTATTGTTGTTGATTTCAAGTTCAAGTTCATATATGCTTGACGGTTGGAAAGGATCAACCGTGTTGCAATCATTCTTGCTGGCAGCATGGCTCAATCTGATAGGATCAATACTCTGCATGTCAAGCTCTACCTACGAGACACTAAATATGCATTTCGCCTTTGGGTTTTGTCACCCTTAAAAGCAGATACCATCTTAATGTGTTCTCTTCAAGGAATTATCCTAAGACAATCTTGTAATTGTTCAATCTCAGACACTCCAATTTAAAAAAAAAAAAGAACTTTCCTTTCAAAATTTGAGCCATTCCAGAATTTCAAGCTACATGTAGTCACCAAACTGGGAAAGGTTGAGCTCATTTTTTCCACACATTCGGAACTATTCGTAATTGTTTAGATGTTTGTCCAATATCTGTTCAAAATTCACACAAATTGCAAAAAAAAGATGGCTCAATCTGATGTGATCAATATTCTGCATTTGAATTTTGAAACTGCAAAACGGGCAGCAGGGAAATTGACGCTCTGGCAATCGATCAAATTGATCGCGCCGGGGTAGGCCTGCAGGTGCAGGGAAACGACGCTCGGCTCCAATGACATGCGCTGCAAGGTTGGCATATACATGAAAAAAAAAAAAAAAAGAGGTTGGCATATATGGAGTTGTAGAGGAGGCGGGCCTGTCCAGAGGTCATGTGCCACGTGGTAGAGGAGGCGGTTCTCTCCACGTTTCCTACAGATGTACCCAACCGTTTGGAATATTTTGTTTCTTTCTAACTTTTGGCCAAATTTTGTCTACCAAATTCAGACTATCTTCAAAATTCTGAAACAAATGTGGTACTTCAAACTTAGATATAGCGGGTAAACTAGGAATGAATGAGCTCATTTGGAAGTTTTCATAATTTTCTTGACTTTCAGCTAATATTTGTTCAAAACTCCCAGTTTTTAAAAAATGTGGAAAACATAAATGTAGTGAGTAAATTGGCAAAATCTCGTCTCTTTTTTGCCAAGCGGTTTGGAAGTTTCTGTAACTTCCATACATACAAGATTTGAAAGTTCAAAAAAAGTACAATTTACAGTAGCTCTTCCCGTAAGTGAATTTGTACTACGCTTGTGGAACATTTTTCCAGAATTTAAAATTGGTGTATATGAGATGGACACTGCGCTAGCGGGCCTTTGTATCCGAAGGTCCACGGTAATTCCTCCCACCACTGATTTGGGTTGTGCGGCGGTGCTGGAGGTGCCCGTTAACCCGTCTCTAGACCTCCTGCAAGAGAGGGCAATCCCTCACTGCTGTCTGCATGTGCAATGTAAAGTGTAATCGCCCTTTGTTTGTTTGTTGAACGTTATTGTTGTGCTCTTTTCCTGAACATTGTTGGTGTGCTCTTTTCCATTTGAACCATTTGCAAACAATGCAACAATTGGAAGAGACGAAGCTGCCTGTTCTAGCATTGTTATTTTAGGTGTGTTCTACTCCCTCCGATCCAGTTTAACTGTCGCAAAAAAACTAACTACACATGCACAACTCACTAGCACATATGGCGACATTTATTTCGGATCCGAGGGAGTAGCATTGTTAAGCTTGGCACCTCCATGATGCAGGGGTCAGACTTTTGTTTGGCCTGACCGACCTGTGCTCGTTGACAGGGCACGCTCCGCCATGCTCGTGTTATTTCGCTCGATGCTGTACTGCATATGCATTAGCTTGCAAGCATGAGGCTACCTTTTTCTTTAGTGTAGCTAACTACGGGGTAGCTGCTTAATTGGGTGTTGACTTTAATCAGGAGGCGTCGAGTTGCGGTGACCGTGAGATCGAGCTCCCAAAAGGAGATCACACGCGTCGACGAGACTGAAGCAGCACGACGCCAGAATGCATAATGCAGCGACTCAAAGGGGGAGTATACAATAATACAAACCGAGAATAAGTGCGTGCTATAGCTTTTTCGTTTTGGCCACGCAGGGAGCACGGCTACTCAATGTTGCAGCTTTAAATCTTGGGGTAAGAGCAGTGTGTGTGTCAAGCTTTAAATTTGGTTCAGAGTTCTGACTGCCCGCTAGCTGCCTCTTTTCTGCAGGAATTTCACGGAACGATACAAAATCATATAGATTTTGCCCAAAGGTTGAGTACGAGTGCAAAATCATTGTTGTTAAACTGTTTCAGTCCCTGCTTCTGTTGCCGTGTTTAAATCTATGAGAAAAGGATGGAACACCCATGTACATGAACCGGAGACAGCATATATAATCACCACATGTGTACCCAGAGATAGGAACGGCCTGCTGATTCTGGGTACAACACCATACATGAGAGCAACTCAGATTTCTGGTGCCAAACAACAATGTATTCAAACGGACGCCAAGGAGAAATTCACGACACAAATTCAACGAAATTGTACAGCCTTTTATTGTTCTATCCAGCAAGAATGCTGAAACAAATAATGTGTGTGTACTGACAAGGGTAGCCTACTGCGAATTATACAACTACATCCAAACTCTGTAATATCATGTGGGTTTGCATCCAGACACAACACAGCAGTTGTGGCACTGCCCGCATTCGCATGTCAAAATACATTTTCGGTAGATACAGTATCCAACATGGATAGAAAAAAGAAAGAATAGTGATGAAAATTATACCCCCAAACAAAAGAAAATCATACATAAGGAAAACCCAGGTGACCAAAATACAAATGCCTGCTAAACTGTCTCTCAAACCCTCGCTGTGTAATTCCACCACCGTGTAATCTCACCTGTACCCACCGTACTGCTGCTGCTGCTGTCCACCATATCCAGCACCCATCTGATTGTAGCCGGCGCCAGGCATTCCACCAGGAGCCATTCCCATCGGAGGCCGCATCCCCATTCCCTGGTTCATGCCCATGTTCATTCCCATGTGTTGTTGGTTCATTCCCATCGGTTGCTGGTTCATCCCCATCCCCATTCCCATGGGTTGTTGGTTCATCCCCATCGGTTGCTGGTTCATCCCCATCCCCATTCCCATGGGTTGTTGGTTCATCCCCATCCCCATCTGTGGGTTCATTCCCATCCCCATCCCCATCGGCCGGGTCATACCCATTCCGCCACCATAACCAGCACCAGCACCGATACCCCTGCCAGCACCCATTTGGTTGGATGGAGGTGCAACAGCACTCGCACCAGCTCGTCCAATGCCAGAGCCAGAGCCCATGGCTTTGCCCATGGTGATGGTAGATACTACAGGCGCTTGAGAGATTTTCTTCTCAAACCTTTTATCCTTGCGATTGATTGAATCAAAGTCCACTCCAATATCTGCATGTTTATTGGTTTTTGCTGTAACAACAAAATACAATCAAGTCAGATCTCAGAAAAAGTAGAATTTGGGCGTTGCAGAAAAAAGAGGCCATGATGCAGAGACTGGGCACTTACATCCAGAAATGTTCAAATCGACAAGACCCGGGTCAATGTGTCAGACCAAACTGTAGATTTGGGCTCGAATTTCTTCACTGGCTCCGTCTGACTAACTTGCATAGCTGAAATGAATGTTTCTGGGGGAGCTGACGAACTTGACTGCAACTGAATATTGCCACCAGAAGCCATCGAATTTGGTGCGATAAAAGGCTGAGATGCCACTCGAGAAATTGATGTTGGCTGTGGGGCTGCTGCTGCAGTTTGTTGGGGGAAGCTCTGTTGAGGCGGATACTGATTCGCAGCAGCTGGAAGATGAGAAAACTGTGGAGGAATATAGGATGGTGCTCCATTTTGTGAAGGAACCCCAGAGAGGCTACCAATGCCAGTGCCTGAAGCTGGTTGCATATAGAAGTTTGACGGATCTGATGGTGGATGGGGAGCTGCAGGTTGAGGTGCATGTGCAGGAGCAAATGATGTTGCGGCAACTTGATTAAATGGAGATGGGTTGGTGGCTGCAGGATGTGCCTGTGGATGACCATACATGGGAGCAGCATGAGTATTGGGATTTGCATGTGAAACCCCAGAAGGTAAGGAGGATGTGCTTCCAAAAATATCTTGTTGTCCAGGTGCGGTGTTGGATCCAAAACTAAGATCGCCAAGTGTATCTTCAAAACCAAAGCTAGCGGCTGAAGCAGCCTGGAAAGGACTTGCATCTGCAGCAGGTCCAGTGGCCTGGAATGAACCAGCAGGTGCCACATTTGTCTGCGAAACTCCATGATTTTCCTCATGAACTGCCTTGAAAGGAGTTGGATCCCCAAAAGGATTTGAAGCATCGATTTCCTACAATGTTTTACAAGATAAAAAAAGCTGAATGTTTGCTTGCATTTGCTATTACAACTATACCAAAAGAGAACACTAACAGCCCTTGAATCGTCAAAAGAAACATTTCACAATTTAATTTGAAACAGTTCTACTGACCGAAATTTAGCCAACACCACTCCTGATGCATAAAGGCTATATATACATTACTGGCGCTTAAGTTATCCAGTATGTTGAACTCCATCGAATCATAAGAAAGTATGTAACGAGCAAATTTAAGAACCGGACTATTGTAGAATTGCATCATTATCCCCACATGGTCACTAATTTATAATGAATTTTGCAGATCCATACCTCACTGAATCCAGTAGAAGCTGGTGGCATGCCCATGAAACTATTTGTCTCGAAACCTGAATTTGCCGGTGGCTCAACATTTGGGATGGCAGTCGGCTGAGGCACAGAAACCAAAGCCAGCTCACCAATAGGATCTGATCCAAATAAATCCATCTCAAAGCTATTCACTGCCGGTGAGGGGTTCGGTGGAGGTGAAGCATCTGAAAGGATACAGATAAGCAAAAGCAATAATAGTATTTAGTTATAAACCGAACGAGATTGATAACAGCAACGCGACATGTTAGTTAAAATTTCTCCATGTAGTTGTTCTGGTATATAAAGAGGCAAGAAAAAACTTGCATGGCTATATTTCAATTACTTTGGTTTATCAATGAGCACGTTGACTGGCAAAAAGAGTATAAACTATACCTGGTACTGATCCACGTGGATCAAACTCATCAAAACCATTAGGTTCAGCAGGAGCAGGTGATTGTGCAGTGACCATTTCGACGGGCTTATCATGAACACCATTCACCTGTCCTGGGGGAGAGCTTGCTCTAGGAATAGAGGGTGAAGACACCTTTGGTGCAGCAGCTGGCACACTCGCTCCATTTCTGACATTGATGGATTACTCAGGTTTTAGAAGTCATTACTCGATCTATGGAATATACATTTAGGACTGAACAATCACCTTTCGTCATGATGCTTGTCTTGGGCATCTCTTGCCACATCTTCATAGCTCGGTGGTGAAGCGATCTGCTGGTTAGAAGGCTTCCGCTCTATAGGCCTGTTGAAGCAGGTCAGGCTTAATACAACTAGCTCCAGAAAAACTAACTAAAAAGTAAGAATTTAACAAAACTCCATTCTTACCTCTCATCCTGAGTAGGCGCATCAGCGTTGCTGCCGCGGCCACTGCAACAGAAACAGAAAAATGTTAAAGTTAAGGGAACTATATTAGCGAAACACAAATAGCAGTCATTAACATTATTTGTTGGCCCAGCTACGACTAGGAAGGAAGAATTTTAGGTCGAAACAAGCGGCGAAACTGACCGCGATGAATAAGCCTCCTCATCCCCGTAGCTCCTGCGACCCGATCCTTCTGCATATTCAGGGTTGCTATTACTTCCTCTGTACTCATCTTCTCTGTTGCGCTCATTAGAATCCCTAGAATAACGATCTCCTTCCCGGTTGGGCGTATCTCCAGCACCACTGTATCTGTCATCTTCTCTATATCCATATTCTCTTTCCCTCCCATAGCCATTCCTGTTATCATATTTACCACCTTCATAGCGATCATTGTCATATCCACCTGGACTCCTGTGTGCTCCACTCGTGGCAAATGCACTCCGATACCTATAAAGGAACATCGGAAACTAATCAGCACAGCATTACCTGTCTACAACATACTATGCGCCAAAAACACATTTGAAGCAAACATAGTATGAAGTTACACTCACTTGTCTCTGGTAGCTAGTGCTTTCTGCCTAACTTCCTGTAATCTTTCCTTGTCATTAACTAAACTAACGAGGCTCTGGGATTTCCGTCGTACATTGCTACCCTGATCTCTCCCACTGGAATCGATATACTGGAAGTCGGCCAGTGCCTGCAGTTTCAATCATATCGTTAGAGCATCAAGTAAGATGGGATGCTTATATGGCTCTTGAAGCAGGTATTACGCTAAGCTTATGGTAAGAAAAAGAGGATCAATAGCATTACCGATATCTGATAAGCATGCTCCCTTATGTCATCAATAACTCGCTCGGTGCCATGTGCTACCAGGTAATCCAGGACAATCAATCCCTACATCTCAGCAAAAGACAGCATCAGACTCAACTGTACAACTCATTATCAAGATGATTTTCACTATCCACTCGTATTTGCAGATAAAACCATACCTTGTAAACATGGCGCCAGTTTTTACCGGTATCACTGACCCTCTTCCACACAATGTTCATGATCATCTGATACTCGTGACTGCAAAACACGCAAAGCACGTCAGGACGGGAAAGCAGGGCTCGCTCGGCGACAAGCCAATCATCAAATAGTCAAAAACCCCCATAAAAGCTTACTAGTTATGTGTTGCCTGGGCGATTTCTGCCAGGAGTGATCCATGTGGGCCCCACGGCTCGTTGCTTGTGGCATCAAGGATCTGTTTCAGGTCATTGAGAGCAGGCTCATGCTAAGTTGATGCTTCATGGCAAGCTACAAGTAGGAGCAATCTAACAAATTTGGCAATAGCATGCTTTGACACATGTTTGCGCATGGAAGGGCGGCTGAGATCTCACCTTTTGTTCTGTACCAGGCACCTTGAGGACCTTTTTATTCACCCTCTCTTCCTGCAAAGAGTACAATAACAGATTGATACTAGCAGCAAACGAAACCAATCTTCAATTGAACACGACAGATGGCATGGAAATCACGTACAAGTCCCGGACCGTCTGGTCGAACACCTTCTTCATGGCGCCCTTCCGATTTCGAATCTAGCTAGCTTCTTCTCGTGCCCAGCTCTTCCCCTCCTCCTCGTCGGCACGAGCCCTGCACAATCCGTTGGTGAGATCCAAGCTCGCAAACATTTCGACTCCGATTGCCAAATGAAGCATCAGCGTAGCATCGCCCACCGGAAAAGCAAGCTCGAAACTAACAAACGATCCCAACGACCAAACAGAGCAGAGGGAATCCGGCACGAAAAGCGGACACAGCAGCAACCAAAAAACGGGATAGGAGATCCACGTGAAGAGCTGGCGGAAGCGTCCCCGTACGGCGCGCCTCAGATCTAGCGGCGCCGCCGACAAGCTCCGATCCCCTCCCGGGCGGAGATCCGTCCATTCCCCGACCCCGAGACGAAGCGCGGATCCAGCGGCAAGGCGCGCGAGCAATCGCAAGCAAGCAAACGGCAGCAGCGGTGGGAGGAAGACGAACCTGAGGAGGCAGGACGAGCGGCGGCGCTGCTCGGACCCGCCGGCGCGGCGAGGGAGCTGGCTGGCGTCGGCGGGAGTCAAAGGGGATTCCACGCGGGGTGGGAGGAGGGTCGGCGAGGAATGGGGGCGGGCGCTTTCCTCTCGGCTCCCTTCTTCTTCTCCTCCCTCCTTCCCTGATGAGTTGTCGTCACAGCCTACCTACGAGCGGGATGGGAATGGGATGGTGCGGAGAACAATTATCTCGTTTCTTTTGTGCTTTGCTGGTGGCCTTGGTTGGTTAATTGATTTCCTTTCTGGAGTTAATAATCGGCGCGGGGTTAGCGACGCGTGATTAGTTGTGCACTTTGAAATCTGGATGATAAAGGTAATTTCTGTGTGTGTGCACGTGAAACCGAAAATGAGCTGGAGCTGCCCTAAAACAAGAATGACTGTGAGCTGGAAAAAAGAGAAAGGACAGACAAATTTTGTTTATTATGTTCCGCCCAGAAAATATTCAAATATGAAATTTGGAACGAGAGGAACATGTGTGTTCCATAAAATAAGCATATGTTTCGCCTCTCCTCATTCGGGAAAGATTAAGAAAGAGGTAAGCCTATGAATCTGAGTGAAAGAGAAAGGACAGGCATGATTTGTCTATTGTCTTCCGCCCCAAAAACAAATCTCATGTTTCTATATATTCCGTAATTCGCCTCATGTTGTTTGTTTCTATGCGTAACTAAAACCGGAAAGTGTCTTTAACTCCCAAGCAGAGCAGCAGTGATTCTAGTGTTTTAAAAATCAAAAAAGTATTTAGGAGTTTAAAAGATATTTAAAAAATTCCCGGACGTAGCCAATAATGTATCCACAAACATGAAAAAAAATCAAATTCGGATACTCTGTAAATGTGGAGATTTCAAAATCCCTAATTATCCCGTGTTATGTGTTTCTATCGCATAACTAAAACCGGAAAGTGTCTTTAACTCCCGAGCAGAGCAGTAGTGATTCTAGTGTTTAAAAAAAATCAAAAAGCATTTAGAAGTTTCAAAAATATTTGAAAAATTCCCTGACGTAGCCAATATGTATCCCACGAACGTGCACAAAAATCAAATTTGAATACTTTGTGTTACGCGGTACACAAAAATGACAAAACCCGATGAATGTGGAGATTTCAAAATATGCATATTCATATCCACATTCTTGTCATTTTCGTATAGCCCGGAATACAACATATTTGAAGATAACTTTTCCATGTTTGCGGAATACACCATTGGTTGCATCCGTGATTTTTGTCAAAAAAAATTGAAACTCATAAATTTTTTTTTTTCGATTTTTATAAAGCACCAGGAGCTTGGGAGTACGAAATCACCTCTCATTTAAAACCACCTATATACTCCCTCCGTTCCAAATTAGATGACTTCCATTTGTCCACATGCGGATGTATCTAGACATGTTACATGTATAGGTACATTCACATGTGGATGAATAGAAAGTCATCTAATTTAGAACGGAGGGAGTATATTACTAAAAATTACAAACGCGCACACACACGCACGGCTACTAAACTCGTGGATTTCCAATAAAAAACGAAGCCGCCAGAGACTTGTATAGCTAAATTCTAGAGGTTTACGAAACTGTCGTCTCCCGCAAGAGAAAGGATAATTTTCTTTGACGAGACACCCGGGAATTAAATTTGGAGTTTGACATCACCTCGAATCTACGGGAGCCTAAGAAGACGGTATCAACTTTCAAACATGTGTGAGGCCGGCATGGCTTGTGCTGACAAACTATCGGTAACTCTCTAGAAGGACAAAAAATGAACCACTATTGGTAGGACGATTGCTGTCAAGAGGGAACGAGGGTGGCGAGCTTGAAGTTCCGCGTAGAAAAGGAAAGCGTCTCGGCGTCTCACGTGCGGAGAAAATTAGCACGAGAGAGGATCTAATAAAGACAGGGCAGTAGAAGGAAGTTGAATCTCAAAAAACAGAGAGCCTCGAGCACCGAAGAAACGGACACGGAAATGGTGAGTTGGCTCGCAGCTTGCAGGAAGGTGAGACAACCGACTCGGATCTCTCATCAGTCTCCATCTATCTTAGCTGGCCATGTAACGGAACCCACTTAGAGCACAGATCCACCCTGTTCTCAAGTCAAGTCTGAACGAATTCCGGAAATGCACCCAACAACGGAAGGTTGGAAGGGGATCTATCCCCTAATCTTTTCCAGAAGAATAGATCCCTCGAAGCTGAGGTCAGCTCACATCCAGACCAGGCGTAAGTAAAGCAGGCATTTCATTCCTCCTCTTCTTCTGCAGTAGTTTTACCGCATTCAGCTGTCCCTGTGGCGGTGCACCGACGCAGACGCCATCATCTCCCAGGCGCCGAATAATATTTCTCTTTCTTTTTGATTGACGCCCGAATAATTTTGTTCCGTTGCGAAGGCAAGCCACCTGGCGTTTGGTGGCTTTTGTATGCAGCCAAGCCAGGAGGATCCCGGTCCGAGGAGACGCGATGATCATCATCTGCGGTGGTAGTAGCCCTATGGGTCGGTGGAAGAGCGGCACCGGCATCCTGGTATGGACAGCGACCGTGTCCGTCAGCTTCAACCAGCCGTACTACTGTCCATGGGCTAGTATGCCCCCAAAGTTACATGGGCTTACATCGGAAAGTCATTTTGGCTCAGACTTACAGTGATCCCACAATCCCGCTATTTTATAAAATTCAAAAAAAACTGACTAAAAATTCTTTATAAACCTGGGAAAAAATCCGCATGTTTTTAATGATGTATAATATAAACGTGTAAAATCAAAATGTAAGATGTTTTTATATTGTCGGGTACACAAAAATGACAAAAAATTGAGGATTTGAAACTATACATTGTTCACTAAATTCAAATGTGTACATTTGTCATTTTTGTATAGCTCAGAACGTATTTTGCAAGATTGTAGGATATGTCATTGAGAAAAAATTATTACTTTTTTGAAATATCTTTCTAAACTTTTTGAAATCAGTGAGATCACTGGAGCTCAGGTGCATGAAATCTCCACGCGGCACACGCAGCAAGTATGGGTTGGCTTCGTTTGCACGATGTCATCTCTCGCGCACTCTACCCTAAAAGGAACTCTCGCACGCACTCGCAACCGGTATTCTCATCAGCAAATCGACGCCATAATGACAACCAACGATTCTAGGGCACGTCACCCATGTGGTCGCGTGGTTCCGGTGTTCGAAAATATTCTTAAAGCATGGGCAGTGTTGGTGTTTGGCCAAAATCTCCGTAGAAAATCATTTATGAAAGTATTGCAAACTTCATTCTCGTTAAGCCGTCTGGGCTGGAGAGGCACCTATTGCCTTATTGCTACTTGAGCACGCGGCCAAAGATGTTTTTTAACTTGCAAACGTCATTCTCGTTAAGCCCGAGCGATTGTCTGGGCTAGAGAGGCACCGATTGTCTTATTGCTACTTGAGCACGTGGTGATACGTGTATTTTATATCATCATTTATACAACTCATATTATCATATTAGAATGTTATTGGCATTATTATACCATTATGTTTATATGTTTTAGATGATTTATGGGACTTTCATACAAAGTCCCTATTTTTGGTATTTAATTTCTGGGAGGCAGAAAACCTCATTTTTCTTGTTTTTTATGTTTCGGGGGCTACAGGGACCCAAATAAGAAAAGGAAAATTGCACAGCTGGTTTTTCATCGGGAGAACAACAGTGGGAAGAAGATCGAATGAAGAAGAGCCATGAGGCCCAAAAGAGGGGGGCCCACGCGGCCAAGGAATCTGGCCGCGTGGGACCCACTAAATGGAGCCTCGGGCACTTCCTCGCTCGGGGCTTTTTAACACGCATTCGTCTCGCCCGAAAACTTACGCCCTAATTTTCCCAAGTCCATCCGAGGCCGCGGAGGCGGCGAAACTCCTGATTCCCTCCGAGGGAGGGGGGTCAGATCCTGCTGCTCCGGAGCTCCGGAGGAGGGGGAAATCATCGGCATCGTCATCACCTCTCCTCCTTGGCGTGGGAGGAGGCCTCTACATCATCATCATCACCAAGACCAGCACCATCTCCGTGATCCACTCCGTTCCCTCGTAGTTTGAGAGTTGCTATACCCTAGATACTTGTCTTGTGCTATTATTCATGTTTGTGATCGAGTACTTGTCATTATTTGGAGGTGAAGTTATATTTTCAGATTGTGTTGTACCATTTATGCCACTGAATATCATCATGTTTGCACGTTGTGAGTAGTTCCCGTATGTTCCTGAGGGCATATGATGAATTGGCAATGATTTATATATGACATGTGTTGGTATTTTGTCTAGTGTTTATCTTTTTATGTGATTTTATGATGGTGTTGTGCGAACGTCGACTGCACAACACTTCACCTATATGGGCTCATAGGAGAACACCGTAGTGTAATGAATTGAGGGAGACTTGGGGGGACATGTAAACCTGAGACCGAGTCATGAAGTTACATTATGAGGGTATTGGTATCGGGGACCTTAGAGTGTAATGCTATGGTGGGACTCTATGTCTTAATAATTCTTGTATAGTCATTTACTTGGCCACATGATCCATCATAAGGGGTTTAGTTTATTTATTTAGCTATACCTAACAATGGCTCCGTCCAAAGAAGATTAAAACTTGATAAGATATTCAACGTGTTGTTTGATAAATCTCTATGCCTAGCAATATCCATGCCGCTCTCAGGAACGTTTTTCACATATATGTTACACATCACTTGAGCTTGTCCTCTTGCCACATAGAGGATTGGGTTTTCTCTCTTTGAGAGCTTTTACTTGCTACCATTTATTTTCAGCATTTTTACTCTCTTGCAACTATACAACCAAAAGACTCAAAAACACTTGCATCTTTCATTGTTTTATTCATCATTCTTACTAACCAATACCTTCAGCTCCTCGTGGGTTCGACAACCTTTTCTAATCGAAAGGTACTACAATTGATCTCTGATACATCTCAAACGTATCTATAATTTTTTATATTCCATGCATGTTTTATATCAATTGTTACATGTTTTATATGTACTTTATATCATATTATGAAATTTATTGGACTAACCTACT
This sequence comes from Poa pratensis, assembly GCA_947311845.1. Taxonomy (NCBI): domain Eukaryota; kingdom Viridiplantae; phylum Streptophyta; class Magnoliopsida; order Poales; family Poaceae; genus Poa; species Poa pratensis. The sequence continues at coordinate 28,922,106 of CAMZMU010000111.1, forward strand.
GATACGTCTCCAACGTATCTATAATTTCTTACGTTCCATGCTAGTTTTATATCAATACCTACATGTTTTATTCACACTTTATAATGTTTTTATGCATTTTCTGGAACTAACCTATTAACAAGATGCCGAAGCGCCAGTTCCTGTTTTCTGCTGTTTTTGTTTCCAGAAAAGTACTTCTGCAAATATTCTCGGAATCGGACGAAACAAAAGCCCAATATCTTATTTTCCCCGGAGTGTTCCAGAAGTCCGAAGAGGAGTCGAGGACGGGCAGCAGGGGGGCCACACCATAGCCCGGCGCGGCGGGCCCCTCTGCCGCGCCGCCACGTGGTGTGGTGGCCCCCCTCGGCCACCGACGCTGCCCCTTCGCCTATTTATTCCTTCGTCCCCGAAAACCCTAGTACCGAGAGCCAATTTTCCAGAACAGATACAGAGACGCCGCCGCCGTCAACCCTAACTCGGGGGGTTCAGAAGTTCTCCTCCGGCACCCTGCCGGAGAGGGGAATCATCACCGGAGGGCTCTACATCACCATGCCCGCCTCCGGACTGATGCGTGAGTAGTTCATCTTTGGACTACGGGTCCATAGCAGTAGCTAGATGGTTGTCTTCTCCACTTGTACTTCCATGTTTAGATCTTGTGAGCTGCCTATCATGATCAAGATCATCTTTATGTAATGCTACATGTTGTGTTTGCTGGGATCCGATGAATATTGAATACTATGTCAAGTTGATTATAGATCTATCTTATATGTGTTGTTTATGATCTTGCATGCTCTCCGTTGCTAGTAGAGGCTCTGGCCAAGTTGATACTTGTAACTCCAAGAGGGGGTATTTATGCTAGATAGTGGGTTCATGCCTCCATTGAATCTGGGACAGTGACAGAAAGTTCTAAGGTTGTGGATGTGCTGTTGCCACTAGGGATAACCTAATGATGCTTTGTCTAAGGATATTTGTATTGTTTACATTACGCACAGTACTTAATGCAATTGTCTGTTGCTTGCAACTTAATACTGGAAGGGGTGCGGATGCTAACCCGAAGGTGGACTTTTTAGGCATAGATGCATGCTGGATGGCGGTCTATGTATTTTGTCGTAATGCCCTAAGTAAATCTCATAGTAGTCATCATGATATGTATGTGCATTGTTATGCCTTCTCTATTTGTCAATTGCCCAGCTGTAATTTGTTTACCCAGCATGTTATTTATCTTATTGGAGAGACACCACTAGTGAACTGTGGACCCCGGTCCATTCTTTTACATCTGAAATACAACCTACTGCAATCATTGTTCTCTTTCATTCTCTGCAAACAAACATCATTTTCCACACCATACGTTTAACTCTTTGTTTTCAGCAAGCCGGTGAGATTGACAACCTCACTGTTAAGTTGGGGCAAAGTGATTTGATTGTGTTGTGCAGGTTCCACGTTGGCACCGGAGTCCCTGGTGTTGCGCCGCACTACATTCCTGCACCAACAACCTTCGTAGCTTCGAGATTTCCTACTGGTTCGATTAAACCTTGGTTTCTTACTGAGGGAAAACTTGCTGCTGTGCTCATCATACCTTCCTCTTGGGGTTCCCAACTGACGTGTGACTTTACGCGCATCAAGCACATTTTCTGGCGCCGTTGCCGGGGATTTCTAGTTGCTGCTGCAAGGGGAGTCTCTCACATCCAATCTCTTTACTTTGTTTATTGTCTTGCTTTATTTTATTTTCTGTCTTGTTTGCTATATATCAAAAACACAAAAAAATTAGTTACTTGTTTTACTTTATTTTATTTCGGTTTTGCCTTGTTTATTTTTATTATTGCTAAAATGAGTACTCCTGAGAACACTAAGTTGTGTGACTTTACTAGCACCAATAATAATGATTTCATATGCACTCCTATTGCTCCACCTGCTTCTACAGCAGAGTTTTATGAAATTAAACCTGCTTTACTAAATCTTGTTATGAGAGAGCAATTTTCTGGTGTTAGTACTGATGATGCTGCTGCCCATCTTAATAATTTTGTTGAACTTTGTGAAATGCAAAAGTATAAGGATATAGATGGGGATATTATAAAACTGAAATTGTTTCCTTTCTCCTTGAGAGGAAGAGCTAAAGATTGGTTGCTATCTTTGCCTAAAAATAGTATTAGCTCATGGACTAAATGTAAAGATGCTTTCATTGGAAAATATTATCCTCCTGCTAAAATTATATCTTTGAGAAGTAGCATTATGAATTTTAAGCAATTGGATAATGAACATGTTGCCCAAGCATGGGAGAGAATGAAATCTTTGGTAAAGAATTGCCCTACCCATGGACTGACTACTTGGATGATCATCCAAACCTTTTATGCAGGATTAAATTTTTCTTCAAGGAACCTATTGGATTCAGCTGCTGGAGGTACTTTTATGTCCATCACTTTGGGTGCAGCAACAAAGCTTCTTGATGATATGATGATCAACTACTCCGAATGGCATACTGAAAGGACTCCACAAGGTAAGAAGGTAAATTCTGTTGAAGAAACCTCTTCCTTGAGTGATAAGATTGATGTTATTATGTCTATGCTTGTTAATGGTAAATCTCATGTTGATCCTAATAATGTTCCTTTGGCTTCTTTGGTTGCTCAAGAAGAGCATGTTGATGTGAACTTCATTAAAAATAATAATTTCAACAACAATGCTTATAGGAATAATTTTGGTAACAACAACTATAGGCCATATCCTTCTAATAGTGGTAGTGGTTATGGTAATTCTTATGGTAATTCTTACAACAATAGTAGGAGTGTACCCTCTGATCTTGAAGTCATGCTTAAGGAATTTATTAATACACAAACTGCTTTTAACAAGTCTGTTGAGGAAAAGTTTGGTAAAATTGATGTTCTTGCTTCTAAGGTTGATAGTCTTGCTCTTGATGTTGATCTTTTAAAACTGAAAGTTATGCCTAATGAAGTTAAAGATACTAAGTCATTTGCTACAACAAATGCCATCCAAGTTAAAATTGACAACAATATTAGGATGTTGGCTGAATTGCATGCTAGGTGGGAAAGAGAAGAAAAACTTGCTAAAGAGAATAACATAGCTAAAGTTTGGACTATTACCACCACTAGTAATGTTAATGCTTCACATGTTGCTAAACCTCCTACTATCAATGGTAAAATAATTGGTGTTGGCAATGTTTCTACTTCTACTACAAAGCCTGCAAAATTGCCTGAAACTGCTGAAACTGTGTGTGATAAAAGTGCTGAAATTTTTCGAAGTGTTGAGGACAATGGTCCCATTGCTGTAGATCATAATGGTTTTGATTTTGATAATTGTAATATTTCTGAAGTTATTAAGTTCTTGCAAAAACTTGCTAGAAGTCCCAATGCTAGTGCTATTAATTTGGCCTTTACAAAACATATCACAAATGCTCTCATTAAAGCTAGGGAAGATGAATTAAAACTTGAAGCTTCTATCCCTAGGAAGTTAGAAGATGGTTGGGAGCCCATCATTAAAATGAAGGTCAATGATTTTGATTGTAATGCTTTATGTGATCTTGGTGCAAGTATTTCTGTTATGCCTAAGAAACTTTATGATATGCTTGACTTGCCACCTTTGGAATGCTGTTATTTGGATGTTAATCTTGCTGATAATTCTATAAAGAAACCTTTGGGGAGGATTGACAATGTTCACATTACGGTTAACAATAACCTTGTCCCCGTTGATTTTGTTGTTTTGGATATTGAATGCAATCCATCTTGTCCTATTGTTTTGGGAAGACCTTTTCTTCGAACCGTTGGTGCTATTATTGATATGAAAGAAGGAAATATTAGATATCAATTTCCTCTTAAGAAAGGTATGGAACACTTCCCTAGAAAGAGAATGAAGATGCCTTTTGATTCTATTATTAGAACAAATTATGATTTGATTCTTCTCTTGATGTTACTTGATTTTCACTTTCTGCGCCTAGCTGAAAGGCGTTAAAGAAAAGCGCTTATGGGAGACAACCCATTGTTTTATTTCTGCAATTTTTGTTTTATATTTGAGTCAAGGTTTTGCTGCTACTGTAGCAACACCTTTGTATCTTTATTTTCTTGCATTGTTGTGCCAAGTAAAGTCTTTGATAAGAAAGTTGATACTAGATTTGGATTTCTGCGCAGAAACAGATTTGTTAGCTGTCACGGTTTTGAGCTTTTCTCTCTGTAGAAAATTCGAAAAATCCTGAAAAAATTCATGAGTAATCCTCAGATATGTACGCAACTTTCATTCAACTGGAGCTTTTCCATCTGAGCATGTTAAGTGCCTCGAAAAATTCCGTCTTTACGGACTGTTCTGTTTTTGACAGATTCTGCCTTTTATTTCGCATTGCCTCTTTTACTGTGTTTGAGTGGATTTCTTTGCTCCATTAAATTTCAGTAGCCTTGGGTAATGTCCAGAAGTGTTGGGAATGATTGTGTCCTTGCTGAACATGTGAATTTTTGATTTATGCACTAACCCTCTAATGAGATTGCTTTGAGTTTGGTGTGAAGGAAGTTTTCAAGGATCAAGAGAGGAGGATGATATAATATGATCAAGAAGAGTGAAAAGTCAAAGCTTGGGGATGCCCCCGTGGTTCATCCCCACATATTTCAAGAAGACTCAAGCGTCTAAGCTTGGGGATGCCCAAGGCATCCCCTTCTTCATCAACAACTTATCAGGTCACCTCTAGTGAAACTATATTTTAATTCCGTCACATCTTATGTGCTTTACTTGGAGCGTCCGTGTGCTTTTATTTTTGTTTTGTTATTTTAGTTTTCTGAATAAAATCGGATCCCAGCTTGCTTGTGTTGGAGAGAGACACGCTCCGCTTTTTCATGTGAACACTTGTTCTTCGTTTTACTTTTTAGTATTCATGGCGAAAGCTGAAAGCCGCAGCATTTACTTATTGATCATTTGGTTGGAAACAGAAAATGCTTCATGTGGTAGTTGGTATATTGTTTTGAATAATTTGATGCTTGGCAATTGTTTTGAGCTCTCAAGTAGATCATGTTTAAGCTCTTGCATCATGTAGTTTAAGCCTATTAGTGGAAAACTACCGTAGAGCTTGTTGAAAATTGGTTTGCATGATTGGTCTCTCTAAGGTCTAGATATTTTCTGGTAAAAGTGTTTGAGCAACAAGGATGACAGTGTAGAGTCTTATAATGCTTGCAATACGTTCTTATGTAAGTCTTGCTGTCCGGTTTATACTTGTGTTTGCTTCAAACAACCTTGCTAGCCAAAGCCTTGTACTGAGAGGGAATGCTTCTCGTGCATCCAAACCTTGAGCCAAAACCCATGCCATTTGTGTCCACCATAACTACCTATTATGTGGTATTTTTCTGCCATTCCAAGTAAATACTTCATGTGCTACCTTTAAACAATTCAAAAGCTACTATCTCTTATTTGTGTCAATGTTTTATAGCTCATGAGGAAGTATGTGGTGTTTTTATCTTTCAATCTTGTCATTTACTCCGGACAGACTTTCACCAATGGACTAGTGGCATATACATCCGCTTATCCAATAATTTTGCAAAAAGAGCTGGCAACGGGGTGCCCAGCCCCAATTAATCAACTTTCATTAATAATTCTCTTCACATGTTTTGCCCTGATTTATCAGTAAGCAACTTAATTTTGAAATAGACACTCCTCCATGGTATGTGAAATGTTGGAAGGCACCCGAGGATTCGGTTAGCCATGGCTTGTGAAAGCAAAAGGTTGGGAGGAGTGTCATCTATAAATATCACTAAAATACATGTGTAAACAAAAGAGAAGAGGGATGATCTACCTTGCTGGTAGAGATAACGTCCTTCATGGGAGCCGCTCTTGAAAGTCTGGTTGACAAGGGGGTTAGAGTGCCCACTACCATTCGTTGACAACAACAAACACCTCTCAAAACTTTATTTTTATGCTCTCTATATGATTTCAAAAACTTGAAAAGCTCTAGCACATGATTTAATCCCTGCTTCCCTCTGCGAAGGGCCTATCTTTTACTTTATGTTGAGTCAGTTTACCTACTTCTTTCTATCTTAGAAGCAAACACTTGTGTCAACTGTGTGCATTGATTCTTACATGCTTGCTTATTGCACTTATTATATTACTTTGTGTTGACAATTATCCATGAGATATGCATGTTGAAAGTTGAAAGCAATTGCTGAAACTTAAATCCTCCTTTGTGTTGCTTCAAAACCTTTTATTTAGAATCTATTGCTTTTTGAGTTAACTCTTATGCAAGACTTTTTGATACTTGTCTTGAAAGTACTATTCATGAAAAGTTTTGCTATATGATTCAGTTGTTTAGTCATTATCTATTTTGTTAGCAAACTATAGATCATTGCTTTGGATCACTTCATTCATCTCATATGCTTTACAATAGTGTTGATCAAGATTATGTTGGTAGCATGTCACTTCAGAAATTATTCTTTTTATCGTTTACCTACTCGAGGGCGAGTAGGAACTAAGCTTGGGGATGCTTGATACGTCTCCAACGTATCTATAATTTCTTACGTTCCATGCTAGTTTTATGACAATACCTACATGTTTTATTCACACTTTATAATGTTTTTATGCATTTTCTGGAACTAACCTATTAACAAGATGCCGAAGCGCCAGTTCCTGTTTTCTGCTGTTTTTGTTTCCAGAAAAGTACTTCTGCAAATATTCTCGGAATCGGACGAAACAAAAGCCCAATATCTTATTTTCCCCGGAGTGTTCCAGAAGTCCGAAGAGGAGTCGAGGACGGGCAGCAGGGGGGCCACACCATAGCCCGGCGCGGCGGGCCCCTCTGCCGCGCCGCCACGTGGTGTGGGGCCCCTCGGCCACCGACGCTGCCCCTTCGCCTATTTATTCCTTCGTCCCCGAAAACCCTAGTACCGAGAGCCAATTTTCCAGAACAGATACAGAGACGCCGCCGCCGTCGACCCTAACTCGGGGGGTTCAGAAGTTCTCCTCCGGCACCCTGCCGGAGAGGGGAATCATCACCGGAGGGCTCTACATCACCATGCCCGCCTCCGGACTGATGCGTGAGTAGTTCATCTTTGGACTACGGGTCCATAGCAGTAGCTAGATGGTTGTCTTCTCCACTTGTACTTCCATGTTTAGATCTTGTGAGCTGCCTATCATGATCAAGATCATCTTTATGTAATGCTACATGTTGTGTTTGCTGGGATCCGATGAATATTGAATACTATGTCAAGTTGATTATAGATCTATCTTATATGTGTTGTTTATGATCTTGCATGCTCTCCGTTGCTAGTAGAGGCTCTGGCCAAGTTGATACTTGTAACTCCAAGAGGGGGTATTTATGCTAGATAGTGGGTTCATGCCTCCATTGAATCTGGGACAGTGACAGAAAGTTCTAAGGTTGTGGATGTGCTGTTGCCACTAGGGATAACCTAATGATGCTTTGTCTAAGGATATTTGTATTGTTTACATTACGCACAGTACTTAATGCAATTGTCTGTTGCTTGCAACTTAATACTGGAAGGGGTGCGGATGCTAACCCGAAGGTGGACTTTTTAGGCATAGATGCATGCTGGATGGCGGTCTATGTATTTTGTCGTAATGCCCTAAGTAAATCTCATAGTAGTCATCATGATATGTATGTGCATTGTTATGCCTTCTCTATTTGTCAATTGCCCAGCTGTAATTTGTTTACCCAGCATGTTATTTATCTTATTGGAGAGACACCACTAGTGAACTGTGGACCCCGGTCCATTCTTTTACATCTGAAATACAACCTACTGCAATCATTGTTCTCTTTCATTCTCTGCAAACAAACATCATTTTCCACACCATACGTTTAACTCTTTGTTTTCAGCAAGCCGGTGAGATTGACAACCTCACTGTTAAGTTGGGGCAAAGTGATTTGATTGTGTTGTGCAGGTTCCACGTTGGCACCGGAGTCCCTGGTGTTGCGCCGCACTACATTCCTGCACCAACAACCTTCGTAGCTTCGAGATTTCCTACTGGTTCGATTAAACCTTGGTTTCTTACTGAGGGAAAACTTGCTGCTGTGCTCATCATACCTTCCTCTTGGGGTTCCCAACTGACGTGTGACTTTACGCGCATCACCTACTAATAGTTGCCAAGGTGCACAATGTTCTTGTTTTACACTTTAATGTGTAGGAATTATCAAATAAGGCAAAGGAAACCTTGTTGGAGTCGAATTGGGACTTTCCAGAAATCTGTCTGAAAACTATTTTGAAGATTGTCAAGTTTGGGCCTGAAGATGACGTCAAATGGAAATCAAATATTCTACAAAGTTGTGGGAAATTTTTCTGCCGATGGATCTAGAATTAAAATTCGGCCCAATCCGAGTCCGTATGCTCCAGATATGTCCATTTTGGTGGAGCCGAAGAGGGGATAACGGAAATCCGTGAGACTTTATAAGGAGAGAAAACCTAACTCGTGGGAGGAGCCCCATACCACGAATTTTCCTCCTCCCAGGCATTCGTCTTGGGGTAGAGAACCTCCTCCATACCAGCACCATCTCCAAGGGCCGCCACCGCCGCCAAGGGCCGCCGCCGCCGCCTCCACGGGCCGCCGCTGCGCCGTGGCTGCCGCCGGCCGCCGCCTCCTCTCCGAGCTGCACCTCTTCATCAACCACTCCATCAAGCTACTCATCATCATGACCATGTGTGAGTAGTCTCCCTCGGGGCTGAGGGCTCATGCCGGTAGCTATTTGGTTTATCTCTCTCCCATGATGTGATCTATATGTGATCATGAGCTTTGTAATCTAGTTGAATCCATAGATGTTACTCTTCATTATCTTATATGCTATTTGAGTGGTTTTATTAATGTAAACTCCGGAGTCACATTTGTCCCACGGTGCGAAGTTGACAGTGTGCGCACCGTGTGTGGCTCTTAGGCTAAAGATTACAGGAATACTTATCATGAGTTATTATTTGCGTTGGATGTCTTTATAAAATTGCGGTGTTTGTCTAGTACTATTTAGGGCGCTCAAGTTGACAGTGTGGGGTTCCCTATATGTGGAATGCGACTTTAAGGTGTGCTTTTATAACCATACGCAGTGGATTGGTGTTCGTTATTCAACGAGAGAATAACTCAGAGTAGCATAGTGAAGAAAAAAATATTTATGTATTCAATTATATTATTATTGTTCAGAGTGTCCACTAGTGAAAATATGATCCCTATGGCTTATTTCCAAGCATTGAAATACCGTTTACTCTCATTTTTGTCTCATGTTTGCTCGATGCCATTTTTATTTCAGATTGCAATTACCACTTATAATCATCCATATCACTTGCATTTTAATATCTCTTCGCCGAACTAGTGCACCTATACACCTGACAAGTGTATTGGGTGTGTTGGGAACACAAGAGACTTCGTGTATCTTAATTGCAGGGTTGCTTGAGAGGGATATCTTTGACCTCTATCTCCCTGAGTTCGATAAACCTTGGGTTATTCACTTAAGGGAAACTTGCTGCTGTTCTACAAACCTCTGCACTTGGAGGCCCAACACTGTCTACAAGAATAGAAGCGTGCGTAGACATCAATCTCCTGCACTTGGGAGTCATCACGTGGCCAAAGATGTTTTTTTTTAACTTGCATGGATGGTGGGGTAATCTACGTACCCCCCTCCCCCGGGCGTCGTTAGGCTATCTTCTTCATTATCCATGTGTTTAAAACTATCGATTTTTTATATTATTGATTTTGGATCATGTGCGTCGGATGTAACTTTTTAACGGGAATTGTCTTGACGTGACTTTGAATAAAAAACTCCCTTTGTCCAACAAATCTATGGTCTACCAATGCGTCTATACATTGTTTTCAGCATTCATCAGCACAGGAGAAATAAATATCATTTATCTAAAGAATGGTATCTCAAAGAGCAGGACTCATATCATACAAATTAACCGTGTTTAGAGATAGAGGCAGGCTGGGCTTATAGCAAAGAAATATCCATCTGCGTCCAGTTAACGAACACATTTATCGTACTCTTCATGTACATCACCAACCACCAAAGGTAAAGAACTAGCAGTATAGTACAATTGAAGTATACCACACAAGTACACCTAGTATAAATTTGTTGATATGTTAGGGTGCTGCTTTGCACATGGTATGATCATGTTGACAAATGCAGGACTACTCTTGATATTTTAAAGAGACTGACGAAAACAAATGCATTACCCTTCGTTGCACACCTACGAGTACTCTAGCTTCTCCCTTGACAATGAATGAACGTATTCTCATGCTATGTTTGAGCATTTGCTACATGCTACACATCTTCATACAACCATATATATAGTAACGAAGTGGTAACAACCGTATCAAGCAACCAGAAGAGAACACTGTCTAGTGAAGAAGTAGCCGATATGTCATCTGAGAAGAGAGATCGAACCAAACCGCGAAAGAAGAACACATAACTATGAACCATAGATTATACTTATATAGGAATAGGAGGCATCATGTGCAATTGACGGGAAACAGCTAGAGAGCGGTATTGTTCCCCTGCTCTCGTCCGTTAGCTCTCGTGCCATGGTCAGTCTATAGATCTATTTTCGATGACCTGCCCTTGCATACCTCGTTGCGGCCATCCTATTCCTTGGGCGGCCAAAGATGCAAGTATTTAATTTTCACATTGAGGAGGCCCTGGAATCGCAGGTTGGGCAGGACATATGGAAGAGAGCTGTACCATGCTGACTGAAGATACGATTTGGTAGTTTGCCTCCCAAGCCTAGTAGTTAAATACTTCAGTGAGTCTGCGCGCACATGTGTACTCGCAGTGGCGGAGCTAGACAATATGGCATCGGGGTGCACACAGGTGCCAAAAGGGAGAAAAATCATCTTGACAGGGGTGCACAAGTGGTGAAAAACTGCTGTTTTGCAAAGAAAATAAATTTCTACCGGTGTCCTGTGCACCCCCCTAGCTCCATGCAGCTCCACCGTGTGTACTCGTTTACTATCCTCAGCGTAATTTCTTCTTGGGATATAAGACCATCAGTAATGTGATATCGGTTCAATCTGGAAAAGTGAATCTTGAGTTCACCTAATATTTTTATGTAGTGTACGAAATCAGATTAGGGGTCTCACTGTTTAATATCCCTTTTGTAATCTCTTCTACACAAATCTTTAGAGTGGCCCAGTGGCATGTAAAGAAGCAAACCACAAAGATGGTTCGGAGATAGACAAAAAAAAAAGCTAAGAACCACAAATCTACCAAGTGGCCCAGTGGCATGTAAAGAAGCAAACCACGAAGATGGTTTGGAGATAGACAAAAAAAAGCTAAGAACCATGGCTGCCGTGTGTGGAATCGGTTCAATAGTTCCTTCGAACCACTCTTTAGACAGGGTGTGGATGTTCTAAGGCTCTAAGCACACTATAGTTTATATACTTCTATTCTCAACCCAAAAATGCACCTAGCAACTGTTTCATTAGCTTCATACTCAAACATTTCGCGTAGAAAAAGGAAAGCGTGTCGTCTGTCTCACGTGCGGAGAAAAGTAGCACGAGAGAGGGTCTAATGAAGACGGGGCAGCAGAAGGAAGTTCGATCTCCAAACACAGAGAGCCTCGAGTGAGTGTGGTCTGACAGCGAATAAACAGACACGCAAATGGTTTTGGTTGGGTCGCAGCTTGCAGGAAGGTGACAGCCGACACGGATCTATCTATCCATCTTAGTTGGCCATGTAAACCAAACCCAGTACGTGCACAGATCCACACTGTTGTGTACGGTCCTCAAGTCTGAAGCCGGAAATGCACCCAACATTTGAAGGTTGGAATGGGATCTATCCATGCTGCTCTCCCACCTATCTTTTCCCAGAAGAATGGATCCCTCCCATCTGAGCTGAGGTCAGCTCACACCCAGATGAAGCACAAGCAGGCATGCGTTTTATTCCTCCTCTTTTTCAGCAGTACGCCATTAGCAGAAGTAAATAGCACTCGCGGTCACACAACTCGTCCCGTGTGTACTTAAATTACACATCTGGAAAACAGGTCAAACAGGTCACGTCATCCCGTTTTGGACTGAACTTTTCAGAAAACCCCCTCATGTGATACTAGGAGGGCCGTATTGCAAAAATCCACCGTAGTAGCCGGAGGCGCTGCTCGGGGCATGGCCGGCGACAACGGCGGCCAGCACGAGGGCGGGGCGGAGGCCGGTGGCGCTGCTCGGGGTGGTAGGCTTGGCGGTTGACCAACGCGAGTAGCAAGGTTTCGAGAAGGCTGGAGAAACGCGACCGCGCTGGCGCACGTGACTCTGGAGCCGCCCGACGCCGCCGACGAACGGGACAAACTCCACGCCCGCCCTCCATCGTGGCTTCCCATGCGTGGTAGGAAACTCACTAGGAGGATAAGGACTTGGTCGGGGAGGTGGGAGGAGCACGCCATCGGTCACCTCGACGTTGACAGCGGGTGGCCGGAGCGGATCTCGACGGCAGGGTAGCTTGGGGACGCGCGGCTCTTCCGGGCTGCGCCTACATCTTCAGGGAGCTTATTTGGAGCTCCAGATACACACTAGGCAATCGAAGCCGGGCCAACGTAGTGGAGGAGATTGAGCGGTGTCGGCGCACAGCCGGAGACGGCGAAGACGAGCATGGACTCGGCGATTTCAGGGTCCACGGATCAATTCCTTCGGCACGGGGGACAAAGAGATCAAGGCCGAGCTAGTAGACATGGTGGTTGGTCGTGAAGAGGTCTAGGGCGACGGATCGGGCAGCGACGCCGAAGACAGTACGCTCTGGACGCCGATTGTGTTCTGTACGCACAGGGCACAGGAGGGGCTGAAAACTTTGGGGAGATTACGGTTTCACAACGCCTCACATTCCTCACATTCGTAGCTACCAACTAGTAATCACGTAGTGTAGCCACGATGGTATCAATCACCGTGGCAAGGAACTCGCGTCCTTCGTCCTGCCGGCGGCGCCGGTGTCGACCGTGACGCTGGAGCGGTCTGCCATCGACCGCGTGCCCAGGCTGCGCCACACCGTGCGGTCCCTTCATGTGTTTCCGCACAAGGGCATCAGCCGCCGCGTGGACGGTGCCAGACCGGCCGAGGTGATCTGCGCCGCGCTGGTGGAGTATCCCGCGTTCACCGGCCGGTTCGTCGGGTCGGTGGCTGCCGGCGAGGCCTCCGTCGCGTGCGCAGGCGACGACGCGTGGTTCGTCGAGGCCACCGCCGATTGCAGCCTCGACGACGTGAACGGCCTGGACCACCCTCTCATGGTCTGCCTCGGCGGCCACGTCCCGAGCAGCGCCTCCGGCCGTACTACTGCGGTTTTTGCAATACAACCCTCCTAGTATTACATGAGGGGGGTTTTCTGAAAAGTTCTTATCCAAAACGGGATGATGTGCCTTGTTTGTGACCAATATGCGCATGTCTGGTCGGTTGTGTGACCCGTTATTCCCGTTTTCAGATATGTGACTTAAGTACACACGGGACGAGTTGTGTGACCGCCAGTGCTCCGATACAGTTACCATGAGCCATGCATTCAGCTGTCCCTGTGGCCTTGCACCGACGCAGTCGCCATGATCCCAGGCGCCGCCAAATAAATATTTCTTTCTGATTGACACCGGAATAATTTTGTTCCGCTCTGAAAGCGTGTACGTACGTGCGTGGCTTTCCTTTCTCGCTTTTGTTCTAGTGCGCGAGCAGTCCAGCCAAGCCAGGAGGATCCCTGGTCCGAGGAGAGATGATGTGTGTAGCGTGATCATCATTTGCGGTGGTAGCGTACTAGCGGTAGACTAGTGGAGAGCGGTGATTTGGCTCCCGAGCTCCACGGAGCTCGGTATTTTTGAAAAATGGAAATTCACATTTTTGAGTTTTCAAAAATCACGAAAAAAATCACAGGTGTAGGTAGTGTCGAGACACACGCGTGAATTTTTTTAACTTCAAACTCGTTGTATTTTGGGCTGTGCAAAAAAGACAAATTCTGACAGATTTCAAAATTTTGAATCCGGGTATGTCGATTCAAAAATTTGTCTTTTAGATCTAGCCCAGAATAAAACGAATTTGGACTTGACATTTGGCACGCTTGTAGATCTAGGTGATATCTACACCTGGTATTTTTTTCTCGATTTTTGGAAACCAAAATTTGTGGATTTTAAATTTTTCAAAAACCGAGCTCCATGGAGCTCGGGTTCTAAAAGGACTTTCCGTAGACTAGTGGCAGTATCACTCTCGGTCGGTGTAGTTGGTGGAGGAGCGGCACCGGCAAGCTAGGAGTAGGTGGCAACAGCAACTCAAACTAGTCTCCATGCCCCCGTTTCGAATTGGTTGACGCAAATTTATTTAAATATGGATTTATGAACTAATTTAAAATGGAGGAGTAGTAAGTTGTACTCCCTCCGTTTTTTAATATAAGATATTTTAGTATTTATCCACATGCACATATACACAAATGTATGTAGACATGTATTAGTGTGCATGTTCACTCACTTTAATATGTATGTAGACAACATGTGCAACACCTAAAACATTTTATATTAAAAAACAGAGGGAGTAATATGTAACAGTATTAGTGTGGTTTTTTTTACTGTAATACTAGTGTGGCTTCGATCCACGCGTCACACAATTATTAGTCATTTTGATTTCTCTCCCGAATAAGAGCTACCCATTTCGACCATGTCTTGGTTGGTATTTTTCTGCGAAAGTTGTCCAAGCCTCCAAGGTCATCGACTTGTGCTGTTTACCTGGAATTTATGAACAGGTATAAAAGTGGGAGAAGAATACGAGCTCCTGGTAATGGTACGAGGACAGTGGGGTGTGTCAGTGCGTGCGTCTGCGTACAAATGAATTGCTATCAGTGTCCGTCGGTCTAGTGTCCACGGAATCTAGAACACTGCTGCCGTTGAAGCGTTCCCGTCAACGGCACCCGAGAGCGCCAACCGAACCGACTATCGCTCCGTCTGCATCCAGCCATCTACGGACGGGATTCAACCAGCCGTACTATGGTCCATGGGCTACTTGAGGCCCAAATTACACGGGCCTACACCGCTCACGCATGGTTTGTTTTCGTTTTCACGATGCTATCTCTCACACGCACTGACAACCGGCATCCTCTTCCCTTCCAGCACATCGGCGACATGGTGACTGAGAACTCTTGATATTTTAAAGAGACTGGTGAAAAAGAAATATATCCATATACCCTTCGTTGCACACCTACGGGTACTATATATAGCTTCTCCCTTGGCAATGAATGCACATTTTCTTGTACTTTTTATACCATGCCATGTTTGAGCTTTTGCTACGGGCCGGGGTACACATCTTCATCCAGCAATATATATAGTAGCGAAGTGGCAACCAGAAGAGAAAATTATCTAGTGAAGAAGTACCAATGTACCAGATATGTCATCTGAGAAAGGAGAAGCAAAATGGCGGAAGAAGAACACATAACTATGAACCATAGATTATATGTAGGAATAGGAGGCATCGTCTGCAATTGACGGGAAAAAGCTAGAGCACGATACTGCTCCTATGTTCCAGCATGTTAGCTCTTGTGCCATGGTCAGTCTACCCATATATTTTCGATGACCTACTTTGGGACTTCATGTTGTGGCCATCATGTTCCTTCGGTGGACAAAGATGCAAGTACTTGATTCTCACATTGAGGATACCCTTATTTCTCAAAACGGTCATATCCCCTTCGTAGAACCACCACGAGAGCTCCTCTCGATAGATGGAAAAGAGCGGTATCATGCTAACTGAAGATGAGGTCTAGTACTCCTTCCGTTTCAAATTAATTGACTTTCTTTTGTCTACATGTGGATGTATCTAGACACGTTACATGTATAGATACATTCACATTTTTCCAAATGGAAGTCAATTAATGTGGAACGGAGGGAGTACTACTTATGCAAGTACGAGACCACATGTGTGCTCGTTTTACAATCCATAGCGTAATTCTTTTCGGGATATAAGACCATCAATTGTGTGGTATCGCTAAAACTGGAAAAACGAATCTTGAGTTTGCCTAATATTTTTATGTAGTGTGTGGAATCGTCTCACTATTTCGTATCTCTTTTGTACTTTCTTCTTCACAAATCTGCTAAGTGGACCAGTGACATGCAAAGAAGAAAACCACGAAGATGGTTCGGAGCTAGAGAAAAAAGGCTAAGAACAGTGACCGTAGTGTACGGAATCGGTTCAATAGTTCCTTTGAACCACTTTTCAGACATAGTGTGGATGGTCTAAGCCCACTATATAGACCAAAAATACCTAGCAATTGTTTTATTAGCTTCATACCAGTTCAGTTAGCACGGGAGAGAAAAATGATCCAGAGGAAGCTAGGGTTTCCGTCCCCTGGCTGGCGACGTCGTCTGTCTGCCCTCTCCGATGACCTTTCAGGTCTTGGAGGTGCGGTGGACGTCCACCTCACGCCGGTGTGAGCGTCCATGCTTCTCTTTTAGTTACTTTATATGTCTTCCACAGAGTGGTGAACCGACAGTGACATCTCGACGTCAGAATAAGGTCTCCCTTCTATCCTCGCTTTGGTGGTGCATCTAACAGCGACGGTCTCCTGGGATTTTGTAAGTTTTCTTATTCGTTAGTGTGGTTATAGGTCTGACCGTTCCAATCTGACGTTCTCATCATTGGCGATGCTTGTGAATCTAGTGTGTTGTTCCTCTCGGATCTTAGCACGACGATTTCTCATATGTCTACGACGACAAGTTTTGTCTGGCTTCAGATAGGGAGAGGCGAGGACGGCACCGCACCTTCAGCTTACTCCAATAATTGTAATTGTCGCTAATTGTAATTTTTATTACTTCTGTGTTTCTATATACAATTGTATATCAGTGTACCTTTTTTTTATAAAAACAAATTCACGTTGCAACCAAAGGTCGGATAGGTCGGAATGAAATCTTTCGTGTCCGCTCCCTTATCTCTTCCAGGAAGAATAGATGCAAGCTGATCTCAACTCACACCCATACTGTTTAATGCTCGGTACTGACCTGATGCATCGCGCTAAGCACCGAACGTTTTATTCTAGAACAACACTGAATGATTTTTTCTTTGTTGTGAAATTACCTGGCACTTTTTGCGTTGGTAGTAGTAGCCGGGCACTGGGCACGTGCTTCTTGCTTTTACTAATTTACTTAATGCCAGCGCAGCCAGAACGATCATGAACTCCTGATCCGATGAGGGCGATGATGTGTGTAACGTGTCCATCTTTTCCGCTGGTCGCGGCAGATAGACTAGTCTGCCGGCGGAGGATCGAGGATTCGAACCGCACCGCCAACAGCACCTGAAATGAAATATTCCACCTTCAAATTTTCATGCCTTCAAATTTGTGCCAGTGTCAGTGTTAGTATGATAGTATCTGTCTGTGGCAGACTACTAGCACCGCGGCGCGCCAGACTATGCCAGGTATCTACTACTAGCACCGTCCAGGCAGCGGCGGACCTTGCCCAATATTATAAGGAGGGGCGAAAACACATTAGATGGGAGTTGAGGGGGCGAATTTGATATATTTTATATTTTGTATGGCAAAACATTGCAAATACTAAGTAGTATTGTTCAAATTTTAATAGAGTTGGGAGGGCCATGGCCCTTTTGGCCTCCATGAAGGTCCGCCAGTGCGCGCCACCGCCTCACGTGCACCGTTCAAGATCGATTCGACCGTGAACATTCGCGAGCATCAACTGATTTTCTTCAACGAGGTATGCAATGGTTCATCAACGATCTCTCCATAAACCTAATACAAATACATGTCAAATCAGGCACTAGCTATCACCACCTATCATGCTACAAAAGCCATCCACATTTGCTTCCAGAATTCATAAGCAGACGAGAAACTAAACAAGTTGACATAGTTCTGAAAGAATAAGGGCAACACACGGAAACCAGGATTCAGGGCTTGCAAGTTAACCATGTTCATGAGGAGAGCTAGACTATACATACAAAGTATCCTACATCCGTTCACGAAGAGTTAAATATAGTTCAGTTTTATGTACATCATCAACCATCACACACAGGAGCTATCATTTTTGAAATGGGGCAAAACATTTGCCCAAATCCATTAATTAAGAAGAAGAAAATTAACCAGTTAATTTATGTAACACTGGGCGAAAACCGTTACAAAAACACATGCTGACAACTCACAAAGCATGAAACTCCTGCGCCCACCTTGACACATCAACTCTCTTGTCTCCTCATTTCCCTCTCATTTCACCCAATTGTCTTGTCAGAACGAGGAATTCACAGACAAAGAGAGCTCCAGAAACAGGTGGCGACGCATGAAATGCCACAACCTCATCACCCATAGGAACCACATGGCAAAAGGACTCAGGTGAGGGAAAACACAATAGCATCGAATCCCCATGGTCAACAGAGTCAAGTGGCTTGCAGGGCTACAATGATGGTGGTGTGGCCCACCGCGGTCCCACACGACCCCGCCTCTTGAAGCACCATCGACTAAGGTGGAGCGGGCTCCCCACATAACTCATGTAACTCAAGAATGATATGTATCAACAGAATCATGACCCGAGTGATGTCGTCTCTCTTTGAGGAAGCTAGTACAAAAGTATACCATAGCAAGTGCACCCGGTGTATATTTGTTGATAATGGTAGGATACTACTTTGCACATGCTCATCTTGTGTTGTAAGATGTAGTGGTACTCAATTTTTCTTAACGAGATTGACGTAGAAAACCGCAACCAGAAACCTTTCATTGCACACCTATATATATTATACTATTTTTATCGAAAAATATATATGATACTATAGGTACTCCCTCATCAATGAATGTACTGTTCCTCTGTCTTTTTATACCACCCCATGTTTCCATCATAGCTACATACTACAATTGCTCATCCAACCTTATATAATAGCAAAGCGGTAACAACCATAGCAGGCAACTTTTCTAGAGAAGAAAATGATCTAGTGAAGAAGTATGAAGATAAGCCATATGATAAATAAGCTAAAATGGCGGAAGAACACATAACTAAGACCCACATAGTTGTGTGGTGTGGCTTACCTAAGAATAGGAGGAATCGTGGGAAATTGATGGGAAAAGGTAGATAACCATATTGTCCACTTGCTCCCGTTGCTTGCCAACACTAGGACAGATGGCCCACACCTCAATTGTTGAAGACCTATCTCTCCAGGTCTTACTGTGGTCATCATATTCCTTCCGCGGCCAAGCATGAAAAGCCTTCGGTTTTCTCATGGAGGATAACCTTATTTCTCCATATAGTCATACACACT
This sequence comes from Poa pratensis, assembly GCA_947311845.1. Taxonomy (NCBI): domain Eukaryota; kingdom Viridiplantae; phylum Streptophyta; class Magnoliopsida; order Poales; family Poaceae; genus Poa; species Poa pratensis. The sequence goes on from CAMZMU010000111.1 coordinate 28,941,240, forward strand.
CGCCCACACTGCGACGACACTAGCGGAAACCACATGAAAGACGAAGCTCTTAAGCTGATTGAGAATGAAACTATGTCGGACGCTTCTAGAATCCAGAAAGACGTCAAGTGAGTAAGTGAGTACATCGGCATTTGCCCTACTATCACCACAGATCATCTACTCGGAAGACGGTCTCATTAAATGCAAATAAGTCATGCATTGTTAATGTGAACAAACAATTGATGGATATTACACAAATCTCAGTCTTTTACAATTTCTTGATAGTTCTCTAGTGATAGGGAAAAAATCCGGAAAACAGTAAAATAAACTACATAAACACACGTGACGGAATCATGAATATTTGTCCTCTGTACAGAAACTGGTCTTCGTGCGTTCTGATCTGTAACATGCTCGCTTCGTTTTAAAATATAAAACTTTCTACTATAGAAAGTCTTATATTTATATTTAAGAACGGAGGGCGTATTAGTGTATTATCTGTTTGTGCATCGCACTAGTAAAGTGATTTTGAGTTTTAGACCACGCATTAAACTACTCATAGTGGAGAGTAACATAGAGTAGTAAGGGCATGTCCAACGGCCCTCCGCATATGGACAGGCAAAGCGGACCGATTTTGTCCGCTTTGGACGGTCCGCGGACCATTTTTGGGCCTCTGTCCCTTTTGCGGAGGTAGTGTCCCCAACGGCCCGGCGCATACTAAAAGAGGACACGAATAAAACTTAATATTACATAGGGCCCAGCGGCCAGTAGTTCGATAGGGCCCAGTGGCCAGTGACAGAAGGACAACAAAAAAAAATTAGCCTATGCTAGGGCTCGGGATAGGGCGGCGCCGGCGTCGTCGGAGGGGCAAAATGGGCGGCGGCGGCGCCGGCCTGTTGGCGTTGCTGGCGTCCTACTCATCCTCGTCGTCGGAGGGGTCGAGGACGATGTACGGAGGCGCGGCGTACAGCCACGCCGGTGGCGCCGCGGGTGGAGGCGTGGCCGGCGCCACGGGTGCCTGTGGCCATGCCGGTGGGGGCACGTACGCCTGGCCCTCGCCGTGCTGTGGCCACGGTGACCAGGGCACCTGCCAGCGGGCCTGCTCCGCCGTAGCCTCGGCGGACGCACGGAGCGCAGTCGCCAGGTCGGGCCAACGCCCGAGCTCCTCCAGCTCGGAGGCCTCGATGGCCTGCTTGAGCTCCTTGTCGTCCTCGTCCTCCGTCTTCTCCGTCTTCACAGAAGGCTTGACCTCCTCCTCAGACTCCCAGTCCAAGTCGGAGTCCTCCACCTCCTCCTCCGGCGGCGGGAGGTTGTAGTCCTCCGGCGTGGCCGCCTGGAACGCGGCCCGGCGACGGTGGTCATGCTCGAGCTCGAACCACCTGTCCCACAGCTCGCTGTTCAAGGCGTAGGCCGGGTCGTGGACGAGGGCAGGGGGCAGGAGGGCACGGCGGCGGAGGATCTCCTCTGTGCGCTCGCGGCCGGAGCGTGGCACGGGAGGCACGGGGACGCGCCGGCGGTTGAGATGCCACCCCTCGGGGAGGTGGGCGTCGCCCCACGGCAGCGGCTGCCGTGCCTCCTAGTAGATCTGGGCCACCTCCAGGGAGACGCGCGCGCGTGCGCCCGGCGGCGCGCGTTGCGAGCGGCGCGGACGGCCTCCGCATCGGCCGCGGCGGCGGGAGCGCGGCGTGGAGGCACGGGCCGTGGCGGCGGGCCACGAGAGCTCGAGGCCTCGTGGTTGTTCCGGCCGCCCTTCCACGGCCAGAAGGGCTTCTTCACCATCGCCGGCGAGTGGGAGTGGCGGTGGCGCTGGCTAGGGTTTGCGTCGGCCGGCGAGTGGGAGTGGCCAGTGGGAGTGGATAGCGATGGGCGGCCACCCACCCACGACCGGCCCCATTTAATAGGACCAGGCGAAGCGGCCGCTCTCCCTGGCGCGTGGGCCAGGGGCGGACAAAGGGAGGACACGCGTTGTGTCCTCGCCTCCCCAAACCTGGACCAAACTTGGGCCAGGTTTGGTCCAGTTTGGCTGTCCGCGCGGACAAGTGTCCATATGCGCTGGCCCGTTGGAGGGCCTGTTTTGTCCGTTCGGACAGGCCAGGCAGGGATGCGGAGCAGGGTGCCCTAATATACATATGTTACTGATCTATGTTACTATTTTCATAATGTGTGGTAACAATGGTGTGGTAACATAGATAATTTCATTAATTGTTTTGTAGGATCGGTTGTACTACTTCAAGTTTGTGATCTATTTGTGGCATTACCAATATCCAATTTTGTTCACTATGTCGATAACTAATGTATTTGATTACAAACAGCTAATCCTGTACAAATAGCTAACTAACCGGCAAAGCAAATTAGCTGAATCCAATACACTGAATCTAGTAACCCGAATCAGAAGCTAGCACACTGAATCTAGTACACGAACACCTGATTACTGTTCAGCTAACTACAAATGCTGCAGGGGCAGAGGTTGTACACACTTTCGAGTTGCCGAGCGATACATCAGATAGAATCTACAGATAGAGGCAGAGGATGCTACAGCTAATCATGAATTCAAGAAGCTGAACGCAAATAAGGAATTGACGAGAGCGATGCAAATCGAGCCGGGCTCTAAATCTCGTCGGGGCGCTGGGATAGAAGAGCGACTGTGGCGAGGACGCGAGGTGCCGGCGTATGTAGGAGCTTGCCGGGGAAGTGCTATGGAGGCGAGGTAGCCGATGAACGGGTTGGCGTCTGTCTCCTTGCGCCACCGGATTTGGCTATGATTGGGGTGGGTTCCTAGGTGGCGGCGCCGCCGGGTGGAGCCACCGCTGGCCAGATAGATGGAGAGCTGGGCGAGGGAGTTTGAGGCGGCAGGGAGGAAGAAGGATGGAGGCGCAGTCCGTGGAAGAAGAAGGCCACGCGGTTTTTCTTGGTGATGTAGCCGCACCCGCACTGGATCGCCTTTGCATTAAAAAACCTTGCGAAAGCGTGCCACCTGGCGTTTGGTGGGTTTTGTATCCAGCCAAGCCAGGAGGATCCCGGCCGGTCCGAGGAGACGCGATGATCATCATCTGCGGTGGTAGTAGCCCTCTGGGTCGGTGTAGTAGGTGGATGAGCGGCACCGGCATCCTGATATGGATTCTCCATAGAGTCTATATAGAACACCGCCGACGCTGAAGCGTTCCCGTCAGCGGCAGCCGAGAGCGCCAACCAAACCGACCGTCGCTATGTCTGCATCCACCCATCTCTCACAAAGTCAGAAGTTACATGGGCTTACATTGGAAAGTCATTTTGGCTCAGACTTACAGTGATTCAAAAAAACTGATTAAAATTCTTTATAAATCCGGGAAAAAATCCGCATGTTTTTAATGATGTATAATATAAACGTGTAAAATCAAAATGTAAAATGTTTTTATATTAGCGGCTACACAAAAAAATTACAAAACTTGAAGATTTGAAACTATACATTGTTCACAAAATTCAAATGTGCATATTTGTCATTTTTGTGTAGCTCAAAACGTTCAGCATTTTGCATTTAGGTTTTGCAAGGTTGTAGGATATGTCATTGAGAAAAAATAATTACTTTTTTGTAACTATGAAATGTCTTTATAAACCTTTTGAAATCAGTGAGATCACTTGAGCTCAGGTGCACGAAATCTCAACTCGGCCCATGCAGCAAGTATGGATTGGTTTCATTTGCACGATGTCATCTCTCGCACGCACTCGCAACCGGTATTCTCCTCAGCAAATCGACGCCATAATGACAACCAACGATTCTACGGCACGTCACCCATGTGCTTGCTTGGTTCCGGTGTTCGAAACTATTCTGAAAGCATGGCAGTGTTGGTGTTTGGCCAAAATCTCAGTAGAAAATCATATATGAAAGTATTGCAAACTTCATTCTCGTTAAGTCTGAGCGACTGTCTGGGCTAGAGAGGCACCTATTGCCTTATTGCTACTTGAGCACGTGGCCAAAGATTTTTTTTAACTTGCATGGATGGCGGGGTAATCTACGTACTCCCCTCACCTGGGCGTCGTTAGGCTATTTTCTTCCTTATCCATCTTTTTAAAAATATCGATTTGTTCTATTCTTGCTTTTGGATCATGTGCGTCGGATGTAACTTTTTAACGGGAATCGTCTTGACGTGACTTTGAATACAAAAACTCCTTTTGTCCAACAAAGCTATGGTCTACCAATGCATCTATACATTGTTTTCAACATTCATCAGCACAGGAGAAATAAATATCACTTTTCTAAGGAATGGTATCACAGCTCATATCGTACAAATTAACCGTGTTTAGAGATAGAGGCAAACTGGGCCCTGTAGCAAAGATCAAGGAAATATCCATCCGTGACCAGTCCACGAACGCATATATCGTACTCTTCATGTGCATCAACTAGCACCACACGAAGGAAAAGAACTAGCAGGTATAGTACATCTAAAGTATACCATACACGTACACCTAGTATATATTTGTTGATAATGATAGGGTGCTACTTTGCACATGGTCTGCTCATGTTGACAAATGCAGGAGTACTCTTGATATTTTAAAGAAGTCTGACGAAAAGAAATGCATTACCCTTCGTTGCACACCTACGAGCACTCTAGCTTTTCCCATGGCAATGAATGGACGTATTCTTATCTTCATCCAGCCAGATATATAGTAGCGAAGTGGTAACAACCGTATCAAGCAACCAGAAGAGAACACTATCTAGTGAAGAAGTAGCAGATATGTCATCTGAGAAGAGAGAACCAAAACGGCGAAAGAAGAACACATAACTATGAACCATGGATTATATATAGGAATAGGAGGCATCGTGTGCAATTGACGGGAAACAGCTAGAGAGCGGTATTGTTCCCCTGCTCTCGTCCGTTAGCTCTCGTGCCATGGTCAGTTTATAGATCTATTTTCGATGACCTGCTTTTGCATACCCTGTTGCTGCCATCCTATTCCTTGGGCGGCCAAAGATGCAAGTATTTAATTTTCACATCGAGGAGGCCCTGGAATCACATGTTGGGCAGGACATATGGCTGTATCATGCTGATTGAAGATACGATTTAGTAGTTTGCATCCCAAACCTAGTAAAATACTTAAGTGAGTATGTGCGCACATGCATGTGTACTCGTTTACTATTCTCAGTGTAATTTCTTATTGCGATATAAGACCATCAGTATTGTGGTATCGGTTCAATCTGGAAAAGTGAATCTTGAGTTCGCCTAATATTTTTCAAGTAGTTTGTAGTGTATGGAACCGATTAGGGGTCCCAATATTTCATATCCCTTTTGTACTCTCTTCTCCACGAGTTAATAGCATAAAACCACCACATTTCAAGTCAAATTTCGAAAAAACCACCACTTTGTGTTTTGATCACAGATACCCACCGGTATTCGCGAGATTTTTTGCAATTCGCGCTAAAACTCGATTGAACACGAATTGACATGATTTCTGACAAGAGGGACCCACCAGTCAGCGCTTACGTGGCAGAACATGTGAACTGTTCGCTGAGGTGGCACCATGGGCCCACTTGTCAGACATAAAAAAAATAAAAAAATCTCCAAAGTTGAGCGAGTGCTGCTGGGCAAGCTGAGCCGCACGTTGACGCAAGCTAGTCAAAGCCGTGCCGTACTTGTCGCTCGTCCGCATCCGCGGCGGCGCGTCAGCGTCGGAGCAACGGCCGCGCGCGCCCACAGGACCTGGAGCTGAGGACGGCCGCCGGCAGCTACACAGGCGCACCTCTCCGCCGTGCAGGAGGACAACCTATCCCTCGTCGCCTCCTCCCCTGGTACAGCCCTTCCCCCAAGGCGAGCGCCAGGACCCTCAGCCTCCACCTGCGAGTGCTGCCGCGCACGCCCGCCATGGTCGCCGCGCTCTACGGCAGCACGTCCGTCCTCTCCTACGTCCTCTCCATCGCCCCCTCCGATGCCGCCCGCGCCTCTGCCACCGACGGCGCCACGCCCCTCCAGCTTGCCGCCGCCGGCCGCGCCCCCTCTGCGCTCGCCGCCGCACACCTCCTCCTGGCCGCCAGCCGCGCCCCCTCCTCCACAGCACCTGGCCCGTCCTCCTAGAGGACGCCATGGCTGCCGTGGCCCTCCTAATCGCGCCGGCCGGGAAGCTTGCCGCTCGGGCGTGCACCGGGGCAGGGCGAGGCGGCCGCCGGCCGGGAAGCTCGACCTCGGCCGTGCACCGGGGCGGGGCGAGGCGGCGCCGGCGTCGACGGCCCAGGTGCGGAGGAAGGAGGCGGTCCTCCTTTGACTTTTTATTTTTTTAGATATTTTTTATTGCCTGATAGGTGGGCCTATGTCCACGTCAGCAAAAAAATCCACACATTTGCCACGTAAGACCTGATTGGTGGGTCCCATATGTCAGAACGAGTGTCAATTCGTGTTTAATTTGTTTTTAGCGCACATTGCAACAAATGTCACGAATACCGGTGGGTATCTGCGATCAAAACACAAAGTGGTGGTTTTTCGAAATTTGACTTGAAATGTGGTGGTTTTATGCTATTAACTCCTTCTCCACAGATCTGCCAATTGGCCCAGTGGCATGTAAAGAAGCAAACCACGGAGATGGTTCAGAGATAGAGTAAAAAGCTAAGAACCGTGGCTGTAGCGTGTGGAATCGGTTTAATAGTTCCTTCGAACCACTTTTTAGACACGGTGTAGATGGTCTAAGGCTGTAAGAGCATCTCCACCGGCGGCTCAAAAAATGGTTCGGCACCACCTAAAGCGGACACCATTTGGGTGGTGCAGTTCACCTGTCCGGCCATTCGAACGTCGCCTCTCCCACCGGCACCCCCCAAATGGCACCCCTATCCTTTTTTTTTCTTAATTTGAGTGAATTTCCATCTAATTCTTAGAAAATGAATGCATAGTCCAATAAATAGTTCAGACATAGGAAAAATAAAGTTATTACAACCATGAAATTCAAATTTAAATTGAAAAAATAAAGGTCTTCAAGGAGCGGCGGGCTCGGGTGGAACAGGCTGGTGTGTTCCACAAATGCGCGACTAGATCCCTCTGTAGTTGATCATGAGCAATTTCATCTCGAATCTCCCAGCTGAGGCCACGCGCAACGCAAAACAGGCATTTTATTCATCCTCTTTTTCCTGCAGTAGTTTTACCACCAGCCATGGGTGCATTCAGCGGATTGTCCCTGTGGCCGTGCACCGACGCAGACACACGCCATGATGGCATGATCCCATCCCAGGCGCCGAATAAATATTTCTTTTTGATTGACACCCGAATAACTTTGTTCCATTGCGAAAGCGCACCACCTGGCATTTGGTGGCGGTAGCTGAGTACGTGCGTGCCTGGGGTGGCTTCCCTTTCTGGCTTTTGTTCTAGTGCGTCGCGAAAAAGAAAAAAAAGGATCCCTGGTCCGGTCCGAGGAGAGGTGATCATCATCTGCGGTGGTAGCGGTAGACTAGCAGTAGTAGCCGTCTCGGTCGGTCGGTAGGAGTAGGTGGAGGAGCGGCACCGGCAAGCTAGGATGGCAACAGCAACTCAGATGCAAAATATACTTGCCGAACTGATCTCCATGCCTCGTAGGCCTCGTACAGTACTTACCAGTGTGGTTAGTTTCAATTCGCGCGTCACACAATTACTAGTCATTTTTTATTTCTCTCCCCAAATTTGTTTTTAACACTTTCGACCATGACTTGGCTGGTATTTTTCTTCCTTCAGAAGGAGTCCACGGTCATCAACCTGTGCTATATAACTCGAATTTATGGACACGTATAAAAGAAGAAGACGGAAAAAAAAAATGCGAGCTCCTGCCTCCTGGTATGGTAGGGTGTGTCAGCGCGTGCGTACTAAGGATGACTTCAGTGGGGCGACGCATCGAGTCCGCGCGCCTCCGTCCCTGTCCGTTGGAGTCAAAAACACGGCCCAACGGAACGACGCAAACGGACCGCGGTCCGTTTTTCTGTCCGCCGCGACTCATTCCTGGTCCAAATTTGGGCCACCGATGAGTCGGCCCCGGACGCTCGCGGAGCGCTCCTGCGTCCTGCCCGTGTCCGCCCTGGTCCCGCGTGTCATCGACCCCAACAGCTAGAGCGGTCACCTACCCGCAATAACTGTGGACGGTGGAGCTCTATAAAATCCCGCCGGCCGGCCAAACCCTAGGGCACACACAAACCCTAGCCCTCCTCCCCCAGCCACGGCGGCCACCACCTCCAAGCACCGATCCACGCGCCGGAATGGATCCACCGCAGCATCTGGTGGACCAGGTCGAGCGAGCGCGTATGAGCGCACGGGGGCGCTATCGCGGCAGCTTCTCTCGCCGAATGGTGACCAGCCCGACATGGGCCGGCATGATTGTCGTGGCGAGATCACGGCAGATGCCATAGGATGGCTTATGTTGGGGCCGATGGACGCTGGTGTAACCGGGGAGGGCTAGCGCGCTAAGGAGCGCACACAAATACACAGAAGCACACACACGATCTACCCAGGTTCAGGGCCCTCGTGAGGAGGTAAAACCCTACTCATGCATGTCTGTCTCGGATATATGACTGGGTACCGAAATACAACAGTGCTCCTTGAGTTGTATGATCCAACAATGGTGGATAAGAACTAGCAAGAAGATGCAACTAATAGGTGAAAAGTATCTCTGGGAATCGTCCTTCTCGCAGGAGGGGGTGTTAGCCTATTTGTAGGCTAAACCGAGTTACAGTGCAACTACTACGGTCCAACAACTATGGTCCAAAACTCGGCACTGTAGCTGTCACATCCGAGTCAGCCGCATGCTCATGATGATGGTCTCTGCCACGGATACGCACGCATGTGTCAGCTTTTTGGTCATCATTGTGACCTCTGCCAGGACAGGACTGGGCCTTCCATGCCTCGAGCCCAGCGCTGCCTCGCTGTCTGCTCCCTCTTGTCCCCTGTGCCAGGGATAAGCTCGCCTGTCACCTCGTCTCTGCGCCGCTCCTTCTGCCACGCTCCCGTGTCAGACGGGATGTGACCGAGGCATTGACTTTGCGCCTCTTCTTATACCTCTGGTACTTCTTCACAAGTTGGAGGTATCACGGTGAGATGTGAGCCGGAATGTTTGAGTGCCTCTTCTCTTTAACTCGGCTTGGGCATGTCGGATTTTCCCCTGCACATAAGAGAAAACTCGGATATACCGACATACATATGTCGGTCAGCATATCTCGGTTACCATATCCCGGCCTCTTCTGGGCCTGGCTACCTCGGCTTAGCTAAGTCGGTTTATTCCAACACCGTATCTCGGCCCCTTCTGGGCCTTGCTGTCTCGGTTTTTCTATACCTCGGTCCCCTCTTGGACATTGCTTATACCTTATCATGACCCTACCTCGGGGTAGCCCCCCGACATTAGTCCCCGAAGCTGGTGCGGTCCTACAAACTCGGATGAAGGGCCACACCAGGTTTACGGAATCAAACCATCTGAACCAAACATCCGACATTTACATGTCGGTCCATTTCAAACATCAAGTGCCTCATCTCCAACCACTTTCGACAATCATTCTTATGTCGGTTTTTCTGACACAAGAAGATTTTTTCGATCTTCTCAAAGATCTCGCCACGGCACGTGGCAGCACAACTCTGCGTATCACATGGGTTACAGTGCGTGGACAGATACGCCGCTGAGTGCATGCCAGCCACGTCATACGCACGCCCTGAGCTGTCACGTCCCTCAAGCACTTGAGTGCTTTGACCACGTCAGCGCATGTTTTATGGCGCGGCTCCTGGATTCCCGCGCCAGTTACTGCTCCACTAACCACGCAAATCGTGCGCAATTAAACCGCACGGCGGTTTCGGGGATCGTGTGCGGTCATTTCGCAAACCGCTCACCTCCCTTGCCTATTTCTAGGGGAGCGGGGGGCCCTTGCTCTTTTACCTTGTCCACTTCTTCTTCCTCCTCGCACCTCTCTGCTCTCCTGTGCCATTGCCGCCGCCGCGCCATCTTGCATCGCGCACGGAGATCTGCGCCACCACACCGGAGCTTTTCACGCCGCCGCAGCGCCGCCGCCGAACTCCATCTTTTCCTCGACGCGCTTCGCGCCCCACTGGTAAGATCCTTACTTCCCACATTGCCGACGAACTCATTCGTCTTCCTCGATGAACTGGTTCATCTTCCTCGATGAACTAGTTCATCTTCTCCGATGCACTTTCTTCTTCTCTCTAGATCTCTTTTAGTTTTCCTTTAGATTTCCTTTACCGTGCTCTTCACTAGCCCTGCACTAGTTTACCACTGTGTTCCTTTAGATTCAACTCACAGATCTTGCATTTATCTTCTAATTTTCCTACACCGTAGATCTTTCCGCAATGCACTCAGCCACAGATTTGTGTTTCCCGCCAATACTCCTTTTCCCTTTGTTATCCAAATATTCCGAGATACTTAACTCGGTCGAACCTCTGCCTTTTTTTCAGAAACTTACGAGATGTCTTCCAGCAACATCCCGGATCCCACCGACACAGCCGCAGAGGAAGGGGAGCGTGCTGGATGGGAAGGCTCCGACGTTACCCAAGCGGAGATAGACTGGCTGGTCCGGACTCGGCGCATCCCTGCCGAGGTGATATGCCGGGTTCCAGGCGATGAGGCCGAGCCGAGTTTACAACCCGGCGAGCGCGTGGTCTTCGTCGCGCATTTCGAGCGCGGCTTCGGACTCCCGGCGAGCCCCTTCTTCCGAGCTTTTCTCAACAAGTTCCATCTTCAACCTCACCACCTGCCTGCCAACGCCATCACCACACTCTCGGCTTATGCCGCATTCTCCGAGGCTTACTTCGGTCTCTGGCCCACAGTTGATCTCTGGGCCAAGTACTCCCAACTCCGAAAACAGAGTGTCCCGGACAAGGATAACAAGACCCTCCCGAAGGAGATGACCCCGTGCGGAGCTGCTACTATCATACCCTGGAGATCCTCCAGTTTTCCTCGGATCCAAGGCCTGGAGTCCTGCCGAAAGTGGCAACGGAACTTCTTCTACGTGAAGAGTCCAGTAAACACCGATCTTCTCAACTTGCCGACATTCATACTCGGCACCCCCGCAGAGCAGCATAACTGGAGTTTCAATCCCAGGGAGACGAATCTCGAAATCAACCATATTCACAAGTACGTTATCTCGTTCCAAGGTGAAGGGCTGGTGGCAGATGATCTCCTGCGGACCTTCATCAGCCGCCGAGTTTCACCCCTCCAACGCCGAGTTCACAAGATTTGCCACATGAGTGGCCGATACGACCCCACTCGGCATAGCACTCATGGGTTGAGCAAAGCCGAAATTCGGAGACGCGTCAAGGCCATCGCCAAGACACAGATGCTCGAGAAATGGGTATGGGGTAAAGAACCCCATGACAGATCTCGGCTTCCGGAGCAAGTAAGTAACACGCAATCTTGACCGACATAACTTGCCTGCCGACACAACTTTTATGTCGGCAGTATATTCTGCTTCTGGAATAACCCGGTTTCGCTGCAACTGCTCAGCAGCTTTTTGCTCGACAAGCCAAGGAGGATGGAGCCGATCCTTCTGCCAGATGGGGCCTAGATTTTCCCGCCCCGGCCGTCACCGAGGTAGAAGACCCGGATGACGAAGATCACATGCCGATTCCGGCTGCTGCCACGGGTAATGATGACGATGACGATGATTGTGAAATTCTAGAGGTACTTGATGCTCGTCCTCTCGCATATGCTCACCCCATACCCTCGACAACAGTTGACCCGGCAGGCCAAGCTCCGAGTTCAGGTCCTGGTGCTACAAGCAACCCAGGCGTGTCTCGCAAACGCGCCGGCACCGGTACCTCGGATACCGAGACTTCTACAACCACAACCCCTGTCGCCAAGAAACAGAAGATGCGGAAGAAGCCGGGTGACAAGCCTCGGAGCAAGAAGATGCCACCAGTCACAGAAGGGTAAGATAATCTCTGCCGATATAAGCTCATTTCCCTTTCTTCCTTTAACCAAGACAACACTTCCCCGAGATAACATCCTTCCTTTTCTCGACGCAGTGCCCCCCTTGAAGTAAACCAGAGTGCATCCAACATGCGCTCACCTATCCCGCCACCATCCGACACTGGAGCTGCCAGCTCAGCTCCGGCACACACAACTCCCTCCGTCATACTGCTGCCGGACTCTGAGTCCGCACCTGGAGAAGGCCAATATGCTCCAGAAGCCTCGGCCCTTGACCGAGGCACTGATTCTGGTGCCAATACCAAGGACTCCGAGGCTGCGTGGACCGAGACTTCAGCAGCCCCGGATCAGCAACAACCACCACCCTCACAACAGCAGCAGCCACCTGATACGTCTCCAACGTATCTATAATTTCTTATGTTCCATGCTAGTTTTATGACAATACCTACATGTTTTATTCACACTTTATAATGTTTTTATGCATTTTCTGGAACTAACCTATTAACAAGATGCCGAAGCGCCAGTTCTTGTTTTCTGCTGTTTTTGTTTCCAGAAAAGTACTTCTGCAAATGTTCTCGGAATCGGACGAAACAAAAGCCCAATATCTTATTTTCCCCGGAGTGTTCCAGAAGTCCGAAGAGGAGTCGAGGACGGGCAGCAGGGGGGCCACACCATAGCCCGGCGCGGCAGGCCCCTCTGCCGCGCCGCCACGTGGTGTGGTGGCCCCCCTCGGCCACCGACGCTGCCCCTTCGCCTATTTATTCCTTCGTCCCCGAAAACCCTAGTACCGAGAGCCAATTTTCCAGAACAGATACAGAGACGCCGCCGCCGTCGACCCTAACTCGGGGGGTTCAGAAGTTCTCCTCCGGCACCCTGCCGGAGAGGGGAATCATCACCGGAGGGCTCTACATCACCATGCCCGCCTCCGGACTGATGCGTGAGTAGTTCATCCTTGGACTACGGGTCCATAGCAGTAGCTAGATGGTTGTCTTCTCCACTTGTACTTCCATGTTTAGATCTTGTGAGCTGCCTATCATGATCAAGATCATCTTTATGTAATGCTACATGTTGTGTTTGCTGGGATCCGATGAATATTGAATACTATGTCAAGTTGATTATCGATCTATCTTATATGTGTTGTTTATGATCTTGCATGCTCTCCGTTGCTAGTAGAGGCTCTGGCCAAGTTGATACTTGTAACTCCAAGAGGGAGTATTTATGCTAGATAGTGGGTTCATGCCTCCATTGAATCTGGGACAGTGACAGAAAGTTCTAAGGTTGTCGATGTGCTGTTGCCACTAGGGATAACCTAATGATGCTTTGTCTAAGGATATTTGTATTGTTTACATTACGCACAGTACTTAATGCAATTGTCTGTTGCTTGCAACTTAATACTGGAAGGGGTGCGGATGCTAACCCGAAGGTGGACTTTTTAGGCATAGATGCATGCTGGATGGCGGTCTATGTATTTTGTCGTAATGCCCTAAGTAAATCTCATAGTAGTCATCATGATATGTATGTGCATTGTTATGCCTTCTCTATTTGTCAATTGCCCAGCTGTAATTTGTTTACCCAGCATGTTATTTATCTTATTGGAGAGACACCACTAGTGAACTGTGGACCCCGGTCCATTCTTTTACATCTGAAATACAACCTACTGCAATCATTGTTCTCTTTCATTCTCTGCAAACAAACATCATTTTCCACACCATACGTTTAACTCTTTGTTTTCAGCAAGCCGGTGAGATTGACAACCTCACTGTTAAGTTGGGGCAAAGTGATTTGATTGTGTTGTGCAGGTTCCACGTTGGCACCGGAGTCCCTGGTGTTGCGCCGCACTACATTCCTGCACCAACAACCTTCGTAGCTTCGAGATTTCCTACTGGTTCGATTAAACCTTGGTTTCTTACTGAGGGAAAACTTGCTGCTGTGCTCATCATACCTTCCTCTTGGGGTTCCCAACTGACGTGTGACTTTACGCGCATCACCACCGCAGCCACAACAGCAGCAACAGCAGCAACAACAGCAGCAACAGCAGCAGCAACAACAGCAACAAAAAAGCAGCCGAAGCAGCAGCCCCAGCAGAAACAGACCACCAAGCCGCCACCGCCGAAGTCCGCTAAGAAATCCACCGAGTTGTCAACTCGGAAATCCATTTCACCGAGCAAATCGGCACAGGATCAAGCGGCCGCCGGAAAACAGCTTGTTAACCCGGCGAAATCAGTGGTGCTGACTCCAACCACTACAGCAGCCCACCAAGCTCTCAGCGCTTCTGTCACCAGAGTTTCAACTGGTAGCTGGGGTTTTCCTCAGCTTCGAACTCAAAGTGGCCATAGCTTGGGCTCTGAGGAGCAGTATTACATGGTTTGGAATGCCGCCGACACTGACGAGGTCTCTTCTGCAAACCCGGCCAACCGACATCCAGCTGGACCAAGCGCAATTGCTCAGTCCATGCACAGTTTACAAGTTGCGACCCTTCGAGCCAGTTAGGTTGCCGAGGTAAACTTTCCTCGGCCACATCTTCCTTTTCTTTGCAATAACCTGTACCATCCCCAGTCCCCGAGACTCGGATCGAGTGATTGACGCTCTCCCGAGTATAGATCACTCGGTGCGAATCTTCCCAAAATTCTCATCAGTAAGCTCAAAAAACCCGACATCCAGTCCCCGAGATTCGGGTCAAGCTTTACTCGGCACGAATCTTCAACGAATCACACTAACACTTTGCTTTTTTCAGGAGTGCACCAGTGCTCGAACTGCAGTATTCAAGAGGCTGCTCCTGGACCACAACAAGCTCAAGAGCTCCTATAAGCAGCTGCAGGACGAGATGAAGAACAAAGAGAAAGCGCACAACTCTGCACTCCAGAAGGAGAAAACCGCGGTGTCTCGGCTCCCGGAGCAACTTGAACGGGCTCAAAAAGAGAAGTCTGAGTTGGAGAAAGCTCTGAAGCAGCGAGAAGAAGGAGCTCTGAAGCAAAAGGAGCTCCTCGAGCAGGCTGAGGCTCGCGCCACCTCTGCAGAACAAGAACTCGCTGCCCTCAAGGCTAAGTGCGACAGGTGGCTGGCCAAGGTCACCCGGATTAACAATGAGATGGATAGTGAGTTTTCTTCAGCCTTTCTTTTCGCTTGCTTTGCTTCTGCCGACATTAGAAATATGCCGATATATAGTTTAATTCGGTAACAGCTTTTCTTTCTTCAGAGCAATTCTCCCACTCCAAGGCTGCTGCAGTAACCACTTGACGAGGGGTAGCTTCATCAAGACCCATAGTCGAGGTCCCTGGGTTGTGAATACGGGGGAGAGAACGTGGTAGAGCTGGAAGTATCGTCGGCTGACAAGCAGGGCAAAGATTTTACCCAGGTTCAGGGCCCTCGTGTGGAGGTAACACCCCTACGTCCTGCCTGTCTGTTATTGCTTTTGCGAATATGGTGGTTACAAGGGTCCCAGCGAGATGTCAATCTCGCTAGGGCTTTGGTGGTTCTGAAAGTACGTGGTCTGGTTCGACGGCCCTCCCAGTCCTTAAATAACAGGCTGGGTCTCGGGTGTTCGTAACCGACTAGATTTACAAGTAAGGAAACTCTAAACCGACTATGGCTTCGCCAAACTTGGAGGATACTCCCTCTTCTTGGGCCTTCCTTTATGGGCTTCATGTAGGCTCTGATAGCTGGGCCTATGATGTCTACGCACGCTTCTATTCTTGTAGACAATGTTGGGCCTCCAAGTGCAGAGGTTTGTAGAACAGCAGCAAGTTTCCCTTAAGTGAATCACCCAAGGTTTATCGAACTCAGGGAGATAGAGGTCAAAGATATCCCTCTCAAGTAACCCTGCAATTAAGATACAAGAAGTCTCTTGTGTCCCCAACACACCTAATACACTTGTCAGATGTATAGGTACACTAGTTCGACGAAGAGATATTAAAATGCAAGTGATATGGATGATTATAAGTAGCAATTGCAATCTGAAATAAAAATGGCAGCAAGCAAACATGTAGCAGAACTGGTTGTAAACGGTGTTTCAATGCTTAGAAACAAGGCCTAGGGATCATACTTTCACTAGTGGACACTCTCAACAATAATAATATAATTGAATACATAGATATTCCCTCTTCACTATGCTACTCTGAGCTATTCTCCTGTTCAATAGAAATACCAATCTACTGCGTAGGGCTATAACAGCACTCCCTAAAATCTGAGTAAACAAACAACACAATATCATAGCACACCAAAACAATTGCGTAGGGCTACAAAAGCACACCTCAAGGTCGGTGATACACACCTAGAACACCCCAATGTCACTACGGGTATCCTAAATGGTACACAAACTCCACAAGTGAATAGTGCCATCCAACACAAGAATACTCATGAAATATCTCTCTAATATATTAATGGAGTCAAACACATCACCCACACTGTCACCTTGATAACGTGCTTTACATGACTCCACAGATCATAATGACAAATCACTTGAGTAGCATATTCATAATATAATGAAGAGTAACATCTATGGATTCAACTAGATTACAAAGCTCATGATCACATGAAGATCACACCATGGGAGAGAGAGATAAACCACATAGCTACCGGTAGAGCCCTCAGCCCCGAGGGAGAACTACTCCCTCATGGTCATGGTGATGAGGAGCTTGATGGAGAGGTGCAGCCCGGAGTGGAGGCGGCAGCCCGCGGCAGCCACGGCGGCGGCGGCGGCTGCCCTTGGAGGCGGCGGCGGCCCTTGGTGATGGAGATGGTGTTGGAGAGGTTCTCCTCCCCCAGACGGCTGCCTAGGAGGAGGAAAATTCGTGGTATGGGGCTCTTCTCACGACCTAGGGTTTTCTCCCTTATATAGACTCTCGGATTTCCGTTATTCCCTCTTGGGCTTCACGAAAACGGGCATATCTGGAGCATCCGGACTCGGATTGGGCCGAATTTTATGTCTAGATCGTGCGGCAGAAAATTCCCTGCAACTTTCGCGACTAGACTTTTTCCATTTGACGTCATATTCAGGCCCGAACGTGGAGATCTTTGAAAATAGTTTTCAGACAGATTTCTGGAAAGTCTCAATTTGACTCCAACTTGGTTTCCTTTGCCCAATTTTGATAATTGCTACACATCAAAGTGTAAAACAAGAACATTGTGCACTTTGGCAACTATTAGTAGGTTAGTCCAATAAATGTCATAATATGATATAAAGTGCATATAAAACATGTGGCAATTGATATAAAACATGCATGGAACATCAAAAATTATAGATACGTTTGAGACGTATCAGCCTAGTCGATACGTGCACCAGATACCCTCATGGTAGGGTACCCGATAGGCATACCCATGTCAGTAGCCCCCGAGTACTTGTCTGATTCGAAGAGTCGGGCATGGACTCATACGTTTATGCTCGTTATTTTCTTTGCATCTGTATCATATAATTTTTGTAGTTCTGTATGAAATAGCACATATTGGCTATGTCGAGTGTTTCATCGACTGTGACTTTTTGCTTTATGATAGTCAAGGGATATTAGCTTAGCAGGCCCGGCACACACGACGGATCGGGGCCAGTTAACTACCATTTGTGGCAAAACCATACTAGCTTTCAATCAAACTCGAGTCTCCGGACTCGAATCTGGAACAAACTGGACAGACTCGAAACGGCCGTTGAGATCTTACTGAATCGAACTGCAGTATAATTTTGAATCTACCCAACGCGTCCGTCGGGGATTTTTCATCATGTCTGCTGACACGGAACACTTAAGGATAACGCTGCTGGAGCGGTCCTCGGGCCAACTCGACTGATCGGTGGGTCTTACCTTTGCACTATGCATGCAGCATCCAAGGATCGTCGGATCAACTCGGGAATATTTCGAGTATGATTTTGCTTATGAACTGAGTCGAATTGTTTGTCGACTGATACTTTGCTATTGTTCTATCGGGTGCGCGACAGCGCTTCCGATGGGAGTAGCCCCCGAGATTGTGCTTTATTGCTTGTAATGGAGGATAATCTCAAAATCTTTTTATCCTGCACACATTAGTCAAAGAATTTTTTTGATACGCTCCCGATGGGAGTATGACGTTGCAGTCGAAAGTATTTCAACTGGCATCTATGACCTCTGCTGAAAAACCAACCGAGATATTTGTGATACATCAATCGAATAACACATCGAGTGACTTTTTGTGCCAGTTGTGCAATATGAATAACGTCAGCAATGACGCATCTTGCGACTGCCATCTCTGACAAGCGGTGGCGTGCCTGGTAAGACTGATGGGACGTGACACTGCTGTGCGGGCCCATTTTTGCAGAGCTGACCAAGGACAGCGCCGCTTGGACTTGATTTGACCGCTCTGGCGCGTTTTTCACGGGGCGTGATGATGGTTTCCTAGATTCCCGTGCGTAGTGGGCGGAGTGGCCGGCGACGGTTGCTCTCCGCGACCGCCACGTGTATGGCTAGATTTCGCGCGGAGCGTATGCATTTGTTTTGACGGTTGCGATCGTTTTGCGATCTGTGGTAAATAGGGGGGACGGCGCTGGCAGAATTTTTTACTTGCCATTTGCTTTCCAGCGCCGCCCCTCGCCTCATCTTCCTCCTTGCGCCTCTCTCCATTGTTCTGCGCCCAAGCTCTCTGCCCCACACCCATCCACCATTGCAATGGCGAAAGGTGGAGGCTCCAAGCGTGGTGCTGCTGCCGCTGCCACGACTGACGCGACCAAGGGAAAGAAGGTTGCAGCGAGCACATCCACGTCTGTCGCCGCCCTGAAGAAAAACAACGGGGACTGGGCGAAGTCCACCATCAGGGACACCCATTTGATCAAGCTCCGCGAGCAGGGGCATCTGCCACCCGCGGAGCAGCTCACCGTCCGCGCGCCGTCGCCCAAGGAGGTACTCCCTGAACCATGCGCCAACGAGCGCATCTGTTTTGCGGAGTTTGTGTTTAGGGGCTTCTCTCTTCCCCTCCACGACTTTGTTTGTGGTCTTCTTTTTGCCTACGGGGTGCAGATCCATGATCTCACCCCGAACGGTGTTCTGCACATAGCGGTGTTCAACACGCTATGTGAGTGTTTTTTGGGGGTCGCACCCAGCTGGGTGATACGTCTCCAACGTATCTATAATTTCTTACGTTCCATGCTAGTTTTATGACAATACCTACATGTTTTATTCACACTTTATAATGTTTTTATGCATTTTCTGGAACTAACCTATTAACAAGATGCCGAAGCGCCAGTTCCTGTTTTCTGCTGTTTTTGTTTCCAGAAAAGTACTTCTGCAAATATTCTCGGAATCGGACGAAACAAAAGCCCAATATCTTATTTTCCACGGAGTGTTCCAGAAGACCGAAGAGGAGTCGAAGAGGGCCAGCAGGGGGCTGTCCCCACATGGCGGCGCGGCTGGGCCCACTGCCGCGCCGGCCTATGGGGAGCACGCCTCCTCGCTCCCCCGACGCTGCCCCTTCGCCTATTTATTCCTTCGTCCCCGAAAACCCTAGTACCGAGAGCCAATTTTCCAGAACAGATACAGAGACGCCGCCGCCGTCGACCCTAACTCGGGGGGTTCAGAAGTTCTCCTCCGGCACCCTGCCGGAGAGGGGAATCATCACCGGAGGGCTCTACATCACCATGCCCGCCTCCGGACTGATGCGTGAGTAGTTCATCTTTGGACTACGGGTCCATAGCAGTAGCTAGATGGTTGTCTTCTCCACTTGTACTTCCATGTTTAGATCTTGTGAGCTGCCTATCATGATCAAGATCATCTTTATGTAATGCTACATGTTGTGTTTGCTGGGATCCGATGAATATTGAATACTATGTCAAGTTGATTATAGATCTATCTTATATGTGTTGTTTATGATCTTGCATGCTCTCCGTTGCTAGTAGAGGCTCTGGCCAAGTTGATACTTGTAACTCCAAGAGGGGGTATTTATGCTAGATAGTGGGTTCATGCCTCCATTGAATCTGGGACAGTGACAGAAAGTTCTAAGGTTGTGGATGTGCTGTTGCCACTAGGGATAACCTAATGATGCTTTGTCTAAGGATATTTGTATCGTTTACATTACGCACAGTACTTAATGCAATTGTCTGTTGCTTGCAACTTAATACTGGAAGGGGTGCGGATGCTAACCCGAAGGTGGACTTTTTAGGCATAGATGCATGCTGGATGGCGGTCTATGTATTTTGTCGTAATGCCCTAAGTAAATCTCATAGTAGTCATCATGATATGTATGTGCATTGTTATGCCTTCTCTATTTGTCAATTGCCCAGCTGTAATTTGTTTACCCAGCATGTTATTTATCTTATTGGAGAGACACCACTAGTGAACTGTGGACCCCGGTCCATTCTTTTACATCTGAAATACAACCTACTGCAATCATTGTTCTCTTTCATTCTCTGCAAACAAACATCATTTTCCACACCATACGTTTAACTCTTTGTTTTCAGCAAGCCGGTGAGATTGACAACCTCACTGTTAAGTTGGGGCAAAGTGATTTGATTGTGTTGTGCAGGTTCCACGTTGGCACCGGAGTCCCTGGTGTTGCGCCGCACTACATTCCTGCACCAACAACCTTCGTAGCTTCGAGATTTCCTACTGGTTCGATTAAACCTTGGTTTCTTACTGAGGGAAAACTTGCTGCTGTGCTCATCATACCTTCCTCTTGGGGTTCCCAACTGACGTGTGACTTTACGCGCATCAAGCACATTTTCTGGCGCCGTTGCCGGGGATTTCTAGTTGCTGCTGCAAGGGGAGTCTCTCACATCCAATCTCTTTACTTTGTTTATTGTCTTGCTTTATTTTATTTTCTGTCTTGTTTGCTATATATCAAAAACACAAAAAAATTAGTTACTTGTTTGCTTTATTTATTTCGGTTTATATCAAAAACACAAAAAAATTAGTTACTTGTTTTATTTTTTTAATTCGGTTTTGCCTTGTTTATTTTTATTATTGCTAAAATGAGTACTCCTGAGAACACTAAGTTGTGTGACTTTACTAGCACCAATAATAATGATTTCATATGCACTCCTATTGCTCCACCTGCTTCTACAGCAGAGTTTTATGAAATTAAACCTGCTTTACTAAATCTTGTTATGAGAGAGCAATTTTCTGGTGTTAGTACTGATGATGCTGCTGCCCATCTTAATAATTTTGTTGAACTTTGTGAAATGCAAAAGTATAAGGATATAGATGGGGATATTATAAAACTGAAATTGTTTCCTTTCTCCTTGAGAGGAAGAGCTAAAGATTGGTTGCTATCTTTGCCTAAAAATAGTATTAGCTCATGGACTAAATGTAAAGATGCTTTCATTGGAAAATATTATCCTCCTGCTAAAATTATATCTTTGAGAAGTAGCATTATGAATTTTAAGCAATTGGATAATGAACATGTTGCCCAAGCATGGGAGAGAATGAAATCTTTGGTAAAGAATTGCCCTACCCATGGACTGACTACTTGGATGATCATCCAAACCTTTTATGCAGGATTAAATTTTTCTTCAAGGAACCTATTGGATTCAGCTGCTGGAGGTACTTTTATGTCCATCACTTTGGGTGCAGCAACAAAGCTTCTTGATGATATGATGATCAACTACTCCGAATGGCATACTGAAAGGACTCCACAAGGTAAGAAGGTAAATTCTGTTGAAGAAACCTCTTCCTTGAGTGATAAGATTGATGTTATTATGTCTATGCTTGTTAATGGTAAATCTCATGTTGATCCTAATAATGTTCCTTTGGCTTCTTTGGTTGCTCAAGAAGAGCATGTTGATGTGAACTTCATTAAAAATAATAATTTCAACAACAATGCTTATAGGAATAATTTTGGTAACAACAACTATAGGCCATATCCTTCTAATAGTGGTAGTGGTTATGGTAATTCTTATGGTAATTCTTACAACAATAGTAGGAGTGTACCCTCTGATCTTGAAGTCATGCTTAAGGAATTTATTAATACACAAACTGCTTTTAACAAGTCTGTTGAGGAAAAGTTTGGTAAAATTGATGTTCTTGCTTCTAAGGTTGATAGTCTTGCTCTTGATGTTGATCTTTTAAAACTGAAAGTTATGCCTAATGAAGTTAAAGATACTAAGTCATTTGCTACAACAAATGCCATCCAAGTTAAAATTGACAACAATATTAGGATGTTGGCTGAATTGCATGCTAGGTGGGAAAGAGAAGAAAAACTTGCTAAAGAGAATAACATAGCTAAAGTTTGGACTATTACCACCACTAGTAATGTTAATGCTTCACATGTTGCTAAACCTCCTACTATCAATGGTAAAATAATTGGTGTTGGCAATGTTTCTACTTCTACTACAAAGCCTGCAAAATTGCCTGAAACTGCTGAAACTGTGTGTGATAAAGTGCTGAAATTTTTCGAAGTGTTGAGGACAATGGTCCCATTGCTTAGATCATAATGGTTTTGATTTTGATAATTGTAATATTTCTGAAGTTATTAAGTTCTTGCAAAAACTTGCTAGAAGTCCCAATGCTAGTGCTATTAATTTGGCCTTTACAAAACATATCACAAATGCTCTCATTAAAGCTAGGGAAGATGAATTAAAACTTGAAGCTTCTATCCCTAGGAAGTTAGAAGATGGTTGGGAGCCCATCATTAAAATGAAGGTCAATGATTTTGATTGTAATGCTTTATGTGATCTTGGTGCAAGTATTTCTGTTATGCCTAAGAAACTTTATGATATGCTTGACTTGCCACCTTTGGAATGCTGTTATTTGGATGTTAATCTTGCTGATAATTCTATAAAGAAACCTTTGGGGAGGATTGACAATGTTCACATTACGGTTAACAATAACCTTGTCCCCGTTGATTTTGTTGTTTTGGATATTGAATGCAATCCATCTTGTCCTATTGTTTTGGGAAGACCTTTCTTCGAACCGTTGGTGCTATTATTGATATGAAAGAAGGAAATATTAGATATCAATTTCCTCTTAAGAAAGGTATGGAACACTTCCCTAGAAAGAGAATGAAGATGCCTTTTGATTCTATTTTAGAACAAATTATGATGTTGATGCTTCTTCTCTTGATGTTACTTGATTTTCACTTTCTGCGCCTAGCTGAAAGGCGTTAAAGAAAAGCGCTTATGGGAGACAACCCATTGTTTTATTTCTGCAATTTTTGTTTTATTTGAGTCAAGGTTTTGCTGCTACTGTAGCAACACCTTTGTATCTTTATTTTCTTGCATTGTTGTGCCAAGTAAAGTCTTTGATAAGAAAGTTGATACTAGATTTGGATTTCTGCGCAGAAACAGATTTGTTAGCTGTCACGGTTTTGAGCTTTTCTCTCTGTAGAAAATTCGAAAAATCCTGAAAAAATTCATGAGTAATCCTCAGATATGTACGCAACTTTCATTCAACTGGAGCTTTTCCATCTGAGCATGTTAAGTGCCTCGAAAAATTCCGTCTTTACGGACTGTTCTGTTTTTGACAGATTCTGCCTTTTATTTCGCATTGCCTCTTTTACTGTGTTTGAGTGGATTTCTTTGCTCCATTAAATTTCAGTAGCCTTGGGTAATGTCCAGAAGTGTTGGGAATGATTGTGTCCTTGCTGAACATGTGAATTTTTGATATGCACTAACCCTCTAATGAGATTGCTTTGAGTTTGGTGTGAAGGAAGTTTTCAAGGATCAAGAGAGGAGGATGATATAATATGATCAAGAAGAGTGAAAAGTCAAAGCTTGGGGATGCCCCCGTGGTTCATCCCCACATATTTCAAGAAGACTCAAGCGTCTAAGCTTGGGGATGCCCAAGGCATCCCCTTCTTCATCAACAAATTATCAGGTCACCTCTAGTGAAACTATATTTTAATTCCGTCACATCTTATGTGCTTTACTTGGAGCGTCCGTGTGCTTTTATTTTTGTTTTGTTATTTTAGTTTTCTGAATAAAATCGGATCCCAGCTTGCTTGTGTTGGAGAGAGACACGCTCCGCTTTTTCATGTGAACACTTGTTCTTCGTTTTACTTTTTAGTATTCATGGCGAAAGCTGAAAGCCGCAGCATTTACTTATTGATCATTTGGTTGGAAACAGAAAATGCTTCATGTGGTAGTTGGTATATTGTTTTGAATAATTTGATGCTTGGCAATTGTTTTGAGCTCTCAAGTAGATCATGTTTAAGCTCTTGCATCATGTAGTTTAAGCCTATTAGTGGAAAACTACCGTAGAGCTTGTTGAAAATTGGTTTGCATGATTGGTCTCTCTAAGGTCTAGATATTTTCTGGTAAAAGTGTTTGAGCAACAAGGATGACAGTGTAGAGTCTTATAATGCTTGCAATACGTTCTTATGTAAGTCTTGCTGTCCGGTTTATACTTGTGTTTGCTTCAAACAACCTTGCTAGCCAAAGCCTTGTACTGAGAGGGAATGCTTCTCGTGCATCCAAATCCTTGAGCCAAAACCCATGCCATTTGTGTCCACCATAACTACCTATTATGTGGTATTTTTCTGCCATTCCAAGTAAATACTTCATGTGCTACCTTTAAACAATTCAAAAGCTACTATCTCTTATTTGTGTCAATGTTTTATAGCTCATGAGGAAGTATGTGGTGTTTTTATCTTTCAATCTTGTCATTTACTCCGGACAGACTTTCACCAATGGACTAGTGGCATATACATCCGCTTATCCAATAATTTTGCAAAAAGAGCTGGCAACGGGGTGCCCAGCCCCAATTAATCAACTTTCATTAATAATTCTCTTCACATGTTTTGCCCTGATTTATCAGTAAGCAACTTAATTTTGCAATAGACACTCCTCCATGGTATGTGAAATGTTGGAAGGCACCCGAGGATTCGGTTAGCCATGGCTTGTGAAAGCAAAAGGTTGGGAGGAGTGTCATCTATAAATATCACTAAAATACATGTGTAAACAAAAGAGAAGAGGGATGATCTACCTTGCTGGTAGAGATAACGTCCTTCATGGGAGCCGCTCTTGAAAGTCTGGTTGACAAGGGGGTTAGAGTGCCCACTACCATTCGTTGACAACAACAAACACCTCTCAAAACTTTATTTTTATGCTCTCTATATGATTTCAAAAACTTGAAAAGCTCTAGCACATGATTTAATCCCTGCTTCCCTCTGCGAAGGGCCTATCTTTTACTTTATGTTGAGTCAGTTTACCTACTTCTTTCTATCTTAGAAGCAAACACTTGTGTCAACTGTGTGCATTGATTCTTACATGCTTGCTTATTGCACTTATTATATTACTTTGTGTTGACAATTATCCATGAGATATGCATGTTGAAAGTTGAAAGCAATTGCTGAAACTTAAATCCTCCTTTGTGTTGCTTCAAAACCTTTTATTTAGAATCTATTGCTTTTTGAGTTAACTCTTATGCAAGACTTTTTGATACTTGTCTTGAAAGTACTATTCATGAAAAGTTTTGCTATATGATTCAGTTGTTTAGTCATTATCTATTTTGTTAGCAAACTATAGATCATTGCTTTGGATCACTTCATTCATCTCATATGCTTTACAATAGTGTTGATCAAGATTATGTTGGTAGCATGTCACTTCAGAAATTATTCTTTTTATCGTTTACCTACTCGAGGGCGAGTAGGAACTAAGCTTGGGGATGCTTGATACGTCTCCAACGTATCTATAATTTCTTACGTTCCATGCTAGTTTTATGACAATACCTACATGTTTTATTCACACTTTATAATGTTTTTATGCATTTTCTGGAACTAACCTATTAACAAGATGCCGAAGCGCCAGTTCCTGTTTTCTGCTGTTTTTGTTTCCAGAAAAGTACTTCTGCAAATATTCTCGGAATCGGACGAAACAAAAGCCCAATATCTTATTTTCCCGGAGTGTTCCAGAAGACCGAAGAGGAGTCGAGAGGGCCAGCAGGGGGCCCCCACATGGCGGCGCGGCTGGGCCCACTGCCGCGCCGCCTATGGGGAGCACGCCTCCTCGCTCCCCCGACGCTGCCCCTTCGCCTATTTATTCCTTCGTCCCCGAAAACCCTAGTACCGAGAGCCAATTTTCCAGAACAGATACAGAGACGCCGCCGCCGTCACCCTAACTCGGGGGGTTCAGAAGTTCTCCTCCGGCACCCTGCCGGAGAGGGGAATCATCACCGGAGGGCTCTACATCACCATGCCCGCCTCCGGACTGATGCGTGAGTAGTTCATCTTTGGACTACGGGTCCATAGCAGTAGCTAGATGGTTGTCTTCTCCACTTGTACTTCCATGTTTAGATCTTGTGAGCTGCCTATCATGATCAAGATCATCTTTATGTAATGCTACATGTTGTGTTTGCTGGGATCCGATGAATATTGAATACTATGTCAAGTTGATTATAGATCTATCTTATATGTGTTGTTTATGATCTTGCATGCTCTCCGTTGCTAGTAGAGGCTCTGGCCAAGTTGATACTTGTAACTCCAAGAGGGGGTATTTATGCTAGATAGTGGGTTCATGCCTCCATTGAATCTGGGACAGTGACAGAAAGTTCTAAGGTTGTGGATGTGCTGTTGCCACTAGGGATAACCTAATGATGCTTTGTCTAAGGATATTTGTATTGTTTACATTACGCACAGTACTTAATGCAATTGTCTGTTGCTTGCAACTTAATACTGGAAGGGGTGCGGATGCTAACCCGAAGGTGGACTTTTTAGGCATAGATGCATGCTGGATGGCGGTCTATGTATTTTGTCGTAATGCCCTAAGTAAATCTCATAGTAGTCATCATGATATGTATGTGCATTGTTATGCCTTCTCTATTTGTCAATTGCCCAGCTGTAATTTGTTTACCCAGCATGTTATTTATCTTATTGGAGAGACACCACTAGTGAACTGTGGACCCCGGTCCATTCTTTTACATCTGAAATACAACCTACTGCAATCATTGTTCTCTTTCATTCTCTGCAAACAAACATCATTTTCCACACCATACGTTTAACTCTTTGTTTTCAGCAAGCCGGTGAGATTGACAACCTCACTGTTAAGTTGGGGCAAAGTGATTTGATTGTGTTGTGCAGGTTCCACGTTGGCACCGGAGTCCCTGGTGTTGCGCCGCACTACATTCCTGCACCAACAACCTTCGTAGCTTCGAGATTTCCTACTGGTTCGATTAAACCTTGGTTTCTTACTGAGGGAAAACTTGCTGCTGTGCTCATCATACCTTCCTCTTGGGGTTCCCAACTGACGTGTGACTTTACGCGCATCACTGGGCGCTGTGGAAGACCATATTTATGGTGCGACCCAACAGAGGAGGCGGCCGCACCTACCCCGTGGGCGGCTGCGGCATCCAGGTGTGCGGTGACACCCGCTACTTCCGCCTGAAGACCGTCGACTCCGCCCAAGGCTAGAGAAAAGGATGGTTTTATGCGAGTGTCGACCAAGACGGAGTCGCCGCCTACTCGACTGCAGCTTTTGTAAGGACCAAGGCGTGGGATCACCAGCTCTCAGCCGAAGAGATGGAGGAGGCAAGCCCTTTGCTGAATCGAATCGACGGAATGCTGGACAAGGTCACCGGCATCCACCTGATCGCCACCTTCATGAAGAGGCGGGTGTGGCCACTCCGTGCCCGAGTGCACCCCATGTGGGCGTATGAGGGCACGAGTGACCCCACTCGCATGAGCCCGGAGGAGCTGTCAAGGAACGAGCTTGTGACGCATGTGCGGCACATCACCAACTTGACGGCAGCCGACCCTTGCAACGTCGACTGCCCCATTGAGCCGTATGGGGTGGAAAACCCTTTGCTTGAGGTATGTGTGCTTTATGATATGCTTGCAGTTTAGGAGTTGCCACTCGCATGTTGTGCGTTTGTTCAATTTTTGCCTCTAACTTTGTATTTTGCGATGTATGTCATGCAGGGTCACTCAACTGCTGCCTCTCTTCCTCCTTTGCCGGAAAATGGCGCGACTGAAGAAACGCAGGTGCAGATGGTAGACCCGAAAGGGGATCAGTCGCCCATCCCTTCTGCCACCACTTCGCCTGTGGACGAGGTCGAGGAGGAAGCAGCAGAAGAGGTCCAAACTGAAGAAAAGGCCACCTCTGACCAGGAAGTCGACGCCCCACCACAGAAGCGTCGTCGACTGGCCAAGAAGGCTTCTTCCGCTGTGCCCGCGAGGGAGGAGGGTTTGGAGGATGACGAGGAATCAGGTTCGCCGCCTGTTCCCAGACATGCTCCTTCGCGAGTATGCTCGTCTAGCTCGACCCTTCCTCCTCGTTCGAGTGGTGCCTCGGTGTTTGGAGGCCCTCTTTTTGCCGACTCCGACGAAGAAGATGAGGAGCACAGGTATGCATCTTTTGCTTTTGCTTTGAGAATTTTTCAACTGACGCATATTTGTGCTTATTGTCCTTTCTTTTTATGCCACTCGCAGCGCTGAGAATGATCAGCCTGCGTCTCCTCCAGCCGAGAGAGTGCCGACTCCGGAGCATCTGGATATCTCTCCGGGTGCCCTAGAGGTTGCCCAGCCGATGGCCACCGATGCTGTTGCTGAGGCGGCCAAGGTGGCACCTCCCGAGGTCGGGACATCAGTCGTGGCTCCTGAACCCTGGATGAACCATGTAAGCATCTTTTTGCTTGACTCGTGTAGTTTAAAATTATGCGAGTTATGAATTGTGCTTAATTCATGTGCTTTGCAGCCATTCTACCATACTTTGGCAGATTCTGCCAAGGCTTATGTCCAGGTGGAGCAAGAGAGGGATAGCCTGCGCAGTGACCTAGAGCACCTCAGTCGTGAGTTCTACTGTTTGCTATTTTTTGCTGAAGTTCTTCTTGCAATGCTGATTTCGTCGAGTATGAAAATATATGTGATTTGCTGCTTCAGGCGAGAAGGAGCTGGAAGAGGCACTCGCCGCGCAGCGCGCTGAATCGAAGAAGGAGATGGATGCTGCCGCCAACTCAGCCGCCGCACGCGAGCGAAGATATGCTGACCAGCTCTCGGCACTCGCGCAGGTCATGGGAGGTGAGTGTTCCTTCCCCCTTTGACGTTATGATATAAATTTCAAGTGTCATGTAATGATTTTGTGCTCTTTTGACTTATGAAGAAGTTATCGGCGCGCCGGCCTCTGCAGACGGGGCGAGTGACAATTTGTCACTCGACCGTGTTGTGGACGACCTTGGGGTCAAATGCACTCAAGCGAAGGACGCCCTCGCCAAGTCAGCGAGTACTCTTGGCGCTGTGTATAAGGCCGTGCTGCCGAACGGCGAAGTACCCTCAACTGCGGACGGCTTCGCCGAGGTGTTTGGCCCGGGACTTCCACCATGGCGGATTTCGCTCGCGCCCTCGCGGTACGCGGATCCGAGTCCACCCTCAAGCTTCTTCTGGGTCACGGAATAGCCTGTGACTACGAGGGCGCACTGTCTGAGTTCCCTCGTAAGCCAGACGGAAAGCCCGTGTCTCTAAAGGGAGTGAGCGGAGCAGCAACGCGACTGGCCAAAGTTTTTATGGCCACCATGGAGCGCCGGGCAGCCGAGACTGCCGCTCGTTTGCTTAGGAGGTCGACTTCTTAGGGTTAGGGTAGCTGCACCCTTTTGTTTTTTATGCCTTGTAATGACACCTCTGAACTCCGCGAGTATGCGCTGTGGTTTCGCTACCTTGTATATACAAATAGTCTTTTGCTAATGTGTCTTACGTTCGAAGAGCTATATGCTTATGACTTGATTCGCTGCTTCTGACACAAACTTTGTGTTTGTGATTATGCTCTTTGAACAGTCGCGGGAACCCGCTGCTTCGACTGGTTCCTCTCAGGCTCCAGCCACCACCCGATCGCAGGCTCAGTTGGCCAATGATGCCAAGGTGATGGAATTTATGAGAACGAAATTTGTGAAAATGGAGCAAGACCTTAAGAGTGCCCAGGATGAGCTGAATCGGTTAAAGACGAGACCCGCATTGGCCACCCAGCGCGAGGATTATGTACTTGGAGAAATGGAGCTTGTGAACAGGCAACTCGATTGTGAGTTCGAGTCTTGATCTGTTTACAAATTTGCTTGCATGCATAGTACTGTTTCTTGGTTCGACTGATATGCCTGTTTTGCAGATTTCGTTGACAACTTCGAGGCGGAGAAAATTCGCGTCCAGGAGCGTTTGGATAGTGTGACTGACCACCCCACGACTGGGCGTCAACACTTTTGACTTCATAGGTACCATGCCCGTATACTCGCCACCCTGCAGGACCGCGCCTGGCGAAGTGCAGAACTGCTCGAGTTATGCCGGATGGCATTCATTCGCCTGAATGAGGCTCTGTTTCCTGGGGGGCCGCAACCAAAAGGGATCCGTGCCTTGCTGAACATCTTCCGTCACGCGACTCTTGTCCGAGAGTTGCTGACTCAAAGACTCGTGGTTGGAGCCAACGCGACGATGGCGTATGTACGCAGTCGGAGACCAAGGTTGGTCGGAGACCAACGCGGCGATGGCGTATGTACGTGTTATCGTTGATTCAAAAGAAGGGAATGTGAAGTTTCAGTTTCTACACAAGAAATGCATGAAACACTTCCCAAGTAAGAGGGACACACCCAACTTCAAGCTCCCTCATGAGCTTCGTGCACAATAATTATCAAGTAAGAAGCCTAGCTATATGGCTATAAAGAAAGCGCTTTACGGGAGGCAACCCCGTTGTTTTTATTTTTGATTTTTTTTGTGTCCTCTTGCTGTAACAAGAGATTAGGCTTGTAGTTTAGTTTCTGAAATTTTGAATAAAGTGCCAAGTTTTACCCATTTTGGTTTGAAAAAGTTGCTTATAGCGTTCGGAGATATTATTCCAGCACGAATCTGTGCACGGTATGATTTTTAATTCCTATTCTGTAACTCCGAATGAGCTGATATTTTAACTGTAGAAGCAATTTTCATCCTCTGTATGCATGAATGTTTTCAGAATTTTTAGACAAATTTAAGTAGGATAGAAAAATACGTTTTGCTGCTGCTGTTTTTTTGGACAGATTCTGTCCCATTTTGTTTGATGCATGCTTAGAACTTTTAACTTGAATTTTTCACTAGTAGGGAAACCCCCTTTCTGTGGCGCACCAACTTGGGATTCTGTGGCGCACCCCCAGGTTTGCTGCGTGCGCCACAGAATTCTCGCCACTAAATTTTTTTCTGTTGCGCACCAAGCTTGGTGCGCCACAGAATTATCACCTTTCTGTGGCGCACCTGGCCTGGTGCGCCACAGAATTCTGAAAAATTCAAAAAATACAAAAAAAATTATAAAAAGTTTCAAAAAAATTCAGAAAAATCAAAATATGAAATAATATGAAAAATCTTAATTATTTGAATTTTTTCAGATTTTTTACACATTTTGAACTGATACCTTCGCTCTAGGTCACCCATCATCCAATTGCTCCAACCCTAGCACGCTTAACTTCTAAGTTTCACCCACTTCACCTACCATTGTGCTACTCAAGTTCTTAATGATATATATATCATATAAATCCTCTTAATTCTTGTATGTGTATATGTTATGTATGTGTTATAAATGTGTGTTTTTAAATTTCAGATTTTTCAAAAACTTCTAAACTTTCAAAAGGAGATTCAAAAGTTTCAAAAGATCCAAAAAAAATCAAAAAACTTAAAAAATTTCAAAAAACTTTAAAAAATTCAAAAAATCCAAAAATTCAAAAAACTTAAAATTATTCAAAAAATCCAAAATGTTCAACAATCTTCTTTGTTATACATTTCTGTGTCTTTTTTTGGACTTTTTGAATTTTTGAATTTTTTTCTTTTTTTAATTTTTTTTGATTTTGTAGAAAAAAATCGTCTGTTTGAAATAACTTTTTTTCCTTTTGGAATTTGAGAAATCTGTGAATTGCTGACCGGGTAAACCCGGGTGAAATCGAACTCGAATTTTTCTCTAGTTTTTTTTGATATATTAAACACATTTTACGTTTTTTTTCTGGATTTTGCAAAAAAGGTCAAAATTCATATTTCAAAATTTCTATATGAACTAGACACAAAAAGCTAACCACATCTCGAAGGATTTTATTTTTTGAAGCTTTTATCATTTTCCTTTACTTCCTGCAAAACTAAAAAGGCGATCCAAGGGGGGGGGGGGGGGGGGTGGGATTTGAAAAAAAAAATTCTGTGTGCGCCACAGAATTATCACCTTTCTGTGGCGCACCTGCCTGGTGCGCCACAGAATGTCACCTTTCTGTGGCGCACCTGCCGGGTGCGCCACAGGATTTTTTTTTCCAAATTTTAACCCGCCCCCCAGATAACTTTCTGTGGCGCACCCGGCCATGTGCGTCACAGAAATGTGACAATTCTGTGGCGCACATGGCTTGGTGCGCCACAGAAAGTCACATTTCTGTGGCGCACGTGGCTAGGTGCGCCACAGAAAGGTGACATTCTGTGGCGCACCGTGCTTGGTGCGCCACAGAAAAAGATTTCTGTGGCGCACGGAAATTGGTGCGCCACAGACTGCCCACCTACCTATATAGGGTTTCCCTACTAGTGTTTTAGATCCAATTGACTTTATGAGTAAGCATACAACATAATACACTTACTGGACATTCATATAAATTTTTGTCTAAGGATTATGTGCAGCATGAAACCTATTTGTTTATCACTACTAATGTCACTCCACAGAAAAGAAATGGGAGAAACGGTGTTTTGAAGTTTTTTCACAGGGATTAGAGGAGATGCACCAAGAGTTATCTAAGGACGTTGAAAACAATAAGCTTGGGGATGTGAAGACAACCCCCCTGGACCAACACACTCTCGGTTTGCACACGTCTAACTTCTGTTTTTCGATCAATGCACTTTATCGCATAAACTTGGAGCGTCTTTTTGTTTGTTTAGGTTTGATTTTTTTTTGAGACCACCATATTATCGTTTATATATGAGAGAGCTACTGGAAATTTGGGTTGAAATATGTCAGATGCCATTATTAGATTGGGAAAAGGGATGTTTGAGTTGATTTTAAAAGATACATATAGTTGCATGATTCATGAGCTTGTTAATGAGTAATAACTTGCAAGTGTTTTATCAAGAGCTATCTTTTATTAATGTTTTGATGCTGAATGTTACTTTATTTTGTTTAACATGAATTAGTTAGTTCTATGGACACTCATGCATGCATTTAGATGGTCAATTTTCTCCCTCTTGCTAGCCCAAAAATTCCAACAAGCAAAAACTTGTTTCCAACACCTTCAACCAAAGTTTTTCCAGTGAGTCTACCATATCTACCTATTAGCTTTATGCTATTTCGAGTTTGTTTACCATGTTATTTTGTATCATTTATACCTTTGGATTAAAATGCTTATGTTGTTGATTGTTATGGGAAAAGTTGGTTATATAGCTCTCACGAACTTGATGCACACTTTAATTTTATTGCACTTAATGAACATGACCCATTGTGATTAAAATTATGATGTTATGAACTTGACAAATGTATTTGGTTGAGAGTTAGCAGAAATGTGCTGTCACATGGAACGCTTTCAACATTGCACTTCATTATATTAGTTGATGCCATGCACTTTTGTTTATGAATTCTTACCATGGGTGAAATAAATGAGAAAATGAAGTTGGTTTAAATGAGTTTGTATAAATGGTTAGACAGACGTCTAGGCCGCTAATCTAAGCCATGCATCATTCATGGTGGAAATTTACTTACATGCTATGGTGAACCTTCTGTGATACACCTTACAATAAAAAGGGTATTGAGATTGTTCATTATGTTTGTTTGTCTTGTCATTTTGATATGGGCTTGTTCCATATCCTGGGACAAGAGGTACCCCAATTGACGCTCTTGATGATACGATTTTACTTACAATAATATTTAAATTGAACTTGCTTTGTTTCCCGAGTTGAGTAACACATGGAGTATGTACTCGTATTCAAGGGGCATGAGACTTTCAACCTTTGCTTTGTCAAGCACATCACTCATATTTGATTTCACTTTAAACTTAATCATTCAAGATGCTATGATAGGGGCAATGAGAGCTTGACACCAAGGATTACCACATTACAATCATTAACTTAAGAGCATTTGGAAGTTAGATGAAACTTATTCATGTTTTACCTCTACTCATATATACATCTTTCCAAAGTGTCCACCTTTTATATTTAGATTTTCATCTACACTCTATGACCATTGTAGGATTTTCTTACTTATCATTATGCATACTTGTGGTCCATAGTACTTTTTCATTTATGTTACACTTTGTGAATTATCATTGAACATCCTTACATTGAATATTTGATATCACTTCATAAACTATCTTACATATTGTTACATCTTATTAAGAATGAACCATTTGACTCTATGTAGCAATAGTAATCATCTTTGATATCCATTGATAGTATTGAAATGCAAAGTCCATGTTAGTTTTATCACCTTCATACTCGAGGACGAGCATGGGTTAAGCTTGGGGATGCTGATGCATGTAAAATGCATACATGAACTTTGCATTATTTTATTCATATTCCCATCATATTTGCATCATATAAGGGTTATATCAATGTTTTATAATGATTTTGGGAATAATTCACAAGTTCCCCTATTTTTCTGAAATTAACCCTGCGCGGGCAGAAAACCCTATTTTCTATATGTTGATGTTTCACGGACCCAAACGACGTCCAAATGACTTGCAAATTTAGGAGCATCAATATTTGGAAGGAAGAAGACCTGGGAGCGAAGGAAGCGAACAAACGGAGGCTCGAGGGCCAAAAGGGGGTGGCCCACGCGGCCAGGTACTGTGGCCGTGTGGGGCCCACCTTCTGGAGCCTCGATGCTCCGCTGCCGTCGATCTTTGCTCCACCGACTTCGTCTTGACCTAAAACCGACTCTAAAAATAGTCCCGAGGCTCTTCGGAAAGGAGCGCCGCAGAAACACAGAAACACCGAAACAGAGATCAGGAGCTGCAGATTGGAGGGGGAAAACTCCGGCGGGGCGCTGCCGGAGAGGTCTCCACCTCCTCCAACGACTTCTCCACCGACTCCATGATGAAGAGGGAGTAGTCCACCCCTGGACTATGGGTTTGTGGAAGTAACTTATGTATCTCTCTCTCTTGAGCTTCACTAATTAGCACCGTATGAGCTGCCGAACATGATTACGGTCATCTATGTAATACCTTTGTGGTGGATCTTTATGAGTTAATATATGTGTGAGATTGCAATTGTTTTGTTTCAGTTATGAAAGTAGATGCATATTATGTACCCGTTCTTGTTTACTTGTTTTGATCAAGCATGTTTATGAGAGCGTGTGTGGGGGAACGTGTGCATTAGATGGAGTAACGGGGGGTGGCTAGTGCGGTGAACGTGAGAGAAAGTTCGGCGACCCACTTGGATATCTTTACCTTACTTTGTTGCCTCAATAGGGATAAAAAGAAATACCTTGCTACCGGAGATGTGGGTGTGACCATACCACTTCTCCATGACTAGATCTAGCATGTTCTTATTTCAACTTCATGTCATGAAACTTAATGCTATGCTCTGATTTATCTTAATACTAAGGTGTTATGATTTAGTTCGCATCTTAGTGGAGTATAAGAGGGATTAATAACCAAAAGATATCTATGTTACGACGTGATGCCCATATGATTATAACTTGTCATGAAACTTTGTTGCAATCTTATATGCTTGCGGCTGGACGTTCCTCAAGGCCGGAGCCCCTCTTTGATCTTCCCCCTTGCCGGCCGGTGGTCGGTTATTAGTTTTTTTTTAAGTTTTTAGTGTAGTTTTAAGGTTTAATGCCGGGGAGGGTGACCATCTGGCCGACAGTCCGGCTGCTCCAAATCCCTGTTAGGGCTCAATTAGTGTAGTTTTAAGATTTATTATGCAAATTCAGTTTCCAATATGTAAGAATCCTTTATTATTAAAAAATGTTTGGAAAAAATGTTCGGGCGGACTCAATGCGTCGGCCCCGTTGGGCGCAGTGGCCAGAAAGGTCCGGACGTAGGCCGGACGCGTGTCCGTTTGCCGACCCAAACAGACCAAATGCGCGTCCGTTTCGGTCGCCCCGTTGGAGTCATCCTAACGCATGGATCGCTATCTGTGTCCGTCCGACCGTCCGTCGGTCTACTGTCCACGGAGTCTAGAAGTCTACAACACCGGTACAGCTGAATTAAGCTGCCCGTCAAAGGCACCCGAGCCCGAGAGCGCCAGCCAAACTGACAGTCGCTCCGCCTACGCCCATCCATCCACCCACCGGATTCAAACAGCCGTACGTACTCATACGGGCCTACACCGCACGCACGCTTGGGTTGGTTTTGTTTGCACGATGCAATCTCTCGCGCACGCGCTGACAACCGGCATCCTCCTCTTCCCTTCCAGCACATCGTCGCCATGCATGGTGAGAACCGACGATTGTAAGGCTCGTCGCCGCCACAATCACATGGTTCCGGTGTCCGAACCTACTCTAAAAGCCTGGCCAAACAAGGTTAAGGGCTCTTTTGATTCAAAGGATTTGTGTAGATTTTTTCAGGATTGAAACTTTCTTATCTTGTTAGTTTGATTTGTAGGAATGGATCATGTAGGAATTTTTCCTGAGTAATCATCTGTACTACTTCACATAGAAGTTCTGTCATTCGCTCCAACCTTTTATTACAATTAATTTGATGAAATGAAACAAACTTTGGTACACAACAAATTCTATAGTGTCGGAGTGTGCATGACACTACAATCATATGCATTTTCTATTACTAAGTCTTTCCTATCCTGCGAATCAAAGAGGCTCTAAGATGTTAATGTGTGACCAAAATCATGGTCGAAAATTAGACTCCCTCCGAGCTGCTTTTACTGTCATGGGAAAATAACTAACCAATACAAACTGTTAGCACAACTGGCGACACTTTTTTAGAATCGGAAGGAGTATAACGAAGGGCTGCACTCTTTACAAGCCCGAGCGGCCGTCTGGGCTTCAACCGCCCCTACGCGAGATGCATGGATGGCGGGGTAATCTACGTATCGGCCCTTTGACGTCTTATACTATTTTCTCTCTTATTTGCATGTTTAAAAGCTTTTATCGAACATTTTTTATTCTTGTTTTGGATCATGTACATCTTATTATGCAGATGTCCCGATGTAACTCTTTTGCATCCATACGCTGTTTCTAGCATTTATCAGGAGAAATAATTGCCTTTGAAATGGCATTACAAAGAGCAGGACTCACATCATACAAATTAGCGGTGTTTAAAGATAGAGGCAGACTATGCCTTGTACATCACCAGACTAGACTTGTAGCAAAGATCAAGGAAATATCCATCAATCCATGTACGTCCATTAACGAACAGTTCGGCCTGACTCACAAAGGCATGTATCCTACCCTTCATGTACATCACCAACCACCACACAGAGGAAAAGAACTAGCAGTATAGTACTTTTTTTGACTTTATAGTACAATTGAAGTAAAGTATATATTTGTTGATAATGGTAGGGTGTACTTTGCACACACTAGTAGAAAACTGACCTTACGTTCGGCCCATTTAGTCCCGGCTGTGGCCTGCGCCGCGACTAAAGGTCTGGCCACGTCACCCCGAAAACATTGAAGGGTACGGCACCCTTTGGTCCTGGCTCGTTAGGGATCAATAGTCCCGGTTCGTAACACGGACCGCGACTAAAAGTGTCCTGGCAACTGTTCGCCTGGCGCGAGACCTTTAGTCCCGGGTCGTAATACGGACCGCGACTAAAGAGTACGAACCGTTTGCCTCCCGCGCGCTTTGGAAGTTGTTCTAATTGATCGGGAGGGGAAACAGAGAGACATTTGCTACAGTACGGGTACGGGCTCTCTTCCTCTTGCTCTCCTCTCTTCTTCCCCAATCCCCACCATGAATCGAATTGGTATTCAGTTTACTGATGTGACAACACCATGCAAGACCCTTCTCGATGTCGCCTACACGAACGACTGCGCTAGGGTCCCGGGTCTTCTTGCCGATTTGAAGCGATGGCATGACGAGGATGAACACAAGTTCCTTGGCCTTGATCTCGAGTACACGGCCAATGGACGAGATGTTGCCGTCATCCAACTTGCTCACAAGAACCATGTCATGGTCTTCCAATGGTCAAGGTAATACGAACTTCTTGTAGGATAGGAAAATTGCATAGGGTACGTGTGGCCATTTGAATCCTATTGGAAAGAGAACTTTTGATTCATATGATAGAAAAATTTCATAGGATAGCAACGTGTGGCCATTTGAATCCTATTGGAAAGATAGCTAGCTTCTTTTGATTCATATAGGATAGCAAAATTGTATAGGATAGCAACGTATATACGTGTGGCCATTTGAATCCATTTTTTCATATAGGAGAGAGCTTCTTTTGATTCATATAGGATAGCAAAATGTTGCAGCGATGTTTAACATTTGTTCCATTTGTTTCATTTTTGTTGTTGCAGTAGTGTCAAGCACTGTCCAGAACTCATGGATTTCCTTGTCAACAGCGGCATACAATTTTGTAGCGTTGATATAACGAATGACAAGATCAAGATGATGAGAACCTGGGGTATTGAGATACCAGCTGTCTGCCACATTGATCTCCAGGACTTGATCCACTATCGGTATCCCGAGAAGACTGGGATGGCTGATATGGCAGCCATCTTGATCGACCCGAAGTACGCTGGTATGAAGAAAGAATTCCCCAGTAAGCAGCACAAGTTGTGGGAGAAGAACTGTCTTGACAGGATCAACCTTGATTATGCAGCAATAGATGCATACGTTTCATTCGAGTTGTACCGCAAGTATTCTTCGGAGTACGAGTAGATGGGTGTCTGTGTCTCTAGTAGTATGTGCATAAACATGTGAATTTTAATTTCTGCCGGAAATGAATTTGAATTTCCTTTTTATTCAACTTGGATGGAGCCAATTTGAATTTTCTTTTTATTCAACATTGCAAATGAAGTTACACCGAATTAAGTAATAGTCCTATATATACATGATGGAAAATATGATATGACACCGAATTGAAATTGAAAGTGAATTGGAACTGAATTAAATATGACACCGAATTGAAAATGAATTGAAATTGAAAATGAATTAATAATTATTATTACTTAATCGTAAATCTTACTTAATCCATATTAAATTGAAAATGAATTGAAAATGTGAATTAATATGATACCTAATTGAAATTGAAAATGAATTAATATGACACCGAATTGAAATTGAAAATTAATTAATATGACACTGAATTGAAAATGAATTAATAATTATTATTACTTAATCGTAAATCTTAAATCTTACTTAATATGATACCGAATTGAAAATGAAATGAATTAATATGACACCATATTGAATTGAAAATGAATTGAAAATGAAATAATATGAGACCGAATTGAAAAATGAATTGAAACAGGAAGAAAGGATCTGTAGTCCCGGCTTGAGATACAAACCGGGACTAAAGGGCTGTGGCCACCTTTAGTCCCGGTTTGTGTTCAAACCGGGACTAATGGTCTGGGCCTATATATATGGCAGCCCCCTCCGCCCCCTCTCCTGTTTTTTTTCGTGGAGGAGGTGGAGTAGGTTTGGTGCTAGTTTTTTTTTCTTCATATGCACTAGAGGTGTTCGGTGAAATGCCTGTTAGAGCGATGCCACTTGATTTCACGCAAGACAGACATGATATGAGGTGCCCGAGCCACACTTAAGCTTCCTCCTCTTTGTTTCCAAGTGTCCTAAAAGGTTAGCAACTATTTTCTTGTTTAGACCGCGCGGTAGTAATTTTAGCATCGTGATTGCGTTTGATGTATAGTTCTATGATGCAGATGAGCCATCCATGGATGTACGGTGACCGACGCTCTGCCGATTACAGAGAAGGCGTGCGTTCTTTTCGCCTTGCGGCCGAGGCGAACAAGCATGGGGTTGGCTTTATGTTTTGTCCATGTGTGAATGTCTGAATGTTAAGGATCACAGCAACTCAAGAATCATTCAGAGCCACCTGCTTCGGTCCGGTTTCATGCCCGGCTATAATGTTTGGACCAAGCACGGAGAAAGAGGGGTTATGATGGAAGACGGCGATGAAGAAGAGAACGATGATGACAACTACCGATCCATGTTCCCTGAATACGCTGATACCGAAATGGAAGGCAATGACGAAGAAGAAGAAGAGGGTGAAGAACGGGCACCAGATGAGCCCGCTGATGATCTTGGTCGGGTCATTTCTGATGCAAGGCGAGGCTGCGACACAGAAAAGGAGAGGTTGCAGTTCGAGCAGATGTTACAGGACCACAACAAATTGTTGTACCCAACTTGTGAAGATGGCCAGAAGAAGCTGGGTAGCACACTGGAATTGCTGAAGTGGAAGGCAGAGGCCGGTGTGACTGACTCGGCATTTGAAAAGTTGCTGGTACTAATGAAGAAGATGCTTCCAAGAAAGAACGAATTGCCCGCCAGCACGTACGAAGCAAAGAAGCTTGTCTGCCCTCTAGGATTAGACGTGCAGAAGATACATGCATGCCCTAATGACTGCATCCTCTACCGCGGTGAGAAGTACGAGAATTTGGATAAATGCCCGGTATGCACTGCATCGCGGTATAAGATCAGAAAAGATGACCCTGGTGATGTTGAGGGCGAGCCACCCAGGAAGAAGGTTCCTGCCAAGGTGATGTGGTATGCTCCTATAGTACCACGGTTGAAACGTTTGTTCAGAAACAAAGAGCATGCCAAGTTGTTGCGATGGCACATGGAAGACCGTAAGAAAGACGGGATGTTGAGGCACCCCGCTGATGGTCGGCAGTGGAGAAAAATCGAGAGAGAGTTCCCGGACTTTGCAGGTGACGCAAGGAACTTATGGTTTGGTCTAAGTACAGATGGCATGAATCCTTTTGGGGAGCAGAGCTGCAGTCACAGCACCTGGCCCGTGACTCTATGTATCTACAACCTTCCTCCTTGGTTGTGCATGAAGCGGAAGTTCATTATGATGCCAGTGCTCATCCAAGGCCCGAAGCAACCCGGCAACGACATTGATGTGTACCTAAGGCCATTAGTTGATGAACTTTTGCAGTTGTGGGCCGAACCAGGTGTACGTGTTTGGGATGAGCACAAACAGGAGGAATTTGACCTACGAGCGTTGTTGTTCGTAACCATCAATGATTGGCCTGCTCTTAGTAACATTTCAGGACAGACGAACAAAGGATACAAAGCATGCACGCACTGTTTAGATGAGACTGAAAGTATATATCTGGATAAATGCAAGAAGAATGTGTACCCGTACAATCGTCGTTTTCTTCCGCTCAGGAATAACTTAAGGAAAAAAGGCAAGCATTTCAATGGCACGGCAGAACCCCGACGAAGCCTGTCCCCCGTACTGGTGCTGATGTATTTGGTATGGTCAAGGATTTAAATGTAATCTTTGGAAAGGGTCCTGGCAGACAGCCTGTTCCGAAAGACGCAGACGGACACGCACCCATGTGGAAGAAGATATCTATATTTTGGGAGCTACCCTATTGGGAAGTCCATGAGGTCCGCTCTGCAATCGACGTGATGCACCTGACGAAAAATCTTTGCGTGAATATTCTAGGCTTCCTGGGCTTGTATGGGAAGTCAAAAGATACACCGCAAGCACGGGAGGACCAGCAACGTCATAAAGGACGAGACGGCATGCATCCAGGGCAGTTTCAAGGGCTCGCCAGCTACGCTCTTACCAAAAAAGAGAAGGAAATTTTTTTTGAAGCCCTTTTCAGTATCAAGGTCCCGTCTGGCTTCTCGTCAAATATAAAGGGAATAGTAAATATGAAAGAGAAAAAATTCCAAAACCTAAAGTCTCATGACTGCCACGTGCTTATGACGCAATTGCTTCCGGTTGCATTGAGGGGAATTCTACCGGAAAATGTTCGACTAGCCATTGTGA
Organism: Poa pratensis; assembly: GCA_947311845.1. Classification (NCBI taxonomy): domain Eukaryota; kingdom Viridiplantae; phylum Streptophyta; class Magnoliopsida; order Poales; family Poaceae; genus Poa; species Poa pratensis. The sequence continues at coordinate 28,982,763 of CAMZMU010000111.1, forward strand.
AGGTATGTGCATTCCTCAATGCAATTTCTCAGAAGGTAATCGATCCAGAAAGTCTATCAGGGTTACAGATTGATGTGGTGCAATGTCTGGTCAGCTTCGAGTTGTTGTTCCCGCCATCCTTCTTCAATATTATGACGCACCTCCTAGTTCACCTAGTCGAAGAGATTAGAATTCTCGGTCCTGTGTTTCTACACAATATGTTCCCCTTCGAGAGGTTCATGGGAGTCTTAAAGAAATATGTTCGTAACCGTGCTAGGCCAGAAGGAAGCATCTCCAAGGGCTATGGAACAGAGGAGGTCATTGAGTTTTGTGTTGACTTTCTTCCTGACCTTAAGCCGATTGGTGTTCCTGAATCTCGGTATGAGGGGAGGCTGACTGGAAAAGGGACACTAGGAAGGAAAGCAACGGTATGTATGGACAGGGATTCTTTCACTCAAGCACACTACACAGTTCTAAACAATGCCACCGTGGTGGCTCCGTACATCGTGGAACACAAGAATATTGTACGCTCCGAAAACCCGGGGAAGGTTGACTCCTGGATTCAACGGAAACACGAGGCGACTTTCGGCAGTTGGTTGCAGACACATCTCATGAATAACACCACTGTTGGAGATCAGCTGTACTGGTTGGCCAGGTCACCATCTTCGACTATATGTACTTTCCAAGGGTACGAGATAAATGGGAATACATTTTACACGGAAACCCAAGATAAAAAGAGCACTAACCAAAACAGTGGTGTCCGCTTTGATGCAACAAACGACAATGGGACAAAGGTCACGTATTATGGTTGCATACAGGAGATATGGGAACTTGACTATGGACCTTCTTTTAAGATCCCTTTGTTTCGGTGCAAATGGGTCAGGCTGACAGGAGGCGGGGTAGATGTAGACCAAAAGTACGGCATGACAACAGTGGATCTCAAGAATCTTGCGTACATGAACGAACCATTCGTCCTAGCCAACGATGTGGCTCAGGTTTTCTATGTGAAGGACATGTCCTCCGGACCGAGAAAAAGAAAAGATAAGCAAGCGAATACATCGTCCGATGAGCCAAAGCGCCACATAGTTCTTTCAGGAAAAAGAAACATCGTGGGAGTCGAGGGCAAGACAGACATGTCAGAAGATTATAATAAGTTTCATGAAATTCCGCCCTTCACAGTGAAAACTGACCCATCCATCCTGTTAAATGATGAAGATTCTCCATGGCTACGGCGCAAACAGAAGAAAGGGACACGCACGAAGAAAACGTGAAGACTAGATAGGGATGTTGTTGGTGATGTGTAATAATGTATTCAACTTTAATGTAACTGTGTTCTAAAAAATCAGAAGAGAACTGTAAACTCAGAAGTATCACGCATACATCTTTATTTAATCCAGTTACATAGCCCGGGTCCATTTTTATTTAACCATAATACATCGGCGGAGCCCAGTCCCGGACATCGCCCCTCGCATCCAACAGGCCGGACATTGTCGCCGAGATCTGAAAAAATGAGGGGGAAATTTCATCAAACACCTAGGTAGGGGAGGGAGAGGGCAGCACCCTGGGTAGGGGACGGAGAGCGGTGTGGAGCCTCCTTATATATAAGCAAAACTGACCAAAACACACGGTTTCCCCGTCATACAGCCCTACGGTGCCTCGTGAGTGACTGCATATCAAATGCACCGTAGGGCTGTATGACGGGAATCCGAATGCTTTGTATACTGCAAATCATCGCGTGGTCGTGAGCATGGCTACCACTTCCACCACCACCACTCCCACCTCCTCGGCAATTCATCATTGTGTCACCCTAATCCAGTGGTTGGATTCAACCTACCTGAGGGCTTGTGTTTCCAACAGCGTCGTTGTGTTGTCCTTATTCACCGTCCTACAGGAGGTGGCTCCAATGGCTGGCCGGTGAACAAGGACGAACACAATAATGCTAGGGAACATGCCAGCAGGTAGGCTAAATCCAACCATTGGATTCGGTGGCAAAGGTAGACGCTAGTTGTGTGCCGTTCGGCAAGACGTCTTTGATGTTCTACAACCGTCCGGCAAGACGTCTCTGATGATCTGCAACCGTTTGGAACGGTCGCAGGTCATCAGAGACGTCTTGCCGCTTGTTGCCCAAAGATGTCTCTCCGAGTGACGCTGGAATGTTTTGTGTGAGTGCGTAACCTGTCTGAGGAGGTGGGCTATATATAGGGTCGCATGGCTTACGAAGTGGTCGTGATAGTGCTGATCCGACGGCTCAGAAACGCTCGAAAGAAACACACCGCTGATCCAACGGCTCACAAGCGCTGGAAGGAAGCACACGATCCGTGTGCTTCTTCCTGATTGGGCATACTACAGCTCACAAGCCCTCAAATTCTTTAGTCCCGGTTGGTGTTACCAACCGGGACTAGTTCTAAAAATCCAACGGCTCAGAAGCCCTCAAAAGAAACACACCCCTGATCCAACGACTCACAAGCGTTTGAAAGAAACACACGATCCGTGTGATTCTTTAGTCCCGGTTGGTGTTACCAACCGGGACTAGTTCTAAAAATCCAACGGCTCACAAGCCCTCAAAAGAAACACACTCCTGATCCAACGGCTCACAAACGCTCGAAAGAAACACACGATCCGTGTGCTTCTTCCTTATTGGTGGGATTCTCACTATATATATGTAGTCATGGCCTCCATTGGCATAGCACATCTAAACTCATATCTGCAACCTCATCACTCTCCCATGGCTTCCACCGTACCCACTCTAACCTACTCGCAGGCGGAGGCGCTTTCCGCCTCGAACTACCCCTGCCCGCCCGCTACGACGTCCCCGCCGGCTGGAGGCTGAGCACCGGAGGCGTGCCGGTCCCTCCTATCCCTCAAGGTTTGGCACGTCGGGCGGCCATCACGAACCACTACTACCTCGAGCTCACTCCGGAGCAGCGGATGGATCCCCGCTGGCATCCCGACTACCGCCCGACTTGGGACGCCTTCTTCATCAATCGGCGTGAGAGGGCGCTCGCCAGGTACGTGGAGGACGGCCCGCCTCCTTCGAACTTCAACGAGGCCGGCCGTCGGCTGTGGTGGACCGGCCGGACTCTCCAGAGCGTCATGAACTACATCACGGCCGGCGATAACCCCCGCCTACGCTACCCTCAGTTCCAGTCCAGGCGAGCACCGCCTGACGACAGCGACGACGACGGCGGCGATTACGACGACTACGAGGACGAGTATTATAGGCCTAGGCAGGAGTATGACTAACCTATGGTTTATCATGTATCCAAGATTGTTGTCATTAACTACTTCTGGTCTAGCTAAGACGATGATCGTGTAAAATGTATTATTTATCTCTGCATTTCCAAGTCTATGAAGAAATTTTTCGTAAACTATGTCAAAACTCAAGTTTATCATTTATCCTACCAACTAGTACACATGAAAGTACTCCATGCCAAAGGATTTTATTTTTTGTGTATTTTCACTTTCTCTCAGGTCTCACCACTCGCAAAAGTAGTGGTGACATTTATTTTTTTTACATTATTACAATTTTGTAGACAATTAAATTCATATTAAAAGCATGTTTTTAAGGATGTTTTAAAAATAAAGAGATAATTATTACATTTTTTAGAACATTTAAATTAAATATAAAAGAAAAAAGAAACTAGAAAAACAAACTAAAAAAAACAATTCAAAGTATACAAAAGAAAACAGAAAATGGTTTTGATTCAAACTATATTAGTTAATGCATTTTCAATTGAAAATGGCAAAAAAAAAATAGTTTGAATAGTTATAATAATTATTTTATAAAACAGAAAATGGTTTTCAATTAGTTATTCAAATTCAAACACTTTTCATGTTGAAAGTTTTGTCAGATTCAAAAATATGCAAAAACTGCTTAATTCAAATGTTTAAATGTTTAAAAAAGGTCCTGGTTCTGTTCAGAAAAAAGAATTCAGTTGCGCGCCCTTTTTTTGGGACTTTAGTCCCGGGTTGTGCCACGGGCCGCGACTAAAGGTGTGGGTAGCGCGCGGGAACGCGAAAAGCCTCCAACCCCTTTAGTCGCGGCCCGTGGCACAACCCGGGACTAAAGACCCCCTTTAGTCGCGGGTTGATCCACGGACCGCGACTAAAGGTCCCTCCACTACTTAAGCAGCACGGTTGGTCCTTAGCCATTTTTCATCGGAGGCCAAGCGCGAGGAGCAGAGCGACGCCGTCAGGCTGCCAAAATTTTCCGTCGCCGGCGAGGCCGTCCCCGACGCCGCTGCCGTCTTCGACACGGCCGCTGCCCGTCGCCGGCGCCTCCTCTACTTCTCCACCGAGTGGTCCGTGGTAGGAAGGCCGGAATCCGGCGAATCGAGGCCCCGCCCCCAACTCCGGCCACCGCGTGCGACCACGAATTCCGTCGCCGTACGACCTCCCCCGACCTCGTCGTCCACTCCATCGTGCTCAGGGTGAGCTTTTGCATCCTCCAGTGCATTCAATTCGGCTTATTGCGCCCCGTAGCTCCGCCGCCGCGTTGCCGTCGTCGGCCGCCGCCAAACATCGTCGCCGGCGTTGCTCCGGCGACCCAAATTGGGCGGCGCCGCTTCCAAAAGGTTCCCTGCAACCTCCTCTACGTCGCAGCGAGTTCGAATCATCCAGAAACGCGCGGATTCGAGAAATCGTTGATTAACCCGAAATTTCAAAATAGGGCTTTATAATTCTGTTTCTGTGATGTAGCTTTAATTCAAAATAAAATAGTTAAACTCCGTGTTTGTGCAAACCAAAAATCACAGTGATAAATGAATGAGTTTAGAACCACTTCCAACTTGCAAATCTTAAAAATATTAATTTGTGTGTGCTTGATAATTACTGTACTGCCACTGGTATAAATCAAAGAACTATTTTTAACTTGGGATTTATGAATCCAAAAATTGTAAATCCAATTGTTTTGGAATGCTTAGGACAGTAGCTTTCAGTAGGAATTAACCCCATGTGTTTGGGATGCTTAGTTTTGAAATGGCATGTGTTTGTAGTTTGGACCAGTAGGGTTTTCTAGCATTTAATTAATTTTCTGTGAATAAGATTTTGGACTAAATCCAATTGCATTAGTTTAAAATACTTACATAGAACCTAAACCTATCTTTGCATAACTTGTTGATGAACAGAACACCCTGGACTTAATAAACTCTAAAAATGGTGTTTTCTGCCTATTAAAAGTGATAAAATAAATATTTGGTCCTTTATGAAATTGTTGCTATTGTTGTTTGTGAAATGTTTAGGTACTGTAGATATGTTAGTACTGTTAGTGCTTAAGTAAAAACAAAATGAAGTTAGTTGTAAAATGCTATTAGTGCCTAAGAAAATAAAATGAATTAATCATGCTTGTAGTAATTTTTAGTAATTGATTTGTAGTGGATATATTGTGACTTAATAGATTTGTAGTAATTTTTTAATTACAAAGTATTGATGATAACAATTGATACACATTAGATAAGTGACTTGTATTCATTGCTTTAGTAATTATTTATACTCATTTTATTTGATGCATTTTGAAATAATATTGTGTGCATTTTGCAGAAACTATGGATCCACCTAGTCCAACCCGCAGAGACCTAGTACAGGAAGAAATTCTCGAGGATATAATCCACGACGCCCCAGATGCTGATCCAGCCGAATCTCCGTCGTCATATCTGAACCCCTCCGGGGATGGATTGGAGGTCGACCGACGTGAGGATGAAGTCGACGGCTCCGATGATGGAGAAGGCGATAGCTCCGATGATGGAGAAGCCGGTGGACCCTTAACGAAGTCCGGCGAGGTAGATATGAAGTTCGGCGATCAGTAGATGCATTACTTGAGTTGTATATATATAAATTGACGAATGTTTCTTCTCTTAGGCCTCCACATCGAGCAAATCTACCAAACGAGGCCCGACCAAAAAGTTGGCCCCATCTACGCATTATACATTTGAGGTCATAGCCCCTACGGGCGAACCGAAGGAACCCAAGAAGGCTGCCGATGTATTTAGAAAACAATGCGGAGTTCTGGTTAGGGATCACGTCCCGATCAGCGTTCGAGACTGGAATCAGCGCAAAGGGGCGAACGATAGTGAGTATGTCGCCGAAAGGTACAAAACGGGTCTTTGGAATGACCTCATGGCACATTTCACCCTGCCAGAATTGGAGCATCCTGCCGAGACTGCAAAATTGAGGGAGAAAGTCAAGCGGTGGACTCTCTCGAAGATGGCCGAACTATTCCGGGTGTGGAAGAAAAGATTATGGCAAGACTATCGGAAGAAAAAGACTGCTCCAGTATTCGAAGGCTATCTAGCGAAGCAGGCGGATCACTGGAACGCATTTAAGGAGTACAAGGAGTCAGAACATGCCAAGGAGCTGTCAAAAAAGAACAAGACAAATGCTGACATGAAAATGTATCACCATAAATTGGGGCCAGGGGGCTACAAGACTGCCATGCCAAAGTGGGATAAAAAGAGCAAGAGCTGCTTGCTAAAGGGATCCAACCAGAACCATTGCGCGAAGAATGGGAAACGAGGGCAAGGAATTGGTTCCTTGCGCATGGGAGTACATACGACGAAACAACTGGGGACCTTATTTGCAGTGACGGGATTAGGATACCCAGGGACAATTGGCTTAAGTGGTGAAAGAAATTAAAGAGGGGAAGTTAAAGTTCGTCCCGATAGAGAGAAAGACATGCTGACATTGGTCCTCGGGAATGATGAAAAAGGAGGACGTGTACGAGGCTTTGGCCCTAGTTGTCCGTGGTGGATGGGGTTTGCCAAAGACATGGAAACTTACAGAAGCCGATCGAGAGCAAAGCGGCGAAAGGAGGAGGAGGTGGGAGACAAGTTCAGCCAGTTGTTTGCCAGAATTGACAACCAGCAGCAGCAGATTGACGAACTTAGAGGAGTAGTGCGCCAGCAAGATCCTGCACTCGATATTACCGCCGGCCCGTCTCAGCGTAAAAGCAGCGTGGGTGACTCGGAGGTCCCGGCTGACGATGCACGGCGAATGATAGAAGGCGGTCCTGGCTACCCCGTGGATGGAATCAAGGATGCAATATCTTGTGAGCTCCATCAGAAAATGGTGAACATATCCATGAAGGTGGCGGTCGGATGTGTAGTACCTTGTCCACCTGACGCACGCTGGAATGACCGTGAGATTCCAGCTGGCTATGCTAAAGTCGTGGTGGATGAAGTACTACCGGACTTTATTGATATGTTGCTTGACATCCCTGGACCGCAAGACGAGAGGACACTCGGAGAAGTAGTGGGTGCTGTCATTCTATGGGACAAGAACAACATCAGGCTTCCAGGCTCGGCGCCAAGGACAACACCGCCTCCGAGTCGTCGCAGGTCCCCTACACCTCCAAGAAGCAGCCCACCCCATGACTACGACCACCACAGCGCGAGTCCATCTCGATCTCCGCCGCCGGACTTGGGTCCACCGTCTTCGCCGCCGCCTTTGCCCGCTAAGGACAATAAGCGGAAGCGTGCTCCGTCGATGAGTACTAACCACACAGCAGCCCAAAAAGACAAAGGTCGCCCCTCCCAAAGTACCTCATAAGAATCTTCCTATCAGACCATATGACCGTACCGCCGAGGAAACGCAGCGATCGCAAAGGCCGAAAAAGATGCGCATTTTGCAAAGAAGAAACCCAAGGCCGCCCCGGTATACACCGAGAAGCAAAAAGCGTATGCACGTGGTTGGCTGAACACACCAAGGCAATATGACTTGCACCATAAGCCAGATAACTATCTACGCACACTTCAGAAGGAATCGCGGAAGGGCAAATCAGGTGATAGTGTGCAAGCGGGAGCAAACGGCCAAGTAAAGGTGCAAGTGCGGAAAGAAGGGACGTTCCCCAGCTCGGAGAACAGGCCAAACAGTCGATCCCACCCCTCAAGGTGTTATCCACAGACGTTCCCGTGCAGGCAGAAAATCAGGATATGGCAGAAGCTGCGAAGTTGGCGGCCGCTATGGGTGTGACTGTTGCGGAATTGCTTGGTACCCAAGACGACAATATACCCAAGGCTCCTATAGCCCGTAAATATGTCCCAAAGGAGGAAATGGTCAGCAGAGAGACGTGGCAACAACTGCCAACACAAATGCGGAAATTGCATGACTGGTACATGCAAGAGTCACAGAAGGGCAGAATAATGATCGTGGCGAAAGTCCATATGAGTACTACTTCCGAGAAGAGGAGGTCCATGTTGACTTTTCAGAACTCTACCAGTTATACAATTTCGACGCCCTCGACAAATGTCTCATCAGTTGCTACTGTCTGTAAGTTGTTGAATTCATTGTCTACTTATAAGTTGTTCAGTCTTTCAGTTGTTCAGTTCATTGCATTTTAATTATCCTCGTTATATCCTTTTGTACTCTATTCTGCAGAATGAAGATCCGGGAATGTAAAAGAAAGGTCTATAGTGTTGGGTTCATTGACCCAGATAAAGTACATATTCAATCTTTAACGACGAAACCCGACGAGACGGAGCAAAACCTTCTAAGGTTTCTAGCGGAGCAAAATTTCTGTGACCACATACTATTTCCTTACAACTTCGGGTGAGGGTCTTACTATGATGTACACATTCACTTTTGCTTACTCGATGTTAACTGTAATTGATGAGTTACTGACGTATATATAAACGTGTGCAGGTTCCACTGGATTCTGCTAAACATTCAAGTTGATAAGGGAATAGTTGAAGTCATGGACCCATTAAAGAGACCCTGGAAGAGTTCCGCAGCATGCAGGACATGATCCAGAAGTAATTTTCGCGCTATATCGGTCTCTTTCGTTGATTTCATGAGATATCAGGTAATGAATAACTCATTAATTCATTTTCTTTGCCGGGCAGGGTTTGGACCGGTTCAGGACTGTGGTGGTGGGCCACTGGAGTGAGAAGCTGAAGTTTACTCCGATCCCGGTAAGTAGTACGAGATATGTCCACGCATCTCTTTACTTCTAGTTTCAATACAATTATGATGCTAGATTGTTATTTTCATTGAATTCTATTCTCGTAAAGTGCGCGAGGCAGCCACAGGGGACGAATCTATGTGGATACTACGTTTGCGAGTTCATTCGCTCGTTTACCACTGAGGCAATAGATTATAGAGTCGACGTAAGCAATACATTCACAACATTATTTTATTACCGTCACTTTTTGTTATCATGATTGATGTTCATATTGATCTCCTTTTCTTATATAGTTCGAAGAAATGCGGGATCGACTCCTACCACAGCAACGCGTACTAGCAATTGCTGAGGAGCTGGCGGGATTTATTTTGGACGAGATGGTAAACGACGCCGGTGAATTTAGTGTGAATAGGCGCTTCTGATGATCCCCGGCCGTGTAATCGAATATACGGGCTCTAGTCCCGGTAATTGTGATCTCCATGTAAATATCAAAATTGTATATATTTGTATGCTCGATCGCAAGACAAGTTATCTTATATATGCACGAATGTGTACGGTATGTGGTAGCGTAGAAATACCGCTAAAAGAAAACAATCATCTTTGCATGCGTGAAGAAATAAATAAAAGAAAACAAATAAACCCTAAACCCTAAAGCAATAAATAAAAGAAAACTAAAGGTGCTGCCCCCAGCGCGAGCAGGCGGCCACGTGGTGGGCCTATGGTCCCGGTCCGTTATACGAGCCGGGACTAAAGGTGTTGCCCCCAGCGCGCTCCGCAGGCGGCCACGTGGTGGATCTTCTGTCCCGGCTGGTAACAGGCCCGGGACTAAAGGTTTGGCCTTTAGTCCCGCCTGGCCTGTCCCGGTTCTCAACCCGGGACAGAAGGCCCTCACGGCCCGGGACAGGAGGCCCTGTCTGCACTAGTGACATGGTTTGCTCATGCTGACAAATGCAGGAGTACTCTTGACATAATAAAAGATCAACGAAAAGAAATACGTCCATATACCCCTCGATGCACACCTACGAGCCACTCTAGCTTCTCGGCAATGAATGTACATTTTCTTGTATTTTTAATACCACGCAACACGTTTGAGCATTTGCTCCGTACTACACATCTTCATCTAGCCATATATATAGTGGCAAAGTGGTAACAACCATATCATGCAACCAGAAGAGAAAATTATCTAGTGAAGAAGTACCATTGTACCAGATACGTCATCTGAGAAAGGAGAAGCAGAACGGCGGAAGAAGAACACATAAGTATGAACCAGAGATTATATGTAGGAATAGGAGGCATCGTGTGCAATTGACGGGAAAAAGCTAGAGCACGGTATTGCTCCTATGTTCTAGCATGTTAGCTCTTGTGCCATGGTCAGTCTACCCATCGATCTATTTTTGATTACCTACTTTTGGAGTTCTTTTTGTGGCCATCCTATTCCTTGGTCGACCAAAGATGCAAGTATTTAATTTTCACATTGAGGAGGCCCTGGAACCACAAGTTGGGCAGGACATATGGAAAAGAGCTTTATCATGCTGATTGAAGATAAGATTTACTCCCTCTGATCTGAAATTACTGTCGCAACATTGAGCAGTACTTTGTATTAGCCTAGTGCAATCTCTCCGACACTTAAATCGGTCTGGAGGGAGTAGTAGTTTGCCTTCCAAGCCTAGTAAAATATTTAAGTGAGTATGTGCGCACATGCATGTGTACTCGTTTACTATCCTAATTTCTTCTTGGGATATAAGACCATCAGTATTGTGACATCGGTTCAATCTGGAAAAGTGAATCCTGAGTTCGCCTAATATTTTTTATGTAGTGTATGGAATCGATTAGGGGTCTCACTGTTTCACATCCCTTTTGTACTCTCTTCTCCAGAAATCTGCCAAGTGGCCCAGCCAGTGGCATATAAAGAAGCAAAACCACGAAGATGGTTCAGAGATAGAGAAAAAAAAGGCTAAGAACTGTGGCTGTAGTGTGTGGAATCGGTTCAATAGTTCCTTCGAACCACTTTTTAGACACGGTGTGGATGGTCTAAGGCTCTAAGCACCCTATAGTTTATATAGTTCATTCTATTCTCAACCAAAAAAAATTCGCGTAGAAAAGGAAAGCGTCCCGTCGTCTCACGTGCGGAGAAAATTAGCACGGGAGAGGGTCTAATGAAAGCGGAAATGGTTTTGGTTGGGTCGCAGCTTGCAGGAAGGTGACATCCGACACTGAGCTATCTATCTACATTAGCTGGCCATGTAACCAAACCCACTACACAGATCCACACTGTTGTGTACGGTCCTCAAGTCTGAACGAATTCCGGAAATGCACCCAACAAGGGAAGGTTGGAATGGGATCTATCGACTATCACTCCTATCCTTTCCCAAAACAGGCATTTTATTCCTCCTCTTTTCCTGCACTAGTTTTACCACCAGACATGGCTGCATTCAGCGAACTGTCGCTGTGGCCGTGCACCGACGCAGACACCATAATCCCATCCCAGGCGCCGAATAATTTGTCTTTTTGCGATTGACAGCCGAATAATTTTGTTCCGTTCTTAAAGCGTACGACCTGCGTGCCTGGGTGGCTTTCCTTTCTCGCTTTGCTCTAGTGCGCGCGCATCCAGCCGATCCCTCGTCCGAGGAGAGGTGATGCGCGATGATGATCGATGATGTGTGTAGCCTGATCATCATTTGCGGTGGTACCGGTAGACCAGTGGAAGCAGTACTAGCCATCTCGATCGGTGTAGTAGGTGGAGGAGCGGCACCGGCACCGGCACCGGCAGGGAAGGCGGCAACAGCGACTCAAATGGAAAATACTCCCAAATACTGTATTTACCGAACTGGTCTTCATTCATGCCTTTGTAAGTTGTAAGTTGTAAGTTGTACGTGCAAGTATTACTTATTAATGCAGTATTATATATCTGGAATTTATACAGGTATAAAAGAAGAGGTAGAATACGGGCTCCTGGTATGGTACGAGGACAGTGGGGTGTGTCAGTGCGTGCGTACAAATGAATTATATCAGTGCCCGTCGGTCCACTGTCCACGGAATCTAGAACAGCGCTGCCGTTGAAGCGTTCCCGTCAACGGCAGCCGAAAACGCCAACCGAACCGACCGTAGCTCCGTCTGCATCCAGCCATCCACCGGATTCAACCAGCCGTGCTATTGTCCATGGGCTACTAGAGAAGCAAATTACACGGGCCTACACCGCACACATGGTTTGTTTTCGTTTACACGACGCTATCACTGACAACCGAAATCCTCCTCTTCCCTTCTAGCACATCGGCGGCATGGTGAAAACTGCATGAGAACTCTTGATATTTTAAAGAGACCAACAAAAAAGAAACATATCCATATACCCTTCGTTGCACACCTACGAGTCGACTACTATAGCTTCTCCCTTGCAATGAATGCACATTTTCTTGTACTTTTTATACCTGCCATCTTTGAGCATTTGCTACTACGTGGTACACATCTTCATCCAGCAATATACTCCCTCCGTTCCAAATTAGTTGACGCAGTTTTAGTACAATTTGTACTAAAACTGCGTCAACTAATTTGGAACGGAGGGAGTATATAATAGCGAAGTGGCAACCAGAAGAGAAAATTATCTAGTGAAGAAGTACCACTAGATCAGCCTCGGCTTCTACCATCCTGATGGCGGTCGCTGCCGAAGGAGTGTGACCTTCGAAGACCACTCCATTCCTATGCCTCCACAAGCTCCAGCAGATCAAGTTGATCGCCGTCCACAGGTCCTTCTCGTCGTTACCTCCCGGCGCCTTGTCCGGCAGTCAATCCACTAGACGATCATCATGGTCAGGGACCCAATCCACTCTACCCCACCTGCTCAGGAAGGAGTGCCAAACCTCTCTAGAGAGGACACAATCAAGGAGAAGGTGGTTTATGTCTTCTCCCACTTGGTCGCACAGCGGGCAAGCGGTCGGTCTAGGCAGCCCTCTCCGCCCTAAGCGGTCTGCAGTCCAACATCTGTTCTTCAGCGCTAGCCAGAGGAAGAACTTGCATTTGTTTGGAGCTCGAGAAACAACAGCGTCAAACCCGGGGTTTTATCTCTGGTGAGCTAGGGGTACAACCACCCTCCCATCTTGGCACAGGCAAGTTCTCCTGTATTTACCGAACTGGTCTTCATTCATCATGCCTTGTAAGTTGTAATTTGTACAAGTGTTTATGCAGTATTATATACCTGGAATTTATACAGGTATAAAAGAACAAGTAGAATACGGGCTCCTGGTATGGTACGAGGACAGTGGGGTGTGTCAGTGCGTGCGTGCGTGCGTACGAATGAATTATATTAGTGTCCGTCGGTCTGCTGTCCACGGGATCTAGAACACCGCTGCCGTTGAAGCATTCCCATCAACGGCACCCGAGAGCGCCAACCGAACCGGCTATCACTCCGTCTGCATCCAGCCATCCACAGGATTCAACCAGCCGTACCATTGTCCATGGGCTACTGGAGGCCCAAATTACACGGGCCTACACCGCTCATACATGGTTTGTTTTCGTTTGCACGATGCTATCTCTCGCACCCACTGACAACCGGCATCCTCCTCTTCCCTTCCAGCACATCGGCGACATGGTGACAACTGCACGAGAACTATTGATATTTCAAAGAGACTGACGAAAAAAAATCCATGTACCCTTCGTTGCACACCTACGAGTGTACTACAGCTTCTCCCTTGCAATGAATACATTTTCTTGTACTTTTAATATCATGCCATGTTTGAGCATTTGCTACGTGGTACACATTTTCATCCAGAAATATATATAGTAGCAGAGTGGCGACCAGAAGAGAAAATTATCTAGTGAAGAAGTACCAATGTACCCGATATGTCATGTGAGAAAGGAGAAGCAAAATGGCGGAAGAAGAACACATAACTATGAACCATAGATTATATGTAGGAATAGGAGGCATCGTGTGCAATTGACGGGAAAAAGCTAGATCACAATACTGCTCCTATGTTCCAGCATGTTAGCTCTTGTGCCATGTTTAGTCTACCCATATATTTTCAATGACCTACTTTGGGACTTTATGTTGTGGCCATCATGTTCCTTCGGTGGACAAAGATGCAAGTACTTGATTCTCACATTGAGGATACCCTTATTTCTCAAAACGGTCATATCCCCTTTGTAGAACCACCACGAGAGCTCCTCTCGATAGATGGAAGAGAGCGGTATCACATGCTAAGTGAAGATGAGGTTTAGTACTACTTATGTGTACCAGAGCACATGTGTACCCGTTTGTACAATCCATAGTATAATTCTTTTCGGGATATAAGACCATCAACTGTCACTAGTAGAAAACTGACCTTACGTTCGGCCCATTTAGTCCCGGCTTTGGCCTGGGCCGCGACTAAAGGTCCGGCCACGTCGCCCCGAAAACATTGAAGGGTACGGCACCCTTTGGTCCCGGCTCGTTAGGGACCAATAGTCCCGGTTCGTAACACGGACCGCGACTAAAAGTGTCCTGGCAACTGTTCGCCTGGCGCGAGACCTTTAGTCCCGGGTCGTAATACGGACCGCGACTAAAGAGTACGAACCGTTTGCCTCCCGCGCGCTTTGGAAGTTGTTCTAATTGATCGGGAGGGGAAACAGAGAGACATTTGCTACAGTACGGGTACGGGCTCTCTTCCTCTTGCTCTCCTCTCTTCTTCCCCAATCCCCACCATGAATTGAATTGGTATTCAGTTTACTGATGTGACAACACCATGCAAGACCCTTCTCGATGTCGCCTACACGAACGACTGCGCTAGGGTCCCGGGTCTTCTTGCCGATTTGAAGCGATGGCATGACGAGGATGAACACAAGTTCCTTGGCCTTGATCTCGAATACACGGCCAATGGACGAGATGTTGCCGTCATCCAACTTGCTCACAAGAACCATGTCATGGTCTTCCAATGGTCAAGGTAACACGAACTTCTTGTAGGATAGGAAAATTGCATAGGGTACGTGTGGCCATTTGAATCCTATTGGAAAGAGAACTTTTGATTCATAGGATAGCAAAATTTCATAGGATAGCAACGTGTGGCCATTTGAATCCTATTGGAAAGATAGCTAGCTTCTTTTGATTCATATAGGATAGCAAAATTGTATAGGATAGCAACGTATATACGTGTGGCCATTTGAATCCATTTTTTCATATAGGAGAGAGCTTCTTTTGATTCATATAGGATAGCAAACTGTTGCAGCGATGTTTAACATTTGTTCCATTTGTTTCATTTTTGTTGTTGCAGTAGTGTCAAGCACTGTCCAGAACTCATGGATTTCCTTGTGAACAGCGGCATACATTTTTGTAGCGTTGATATAACGAATGACAAGATCAAGATGATGAGAACCTGGGGTATTGAGATACCAGCTGTCTGCCACATTGATCTCCAGGACTTGATCCACTATCGGTATCCCGAGAAGACTGGGATGGCTGATATGGCAGCCGTCTTGATCGACCCGAAGTACGCTGGTATGAAGAAAGAATTCCCCAGTAAGCAGCACAAGTTGTGGGAGAAGAATTGTCTTGACAGGATCAACCTTGATTATGCAGCAATAGATGCATACGTTTCATTCGAGTTGTACCGCAAGTATTCTTCGGAGTACGAGTAGATGGGTGTCTGTGTCTCTAGTAGTATGTGCATAAACATGTGAATTTTAATTTCTGCCGGAAATGAATTTGAATTTCCTTTTTATTCAACTTGGATGGAGCCAATTTGAATTTTCTTTTTATTCAACATTGCAAATGAAGTTACACCGAATTAAGTAATAGTCCTATATATACATGATGGAAAATATGATATGACACCGAATTGAAATTGAAAGTGAATTGGAACTGAATTAAATATGACACCGAATTGAAAATGAATTGAAATTGAAAATGAATTAATAATTATTATTACTTAATCGTAAATCTTACTTAATCCATATTAAATTGAAAATGAATTGAAAATGTGAATTAATATGATACCTAATTGAAATTGAAAATGAATTAATATGACACCGAATTGAAATTGAAAATTAATTAATATGACACTGAATTGAAAATGAATTAATAATTATTATTACTTAATCGTAAATCTTAAATCTTACTTAATATGATACCGAATTGAAAATGAAATGAATTAATATGACACCATATTGAATTGAAAATGAATTGAAAATGAAATAATATGAGACCAAATTGAAAAATGAATTGAAACAGGAAGAAAGGATCTGTAGTCCCGGCTTGAGATACAAACCGGGACTAAAGGGCTGTGGCCACCTTTAGTCCCGGTTTGTGGTTCAAACCGGGACTAATGGTCTGGGCCTATATATATGGCAGCCCCCTCCGCCCCCTCTCCTGTTTTTTTTCGTGGAGGAGGTGGAGTAGGTTTGGTGCTAGGCTTTTTTTTCTTCATATGCAGTAGAGGTGTTCGGTGAAATGCATGTTAGAGCGATGCCACTTGATTTCACGCAAGACAGACATGATATGAGGTGCCCGAGCCACACTTAAGCTTCCTCCTCTTTGTTTCCAAGTGTCCTAAAAGGTTAGCAACTATTTTCTTGTTTAGACCGCGCGGTAGTAATTTTAGCATCGTGATTGCGTTTGATGTATAGTTCTATGATGCAGATGAGCCATCCATGGATGTACGGTGACCGACGCTCTGCCGATTACAGAGAAGGCGTGCGTTCTTTTCGCCTTGCGGCCGAGGCGAACAAGCATGGGGTTGGCTTTATGTTTTGTCCATGTGGTGAATGTCTGAATGTTAAGGATCACAGCAACTCAAGAATCATTCAGAGCCACCTGCTTCGGTCCGGTTTCATGCCCGGCTATAATGTTTGGACCAAGCACGGAGAAAGAGGGGTTATGATGGAAGACGGCGATGAAGAAGAGAACGATGATGACAACTACCGATCCATGTTCCCTGAATACGCTGATACCGAAATGGAAGGCAATGACGAAGAAGAAGAAGAGGGTGAAGAACGGGCACCAGATGAGCCCGCTGATGATCTTGGTCGGGTCATTTCTGATGCAAGGCGAGGCTGCGACACAGAAAAGGAGAGGTTGCAGTTCGAGCAGATGTTACAGGACCACAACAAATTGTTGTACCCAACTTGTGAAGATGGCCAGAAGAAGCTGGGTAGCACACTGGAATTGCTGAAGTGGAAGGCAGAGGCCGGTGTGACTGACTCGGCATTTGAAAAGTTGCTGGTACTAATGAAGAAGATGCTTCCAAGAAAGAACGAATTGCCCGCCAGCACGTACGAAGCAAAAAAGCTTGTCTGCCCTCTAGGATTAGACGTGCAGAAGATACATGCATGCCCTAATGACTGCATCCTCTACCGCGGTGAGAAGTACGAGAATTTGGATAAATGCCCGGTATGCACTGCATCGCGGTATAAGATCAGAAAAGATGACCCTAGTGATGTTGAGGGCGAGCCACCCAGGAAGAAGGTTCCTGCCAAGGTGATGTGGTATGCTCCTATAGTACCACGGTTGAAACGTTTGTTCAGAAACAAAGAGCATGCCAAGTTGTTCCGATGGCACATGGAAGACCGTAAGAAAGACGGGATGTTGAGGCACCCCGCTGATGGTCGGCAGTGGAGAAAAATCGAGAGAGAGTTCCCGGACTTTGCAGGTGACGCAAGGAACTTATGGTTTGGTCTAAGTACAGATGGCATGAATCCTTTTGGGGAGCAGAGCTGCAGTCACAGCACCTGGCCCGTGACTCTATGTATCTACAACCTTCCTCCTTGGTTGTGCATGAAGCGGAAGTTCATTATGATGCCAGTGCTCATCCAAGGCCCGAAGCAACCCGGCAACGACATTGATGTGTACCTAAGGCCATTAGTTGATGAACTTTTGCAGTTGTGGGTCGAACCAGGTGTACGTGTTTGGGATGAGCACAAACAGGAGGAATTTGACCTACGAGCGTTGTTGTTCGTAACCATCAATGATTGGCCTGCTCTTAGTAACATTTCAGGACAGACGAACAAAGGATACAAAGCATGCACGCACTGTTTAGATGAGACTGAAAGTATTGATACGTCTCCAACGTATCTATAATTTCTTACGTTCCATGCTAGTTTTATGACAATACCTACATGTTTTATTCACACTTTATAATGTTTTTATGCATTTTCTGGAACTAACCTATTAACAAGATGCCGAAGCGCCAGTTCCTGTTTTCTGCTGTTTTTGTTTTCAGAAAAGTACTTCTGCAAATATTCTCGGAATCGGACGAAACAAAAGCCCAATATCTTATTTTCCCCGGAGTGTTCCAGAAGTCCGAAGAGGAGTCGAGGACGGGCAGCAGGGGGGCCACACCATAGCCCGGCGCGGCGGGCCCCTCTGCCGCGCCGCCACGTGGTGTGGTGGCCCCCCTCGGCCACCGACGCTGCCCCTTCGCCTATTTATCCCTTCGTCCCCGAAAACCCTAGCACCGAGAGCCAATTTTCCAGAACAGATACAGAGACGCCGCCGCCGTCGACCCTAACTCGGGGGGTTCAGAAGTTTTCCTCCGGCACCCTGCCGGAGAGGGGAATCATCACCGGAGGGCTCTACATCACCATGCCCGCCTCCGGACTGATGCGTGAGTAGTTCATCTTTGGACTACGGGTCCATAGCAGTAGCTAGATGGTTGTCTTCTCCACTTGTACTTCCATGTTTAGATCTTGTGAGCTGCCTATCATGATCAAGATCATCTTTATGTAATGCTACATGTTGTGTTTGCTGGGATCCGATGAATATTGAATACTATGTCAAGTTGATTATAGATCTATCTTATATGTGTTGTTTATGATCTTGCATGCTCTCCGTTGCTAGTAGAGGCTCTGGCCAAGTTGATACTTGTAACTCCAAGAGGGGGTATTTATGCTAGATAGTGGGTTCATGCCTCCATTGAATCTGGGACAGTGACAGAAAGTTCTAAGGTTGTGGATGTGCTGTTGCCACTAGGGATAACCTAATGATGCTTTGTCTAAGGATATTTGTATTGTTTACATTACGCACGGTACTTAATGCAATTGTCTGTTGCTTGCAACTTAATACTGGAAGGGGTGCGGATGCTAACCCGAAGGTGGACTTTTTAGGCATAGATGCATGCTGGATGGCGGTCTATGTATTTTGTCGTAATGCCCTAAGTAAATCTCATAGTAGTCATCATGATATGTATGTGCATTGTTATGCTTTCTCTATTTGTCAATTGCCCAGCTGTAATTTGTTTACCCAGCATGTTATTTATCTTATTGGAGAGACACCACTAGTGAACTGTGGACCCCGGTCCATTCTTTTACATCTGAAATACAACCTACTGCAATCATTGTTCTCTTTCATTCTCTGCAAACAAACATCATTTTCCACACCATACGTTTAACTCTTTGTTTTCAGCAAGCCGGTGAGATTGACAACCTCACCGTTAAGTTGGGGCAAAGTGATTTGATTGTGTTGTGCAGGTTCCACGTTGGCACCGGAGTCCCTGGTGTTGCGCCGCACCACATTCCTGCACCAACAACCTTCGTAGCTTCGAGATTTCCTACTGGTTCGATTAAACCTTGGTTTCTTACTGAGGGAAAACTTGCTGCTGTGCTCATCATACCTTCCTCTTGGGGTTCCCAACTGACGTGTGACTTTACGCGCATCAAGCACATTTTCTGGCGCCGTTGCCGGGGATTTCTAGTTGCTGCTGCAAGGGGAGTCTCTCACACCCAATCTCTTTACTTTGTTTATTGTCTTGCTTTATTTTATTTTCTGTCTTGTTTGCTATATATCAAAAACACAAAAAAATTAGTTACTTGTTTGCTTTATTTATTTCGGTTTCTTTATATCAAAAACACAAAAAAATTAGTTACTTGTTTTATTTTGTTTAATTCGGTTTTGCCTTGTTTATTTTTATTATTGCTAAAATGAGTACTCCTGAGAACACTAAGTTGTGTGACTTTACCAGCACCAATAATAATGATTTCATATGCACTCCTATTGCTCCACCTGCTTCTACAGCAGAGTTTTATGAAATTAAACCTGCTTTACTAAATCTTGTTATGAGAGAGCAATTTTCTGGTGTTAGTACTGATGATGCTGCTGCCCATCTTAATAATTTTGTTGAATTTTGTGAAATGCAAAAGTATAAGGATATAGATGGGGATATTATAAAACTGAAATTGTTTCCTTTCTCCTTGAGAGGAAGAGCTAAAGATTGGTTGCTATCTTTGCCTAAAAATAGTATTAGCTCATGGACTAAATGTAAAGATGCTTTCATTGGAAAATATTATCCTCCTGCTAAAATTATATCTTTGAGAAGTAGCATTATGAATTTTAAGCAATTGGATAATGAACATGTTGCCCAAGCATGGGAGAGAATGAAATCTTTGGTAAAGAATTGCCCTACCCATGGACTGACTACTTGGATGATCATCCAAACCTTTTATGCAGGATTAAATTTTTCTTCAAGGAACCTATTGGATTCAGCTGCTGGAGGTACTTTTATGTCCATCACTTTGGGTGCAGCAACAAAGCTTCTTGATGATATGATGATCAACTACTCCGAATGGCATACTGAAAGGACTCCACAAGGTAAGAAGGTAAATTCTGTTGAAGAAACCTCTTCCTTGAGTGATAAGATTGATGTTATTATGTCTATGCTTGTTAATGGTAAATCTCATGTTGATCCTAATAATGTTCCTTTGGCTTCTTTGGTTGCTCAAGAAGAGCATGTTGATGTGAACTTCATTAAAAATAATAATTTCAACAACAATGCTTATAGGAATAATTTTGGTAACAACAACTATAGGCCATATCCTTCTAATAGTGGTGGTTATGGTAATTCTTATGGTAGAACTGTTTTGCCTAGTGAGGAAAAGATGCTTGAAATTGAAAGAACCACTAAGAGCTTTATGCAATCCCAATATGAGCAAAATCAATTGTTTACCAAAACTATGAATGAGCAATCTGCCATGTTGAAAAATATAGGGAATCAACTTGAGAATTTGAATATGGAAATTCACTAGTAGGAAAACCCTTATAGGTAGGTTGCTATCTGTGGCACACCCTTAATTGGTGCGCCACAGAAATACCTTTCTGTGGCGCACCTGGCCATGTGCGCCACAGAAATGTGACTTTCTGTGGCGCACCTGGCCATGTGCGCCACAGAAATGTGACTTTCTGTGGCGCACATGGCCAGGTGCGCCACAGAAAGGTATCTGGGGGGCGGGTTAAAATTTGAAAAAAAAAATTCTGTGGCGCACCTGGCACGTGCGCCACAGAAAGTTGACATTCTTTTTGAAATCCCACCCCCCCCCCCCCCGTGGATCGCCTTTTTTGTCTTGCAGGAAGTAAAAGAAAATGATAAAAATTTCAATAAATAAAATCCTTTGACATGTAGTTACGTATGAGTGTCTAGTAGGTATAGAAATTTTGAAATATGAATTTTGACCTTTTCCGCAACAGCTGAAAGCCTCAGCACTTATATGTTTATGTTTATGGCGAAAGCTGAAAGCCGCAGCATTTACTTATTGATCATTTGGTTGGAAACAGAAAATGCTTCATGTGGTAGTTGGTATATTGTTTTGAATAATTTGATGCTTGGCAATTGTTTTGAGCTCTCAAGTAGATCATGTTTAAGCTCTTGCATCATGTAGTTTAAGCCTATTAGTGGAGAACTACCGTAGAGCTTGTTGAAAATTGGTTTGCATGATTGGTCTCTCTAAGGTCTAGATATTTTCTGGTAAAAGTGTTTGAGCAACAAGGATGACAGTATAGAGTCTTATAATGCTTGCAATACGTTCTTATGTAAGTGTTGCTGTCCGGTTTATACTTGTGTTTGCTTCAAACAACCTTGCTAGCCAAAGCCTTGTACTGAGAGGGAATGCTTCTCGTGCATCCAAAACCTTGAGCCAAAACCCATGCCATTTGTGTCCACCATAACTACCTATTATGTGGTATTTTTCTGCCATTCCAAGTAAATACTTCATGTGCTACCTTTAAACAATTCAAAAGCTACTATCTCTTATTTGTGTCAATGTTTTATAGCTCATGAGGAAGTATGTGGTGTTTTTATCTTTCAATCTTGTCATTTACTCCGGACAGACTTTCACCAATGGACTAGTGGCATATACATCCGCTTATCCAATAATTTTGCAAAAAGAGCTGACAACGGGGTGCCCAGCCCCAATTAATCAACTTTCATTAATAATTCTCTTCACATGTTTTGCCCTGATTTATCAGTAAGCAACTTAATTTTGAAATAGACACTCCTCCATGGTATGTGAAATGTTGGAAGGCACCCGAGGATTCGGTTAGCCATGGCTTGTGAAAGCAAAAGGTTGGGAGGAGTGTCATCTATAAATATCACTAAAATACATGTGTAAACAAAAGAGAAGAGGGATGATCTACCTTGCTGGTAGAGATAACGTCCTTCATGGGAGCCGCTCTTGAAAGTCTGGTTGACAAGGGGGTTAGAGTGCCCACTACCATTCGTTGACAACAACAAACACCTCTCAAAACTTTATTTTTATGCTCTCTATATGATTTCAAAAACTTGAAAAGCTCTAGCACATGATTTAATCCCTGCTTCCCTCTGCGAAGGGCCTATCTTTTACTTTATGTTGAGTCAGTTTACCTATTTCTTTCTATCTTAGAAGCAAACACTTGTGTCAACTGTGTGCATTGATTCTTACATGCTTGCTTATTGCACTTATTATATTACTTTGTGTTGACAATTATCCATGAGATATGCATGTTGAAAGTTGAAAGCAATTGCTGAAACTTAAATCCTCCTTTGTGTTGCTTCAAAACCTTTTATTTAGAATCTATTGCTTTATGAGTTAACTCTTATGCAAGACTTTTTGATACTTGTCTTGAAAGTACTATTCATGAAAAGTTTTGCTATATGATTCAGTTGTTTAGTCATTATCTATTTTGTTAGCAAACTATAGATCATTGCTTTGGATCACTTCATTCATCTCATATGCTTTACAATAGTGTTGATCGAGATTATGTTGGTAGCATGTCACTTCAGAAATTATTCTTTTTATCGTTTACCTACTCGAGGGCGAGTAGGAACTAAGCTTGGGGATGCTTGATACGTCTCCAACGTATCTATAATTTCTTACGTTCCATGCTAGTTTTATGACAATACCTACATGTTTTATTCACACTTTATAATGTTTTTATGCATTTTCTGGAACTAACCTATTAACAAGATGCCGAAGCGCCAGTTCCTGTTTTCTGCTGTTTTTGTTTTCAGAAAAGTACTTCTGCAAATATTCTCGGAATCGGACGAAACAAAAGCCCAATATCTTGGGGTTTACCCGGTCAGCAATTCACAGATTCCTCAAATTCCAAAAGAAAAAAAAAGTTATTTCAAAAAGAAGATTTTTCGCAGCAAAATCAAAAAAATTCAAAAAATTCAAAAAAATTAAAAAATTAAAAAATTCCAAAAAAGACACAGAAATGTAAAACAAAGAAGATTGTTGACTTTTCTTGACTTTTTTTATTTTTTTGGGATTTTTTAGATTTTTTGGATTTTTTGAAAAAATTTAAGTTTTTTGATTTTTTTTTGGATATTTTGAAACTTTTGAATCTCCTTTTGAAAGTTTAGAAGTTTTTGAAAAAACTGAAATTTAAAAACACACGTTTATAACATATACATAACATATACACATACAAGACTTAAAAGGATACATATGATATATATATCAATAAGAACTTGAGTAGCACAAGGGTAGGTGAAGTGGGTGGAACTTAGAAGTTAAGCGTGCTAGGGTTGGAGCACTTGGAGGATGGGTGACCTAGCGGGAAGGTATCAGTTCAAAATATTCAAAAAATCTGAAAAAATTCCAATAATTAGGATTTTCATATTATTTCATATTCTAATTTTTTTGATTTTTTTTTGAAACTTTTTTTTGCAGTTTTTGAATTTTTTGAATTTTTTGAGAATTCTGTGGCGCACCTGGCTAGTGCGCCACAGAAATCCACATTTCTGTGGCGCACCGAGCCTGGTGCGCCACAGAAAGTGTGTTTCTGTGGCGCATCTGCCTGGTGCGCCACAGAAAAAAAAATTTAGTGGCGAGGATTCTGTGGCGCACCCAGCTTTTCTGGGGGTGCGCCACAGAATGTCAATTTGGTGCGCCACTGATAAGGGTTTTCCTAGTAGTGATTTCTGGTTTGCAAACTAAGCTTACAAATGCTGAAAACCGAATTTCATACATGTCTGAGTCACAAGCTTCTTTAATTAATTACGGACTGTTCTGTTTCTGACAGATTCTGCCTTTTATTTCGCATTGCCTCTTTTACTGTGTTTGAGTGGATTTCTTTGCTCCATTAAATTTCAGTAGCCTTGGGTAATGTCCAGAAGTGTTGGGAATGATTGTGTCCTTGCTGAACATGTGAATTTTTGATATGCACTAACCCTCTAATGAGATTACTTTGAGTTTGGTGTGAAGGAAGTTTTCAAGGATCAAGAGAGGAGGATGATATAATATGATCAAGAAGAGTGAAAAGTCAAAGCTTGGGGATGCCCCCGTGGTTCATCCCCACATATTTCAAGAAGACTCAAGCGTCTAAGCTTGGGGATGCCCAAGGCATCCCCTTCTTCATCAACAACTTATCAGGTCACCTCTAGTGAAACTATATTTTAATTCCGTCACATCTTATGTGCTTTACTTGGAGCGTCCGTGTGCTTTTATTTTTGTTTTGTTATTTTAGTTTTCTGAATAAAATCGGATCCCAGCTTGCTTGTGTTGGAGAGAGACACGCTCCGCTTTTTCATGTGAACACTTGTTCTTCGTTTTACTTTTTAGTATTCATGGCGAAAGCTGTAAGCCTCGGCACTTATATGTTTATGTTTATGGCGAAAGCTGAAAGCCGCAGCATTTACTTATTGATCATTTGGTTGGAAACAGAAAATGCTTCATGTGGTAGTTGGTATATTGTTTTGAATAATTTGATGCTTGGCAATTGTTTTGAGCTCTCAAGTAGATCATGTTTAAGCTCTTGCATCATGTAGTTTAAGCCTATTAGTGGAGAACTACCGTAGAGCTTGTTGAAAATTGGTTTGCATGATTGGTCTCTCTAAGGTCTAGATATTTTCTGGTAAAAGTGTTTGAGCAACAAGGATGACAGTATAGAGTCTTATAATGCTTGCAATACGTTCTTATGTAAGTGTTGCTGTCCGGTTTATACTTGTGTTTGCTTCAAACAACCTTGCTAGCCAAAGCCTTGTACTGAGAGGGAATGCTTCTCGTGCATCCAAAACCTTGAGCCAAAACCCATGCCATTTGTGTCCACCATAACTACCTATTATGTGGTATTTTTCTGCCATTCCAAGTAAATACTTCATGTGCTACCTTTAAACAATTCAAAAGCTACTATCTCTTATTTGTGTCAATGTTTTATAGCTCATGAGGAAGTATGTGGTGTTTTTATCTTTCAATCTTGTCATTTACTCCGGACAGACTTTCACCAATGGACTAGTGGCATATACATCCGCTTATCCAATAATTTTGCAAAAAGAGCTGACAACGGGGTGCCCAGCCCCAATTAATCAACTTTCATTAATAATTCTCTTCACATGTTTTGCCCTGATTTATCAGTAAGCAACTTAATTTTGAAATAGACACTCCTCCATGGTATGTGAAATGTTGGAAGGCACCCGAGGATTCGGTTAGCCATGGCTTGTGAAAGCAAAAGGTTGGGAGGAGTGTCATCTATAAATATCACTAAAATACATGTGTAAACAAAAGAGAAGAGGGATGATCTACCTTGCTGGTAGAGATAACGTCCTTCATGGGAGCCGCTCTTGAAAGTCTGGTTGACAAGGGGGTTAGAGTGCCCACTACCATTCGTTGACAACAACAAACACCTCTCAAAACTTTATTTTTATGCTCTCTATATGATTTCAAAAACTTGAAAAGCTCTAGCACATGATTTAATCCCTGCTTCCCTCTGCGAAGGGCCTATCTTTTACTTTATGTTGAGTCAGTTTACCTATTTCTTTCTATCTTAGAAGCAAACACTTGTGTCAACTGTGTGCATTGATTCTTACATGCTTGCTTATTGCACTTATTATATTACTTTGTGTTGACAATTATCCATGAGATATGCATGTTGAAAGTTGAAAGCAATTGCTGAAACTTAAATCCTCCTTTGTGTTGCTTCAAAACCTTTTATTTAGAATCTATTGCTTTATGAGTTAACTCTTATGCAAGACTTTTTGATACTTGTCTTGAAAGTACTATTCATGAAAAGTTTTGCTATATGATTCAGTTGTTTAGTCATTATCTATTTTGTTAGCAAACTATAGATCATTGCTTTGGATCACTTCATTCATCTCATATGCTTTACAATAGTGTTGATCGAGATTATGTTGGTAGCATGTCACTTCAGAAATTATTCTTTTTATCGTTTACCTACTCGAGGGCGAGTAGGAACTAAGCTTGGGGATGCTTGATACGTCTCCAACGTATCTATAATTTCTTACGTTCCATGCTAGTTTTATGACAATACCTACATGTTTTATTCACACTTTATAATGTTTTTATGCATTTTCTGGAACTAACCTATTAACAAGATGCCGAAGCGCCAGTTCCTGTTTTCTGCTGTTTTTGTTTTCAGAAAAGTACTTCTGCAAATATTCTCGGAATCGGACGAAACAAAAGCCCAATATCTTGGGGTTTACCCGGTCAGCAATTCACAGATTCCTCAAATTCCAAAAGAAAAAAAAGTTATTTCAAAAAGAAGATTTTTCGCAGCAAAATCAAAAAAATTCAAAAAATTCAAAAAAATTAAAAAATTAAAAAATTCCAAAAAAGACACAGAAATGTAAAACAAAGAAGATTGTTGACTTTTCTTGACTTTTTTTTATTTTTTTGGGATTTTTTAGATTTTTTGGATTTTTTGAAAAAATTTAAGTTTTTTAATTTTTTTTTGGATATTTTGAAACTTTTGAATCTCCTTTTGAAAGTTTAGAAGTTTTTGAAAAAACTGAAATTTAAAAACACACGTTTATAACATATACATAACATATACACATACAAGACTTAAAAGGATACATATGATATATATATCAATAAGAACTTGAGTAGCACAAGGGTAGGTGAAGTGGGTGGAACTTAGAAGTTAAGCGTGCTAGGGTTGGAGCACTTGGAGGATGGGTGACCTAGCGGGAAGGTATCAGTTCAAAATATTCAAAAAATCTGAAAAAATTCCAATAATTAGGATTTTCATATTATTTCATATTCTAATTTTTTTGATTTTTTTTTGAAACTTTTTTTTGCAGTTTTTGAATTTTTTGAATTTTTTGAGAATTCTGTGGCGCACCTGGCTAGTGCGCCACAGAAATCCACATTTCTGTGGCGCACCGAGCCTGGTGCGCCACAGAAAGTGTGTTTCTGTGGCGCATCTGCCTGGTGCGCCACAGAAAAAAAAATTTAGTGGCGAGGATTCTGTGGCGCACCCAGCTTTTCTGGGGGTGCGCCACAGAATGTCAATTTGGTGCGCCACTGATAAGGGTTTTCCTAGTAGTGATTTCTGGTTTGCAAACTAAGCTTACAAATGCTGAAAACCGAATTTCATACATGTCTGAGTCACAAGCTTCTTTAATTAATTACGGACTGTTCTGTTTTTGACAGATTCTGCCTTTTATTTCGCATTGCCTCTTTTACTGTGTTTGAGTGGATTTCTTTGCTCCATTAAATTTCAGTAGCCTTGGGTAATGTCCAGAAGTGTTGGGAATGATTGTGTCCTTGCTGAACATGTGAATTTTTGATATGCACTAACCCTCTAATGAGATTACTTTGAGTTTGGTGTGAAGGAAGTTTTCAAGGATCAAGAGAGGAGGATGATATAATATGATCAAGAAGAGTGAAAAGTCAAAGCTTGGGGATGCCCCCGTGGTTCATCCCCACATATTTCAAGAAGACTCAAGCGTCTAAGCTTGGGGATGCCCAAGGCATCCCCTTCTTCATCAACAACTTATCAGGTCACCTCTAGTGAAACTATATTTTAATTCCGTCACATCTTATGTGCTTTACTTGGAGCGTCCGTGTGCTTTTATTTTTGTTTTGTTATTTTAGTTTTCTGAATAAAATCGGATCCCAGCTTGCTTGTGTTGGAGAGAGACACGCTCCGCTTTTTCATGTGAACACTTGTTCTTCGTTTTACTTTTTAGTATTCATGGCGAAAGCTGTAAGCCTCAGCACTTATATGTTTATGTTTATGGCGAAAGCTGAAAGCCGCAGCATTTACTTATTGATCATTTGGTTGGAAACAGAAAATGCTTCATGTGGTAGTTGGTATATTGTTTTGAATAATTTGATGCTTGGCAATTGTTTTGAGCTCTCAAGTAGATCATGTTTAAGCTCTTGCATCATGTAGTTTAAGCCTATTAGTGGAGAACTACCGTAGAGCTTGTTGAAAATTGGTTTGCATGATTGGTCTCTCTAAGGTCTAGATATTTTCTGGTAAAAGTGTTTGAGCAACAAGGATGACAGTATAGAGTCTTATAATGCTTGCAATACGTTCTTATGTAAGTGTTGCTGTCCGGTTTATACTTGTGTTTGCTTCAAACAACCTTGCTAGCCAAAGCCTTGTACTGAGAGGGAATGCTTCTCGTGCATCCAAAACCTTGAGCCAAAACCCATGCCATTTGTGTCCACCATAACTACCTATTATGTGGTATTTTTCTGCCATTCCAAGTAAATACTTCATGTGCTACCTTTAAACAATTCAAAAGCTACTATCTCTTATTTGTGTCAATGTTTTATAGCTCATGAGGAAGTATGTGGTGTTTTTATCTTTCAATCTTGTCATTTACTCCGGACAGACTTTCACCAATGGACTAGTGGCATATACATCCGCTTATCCAATAATTTTGCAAAAAGAGCTGACAACGGGGTGCCCAGCCCCAATTAATCAACTTTCATTAATAATTCTCTTCACATGTTTTGCCCTGATTTATCAGTAAGCAACTTAATTTTGAAATAGACACTCCTCCATGGTATGTGAAATGTTGGAAGGCACCCGAGGATTCGGTTAGCCATGGCTTGTGAAAGCAAAAGGTTGGGAGGAGTGTCATCTATAAATATCACTAAAATACATGTGTAAACAAAAGAGAAGAGGGATGATCTACCTTGCTGGTAGAGATAACGTCCTTCATGGGAGCCGCTCTTGAAAGTCTGGTTGACAAGGGGGTTAGAGTGCCCACTACCATTCGTTGACAACAACAAACACCTCTCAAAACTTTATTTTTATGCTCTCTATATGATTTCAAAAACTTGAAAAGCTCTAGCACATGATTTAATCCCTGCTTCCCTCTGCGAAGGGCCTATCTTTTACTTTATGTTGAGTCAGTTTACCTATTTCTTTCTATCTTAGAAGCAAACACTTGTGTCAACTGTGTGCATTGATTCTTACATGCTTGCTTATTGCACTTATTATATTACTTTGTGTTGACAATTATCCATGAGATATGCATGTTGAAAGTTGAAAGCAATTGCTGAAACTTAAATCCTCCTTTGTGTTGCTTCAAAACCTTTTATTTAGAATCTATTGCTTTATGAGTTAACTCTTATGCAAGACTTTTTGATACTTGTCTTGAAAGTACTATTCATGAAAAGTTTTGCTATATGATTCAGTTGTTTAGTCATTATCTATTTTGTTAGCAAACTATAGATCATTGCTTTGGATCACTTCATTCATCTCATATGCTTTACAATAGTGTTGATCGAGATTATGTTGGTAGCATGTCACTTCAGAAATTATTCTTTTTATCGTTTACCTACTCGAGGGCGAGTAGGAACTAAGCTTGGGGATGCATGATACGTCTCCAACGTATCTATAATTTCTTACGTTCCATGCTAGTTTTATGGCAATACCTACATGTTTTATTCACACTTTATAATGTTTTTATGCATTTTCTGGAACTAACCTATTAACAAGATGCCGAAGCGCCAGTTCCTGTTTTCTGCTGTTTTTGTTTTCAGAAAAGTACTTCTGCAAATATTCTCGGAATCGGACGAAACAAAAGCCCAATATCTTGGGGTTTACCCGGTCAGCAATTCACAGATTCCTCAAATTCCAAAAGAAAAAAAAGTTATTTCAAAAAGAAGATTTTTCGCAGCAAAATCAAAAAAATTCAAAAAATTCAAAAAAATTAAAAAATTCCAAAAAAGACACAGAAATGTAAAACAAAGAAGATTGTTGACTTTTCTTGACTTTTTTTTATTTTTTTGGGATTTTTTAGATTTTTTGGATTTTTTGAAAAAATTTAAGTTTTTTGATTTTTTTTTGGATATTTTGAAACTTTTGAATCTCCTTTTGAAAGTTTAGAAGTTTTTGAAAAAACTGAAATTTAAAAACACACGTTTATAACATATACATAACATATACACATACAAGACTTAAAAGGATACATATGATATATATATCAATAAGAACTTGAGTAGCACAAGGGTAGGTGAAGTGGGTGGAACTTAGAAGTTAAGCGTGCTAGGGTTGGAGCACTTGGAGGATGGGTGACCTAGCGGGAAGGTATCAGTTCAAAATATTCAAAAAATCTGAAAAAATTCCAATAATTAGGATTTTCATATTATTTCATATTCTAATTTTTTTGATTTTTTTTGAAACTTTTTTTTGCAGTTTTTGAATTTTTTGAATTTTTTAGAATTCTGTGGCGCACCTGGCTAGTGCGCCACAGAAATCCACATTTCTGTGGCGCACCGAGCCTGGTGCGCCACAGAAAGTGTGTTTCTGTGGCGCATCTGCCTGGTGCGCCACAGAAAAAAAAATTTAGTGGCGAGGATTCTGTGGCGCACCCAGCTTTTCTGGGGGTGCGCCACAGAATGTCAATTTGGTGCGCCACTGATAAGGGTTTTCCTAGTAGTGATTTCTGGTTTGCAAACTAAGCTTACAAATGCTGAAAACCGAATTTCATACATGTCTGAGTCAGAAGCTTCTTTAATTAATAAAATGGCTGCTAAACCTGAGGATCATGATAACAAAATTTTTGCTACAGCAAATGCTATCCAAGTTCGAATTAATGAGAATATTAGGTTGATGGCTGAATTGCATGCTAGGTGGGAAAGAGAAGAAAAACTAGCTAAAGAGAATAACATAGCTAAAGTTTGGACTATTACCACCACTAGTAATGTTAATGCTTCACATGTTGCTAAACCTCCTACTATCAATGGTAAAATAATTGGTGTAGGCAATGTTTCTACTTCTACTACAAAGCCTGCAAAATTGCCTGAAACTGCTGAAACTATTTGTGATAAAGGTGCTGAAATTTTTCAAAGTGTTGAGGACAATGGTCCTATTGCTGTAGATCATAATGGTTTTGATTTTGATAATTGTAATATTTCTGAAGTTATTAAGTTCTTGCAAAAACTTGCTAGAAGTCCCAATGCTAGTGCTATTAATTTGGCCTTTACAAAACATATCACAAATGCTCTCATTAAAGCTAGGGAAGATGAATTAAAACTTGAAGCTTCTATCCCTAGGAAGTTAGAAGATGGTTGGGAGCCCATCATTAAAATGAAGGTCAATGATTTTGATTGTAATGCTTTATGTGATCTTGGTGCAAGTATTTCTGTTATGCCTAAGAAACTTTATGATATGCTTGACTTGCCACCTTTGGAATGTTGTTATTTGGATGTTAATCTTGCTGATAATTCTATAAAGAAACCTTTGGGGAGGATTGACAATGTTCACATTACGGTTAACAATAACCTTGTCCCCGTTGATTTTGTTGTTTTGGATATTGAATGCAATCCTTCTTGTCCTATTGTTTTGGGAAGACCCTTTCTTCGAACCGTTGGTGCTATTATTGATATGAAAGAAGGAAATATTAGATATCAATTTCCTCTTAAGAAAGGTATGGAACACTTCCCTAGAAAGAGAATGAAGATGCCTTTTGATTCTATTATTAGAACAAATTATGAAATTAATGCTTCTTCTCTTGATGTTACTTGATTTTCACTTTCTGCGCCTAGCTGAAAGGCGTTAAAGAAAGGCGCTTATGGGAGACAACCCATTGTTTTATTTCTGCAATTTTTGTTTTATATTTGAGTCAAGGTTTTGCTGCTACTGTAGCAACACCTTTGTATCTTTATTTTCTTGCATTGTTGTGCCAAGTAAAGTCTTTGATAAGAAAGTTGATACTAGATTTGGATTTCTGCGCAGAAACAGGTTTGTTAGCTGTCACGGTTTTGAGCTTTTCTCTCTGTAGAAAATTCGAAAAATCGTGAAACAATTCATGAGTAATCCTCAGATATGTACGCAACTTTCATTCAATTGGAGCTTTTCCATCTGAGCATGTTAAGTGCCTCGAAAAATTCCGTCTTTAAGGACTGTTCTGTTTTTGACAGATTCTGCCTTTTATTTCGCATTGCCTCTTTTACTGTGTTTGAGTGGATTTCTTTGCTCCATTAAATTTCAGTAGCCTTGGGTAATGTCCAGAAGTGTTGGGAATGATTGTGTCCTTGCTGAACATGTGAATTTTTGATATGCACTAACCCTCTAATGAGATTACTTTGAGTTTGGTGTGAAGGAAGTTTTCAAGGATCAAGAGAGGAGGATGATATAATATGATCAAGAAGAGTGAAAAGTCAAAGCTTGGGGATGCCCCCGTGGTTCATCCCCACATATTTCAAGAAGACTCAAGCGTCTAAGCTTGGGGATGCCCAAGGCATCCCCTTCTTCATCAACAACTTATCAGGTCACCTCTAGTGAAACTATATTTTAATTCCGTCACATCTTATGTGCTTTACTTGGAGCGTCCGTGTGCTTTTATTTTTGTTTTGTTATTTTAGTTTTCTGAATAAAATCGGATCCCAGCTTGCTTGTGTTGGAGAGAGACACGCTCCGCTTTTTCATGTGAACACTTGTTCTTCGTTTTACTTTTTAGTATTCATGGCGAAAGCTGAAAGCCTCAGCACTTATATGTTTATGTTTATGGCGAAAGCTGAAAGCCGCAGCATTTACTTATTGATCATTTGGTTGGAAACAGAAAATGCTTCATGTGGTAGTTGGTATATTGTTTTGAATAATTTGATGCTTGGCAATTGTTTTGAGCTCTCAAGTAGATCATGTTTAAGCTCTTGCATCATGTAGTTTAAGCCTATTAGTGGAGAACTACCGTAGAGCTTGTTGAAAATTGGTTTGCATGATTGGTCTCTCTAAGGTCTAGATATTTTCTGGTAAAAGTGTTTGAGCAACAAGGATGACAGTATAGAGTCTTATAATGCTTGCAATACGTTCTTATGTAAGTGTTGCTGTCCGGTTTATACTTGTGTTTGCTTCAAACAACCTTGCTAGCCAAAGCCTTGTACTGAGAGGGAATGCTTCTCGTGCATCCAAAACCTTGAGCCAAAACCCATGCCATTTGTGTCCACCATAACTACCTATTATGTGGTATTTTTCTGCCATTCCAAGTAAATACTTCATGTGCTACCTTTAAACAATTCAAAAGCTACTATCTCTTATTTGTGTCAATGTTTTATAGCTCATGAGGAAGTATGTGGTGTTTTTATCTTTCAATCTTGTCATTTACTCCGGACAGACTTTCACCAATGGACTAGTGGCATATACATCCGCTTATCCAATAATTTTGCAAAAAGAGCTGACAACGGGGTGCCCAGCCCCAATTAATCAACTTTCATTAATAATTCTCTTCACATGTTTTGCCCTGATTTATCAGTAAGCAACTTAATTTTGAAATAGACACTCCTCCATGGTATGTGAAATGTTGGAAGGCACCCGAGGATTCGGTTAGCCATGGCTTGTGAAAGCAAAAGGTTGGGAGGAGTGTCATCTATAAATATCACTAAAATACATGTGTAAACAAAAGAGAAGAGGGATGATCTACCTTGCTGGTAGAGATAACGTCCTTCATGGGAGCCGCTCTTGAAAGTCTGGTTGACAAGGGGGTTAGAGTGCCCACTACCATTCGTTGACAACAACAAACACCTCTCAAAACTTTATTTTTATGCTCTCTATATGATTTCAAAAACTTGAAAAGCTCTAGCACATGATTTAATCCCTGCTTCCCTCTGCGAAGGGCCTATCTTTTACTTTATGTTGAGTCAGTTTACCTATTTCTTTCTATCTTAGAAGCAAACACTTGTGTCAACTGTGTGCATTGATTCTTACATGCTTGCTTATTGCACTTATTATATTACTTTGTGTTGACAATTATCCATGAGATATGCATGTTGAAAGTTGAAAGCAATTGCTGAAACTTAAATCCTCCTTTGTGTTGCTTCAAAACCTTTTATTTAGAATCTATTGCTTTATGAGTTAACTCTTATGCAAGACTTTTTGATACTTGTCTTGAAAGTACTATTCATGAAAAGTTTTGCTATATGATTCAGTTGTTTAGTCATTATCTATTTTGTTAGCAAACTATAGATCATTGCTTTGGATCACTTCATTCATCTCATATGCTTTACAATAGTGTTGATCGAGATTATGTTGGTAGCATGTCACTTCAGAAATTATTCTTTTTATCGTTTACCTACTCGAGGGCGAGTAGGAACTAAGCTTGGGGATGCTTGATACGTCTCCAACGTATCTATAATTTCTTACGTTCCATGCTAGTTTTATGACAATACCTACATGTTTTATTCACACTTTATAATGTTTTTATGCATTTTCTGGAACTAACCTATTAACAAGATGCCGAAGCGCCAGTTCCTGTTTTCTGCTGTTTTTGTTTTCAGAAAAGTACTTCTGCAAATATTCTCGGAATCGGACGAAACAAAAGCCCAATATCTTGGGGTTTACCCGGTCAGCAATTCACAGATTCCTCAAATTCCAAAAGAAAAAAAAGTTATTTCAAAAAGAAGATTTTTCGCAGCAAAATCAAAAAAATTCAAAAAATTCAAAAAAATTAAAAAATTAAAAAATTCCAAAAAAGACACAGAAATGTAAAACAAAGAAGATTGTTGACTTTTCTTGACTTTTTTTTATTTTTTTGGGATTTTTTAGATTTTTTGGATTTTTTGAAAAAATTTAAGTTTTTTGATTTTTTTTTTGGATATTTTGAAACTTTTGAATCTCCTTTTGAAAGTTTAGAAGTTTTTGAAAAAACTGAAATTTAAAAACACACGTTTATAACATATACATAACATATACACATACAAGACTTAAAAGGATACATATGATATATATATCAATAAGAACTTGAGTAGCACAAGGGTAGGTGAAGTGGGTGGAACTTAGAAGTTAAGCGTGCTAGGGTTGGAGCACTTGGAGGATGGGTGACCTAGCGGGAAGGTATCAGTTCAAAATATTCAAAAAATCTGAAAAAATTCCAATAATTAGGATTTTCATATTATTTCATATTCTAATTTTTTTGATTTTTTTGAAACTTTTTTTTGCAGTTTTTGAATTTTTTGAATTTTTTAGAATTCTGTGGCGCACCTGGCTAGTGCGCCACAGAAATCCACATTTCTGTGGCGCACCGAGCCTGGTGCGCCACAGAAAGTGTGTTTCTGTGGCGCATCTGCCTGGTGCGCCACAGAAAAAAAAATTTAGTGGCGAGGATTCTGTGGCGCACCCAGCTTTTCTGGGGGTGCGCCACAGAATGTCAATTTGGTGCGCCACTGATAAGGGTTTTCCTAGTAGTGATTTCTGGTTTGCAAACTAAGCTTACAAATGCTGAAAACCGAATTTCATACATGTCTGAGTCAGAAGCTTCTTTAATTAATAAAATGGCTGCTAAACCTGAGGATCATGATAACAAAATTTTTGCTACAGCAAATGCTATCCAAGTTCGAATTAATGAGAATATTAGGTTGATGGCTGAATTGCATGCTAGGTGGGAAAGAGAAGAAAAACTAGCTAAAGAGAATAACATAGCTAAAGTTTGGACTATTACCACCACTAGTAATGTTAATGCTTCACATGTTGCTAAACCTCCTACTATCAATGGTAAAATAATTGGTGTAGGCAATGTTTCTACTTCTACTACAAAGCCTGCAAAATTGCCTGAAACTGCTGAAACTATTTGTGATAAAGGTGCTGAAATTTTTCAAAGTGTTGAGGACAATGGTCCTATTGCTGTAGATCATAATGGTTTTGATTTTGATAATTGTAATATTTCTGAAGTTATTAAGTTCTTGCAAAAACTTGCTAGAAGTCCCAATGCTAGTGCTATTAATTTGGCCTTTACAAAACATATCACAAATGCTCTCATTAAAGCTAGGGAAGATGAATTAAAACTTGAATCTTCTATCCCTAGGAAGTTAGAAGATGGTTGGGAGCCCATCATTAAAATGAAGGTCAATGATTTTGATTGTAATGCTTTATGTGATCTTGGTGCAAGTATTTCTGTTATGCCTAAGAAACTTTATGATATGCTTGACTTGCCACCTTTGGAATGTTGTTATTTGGATGTTAATCTTGCTGATAATTCTATAAAGAAACCTTTGGGGAGGATTGACAATGTTCACATTACGGTTAACAATAACCTTGTCCCCGTTGATTTTGTTGTTTTGGATATTGAATGCAATCCTTCTTGTCCTATTGTTTTGGGAAGACCCTTTCTTCGAACCGTTGGTGCTATTATTGATATGAAAGAAGGAAATATTAGATATCAATTTCCTCTTAAGAAAGGTATGGAACACTTCCCTAGAAAGAGAATGAAGATGCCTTTTGATTCTATTATTAGAACAAATTATGAAATTAATGCTTCTTCTCTTGATGTTACTTGATTTTCACTTTCTGCGCCTAGCTGAAAGGCGTTAAAGAAAGGCGCTTATGGGAGACAACCCATTGTTTTATTTCTGCAATTTTTGTTTTATATTTGAGTCAAGGTTTTGCTGCTACTGTAGCAACACCTTTGTATCTTTATTTTCTTGCATTGTTGTGCCAAGTAAAGTCTTTGATAAGAAAGTTGATACTAGATTTGGATTTCTGCGCAGAAACAGATTTGTTAGCTGTCACGGTTTTGAGCTTTTCTCTCTGTAGAAAATTCGAAAAATCCTGAAAAATTCATGAGTAATCCTCAGATATGTACGCAACTTTCATTCAATTGGAGCTTTTCCATCTGAGCATGTTAAGTGCCTCGAAAAATTCCGTCTTTACGGACTGTTCTGTTTTTGACAGATTCTGCCTTTTATTTCGCATTGCCTCTTTTACTGTGTTTGAGTGGATTTCTTTGCTCCATTAAATTTCAGTAGCCTTGGGTAATGTCCAGAAGTGTTGGGAATGATTGTGTCCTTGCTGAACATGTGAATTTTTGATATGCACTAACCCTCTAATGAGATTACTTTGAGTTTGGTGTGAAGGAAGTTTTCAAGGATCAAGAGAGGAGGATGATATAATATGATCAAGAAGAGTGAAAAGTCAAAGCTTGGGGATGCCCCCGTGGTTCATCCCCACATATTTCAAGAAGACTCAAGCGTCTAAGCTTGGGGATGCCCAAGGCATCCCCTTCTTCATCAACAAATTATCAGGTCACCTCTAGTGAAACTATATTTTAATTCCGTCACATCTTATGTGCTTTACTTGGAGCGTCCGTGTGCTTTTATTTTTGTTTTGTTATTTTAGTTTTCTGAATAAAATCGGATCCCAGCTTGCTTGTGTTGGAGAGAGACACGCTCCGCTTTTTCATGTGAACACTTGTTCTTCGTTTTACTTTTTAGTATTCATGGCGAAAGCTGAAAGCCTCAGCACTTATATGTTTATGTTTATGGCGAAAGCTGAAAGCCGCAGCATTTACTTATTGATCATTTGGTTGGAAACAGAAAATGCTTCATGTGGTAGTTGGTATATTGTTTTGAATAATTTGATGCTTGGCAATTGTTTTGAGCTCTCAAGTAGATCATGTTTAAGCTCTTGCATCATGTAGTTTAAGCCTATTAGTGGAGAACTACCGTAGAGCTTGTTGAAAATTGGTTTGCATGATTGGTCTCTCTAAGGTCTAGATATTTTCTGGTAAAAGTGTTTGAGCAACAAGGATGACAGTGTAGAGTCTTATAATGCTTGCAATACGTTCTTATGTAAGTCTTGCTGTCCGGTTTATACTTGTGTTTGCTTCAAACAACCTTGCTAGCCAAAGCCTTGTACTGAGAGGGAATGCTTCTCGTGCATCCAAAACCTTGAGCCAAAACCCATGCCATTTGTGTCCACCATAACTACCTATTATGTGGTATTTTTCTGCCATTCCAAGTAAATACTTCATGTGCTACCTTTAAACAATTCAAAAGCTACTATCTCTTATTTGTGTCAATGTTTTATAGCTCATGAGGAAGTATGTGGTGTTTTTATCTTTCAATCTTGTCATTTACTCCGGACAGACTTTCACCAATGGACTAGTGGCATATACATCCGCTTATCCAATAATTTTGCAAAAAGAGCTGGCAACGGGGTGCCCAGCCCCAATTAATCAACTTTCATTAATAATTCTCTTCACATGTTTTGCCCTGATTTATCAGTAAGCAACTTAATTTTGAAATAGACACTCCTCCATGGTATGTGAAATGTTGGAAGGCACCCGAGGATTCGGTTAGCCATGGCTTGTGAAAGCAAAAGGTTGGGAGGAGTGTCATCTATAAATATCACTAAAATACATGTGTAAACAAAAGAGAAGAGGGATGATCTACCTTGCTGGTAGAGATAACGTCCTTCATGGGAGCCGCTCTTGAAAGTCTGGTTGACAAGGGGGTTAGAGTGCCCACTACCATTCGTTGACAACAACAAACACCTCTCAAAACTTTATTTTTATGCTCTCTATATGATTTCAAAAACTTGAAAAGCTCTAGCACATGATTTAATCCCTGCTTCCCTCTGCGAAGGGCCTATCTTTTACTTTATGTTGAGTCAGTTTACCTACTTCTTTCTATCTTAGAAGCAAACACTTGTGTCAACTGTGTGCATTGATTCTTACATGCTTGCTTATTGCACTTATTATATTACTTTGTGTTGACAATTATCCATGAGATATGCATGTTGAAAGTTGAAAGCAATTGCTGAAACTTAAATCCTCCTTTGTGTTGCTTCAAAACCTTTTATTTAGAATCTATTGCTTTTTGAGTTAACTCTTATGCAAGACTTTTTGATACTTGTCTTGAAAGTACTATTCATGAAAAGTTTTGCTATATGATTCAGTTGTTTAGTCATTATCTATTTTGTTAGCAAACTATAGATCATTGCTTTGGATCACTTCATTCATCTCATATGCTTTACAATAGTGTTGATCAAGATTATGTTGGTAGCATGTCACTTCAGAAATTATTCTTTTTATCGTTTACCTACTCGAGGGCGAGTAGGAACTAAGCTTGGGGATGCTTGATACGTCTCCAACGTATCTATAATTTCTTACGTTCCATGCTAGTTTTATGACAATACCTACATGTTTTATTCACACTTTATAATGTTTTTATGCATTTTCTGGAACTAACCTATTAACAAGATGCCGAAGCGCCAGTTCCTGTTTTCTGCTGTTTTTGTTTCCAGAAAAGTACTTCTGCAAATATTCTCGGAATCGGACGAAACAAAAGCCCAATATCTTATTTTCCCCGGAGTGTTCCAGAAGTCCGAAGAGGAGTCGAGGACGGGCAGCAGGGGGGCCACACCATAGCCCGGCGCGGCGGGCCCCTCTGCCGCGCCGCCACGTGGTGTGGTGGCCCCCCTCGGCCACCGACGCTGCCCCTTCGCCTATTTATTCCTTCGTCCCCGAAAACCCTAGTACCGAGAGCCAATTTTCCAGAACAGATACAGAGACGCCGCCGCCGTCGACCCTAACTCGGGGGGTTCAGAAGTTCTCCTCCGGCACCCTGCCGGAGAGGGGAATCATCACCGGAGGGCTCTACATCACCATGCCCGCCTCCGGACTGATGCGTGAGTAGTTCATCTTTGGACTACGGGTCCATAGCAGTAGCTAGATGGTTGTCTTCTCCACTTGTACTTCCATGTTTAGATCTTGTGAGCTGCCTATCATGATCAAGATCATCTTTATGTAATGCTACATGTTGTGTTTGCTGGGATCCGATGAATATTGAATACTATGTCAAGTTGATTATAGATCTATCTTATATGTGTTGTTTATGATCTTGCATGCTCTCCGTTGCTAGTAGAGGCTCTGGCCAAGTTGATACTTGTAACTCCAAGAGGGGGTATTTATGCTAGATAGTGGGTTCATGCCTCCATTGAATCTGGGACAGTGACAGAAAGTTCTAAGGTTGTGGATGTGCTGTTGCCACTAGGGATAACCTAATGATGCTTTGTCTAAGGATATTTGTATTGTTTACATTACGCACAGTACTTAATGCAATTGTCTGTTGCTTGCAACTTAATACTGGAAGGGGTGCGGATGCTAACCCGAAGGTGGACTTTTTAGGCATAGATGCATGCTGGATGGCGGTCTATGTATTTTGTCGTAATGCCCTAAGTAAATCTCATAGTAGTCATCATGATATGTATGTGCATTGTTATGCCTTCTCTATTTGTCAATTGCCCAGCTGTAATTTGTTTACCCAGCATGTTATTTATCTTATTGGAGAGACACCACTAGTGAACTGTGGACCCCGGTCCATTCTTTTACATCTGAAATACAACCTACTGCAATCATTGTTCTCTTTCATTCTCTGCAAACAAACATCATTTTCCACACCATACGTTTAACTCTTTGTTTTCAGCAAGCCGGTGAGATTGACAACCTCACTGTTAAGTTGGGGCAAAGTGATTTGATTGTGTTGTGCAGGTTCCACGTTGGCACCGGAGTCCCTGGTGTTGCGCCGCACTACATTCCTGCACCAACAACCTTCGTAGCTTCGAGATTTCCTACTGGTTCGATTAAACCTTGGTTTCTTACTGAGGGAAAACTTGCTGCTGTGCTCATCATACCTTCCTCTTGGGATTCCCAACTGACGTGTGACTTTACGCGCATCAAGTATATATCTGGATAAATGCAAGAAGAATGTGTACCCGTACAATCGTCGTTTTCTTCCGCTCAGGAATAACTTAAGGAAAAAAGGCAAGCATTTCAATGGCACGGCAGAACCCCGACCGAAGCCTGTCCCCCGTACTGGTGCTGATGTATTTGGTATGGTCAAGGATTTAAATGTAATCTTTGGAAAGGGTCCTGGCAGACAGCCTGTTCCGAAAGACGCAGACGGACACGCACCCATGTGGAAGAAGATATCTATATTTTGGGAGCTACCCTATTGGGAAGTCCATGAGGTCCGCTCTGCAATCGACGTGATGCACCTGACGAAAAATCTTTGCGTGAATATTCTAGGCTTCCTGGGCTTGTATGGGAAGTCAAAAGATACACCGCAAGCACGGGAGGACCAGCAACGTCATAAAGGACGAGACGGCATGCATCCAGGGCAGTTTCAAGGGCTCGCCAGCTACGCTCTTACCAAAAAAGAGAAGGAAATTTTTTTTGAAGCCCTTTTCAGTATCAAGGTCCCGTCTGGCTTCTCGTCAAATATAAAGGGAATAGTAAATATGAAAGAGAAAAAATTCCAAAACCTAAAGTCTCATGACTGCCACGTGCTTATGACGCAATTGCTTCCGGTTGCATTGAGGGGAATTCTACCGGAAAATGTTCGACTAGCCATTGTGAAGGTATGTGCATTCCTCAATGCAATTTCTCAGAAGGTAATCGATCCAGAAAGTCTATCAGGGTTACAGATTGATGTGGTGCAATGTCTGGTCAGCTTCGAGTTGTTGTTCCCGCCATCCTTCTTCAATATTATGACGCACCTCCTAGTTCACCTAGTCGAAGAGATTAGAATTCTCGGTCCTGTGTTTCTACACAATATGTTCCCCTTCGAGAGGTTCATGGGAGTCTTAAAGAAATATGTTCGTAACCGTGCTAGGACAGAAGGAAGCATCTCCAAGAGCTATGGAACAGAGGAGGTCATTGAGTTTTGTGTTGACTTTCTTCCTGACCTTAAGCCGATTGGTGTTCCTGAATCTCGGTATGAGGGGAGGCTGACTGGAAAAGGGACACTAGGAAGGAAAGCAACGGTATGTATGGACAGGGATTCTTTCACTCAAGCACACTACACAGTTCTAAACAATGCCACCGTGGTGGCTCCGTACATCGTGGAACACAAGAATATTGTACGCTCCGAAAACCCGGGGAAGGTTGACTCCTGGATTCAACGGAAACACGAGGCGACTTTCGGCAGTTGGTTGCAGACACATCTCATGAATAACACCACTGTTGGAGATCAGCTGTACTGGTTGGCCAGGTCACCATCTTCCACTATATGTACTTTCCAAGGGTACGAGATAAATGGGAATACATTTTACACCAAAACCCAAGATAAAAAGAGCACTAACCAAAACAGTGGTGTCCGCTTTGATGCAACAAACGACAATGGGACAAAGGTCACGTATTATGGTTGCATACAGGAGATATGGGAACTTGACTATGGACCTTCTTTTAAGATCCCTTTGTTTCGGTGCAAATGGGTCAGGCTGACAGGAGGCGGGGTAGATGTAGACCAAAAGTACGGCATGACAACAGTGGATCTCAAGAATCTTGCGTACATGAACGAACCATTCGTCCTAGCCAACGATGTGGCTCAGGTTTTCTATGTGAAGGACATGTCCTCCGGACCGAGAAAAAGAAAAGATAAGCAAGCGAATACATCGTCCGATGAGCCAAAGCGCCACATAGTTCTTTCAGGAAAAAGAAACATCGTGGGAGTCGAGGGCAAGACAGACATGTCAGAAGATTATAATAAGTTTCATGAAATTCCGCCCTTCACAGTGAAAACTGACCCATCCATCCTGTTAAATGATGAAGATTCTCCATGGCTACGGCGCAAACAGAAGAAAGGGACACGCACGAAGAAAACGTGAAGACTAGATAGGGATGTTGTTGGTGATGTGTAATAATGTATTCAACTTTAATGTAACTGTGTTCTAAAAAATCAGAAGAGAACTGTAAACTCAGAAGTATCACGCATACATCTTTATTTAATCCAGTTACATAGCCCGGGTCCATTTTTATTTAACCATAATACATCGGCGGAGCCCAGTCCCGGACATCGCCCCTCGCATCCAACAGGCCGGACATTGTCGCCGAGATCTGAAAAAATGAGGGGGAAATTTCATCAAACACCTAGGTAGGGGAGGAGAGGGCAGCACCCTGGGTAGGGGACGGAGAGCGGTGTGGAGCCTCCTTATATATAAGCAAAACTGACCAAAACACACGGTTTCCCCGTCATACAGCCCTACGGTGCCTCGTGAGTGACTGCATATCAAATGCACCGTAGGGCTGTATGACGGGAATCCGAATGCTTTGTATACTGCAAATCATCGCGTGGTCGTGAGCATGGCTACCACTTCCACCACCACCACTCCCACCTCCTCGGCAATTCATCATTGTGTCACCCTAATCCAGTGGTTGGATTCAACCTACCTGAGGGCTTGTGTTTCCAACAGCGTCGTTGTGTTGTCATTGTTCACCGACCTACAGGAGGTGGCTCCAATGGCTGGCCGGTGAACAAGGACGAACACAATAATGCCAGGGAACATGCCATCAGGTAGGTTAAATCCAACCATTGGATTCGGTGGCAAAGGTAGACGCTAGTTGTGTGCCGTTCGGCAAGACGTCTCTGATGTTCTACAACCGTCCGGCAAAACGTCCCTGATGATCTGCAACCGTTTGGAACGGTCGCAGGTCATCAGAGACGTCTTGCCGCTGGTTGCCCAAAGAAGCCTCTCCGAGTGACGCTGGAATGTTTGGTGTGAGTGAGTAACCTGTCTGAGGAGGTGGGCTATATAGGGTCGCATGGCTTACGAAGTGGTCGTGATAGTGCTGATCCGACGGCTCAGAAGCGTTCGAAAGAAACACAGCGCTGATCCAACGGCTCAAAAGCGCTGGAAGGAAGCACACGATCCGTGTGCTTCTTCCTGATTGGTCATACTACATTAGTCCCGGTTGGTGTTACCAACCGGGACTAGTTCTAAAAATCCAACGGCTCACATGCTCTCAAAAGAAACACACCCCTGATCCAACGGCTCACAAGCGTTTGAAAGAAACACACGATCCGTGTGATTCTTTAGTCCCGGTTGGTGTTACCAACCGGGACTAGTTCTAAAAATCCAACGGCTCACAAGCCCTCAAAAGAAACACACTCCTGATCCAACGGCTCACAAACGCTCGAAAGAAACACACGATCCGTGTGCTTCTTCCTTATTGGTGGGATTCTCACTATATATATGTAGTCATGGCCTCCATTGGCATAGCACATCTAAACTCATATCTGCAAC
The DNA here is from genome assembly GCA_947311845.1 of Poa pratensis. Classification (NCBI taxonomy): domain Eukaryota; kingdom Viridiplantae; phylum Streptophyta; class Magnoliopsida; order Poales; family Poaceae; genus Poa; species Poa pratensis. The sequence continues at coordinate 29,026,838 of CAMZMU010000111.1, forward strand.
CTCATCACTCTCCCATGGCTTCCACCGTACCCACTCTAACCTACTCGGAGGCGGAGGCGCTTTCCGCCTCGAACTACCCCTGCCCGCCCGGCTACGACGTCCCCGCCGGCTGGAGGCTGAGCACCGGAGGCGTGCCGGTCCCTCCTATCCCTCAAGGTTTGGCACGTCGGGCGGCCATCACGAACCACTACTACCTCGAGCTCACTCCGGAGCAGCGGATGGATCCCCGCTGGCATCCCGACTACCGCCCGACTTGGGACGCCTTCTTCATCAATCGGCGTGAGAGGGCGCTCGCCAGGTACGTGGAGGACGGCCCGCCTCCTTCGAACTTCAACGAGGCCGGCCGTCGGCTGTGGTGGACCGGCCGGACTCTCCAGAGCGTCATGAACTACATCACGGCCGGCGATAACCCCCGCCTACGCTACCCTCAGTTCCAGTCCAGGCGAGCACCGCCTGACGACAGCGACGACGACGGCGGCGATTACGACGACTACGAGGACGAGTATTATAGGCCTAGGCAGGAGTATGACTAACCTATGGTTTATCATGTATCCAAGATTGTTGTCATTAACTACTTCTGGTCTAGCTAAGACGATGATCGTGTAAAATGTATTATTTATCTCTGCATTTCCAAGTCTATGAAGAAATTTTTCGTAAACTATGTCAAAACTCAAGTTTATCATTTATCCTACCAACTAGTACACATGAAAGTACTCCATGCCAAAGGATTTTATTTTTTGTGTATTTTTTGTGTATTTTTCACTTTCTCTCAGGTCTCACCACTCGCAAAAGTAGTGGTGACATTTATTTTTTTTACATTATTACAATTTTGTAGACAATTAAATTCATATTAAAAGCATGTTTTTAAGGATGTTTTAAAAATAAAGAGATAATTATTACATTTTTTAGAACATTTAAATTAAATATAAAAGAAAAAAGAAACTAGAAAAACAAACTAAAAAAAACAATTCATTTTCAATTGAAAATGGCAAAAAAAAAATAGTTTGAATAGTTATAATAATTATTTTATAAAACAGAAAATGGTTTTCAATTAGTTATTCAAATTCAAACACTTTTCATGTTGAAAGTTTTGTCAGATTCAAAAATATGCAAAAACTGCTTAATTCAAATGTTTAAATGTTTTAAAAAAGGTCCTGGTTCTGTTCAGAAAAAAAATTCAGTTGCGCGCCCTTTTTTTGGGACTTTAGTCCCGGCTGTGCCACGGGCCGCGACTAAAGGTGTGGGTAGCGCGCGGGAACGCGAAAAGCCTCCAACCCCTTTAGTCGCGGCCCGTGGCACAACCGGGACTAAAGACCCCCTTTAGTCGCGGGTTGATCCACGGACCGCGACTAAAGGTCCCTCCACTACTTAAGCGGCACGGTTGGTCCTTAGCCATTTTTCATCGAAGAAGCGCGGAGGAGCAGAGCGACGCCGTCAGGCTGCCAAAATTTTCCGTCGCCGGCGAGGCCGTCCCCGACGCCGCTGCCGTCTTCGACACGGCCGCTGCCCGTCGCCGGCGCCTCCTCTACTTCTCCACCGAGTGGTCCGTGGTAGGAAGGCCGGAATCCGGCGAATCGAGGCCCCGCCCCCAACTCCGGCCACCGCGTGCGACCACGATTCCGTCGCCGTACGACCTCCCCCGACCTCGTCGTCCACTCCATCGTGCTCAGGGTGAGCTTTTGCATCCTCCAGTGCATTCAATTCGGCTTATTGCGCCCCGTAGCTCCGCCGCCGCGTTGCCCGTCGTCGGCCGCCGCCAAACATCGTCGCCGGCGATTGCTCCGGCGACCCAAATTGGGCGGCGCCGCTTCCAAAAGGTTCCCTGCAACCTCCTCTACGTCGCAGCGAGTTCGAATCATCCAGAAACGCGCGGATTCGAGAAATCGTTGATTAACCCGAAATTTCAAAATAGGGCTTTATAATTCTGTTTCTGTGCTGTAGCTTTAATTCAAAATAAAATAGTTAAACTCCGTGTTTGTGCAAACCAAAAATCACAGTGATAAATGAATGAGTTTAGAACCACTTCCAACTTGCAAATCTTAAAAATATTAATTTGTGTGTGCTTGATAATTACTGTACTGCCACTATTTTTAACTTGGGATTTATGAATCCAAAAATTGTAAATCCAATTGTTTTGGAATGCTTAGGACAGTAGCTTTCAGTAGGAATTAACCCCATGTGTTTGGGATGCTTAGTTTTGAAATGGCATGTGTTTGTAGTTTGGACCAGTAGGGTTTTCTAGCATTTAATTAATTTTCTGTGAATAAGATTTTGGACTAAATCCAATTGCATTAGTTTAAAATACTTACATAGAACCTAAACCTATCTTTGCATAACTTGTTGATGAACAGAACACCCTGGACTTAATAAACTCTAAAAATGGTGTTTTCTGCCTATTAAAAGTGATAAAATAAATATTTGGTCCTTTATGAAATTGTTGCTATTGTTGTTTGTGAAATGTTTAGGTACTGTAGATATGTTAGTACTGTTAGTGCTTAAGTAAAAACAAAATGAAGTTAGTTGTAAAATGCTATTAGTGCCTAAGAAAATAAAATGAATTAATCATGCTTGTAGTAATTTTTAGTAATTGATTTGTAGTGGATATATTGTGACTTAATAGATTTGTAGTAATTTTTTAATTACAAAGTATTGATGATAACAATTGATACACATTAGATAAGTGACTTGTATTCATTGCTTTAGTAATTATTTATACTCATTTTATTTGATGCATTTTGAAATAATATTGTGTGCATTTTGCAGAAACTATGGATCCACCTAGTCCAATCCGCAGAGACCTAATACAGGAAGAAATTCTCGAGGATATAATCCACGACGCCCCAGATGCTGATCCAGCCGAATCTCCGTCGTCATATCTGAACCCCTCCGGGGATGGATGGAGGTCGACCGACGTGAGGATGAAGTCGACGGCTCCGATGATGGAGAAGGCGATAGCTCCGATGATGGAGAAGCCGGTGGACCCTTAACGAAGTCCGGCGAGGTAGATATGAAGTTCGGCGATCAGTAGATGCATTACTTGAGTTGTATATATATAAATTGACGAATGTTTCTTCTCTTAGGCCTCCACATCGAGCAAATCTACCAAACGAGGCCCGACCAAAAAGTTGGCCCCATCTACGCATTATACATTTGAGGTCATAGCCCCTACGGGCGAACCGAAGGAACCCAAGAAGGCTGCCGATGTATTTAGAAAACAATGCGGAGTTCTGGTTAGGGATCACGTCCCGATCAGCGTTCGAGACTGGAATCAGCGCAAAGGGGCGAACGATAGTGAGTATGTCGCCGAAAGGTACAAAACGGGTCTTTGGAATGACCTCATGGCACATTTCACCCTGCCAGAATTGGAGGATCCTGCCGAGACTGCAAAATTGAGGGAGAAAGTCAAGCGGTGGACTCTCTCGAAGATGGCCGAACTATTCCGGGTGTGGAAGAAAAGATTATGGCAAGACTATCGGAAGAAAAAGACTGCTCCAGTATTCGAAGGCTATCTAGCGAAGCAGGCGGATCACTGGAACGCATTTAAGGAGTACAAGGAGTCAGAAGATGCCAAGGAGCTGTCAAAAAAGAACAAGAAAATGCTGACATGAAAATGTATCACCATAAATTGGGGCCAGGGGGCTACAAGACTGCCATGCCAAAGTGGGATAAAAAAGAGCAAGAGCTGCTTGCTAAAGGGATCCAACCAGAACCATTGCGCGAAGAATGGGAAACGAGGGCAAGAATTGGTTCCTTGCGCATGGGAGTACATACGACGAAACAACTGGGGACCTTATTTGCAGTGACGGGATTAGGATACCCAGGGACAATTGGCTTAGAGTGGTGAAAGAAATTAAAGAGGGGAAGTTAAAGTTCCGTCCCGATAGAGAGAAAGACATGCTGACATTGGTCCTCGGGAATGATGAAAAAGGAGGACGACGAGGCTTTGGCCCTAGTTGTCCGTGGTGGATGGGGTTTGCCAAAGACATGGAAACTTACAGAAGCCGATCGAGAGCAAAGCGGCGACAGGAGGAGGAGGTGGGAGACAAGTTCAGCCAGTTGTTTGCCAGAATTGACAACCAGCAGCAGCAGATTGACGAACTTAGAGGAGTAGTGCGCCAGCAAGATCCTGCACTCGATATTACCGCCGGCCCGTCTCAGCGTAAAAGCAGCGTGGGTGACTCGGAGGTCCCGGCTGACGATGCACGGCGAATGATAGAAGGCGGTCCTGGCTACCCCGTGGATGGAATCAAGGATTCAATATCTTGTGAGCTCCATCAGAAAATGGTGAACATATCCATGAAGGTGGCGGTCGGATGTGTGTACCTTGTCCACCTGACGCACGCTGGAATGACCGTGAGATTCCAGCTGGCTATGCTAAAGTCGTGGTGGATGAAGTACTACCGGACTTTATTGATATGTTGCTTGACATCCCTGGACCGCAAGACGAGAGGACACTCGGAGAAGTAGTGGGTGCTGTCATTCTATGGGACAAGAACAACATCAGGCTTCCAGGCTCGGCGCCAAGGACAACACCGCCTCCGAGTCGTCGCAGGTCCCCTACACCTCCAAGAAGCAGCCCACCCCATGACTACGACCACCACAGCGCGAGTCCATCTCGATCTCCGCCGCCGGACTTGGGTCCACCGTCTTCGCCGCCGCCTTTGCCCGCTAAGGACAATAAGCGGAGCGTGCTCCGTCGATGAGTACTAACCGACAGCAGCCCAAAAAGACAAAGGTCGCCCCTCCCAAAGTACCTCATAAGAATCTTCCTATCAGAACTTACGACCGTACCGACGAGGAAACGCAGCGATCGCAAAGGCCGAAAAAGATGCGCATTTTGCAAAGAAGAAACCCAAGGCCGCCCCGGTATACACCGAGAAGCAAAAAGCGTATGCACGTGTTGGCTGAACACACCAAGGCAATATGACTTGCACCATAAGCCAGATAACTATCTACGCACACTTCAGAAGGAAGCGGAAGGGCAAATCAGGTGATAGTGCAAGCGGGAGCAAACGGCCAAGTAAAGGTGCAAGTGCGGAAAGAAGGGACGTTCCCCAGCTCGGAGAACAGGCCAAACAGTCGATCCCACCCCTCAAGGTGTTATCCACAGACGTTCCCGTGCAGGCGGAAAATCAGGATATGGCAGAAGCTGCGAAGTTGGCGGCCGCTATGGGTGTGACTGTTGCGGAATTGCTTGGTACCCAAGACGACAATATACCCAAGGCTCCTATAGCCCGTAATATGTCCCAAAGGAGGAAATGGTCAGCAGAGAGAGTGGCAACAACTGCCAACACAAATGCGGAAATTGCATGACTGGTACATGCAAGAGTCACAGAAGGGCAGAATAATGATCGTGGCGAAAGTCCCACATGAGTACTACTTCCGAGAAGAGGTCCATGTTGACTTTTCAGAACTCTACCAGTTATACAATTTCGACGCCCTCGACAAATGTCTCATAGTTGCTACTGTCTGTAAGTTGTTGAATTCATTGTCTACTTATAAGTTGTTCAGTCTTTCAGTTGTTCAGTTCATTGCATTTTAATTATCCTCGTTATATCCTTTTGTACTCTATTCTGCAGAATGAAGATCCGGGAATGTAAAAGAAAGGTCTATAGTGTTGGGTTCATTGACCCAGATAAAGTACATATTCAATCTTTAACGACGAAACCCGACGAGACGGAGCAAAACCTTCTAAGGTTTCTAGCGGAGCAAAATTTCTGTGACCACATACTATTTCCTTACAACTTCGGGTGAGGGTCTTACTATGATGTACACATTCACTTTTGCTTACTCGATGTTAACTGTAATTGATGAGTTACTGACGTATATATAAACGTGTGCAGGTTCCACTGGATTCTGCTAAACATTCAAGTTGATAAGGGAATAGTTGAAGTCATGGACCCATTAAAGAGACCCTGGAAGAGTTCCGCAGCATGCAGGACATGATCCAGAAGTAATTTTCGCGCTATATCGGTCTCTTTCGTTGATTTCATGAGATATCAGGTAATGAATAACTCATTAATTCATTTTCTTTGCCGGGCAGGGTTTGGATCCGGTTCAAGACTGTGGTGGTGGGCTGGAGTGAGAAGCTGAAGTTTACTCCGATCCCGGTAAGTAGTACGAGATATGTCCACGCATCTCTTTACTTCTAGTTTCAATACAATTATGATGCTAGATTGTTATTTTGATTGAATTCTATTCTCGTAAAGTGCGCGAGGCAGCCACAGGGGACGAATCTATGTGGATACTACGTTTGCGAGTTCATTCGCTCGTTTACCACTGAGGCAAAGATTATAGAGTCGACGTAAGCAATACATTCACAACATTATTTTATTACCGTCACTTTTTGTTATCATGATTGATGTTCATATTGATCTCCTTTTCTTATATAGTTCGAAGAAATGCGGGATCGACTCCTACCACAGCAACGCGTACTAGCAATTGCTGAGGAGCTGGCGGGATTTATTTTGGACGAGATGGTAAACGACGCCGGTGAATTTAGTGTGAATAGGCGCTTCTGATGATCCCCGGCCGTGTAATCGAATATACGGGCTCTAGTCCCGGTAATTGTGATCTCCATGTAAATATCAAAATTGTATATATTTGTATGCTCGATCGCAAGACAAGTTATCTTATATATGCACGAATGTGTACGGTATGTGATAGCGTAGAAATACCGCTAAAAGAAAACAATTATCTTTGCATGCTTGAAGAAATAAATAAAAGAAAACAAATAAACCCTAAACCCTAAACCCTAAAGCAATAAATAAAAGAAAATAAAAGAAAACTATTAGTCGCGGCCGTTAAACGAGCCGGGACTAAAGGTGCTGCCCCCAGCGCGCTCCGCAGGCGGCCACGTGGTGGGCCTATGGTCCCGGTCCGTTATACGAGCCGGGACTAAAGGTGTTGCCCCCAGCGCGCTCCGCAGGCGGCCACGTGGTGGATCTTCTGTCCCGGCTGGTAACAGGCCCGGGACTAAAGGTTTGGCCTTTAGTCCCGCCTGGCCTGTCCCGGTTCTCAACCCGGGACAGAAGGCCCTCACGGCCCGGGACAGGAGGCCCTGTCTCCACTAGTGTGTGTGGTATCGATCAATCTGGAAAAGTGAATCTTGAGTTCGCCTAATATTTTTATAGTGTGTGGAATCGGTCACACTGTTTCATATCTCTTTTGTACTCTCTTCTTCACAAATCTGCCAAGTGGCCCAGTGGCATGCAAAGAAGAAAACAACAAAAATGGTTCGGAGCTAGAGAAAAAAATGCTAAGAATGGTGGCTGTAGTGTGCGGAATCGGTTCAATAGTTCCTTTGAACCACTTTTCAGACACAATGTAGAAAAAAGGGCATGGTTTGTTTTTGTTTGCACGATGCTATCGCTGACAGCCGGCATCCTCCTCTTCCCTTACAGCACATCAGCGACATGGTGAAAACTGCATGAGAACTCTTGATATTTTAAAGAGACTGACGAAAAAGAAATACATCCATATACCCTTTGTTGCACACCTATGAGTACTATAGCTTCTCCCTTGGCAATGAATGCACATTTTCTTGTAATTTTTATACCATGCCATGTTTGAGCATTTGCTACGTGGCACACATCTTCATTCAGCAATATAAATAGTAGCGAAGTGGCAACGAGAAGAGAAAATTATCTAGTGAAGAAGTACCACTGTACTAGATATGTCATCTAAGAAAGGAGAAGCAAAATGGCGGAAGAAGAACACATAACTATGAACCATAGTTTATATGTAGGAATAGGAGGCATCGTGCCATGGTCAGCCTACCCATCTATTTTCGATGACCTACTTTTGAACTTATTGTTATAGCCATCCTATTCCTTCGGTGGCCAAAGATGCAAGTATTTGATTTTCACATCAAGGATACCCTTATTTCTCAAAATGGTCATACCCCCTTCCTGGAACCACCATGAGAGCTCCTCGGGATAGATGGTAGAGAACTGTACCATGCTAACTGAAGATGAGGTTTAGTACTACTTATGTGTACCAGAGCATATGTGTACCCGTTTGTACAATCCATAGTGTAATTCTTTTCGGGACATAAGACCATCAACTGTGTGGTATCATTCAATCTGGAAAAGTGAATCTTGAGTTCGCATAATATTTTTATGTAGTGTGTGGAATCGGTCACACTGTTTCATATCTCTTTTGTACTCTCTTCTTCACAAATCTGCCAAGTGGCCCAGTGGCATGCAAACAAGAAAACAACAAAAATGGTTCGGAGCTAGAGAAAAAAGGCTAAGAACGGTGGCTGTAGTGTGCGGAATCGGTTCAATAGTTCCTTTGAACCACTTTTCAGACACGGTGTAGATGGTCTAAGCCCACCATAGCCCAAAAATACCTAGCAACTGTTTTATTAGCTTCATACCAGTTCAGTTAGCGCACGAGAGAAAAAAATGATCTAAAGGAAGCTTGGGTTTTAGTCCCCTAGCTGGCGACCGTCGGTCTGCCCTGCCTCCGATGACCTTTCAGGTCTTGGAGGTGCGGTGAACCTCCGCCTCACGCCAGTGAGAGCGTCCATGCTTCTCTTTTAGTTACTTTATATGTCTTTCTCAGAGTGGTGAGGCGACAGTGACATCTCGACGTCAGAATAAGGTCTCCCTTCTATCCTTGTTTTGGTGGTGCATCTAACAACGATGGAGGGCATGTGGAGTCATGTATTCATCTGGTCTCCTGGGATTTTTTTTTTAATGTTTTCTTATTCGTTCGTGTGGTTATAGGTCTGACTGTTCCAATCTAATGGTCTCATCATTGGCGATGCTTTTGAATCTAGTGTGTTGTTCCTCTCGGGTCTTAGCACGACGATTTTCATATGTCTATTACGGCAAGTTTTGTCCGGCTTCAGTTAGGGAGAGGCGTGGACAACGCCGCACCTTCAGCTTACTCCAATAATTGTAATTGTCGCTAAATGTAATTTTTAGTACTTCTGTGTTTCTTTATACAAGTGTCGATGGCTATTAATATATCAGAGTACCTTTTTTTTTTTATAAAACTAAACTTCGGAATGAAATCTTTGGTGTCCGCTCCCTTATCTCTTCCAGGAAGAATAGATGCAAGCTGATCTCAACTCACACACCCATACTGTTTAATGCTCGGTACTGACCTGATGCATCGCGCTAAGCACCGAACGTTTTATTCTAGAACAACACTGAATGATTTTTTCTTCGTTGTGAAATTACCTGGCACTTTGTTGCGTTGGTAGTAGTAGCCGGGCACTGGGCACGTGCTTCTTGCTTTTACTAATTTACTTAATGCCAGCGCAGCCAGAACGATCATGAACTCCTGATCCGATGAGGGCGATGATGTGTGTAACGTGTCCCTCTTTTCCGCTGGTGGCGGCAGATAGACTAGTCTGCCGGCGGAGGATCGAGGATTCGAGCCGCACCGCCAACAGCACCTGAAATGAAATATTCCACCTTCAAATTTTCATGCCTTCAAATTTGTGCCAGTGTCAGTGGATGGATGGAGGATACCCATACACGAAGAGTTAAATTCAGTTCCGTTTTATGTACATCACCAACCATCACAAACATGAGCTATCTTTTTTAAAGAAAAAAACGGGCACAAAATCTTTATCCCAATCCATTAATTAATTAAGAAGAAGTGAATTGCCCACTTAATTAACGGAAACCAAACGAAAACCGTTACAAAAAACACATGCTAACTACTCCCAAAGCATGAAACTTCCTATCCACCTCGACACATCAAAGAACGCACCAAACAAAATACAACCACAAACGCCTGACACATGGATCAACACCCTCGAAAACAAACCCCAAAGAAAATACAAACTCTAAACACAACAGCTCTAGAAGATGAGATATTCATCACCCAACCACGGGAGACGTTCCAATCTTCTTGCTCTTACCCTTGATTGATTTCACCTTGCAAGATCCTACCTTTTTGCTTTTTCTATTGATTTCCTTGTCCTTAAAAGACACCTAATTGTCTTGCCAGAACCAGGGTCCATCAGCCTCCAAGCTAGCAAGGAAGTCGCAAGTCTTTTCTGGCAAAGAGAGCACCAGAAATAGGTGGCTACGCATGAGATGCCACGACCTCGTCACCCAAAGGAACCACGTGACAGATTGACTCAGGTGACAAAAACACAATAGCACTCAAACTCTTGGGTCAACGGAATCAAGCAGCTTGTTGGGCTCCAATAGTGGTGGTGTGGCTAAAGCTACCACCGAGGTTCGACAAAGGTGGAGCGGGATCGCCACATAACTCATGTAACTCGAGTATGATCGGCATCAACGAAATCATGACCCCCAGGGACATGGCGTCGTCTCTCTCCAAGGAAGCTAACACAGGAGTATACCATAACAAGTGCACCCAATGTAAATTTATTTGATAATGATAAGATACTACTTTGCACATGCCCTGCTTGTGTTGTCAGATGCAACGGTACTGAAAATATTTGAAAGAAATTGACGAAAAGAACAGCAACCATAAACCTTTCACTCCACACCTATATATATGAGTACTATAGCTACTGCCTCATCAATGAATGTACCTTTTATGTATTTTTATACCACCCCATGTGTCCATCCTAACTACATACTACAATTACTCATCCAACCTTATATATAATAGTGAAGTGGTAACAACCATAGCAAGCAACTAAAGAAGAAAATAATCTAGTGAAGAAGTAGGAAGATATGTCATATGATAAACAAGAAGCTAAAACCATAGTTTTGTTTAGCGCTAGGAACCACATAGTTCTGTGATGTGTCTTACCTAAGAATAGGAGGTGTCGTGGGAAATTGACGGGAAAAGGTAGAGAACCATGTTGTCCCCGTGCTCCCGCCTCTTGCCAACAATATGACAGTTGGCCTACACCTCTATTGTTGAAGACCTGCGTCTCCCAGTCTTGCAGTGGTCATCACATTCCTTCCGCGGCCAAGCATGGAAGACCTTTGGTTTTCTTACGGAGGATCCCTTATTTCTCCATATAGTCATACACTCTTGCCGGCACAAATTTTTCTTACGACCACAAATCATCTACTCCATGGAAAAGCTTTTCATTAAATGCATAAGTCATGCATTGTTAGTACTTCTCTCGCGAGTAGTACTTGTTTGGATTTCTTAGGTGGCACATTAATGCAATCAAACAATGGATGGATGTTACACAAATCCCAGTCTTTTCCAATTGCTTCATAGTTCTGTGGTGCTAGGATTTTTTCGGAAAACACTAAAATAAATTACACACATGGCCGAATGATATTTGACCACTATATTAATAGTTATTTCTTCTCTAGTAGATCCAAAACATTAATACAAAGAGCATGCTTTCTAGAAGAGAAACAACGTGTCAACGTGGCCATTATTAGATACAACCAACGAAGGTCAGTCATGGCTTTCACCCTGGGGCTCGAGATCTGTTACTATGAGAGAACCATCTAGTAGAAATCCTCTTGTGAGCCGCCTCCACTTGCCAAAGAAGATGGTCCAATATAGATGTGCACGAACACGCCATGGACATGTGGTAATCACCACTAGAAGAATAACACCACAACTTAAATATCAAACCAATAAATATTACTCAACATAGTTCCACTACTAACAACATGACTTCTCCCATGTCCTCAAGAACTAAACAAACTACTCACAAGACATCATATGGATCATAATCAGGGTGATGTAATGATGAATAACAATCTGAACATATACGTCAATTCACCGATAAAACTCAATAGCATCAACCACAAAGAGTAATCAACATCGGGAGAGTCTCCCCTATGAACTAGACAAAGTATAGCCCTAGATGTTACAGCGGGATGAGATGGTGCAGCGATGATGGTGGTGACGGTGATGGAGATGATGATGATGATGATCCCGATGAAGTCCAGCACGATGACGATGAGGATGGCGATGATCTCCCGCCTCCACTTCCCACAGACGGCGCCAATTGTCGAGCTGGGGGCTCGGCAAATCCCTGGTTCGAGTACCCCGGGTTGATTGAAGGGGAGAGAGATGAGCGCTGGTGATCACGACGGCTGACAAGCAAGGCGTTTTTACCCAGGTTCAGGCTCCCGGAGGATAACACCCTACTTCCTGCTTGTCTGGTATTGATGACGAGTTGTGGCTACAATGGCGAGATGGCGATCTCGCTAAGGTGGTGGCGGCTAGGAGGTGACTTACCCTAGACGAAGGACCCTCCTAGCCTTTATATCATAGGCTAGGTCTCGGGTGAACGGTGCTGATCGCACTTACAAGATGATCAGAGTTATGATCTATCCGTCGACTACTTTGGGCCGCATGTAGCTCCCCTTGGGCCTTCCTTGGGCCTTCGTCACAAGGCTGAAGCTTGGCGTGACCCAGGTACCACCACCGTGGGACACTCGAAGGGTGACCCCACGACAACATGAGATATGAAAGTCTTACTTAATTCGTGGCAAGACAGCTACTCATAAGCATAGTCGTGCCATGATCAATAACCATGCTTGTAAAAACATGTTGTCGAGCAGCAAAAAGAGACTCCCACCACCATTGGCAGGGAAGAGCTCGGTGACGCAGATCGTGGACCAGCGGGGCAAGAGTAAACTCAACGAAAATCCACTAGGGACCTCTCTGAACATTTAATATAAATCTTATTATTAGAATAATCGTAGATACTGCGAGTAATATTGTTTTTTATTAATATTAAAATTACATGACTCCAAAGGCGTTTTGTGAGCGTGTTGGTCTGGTGGCGGTCGAATAATATTGTCATTTACATGTAGTAAATAATAATGTATGTTGTGCAACGTATGTCGTCATGACTTCATTAATTTAAAATTTCACGACTCTAAAACTTCTGCAGATGTTTTTGAGTACTTTGGTTAAGTTTGATTGTACTCTAATAAAATTATCATTTATGTGTACTCAATCATAAAAACAACATGTTCCCTCCATTGACAACAAAGTTGTGCTCTGAATTTAGTCAAAATCAATATTTAAATTTTTTCATCAAATATATAGGAAAAAAATCAACATCTAAAATATATATAAATCCTTATTATTAAAACCATCATAAATATTATACAAACTTATTTAGGAATATATGTATTTATTACTATATACTCCTTCCGTCAACACAAAATCAGGGTAAATAGTAGATGAATTTCTTACCGATCAGTCTAGCTTTTTTCTAAACTATCCATATCCTATGAACTCTCCTACCCACGTTTAGGAAAGTTTTTTTTTTACGGTTCTAGCTACCGATTAACCTAGCTTTTTCTTAAAAAAATAATCACAATTCCTAGCTATCACGTTCCAGTAAGTGGTATGTAGTCCTGTACGTGTGTGTGTTTTTTTTTTTTTTTTTTGCCATATATCCTTCCAGGCCAAGGCAGCTAGTCCCGGTTGGGTTTTTGAACGGTCAATGTGTTATTGTGTCAATGTCAAACATGTTACATGTTACGTTAATATTTCAATAAATCCTATCCACATATTTTAGATCCAACTATTAGGCTTAACGTGGTGGCTTTATTAGACATCCTTATTTTGCTTTTAGTATATAATAATAAATAATAATAATAATAATAGATAAGTCATGCATTGTTAACTGTTTGAATTTATTAGGTGGAAAATTAGTGCAAGCACAAAATAGATGGATATTACACAAGTCCCAATCTTCTACAATTGCCATATAGTTCTTTGGTGCCGACGAAATACTAGGAAAATACCTAAAATAAACTATAGAAACACACATAAATAAATAATGAATATTCCTTCCACATATTAATAGCTTTTTCCTCTCCAGTAGATCTTAAACAATAACACATTTACCTAAAATACTCTTTATTTAAAATGCATTTTAAAATTTTACAAAAAATTGGAAAAAAAATGTTCACGAATATATCTTAACATGCTATATGTTCATTAAGTCGTTTCACGAAAAACCGACTTTTTTTGTGTGTTGTGTAAAAAGACAAAATTTGGTGTTGAAAGAAAGCTTTTCACTATTTTTTTCTTTTTACACAGGGCACAAAACATATCGGTTTTCGGTGAAACGACTTTATGAACACATAGAATGTGAAGAGGTATCCGTAAAATTTTATTTCAGATTTTTTCGGCATTTGAAATATGTTTTTACCGGATGTAGATGCACCCAGTGCCAAAGTGAATTTCCGCAATAGGCTCAAAAACTTCGCTACGGCTGCTACCAACACCGGCCCACGCAAGCAGCCGTTCGGAGCACCATTTTTTGGCAACACAGATGCCAGGATTCAGAGGTTGTGAATTAACCATTTTTAGAAACAGGTAGGAAGGCTAGCCTTGCAACAATGACCAACGTCTCCATCTGTCCATTAACGAGCACAAATATATACCCTTCTCTTTAGGTACGACACCAACCACCACACAAAGGAGTTAGTAGTACAGTATTACTTGGTGTTTATACCAAAAAAAAATTACGAGGAGGTGTATACCAAATCAACTACACCTAGTACTTACATATTTGCGGATATTAATAGTAGGATGCTACTTTGCACATGTTCTGCTCATGTTAATAAATACTCAAAATGAAGAGAAATGCATCCACACACCTTTCACTGCACACCAAAGTATTTTAAAGAGATCAACGAAAAGAAATGCATCAATTGACCTTTCGGTGCACACCAATGAGTATTGTAGCTAATATCTCAGCTACACTGCACCTTTTATCATCTTTTTTGTACCACCCATGCTTCAGCCTTCCCAACGTACTACACATCTTCATCAGACTACAAATAATAGTGAAGTGGTAAGAACCATAGAAAACAAGAAATAAGAGAAAAATCTCTTCCGAAGAAGTAGCAGATGTGTCAAAAAAATGAAATCTTAAAAGGTGGAAGAACACGTAACTAATAACCATAGTGGGTTGTCTTAGATAAGGATAGGAGGCATCATGGGAAGTTGACGGGAAAAGTTAGAGAGCCATATTGTTCTTGTGCTCTCGCCTCTTTCCATTTCGGCTATGAAATGGCTACACATGTATGTTCAAAGACCTAAGAAGCCCCTTTCTTCTTCTATGGTTATATACTCTCGTCGACACGTCCTTGAGAACAGCAGAATCAACACGCAAGAGAGTGGTCTTAGGCTGATTGAGAACGAGGCTTTGTTCTAAAATCTAGGGAAATATTAAGTGAGTACCTGACCGGCTCTACTATGTCCAGTGTTGTGTTTTTCTTGAGACCACAGATCATCGACATGGAAGAGCGTCTGATTAATTACAAGAAGTCACGCACTGTTAACTGCTTGGATTTACTAGGTGACAAATTAATGCAAGATAAACAATAGTTGAATATTACACAAATCATAGTTTTCCCATTGCTTGATAGTTCTCTGGTGGTACTAGGAAAAGCAATTGTAAAAATTATAAAAAAAACTACGGAAACACACATCAACGAATTATGAATATCCACCCCAATATTCATATATAGCTCTTTCCTTTCTAGTAGATCCTAAACACTAAAACAATAGAAAAACATTACGAGAAGGAAACACAAGGAAGACCATAGAATTTTATTATCATTCTCGCATGCCAGCACGACTGCCGTTTCCAGACCATTCCTCCAATGAACAATCGCCAGCATCCAACAGCTTCTCGATCTGAGGTGTGTATGCAATGTCCATTTCATTACATCTCCATATGGCACATGCATGATGCATGTGAAAGCTGTTGGAGTTGGTTGTAATACTTAAGAGTTATAGACCAAATTAGAAAAGTAACAAAACAATGTAGAGTCATGAAGAAGACTCGAGAGGTGTGTGTGTGTTAGTAGATATCAGGCTCCCTCTCCCCTGTTTCTGGATGTATGAAAAATTACTCAAAATTAGTGGAACTCTTTCCATGAAAATCTACATGGTATCAGAGCAATCGGTCCAGGGGATGTGTCCTTAACTCGGATTTGATCTGATTCGTGCCGTGCTCTCTGGTATTTGGTGTTCGTCGTGGTCAAGGCCGCCTTTGTGCGTCGCCGCCGTCTTCGTCAAGGTCGCCGTCGTTCTCGTGTGGCACAGCGCCGTCGTGTGCTTCGTCGCCGTCGCCCTCGTGTTGGGCGAAGTCGCCTTTGTGCTGCCTAGCTGCCGTCGTCGTGCGTGCCGGTCTGAAGCTGTTCCTGTTCTGAACAAAGTAGGAGCTGCACTCGACCTGACCGTGACATCTCAGGTACGAATCCTTTGAGATTCGCTGCAGTTTCAAGTAGGCCTGGTGGCAGAGTTTGAGAAATTGCTTGTCCAATTCTTGTATGAGTTGTGGCTCGTTTGAACACTTCGTCCAGCTAATTTGGTGTCCTCAAGAAGCCTGTTGTTGTTCATCCCTGATTACATTTGTGTGGTTGTTCCCATAGCAAATAATTATGGGTAACAGTAATGGTGATAACTTGTGTGAGACACTGCAGAGCATATTCACACAATTAGTAAAGCAGTTGCAGTCACAATCTGGTAGTATTCCTGAATGGCCGAAGGAAGCTTTGTCTTCTACCTCTCAAGTCCAACCTGTTATTACTCCTGGAAGTGATCAGATAAATGATACACGGACTGACTGCGTGGGGAATATGAAAGTGATATGTCATAATTGCAAACGACCAGGACATGTGAAAAAGAATTGTTTTGATTTGGTTGTATATCCATCTAGGTGGCAGCAGAGGCAAGGGAATAAGTTCAACTTTGGTAAAAGTTATGAAAAGAAGAAAGAAAACCAGGTTGATTTTGTGTCATATAGGAGAGCGTTCTGAAATTGTTGCTGAAGCCCTAGAAGAATTTGAAGCCAAACTAATGACTGCTACTTCAAAAGGATCTGATGAAAGCACCGGTTCTTATGATATAGAGGGAGATGATTACTTATCTGCCTCATGGATCATTGATTCAGGAGCTTCAAATCATATGACGGGTTCACCAAGGAATTTTTCATCGTATATACCCAAATCAGGAAAGGAAAGAGTTCGTATTGCGGATGGGTCTTCAGCTCCTATAATGGGTAGTGGGACAATTGACTGCACATCACCTTTACCTTTAAGTCCAGTTCTTCATGTCCCTAATTTCCCTGTAAACTTATTGTCGGTCAGCTCTATTACAAAACAACTAAACTGTAGAGTTGTATTTGAGCCAGAATTCTGTGTGTTTCAGGATCGGAAGTCTGAAAAAATTCTTGGGACTGGAACGGAACGTAATGGTCTGTATTACCTTAACAATGTGTCGATCCCACTTGCCATGAGCACCAAATATATCTCACCTACAGATGAGTTACTTCTGCTGCATTCTAGACTAGGGCATCCATCTTTTCAGTCTCTCAGTCGTATGTTTCCCTCACTTTTTGCTTCTTGCTGTAAAGATAAACTTGTTTGTCAAGTGTGTGAACTAGCTAAGCATACAAGAACGAATTATCCTAGCAGCAATGAAAGAAGTGAAGTACCGTTTGAAATAGTGCATTTCGATGTTTGGGGACCTTCAGCTGTGACCTCTCTTTTAGGAGAGCGCTGGTACGTGACCTTTATTGATGGTTTCAGTCGATGTACCTGGTTATATTTGCTGAAACATAAATCTGAGGTTTTATCTGCATTTAAGGATTTTTATTCTCTGGTATGCAATCAGTATAATGCCAGTGTAAAAATATTTCGTTCAGATAATGGAACCGAGTATCTTAATAGGGATTTTCATGAATTTTTATCTTCTCATGGCATTATACATCAAACCACATGCGTTAACACAGCTGAGCAAAATGGGGTCGCTGAACGGAAAAACAGACACTTGTTAGAAGTCACCCGTTCTCTTATGTTTATGATGAATGTGCCAAAATTTCTTTGGGGTGAAGCTGTCAAAACAGCAGCATATCTTATAAATCGTATGCCATCAAGGGTTCTAAAATACAAGACCCAATTGAGTGTCTGAATGGAACTAATTCTTACATCGTTCCACCTAAAGTTTTTGGGTGCACTTGTTTTGTCCATGATTACAGGAATTCAGCAGGAAAGCTTGATCCACGTGCAGTCAAGTGTATCTTTGTGGGGTATTCTCCTACACAGAAGGGATATCGGTGTTGGTGTCCTACTGAAAGGAGATTCTTTGTGAGTATGGATGTAACATTTCATGAAAACGAACCTTTTTATTCTTCAAATGTTGGTGTTTCTCATGGTGTTGAAAGCAAGGGGGAGAATAAAACTATTGACATTGTCCCTGGTAATTCAGTATTAATTCCTATGCTAGATATGCCTCAGCCAAGGAATGAAACTGAGGGGGAGGATCATACATGCATAAATGAGGAGAACGAAGTAGGTGCTATTCCTCCTCCACAACAACAATTTATAGAGCCTGATATTCCTGCGCCTGCAAGTCCTAGAATACCCTTGCATGAACTTGCTATACATGATGCAACTAGAGGAGATGGTGACCATGTATCTATTCCAGAAGATCATTCATCACCGAGGGAGCATACCCAGGATGCAATGGAAGAAGGTAACGAAAACCCCTTTAATAGCTCCTAATGTTCCCGTAGTGGATCATCCAATTGCATTAAGAAAACCCGTGAGACGTACTGATATTCCAGCAAGGCTAAAAGATTGCGTTGGATATAAACATGACCTGGCAAAATTTGTAACCTATGAAAGGTGCAGTGCAACATTCAAAAGTTTTATTGCTTCTCTAGACTCCACGTCCATTCCCAAGGATTGGAATGAGGCATAAAAGATCCTAGGTGGAAGGAGGCCATGTTAGAAGAAATGAAAGCACTAGAGAAGAATAATACTTGGGAATTAGTTGATTTACCTCTGGGCAAGGAACCTGTCGGGTGTAAATGGGTGTATACTATTAAGCATACCCCAGAAGGTAAGGTACAACGGTATAAAGCCCGTCTAGTGGCCAAAGGGTATACACAAACTTATGGAGTTGATTGTGAAGAGACCTTTGCACCAGTAGCAAAAATGAACACGATAAGAACTTTAATATCTTGTGCAGCCAATTGTGGTTGGGGTTTGCATCAGTTAGATGTTAAAAATGCTTTCTTGCATGGAGATCTTCAAGAAGAAGTCTATATGCACATACCTCCAGGATTTAATACAGCCCAAACTGAAGGGAAAGTATTGAGACTGCGTAGGTCCCTATATGGTCTTAAACAGTCACCTCGCGCATGGTTTGATCGGTTTCGATGGGCGATTTTGCAGTTGGGGTATAAACAGAGTAATGCAGATCATACCCTATTTTACAAACGTAATCTGAACAAGTTGGCCATATTAATTGTTTATGTTGATGATATTGTCCTCACAGGAAATGATGAAAAGGAAATTGAACAACTGAAGCGACATCTGGCACAAGAGTTTGAGATTAAAGATCTTGGACAATTGAGATATTTCCTCGGAATTGAAGTCTCCAGAGGTCCACAAGGTATTTACCTATCTCAGAGGAAATACGTCTTAGACTTACTGTCAGAAACGGGAATGTCTGGCTGTCGTCCAGCTCCCACACCAATTGAACAAAACAGTAAGTTAGTTAAGGAAGGGGGATCATCAGTAGACCGGGAGCATTATCAGAGAATCGTTGGGCGATTGATCTATTTATCACACACTCGACCTGATATTGCATTTGCTGTGAGTTTGGTTAGCCGGTTCATGCATGACCCTAGAAGTCATCACATGGATGCAGTAATGCGGATTATCCGCTATCTTAAAGGATGTCCTGGTAGAGGACTGCTGTACAAATCACATGGCAACTTGCAAGTAGAATGCTTTACTGATGCTGATTGGGCAGGTTCACTAGATGATAGAAGATCAACTTCTGGGTATTGTACTTTTGTTGGGGGTAATCTAGTTACATGGCACAGTAAGAAACAGAGTGTTGTAGCTAGATCTACAGCGGAAACGGAGTTCAGAGCCATGTCCCATGGAATTTGTGAAGTGCTTTGGTTGAGAATTTTATTGCTTGAGTTGGGCCTATTTCAATCAAAGCCATTGATGCTCTATTGTGACAATAAGGCAGCTCTTGACATTGCAAACAATCCAGTGCAGCATGGAAGAACTAAACACATTGAAATCGACCGACACTTTATTAAAGAAAAATTAGACCAGGGAATCATTTGCATGCCCTATGTGAGCTCCTCAAATCAAGTAGCAGATATCTTAACCAAGGGTCTACATGAGAGAGTGTTTTCTAGTCTTTGTTGCAAGATGGGGCTTTATGATGTGTTTGCCCCATCTTGAGGGGGAGTGTTGGAGTTGGTTGTAATACTTAAGAGTTATAGGGACCAAATTAGAAAAGAAACAAAACAATGTAGAGTCATGAAGAAGACTCGAGAGGTGTGTGTGTGTTAGTAGATATCAGGCTCCCTCTCCCCTGTTTCTGGATGTATGAAAAATTACTCAAAATTAGTGGAACTCTTTCCATGAAAATCTACAAAAGCTCACACATATTAACGCCATCAAACACTGCTTCTACCATTCATCAGCACATGAGCAACAAATTGACAAAACTTCAGAAGAAAATGAGCAACACAAATACCAGGATTCATAGCTTGCAAATTAACTTCTTTCAGAGACAGATACAAATTAACCTTGCAAAGATCAGGAAACTATCCATTTATGAAGATCTCGAATCAGTAAAGTTGATAAATGTATACCCTAGCTACTTTGCACATGCTCTGCTCATGTCGACAAATGCAGAAGTACTCTACATATTTTTTAAAATTGGCAAAAATGCATGCATCTATAGACCTTTCATTCAACATCTATGAGTACTCTAGCTACACATCAATGAACGCACCTCTTCTCGTCCTTTTATCCCACCCCACGTTTTCCGAGGCAAAATTACACTTTTTCTCGTCCTTTTATCCCACTCAACATTTCAGTCTTTGCTACTTGCTACATATCTTCATCGAACTATATATAATTGTGAAGTGGTAACAACCATAGCAGGCAACTAGAAGAAAAAATTACCTAGCGAAAAAGTAGCAGATGTGTCTAATAGACAAGAAGCTAAAACACCGGAAGAAGAACAAGTAACTAACAACCAGAGTTTTGTAGTAGATAAGAATAGGAGACATCATGGGAATTCGACGGGTAAAGCTAGAGAACGATATCGTCCTGGTGCTCCCGCCTCTTGCCGCTTCTGCCATGGAACGCCTACACCTTTATTTTCGATGACCAACATCAGCATATCGTACTGTGGTCATGGCATTCCTTCTGCGGCCAAGCATGCAAGGGCTTCGATTTTCTCATCGAGTTGCCCTTTATTTCTCCACATGGTCATATCTCTTCCCAGGAACCACTAATGGAACTTGGAAAGTGAGATCTTGCGGTGTTTGAGGCTGGGCTTTAGCCTTCTGTTCCCCAGATCCGGGGAAAATATTAATTTGAGCACATTGGGTAACAACCCTATCCTCAACGTAGATTTTTCTTGGGCAATAAGCCCACACTAGTACACTACAGATCATCTACTTAGCAAAACGTCAGATTAATCGCAAGATTCCAGGATTGTGAATTGTTTGCATTTGCTAGGGGTCAAATTAATGCGAGCGTAAAGCAGATGGACAGTAGACAAATCCTATTTTCCACTGCTTCATCTTCATAGTTATGGGGGTCATCCGAAATACAAGGAAAACAATCGCAAAACACTACAAAAAGAACTACGGAAAAACACATGAACAAATTACGAATAAGCGCATGAACAAATCATGAATAATTCGCAAAGATCAGACATCCATCCATTCACGAAGAGCTCGATTCAGTTCAGTTCACAAATGTATACCCGTCTCTTTATGTACATCACCAACTACCACACAGAGGAGCTAGCAGTACAATACTAACTTGCAGTATACCATACCTAGTAACCAAACACAACACCCTCTCTTCCCCATTTCCCCATCACTTATACCAACCTCCCCCTCTCTAACCCACTACAGTACAGAATTACTCAACACTCTCTCCATTTACCTCATACCACTCTCTAGTTATGATTAT
Organism: Poa pratensis; assembly: GCA_947311845.1. Lineage (NCBI taxonomy): Eukaryota > Viridiplantae > Streptophyta > Magnoliopsida > Poales > Poaceae > Poa > Poa pratensis. The sequence goes on from CAMZMU010000111.1 coordinate 29,048,758, forward strand.
CTAGGACACTACTCCGAATTTTTTATCCTAGCAGTGGATGCTGGAGCGGAGCTTGACGGGAGCACAGTTACTAGCCTAATTATATCATAATCCTAGTTAAAACATTGTAGATGCGTCTCATTATTCCCATGTACAGTAGATAGATACAGGACCGGCGGGCGCACGCGTTGAGCCGGCGGTGCGGGGGCCCAGCCCGAGGAGCGAAGGCTGGAGAGGAGTTTGGAGAGGTGCTACCAAGACGGTTTCAATCCTGGTCGCTGGCCACGCCGCTGCACAGACGAGAGAGAAATTGAGAGGGCCACGCCTGCACACAATTTTGTTTTGTTGTGAAACTACCTGGCACTCATGGGGTCGTCGTAGTTGGGTCCGTGTGGTTTGGTTTCATTTTTCTCTTTTTTTTTCAAGAGTTAAATACATGACGTAACCATAAACTTGTCTAGATGTGCAAATATTCTCGTAAACTTGCAAAGTGGGATGGTTGACCCTTAAACTTTTACTCCGGTGTAAAAGCCATCAGATTAGTCCGAATATGCACAGTCAGCTCCCACCCTAGGGCGCTTTTGCACACAAAAAATCTAAGTCTCGATGAAATTGTTTTTTGGCCACGAGAGAGCGGTCAGGCGCTCGATGTCTGGAACATGGCGTGAAGTCGAGCACCTAATCGACATCACGGCGTCCTTGAGACTCACGCCTAGGGAGATGCACAAGGGACAACTCTACCACGCTCTCTGGCCTATCTGTCCTCCTCGTCGACGACACCACCGTGGTCGCGAGTGGCGGTGTCGCAACCTTCGTCGCCTCCCTGCGCCGCGCACGAGGGAGGACCCGACCAATGCCGCTAATAGCGAAAAGTTCAATCAAGTTCAGTTAAAAAACATATACCCTTCTCCTTATGTATGTCACCAACTACCTCATTAAGGAGCTAGGATTGCAATACTAAATGGAATACCATACTTGTTTGCAGTACAAATACACCTACATATTTGTTAAGAATGGAAGAATGCTAATTTGCACATGCTCTGCTCATAATAATAATTCAGAAATAAGTATTATGGATTGATGAACATAAATACATCCATAGACCCTTCGTTGCGCATCTATGAGTACTCTATTGACAATGAATACACATTTGTCGTATTTTGTACCATCCATGCTCCAGTCTTTGCCACATATATTCATACAACCATATATAGAGGTGAAGTGGTGATAACCATAGAAAGCAACCAGAAGAGAAAATGATCTAGTGAAGAAGTAGCGAATATTTCATCTGAGAAAGTAAGATAAAACGGCGGAAGAAGACCATAGAGTTTTGCAATTACATAGGAATACGAGGCATCGCGGAAAGTTGATGGGGAAAATTGGAGAACCATATTGTTCTTGTGCTCCCACCTCTTTCTATTCCTGCCATACAATGACTACACATCAATATTCAACGACCTACCTCAGTTGATCTCGCCACATGGTTCTTCATGTGTTCATTCCATTCCTTTTGGGGGCAAGCATTGAAGACCGTCAACTTTTCTATCAGGGAGCTCCTTTTCTCGCCACATTGGAAATCAACTGAAAAAAAAAAAAAAAAGATGTACTTACCAAATTGGAAATACTTATAATTTTGTACATGACACACTTGTAGTCATTTCTACCATGCCTTTGGCAGCATGTGCTAGTTTTGTCTGAGCAAGAGGGAGTTCGGGTCATCAACTTGTACCAGTACATGTAAATACATGTATATACATGGAAAAGAAGAATGCGGGCTAGAGCTAGGACATTTGGGGAGAGCATATCTAGTGTAGTATATCGGGCCTAAGTTGTACCAGTACAATGTAATATCTCCTTTGTGACTTGTGAGCCACAGTAGTAGTCATTTTAACCATGCCTTTCAGATTTCAAAAAAAAAAGCTCACCATGCCTTAGCAATTTTGTACACATTGTTTCTTCTGCAGAAGAGGGAGTCCACTAATCAACTTGTACTAGTAAATCGGAGTACAGGTATAGAAGAAGCAGAACAAAAAGACTACGAGCTAGTACTACGACAATCGGGTGTGCCAGGGCGTGCGCATGTGCTGATCGCTATCACTATCAGTATCTCCATTTGCCGCTTCCGTTGAAGTATTCCCGTCAACCGTACCGGCCAGGCCACTATTATCGATGGGCTAAAGTTCCTAGGCCTCCCCTTTTCCCTGCACGGCGTTACTGTGGTGGCGATCGGCGATCGCAGCACACACCACCCCCACGTCGCATGGATCTGGTCCCTTAAACCCGTCGGACAGACAACCCCGCGTCGCCGCGTCGGGACGGACGACGGCGCGCATCTACCGGCGCCGTCACACTGGCACCATTCCAGGTGGAGTCGCCGATGAGCAATCGATGGCATCCAACTGAATCCTGAGGTATGCATGCAATGTTCCATCGTATATTTACAGATGCAAATATGCTGGAAACCAGGCACCACGAATCACTGCTTATCGACGCATCGAAACGCTGCTTTGAACATTCATCAGCACATGGGAGACAAGTTAGTGAAACCCTAATTTCTCTTAGCAACAAACATGCCAGGATTCAGAGATTGATCATAAACCATGTTTACACTTTACAGACAGGGAGGCAGGCTAGACTTCCAAACCATCTGTCCATTACCGAGCACAAATGTATACCTTCACTTTATGTACATCACCAACCACTGCACAAAGGAGTTAGCAGTACACTACCAATTGGAGTGTACCAAATCAACTACACCTAGTACATATTTGCTGATAAATAATGGTAGGATGCTACTTTGCATATGCTCTGCTCGCTTTGACAAATGCATAAGTACTCTATATATTTTAAGGAGATCGACCAAAAGTAATGCATCCACTGATCTTTTCAGTGCACACAGATACGTGCTCTAGATAATATATCAGGAATCAATGCACCTTTTATCGTCGTTTTGTACCACCCCATGCTTCAGCCGTCGCTACCCTACGTATTCCACATCTTCGTGAGACTACATATACCAGTGAAGTGGTAAGAACCATAGTAAGCAACAAGAAGAGAAAATGGTGTAGGGAAGAAGTAGCAGATGTGTCCAAGAAACTAGAAGCTAAAAAGGTGGAAAAGGAACACGTAACTAATGACTATAGAGATTTGTGAGTTGTCTTACATAAGAATAGGAGGCATCGTGGAAAGTTGACGGGGAAAGCTAGAGAAGTTTATTGTTCTTGTGCTCCCGCCTCTTTCAATTTCTGCTATGGAATGGCTAAACATCTATTTTCGACGACCTATCTGTGCTTATGTTGTTGTGTTCATCCTATTCCTTCTGTGGCCAAGTATGCAAGGTGTTTGTCTATCTCATTGAGGAGCACCTTCCTTCTTCAAATGGACATACACTCTCGCCGGCACCTCCACGAGAACAGCGGAATCCACTTTAAAGAGAGTGGTCTTAGGGCATCTCTAACCGATCCCCAATCGGTTAGAGGAGTAAACTGCTCAAAATCGGTTAGAGGAGTAAAAATACTCCTCTAACTGATAGCAGTTCCTAACCGATCTCGTAAAGTTAGAGGAGTAAATCAAACCAAAACCTCCAAATTCGATCAAATTCCACCGAATTCAAACTGAAATTCAAACTAGCATATATATTTAACATAATATGTTCATATTACAACCAAAAGTCGGTCGAATTTCACAAAATTCGACCGAATTTCACCACCTCCTAACCCTAGTCCTCGTCCCAGTCGAAGGAGGAGGATGAATCGCTGTCGAGGTTGATCACCGTGGCCGGTGCCGGAGCTGCCGACGGCCCCGCATCCTCCTCCTTCTTCACCGTGGCCGGCGCCGGAGCTGCCGACGGCCCCGCATCCTCCTCCTTCTTCACCTTCTTCCCCGCCGCGGCGTCGGCCTTGCGCTTGGCCTCGGCGAACCCCTCCAGCGCCTTCCGCTCCTCCTCGACGAGCTCTGGGTTGTAGCCGGCGAGCATGGCCGCCATCGCCGCGTCGCGGCGCTCTGCCTCGAGGCGCTCGCGCGCCTCCCTGTCCTCCCGCCGCTCGCGGGCAGAGACATAGCGGAGCCCCTCCGGCTCGAGCTCCGGCGGCACCGGCTCCGGCACCTCCAAGGGGAAGTTGAGCTCGCCGCACTCGCTCCCGTGGAGGCGGACGTTCTGGATGTCGTACGCCATCGCCGCCTGCTCCGCGGACTGGAAGGAGCCGACCCACACCTTCTTCCCGGTGTTGCGGTCGGTTATCTCCGACACCCACGACCCCCAGGACCGCTGCCGCACGCCTCGGTAGACCGGCGTCGGCGGCACCGGCAGGTCGAGGGTGCTGGCGGAGCGGCGGGCCTGCCGACGGCGTTTTGGTGGCGGCAATCGACGAGGAGATGGAGGGAAACGGCGTCCGGAAGTCGAGGAGGTTGCAGCTCGCGGCGGGGGACTACGGGGCCGGCGAGCGCTCGGAATCGGCGGCGGAGATGGCCGGCGGGAGGATCCGGCCATCGCGGGCAGCTGGGGTGCCGGCAGGAGGGAGGAATTGCAGGCGGCGGTCGCCGGAGACGGAGGAGATGTCGAGGAGGAGATGGGGAAGTGGGTGTGAACGCGAGAGATGTGAGGGAATCTTTTACTCATCGGCCTATAGGAGTCGGCGGCACCGATGAGTAAAAAATTTACTCCTCTAACGTGTTTTGGACTTCGGTTAGGTGCGGTTAGATGAGTAAAAGAGCATCTTTTACTCCTCTAACCAATTTTTGTACATCGGTTAGAGATGCCCTTAGGCTGATTGAGAAGAAAACCAAGTCGTTTGCTTCTAAAATCCAGGAAAATATTATGTGGGTCCGTGAGTACATCGATAGTCCTAATATCCCAGTGTTGAAATTTTCTTGAGACCACAGATTATCTAGGATGGAAAAACTTATGATTAATTGCAAGAGGTCATGCATTGTTAGTCATGCCAGAAGCAGATGAACACACCATCCAACTATTTCGGTGAGGTGCATGTCCATCAGCATCTCTCTGTCATGCAAGAAGCCACAAAAAGGCGATGAATGTTAGAAATGGTGTTCTAACATTCATCGGCACACAGGAAACGAACTTTGTCAGTTCTCAAAAAAATGGCAACACAAAGACTAGGATTTAGAGCTTGCAAATCAACCATGTTCACAGTTAGATACAAATTAACCTTGCAAAGACCAGGCATCCATCTGAGTTCAATCAAGTTGGATTCAGTTCAGTTCACAAATGTATACCCATCTCTTTATGTACATCACCAACCACCACACAGAGGAGCTAGCAGTACAATACTAAACTTGGAGTATACCATACCAAGTAACCAACACAACACATCTCTTTGTCCCAAGTGGAAGCTAAACCCACTGACTCACCTTTTTGGAAGGGATTGATGATGGTTAAAGAAGACTTTTTTAAAAGAGGATCGTTTGTTGTTGGCAATGGTCAAAGTACTCGGTTGGAGGATACTTGGCTTGGGAACACGCCTTTAGCCCGCCAATACCCATCCTTATACAATATTGTGCAACATAAAAATGTTATGGTTGCACAAGTTTTAGCAAATAATCCTCTAAATATTGAATTTAGAAGATCATTAACCGGAAACAAGTGGATTTCCTGGGAACGGTTGTTAGGGAGATTGATTAACGTGACCCTTTCTGACAATGACGACTCCTTTCTTTGGAATTTGACTCCAAACAGGAAGTTCACGGTTCGCTCCATGTACTTAGACTATATGAATGGTCATGTGCCTTTTCTGCGCAAGTATTTGTGGAAGTTAAAAGTTCCTTTGAAGATTAAAATTTTTATGTGGTTCCTCAATAGGAAAGTTTTACTAACAAAGGATAATCTAATTAAAAAAAGGTGGACAGGATGCAAACGATGTGTTTTTTGTCAATCGAATGAGTCGGTTGAACATATGTTTATTTCTTGCCCCTTTGCTAAGGATATTTGGAGATTGATTCATTTCACATTCAATATCTACCCACCAACTAGTGTAGCTAATATGTTTGGTCATTGGTTAGATGGGATAGATACGAAAACAAAAGCTCGTATTCACATTGGCACTTGTGCTTTTGTTTGGGCTATATGGAACTGTAGAAATGATTTGGTGTTTAACAAGTCTAGAGATGCTCATTTTTTGCAGGTTGTCAACAGAGCCCTCTACTGGATACATATGTGGTCCTTCCTTTTACCACAGGATCAGCGAGCACTTATGGATACTGGATGTACCTGGTTGATGTCTATCGTCAGAGCTATCTTCAACCAAGGGGGGTGGCTGCATGCTAGAAGACTTCAAGATGTGTAGTCTTTTGTGTAATGCTACTACCATTTGTGCTCTTTTTAGATGGCTGGTTTACACAGCCATTTTAGCCGACCGTTGATGTAATAAGGATGTGATACACTGCTACACTTTCGCGACTTTATTTTTAATATAAAGGCTGTGTGCATCATCACGATGCAGAGGCCGGGCTACCCATTTCTAAAAAAAGCAGTACACTACCAATTGGAGTGTACCAAATCAACTACACGAAAGGAGATTTTGTGCTCTGGGCACAAGTTATCCTGCTACTTTAAAAAAATCGAAAATAATATCTACAAGTTTCAGAAAAATCTGAAAAAAAATCCTGGATGGAGGCAATGATGTTTTTCACAAACGTGCAAAAAACCCGTTTCAAATACTTTATATTTTGGTCTACACAAAAAAGACAAAAGTTTGGATCTGAATGTGTATATTTTCAGATCTCTAAACTTATCATTTTGGTGTAGCGCAAAATACAAAGCATTTGAAGTTGCTCTTTCGCACGTTTGTGGAAACCATCATTGGCCACATACGGGATTTTTTTCAGAATTTTTTAAAACTTGTAAATATTTTGTCGATTTTTTTAAATCACCAGGATCACTGGTGCTCAGGAGCAAAAGACAATTTCCGCAACTACACCTAGTACATATTTGCTGATAAATAATGGTAGGATGCTACTTTGCATATGCTCTGCTCGCTTTGACAAATGCATAAGTACTCTATATATTGTAAGGAGATCGACCAAAAGTAATGCATCCACTGATCTTTTCAGTGCACACAGATACGTGCTCTAGATAATATATCAGGAATCAATGCACCTTTTATCGTCGTTTTGTACCATCCCATGCTTCAGCCGTCGCTACCCTACGTATTCCACTTCCACATCTTCGTGAGACTATATATACCAGTGAAGTGGTAAGAACCATAGTAAGCAACAAGAAGAGAAAATGGTCTAGGGAAGAAGTAGCAGATGTGTCCAAGAAACTAGAAGCTAAAAAGGTGGAAAAGGAACACGTAACTAATGACTATAGAGATTTGTGAGTTGTCTTACATAAGAATAGGAGGCATCGTGGAAAGTTGACGGGGAAAGCTAGAGAAGTTTATTGTTCTTGTGCTCCCGCCTCTTTCAATTTCTGCTATGGAATGGCTAAACATCTATTTTCGACGACCTATCTGTGCTTATGTTGTTGTGTTCATCCTATTCCTTCTGTGGCCAAGTATGCAACGTGTTTGTCTTTCTCATTGAGGAGCACCTTCCTTCTTCAAATGGACATACACTCTCGCCGGCACCTCCACGAGAACAGCGGAATCCAATTTAAAGAGAGTGGTCTTAGGCTGATTGAGAAGAAAACCAAGTCGTTTGCTTCTAAAATCCAGGAAAATATTATGTGGGTCCGTGAGTACATCGATAGTCCTACTATCCCAGTGTTGAATTTTTCTTGAGACCACAGATTATCTAGGATGAAAAAACTTATGATTAATTGCAAGAGGTTATGCATTGTTAGTCATGCCAGAAGCAGATGAACACACCATCCAACTATTTCGGTGAGGTACATGTCCATCAGCATCTCTCTGTCATGCAAGAAGCCACAAAAAGGCGAAGAATGTTAGAAACAGTGTTCTAACATTCATCGCACACAGGAAACGAACTTTGTCAGTTCTCAAAAAAATGGCAACACAAAGACTAGGATATAAAGCTTGCAAATCAACCATGTTCACAGTTAGATACAAATTAACCTTGCAAAGACCAGGCATCCATCTGAGTTCAATCAAGTTGGATTCAGTTCAGTTCAGAAATGTATACCCATCTCTTTATGTACATCACCAACCACCACACAGAGGAGCTAGCAGTACAATACTAAACTTGGAGTATACCATACCAAGTAACCAACACAACACATCACGCTCTTCTCCCATGTCCCATTTCCCCAACACTTATACCAACCTCCCCCTCTCTAACCCACTACAGTACAGAATTACCTCAACACTCTCCATTTACCCCCACCACCACTACCAACCCCCAAAATAAATTTACATCTCCTTATACCACACCATTTGTACCACCCCCAATCCCATCCCCCCCCTCCACAAAAACCAAGAATCAAACTGACTGACACCACTACTGCTTCCATAGAATCTAAAGTTACCTAAAAATCTTTATTGGCATCGTTGGCGACGCCTGGCTGGACCGTGGTTTTGTACCTACCTAGGCTGTGGGCGCGCCGGGAACGACTTGGCGTGCCTCATCTGTGGGGTTTGCCGTGGGGTCGACGAGCGGGTCAGCGTCTGGGAGCGCAGCACCATGTCGACCATCGACGTGGTCTGGTAGGCCTGGATCAGGCTCTCGCTGTCGGTGGAGTCGCCACGGGCGGTCGCCCTCTGCCACGAGTGCGAGCTCAGGCCCGACAGGACATAAGCCCGGCCAGACGCCTCGTACCTCTGCCGGTTCGCCATCCTCTCCTGCATCTCCTTCAGCTCAGCGTCCAGTGACTGGCATAGCCTGTCACCGGACTGCCCTGACGCTGACGCCATGATCATTCGCCGGCAGTCCTCGAGCAATGACACGGCGTGTGTCAGATCACCCCGCTCGGCGGAGAACCTTGCCGCAGCCATCACTCTGCTGCGTGAAGGCGATTCTTCTGGCGGTCCACCTGGATCGACACGGTTTGTACCGAGACGAATGCCGGCCTGGAGATCTTTACTTGCACCTCAGCCATGTTGATGGTCTCCTTCATCAGTGGATCTTTGTACACACAGCCGACTTTGAGGAGTGTCGTTTCGTCGCCACAGCCCTTGGGAACGTTGATAGACATAAGGAAATCCCTCTCCTCTTCAGCATACAGGTCACCGACATCAATGGACCCGTTCCTCTTGTCATCTGTAATCCTGCTAGAGTAGCTGCCTGATCTGATGTTGCCAAAGTGCACATCAGGGTGGAGGCTCTCCACCTTTACACGCAAATCCTGTGCAACGACACTCAGAAGTCCACCAATGCACTGGGCAAATGCATCTTGGATGGTAGCCTCGGTCTCTATGAACGAAAAAGTCCCACCAGAGGTTTGTGAGATCGAATGGAGTGCAGCTGCATCATGGTCAGCGCCGAACCCAAAGACATGAACTGGTACCTGCTGGCTATCATTAGTCGATGGCAAGAGCGCACAATACTCCGCTGCTCCTTTCTGTGCGCCGGCGGTCGGCGAGCCTGCATATGCTTTCTGTGCACCGGCAGTTGGCGAGCCTGCGTATGCTTTGTGTGCACCAGTAGTTGGTGAGACTGTATATGTGTCTTGCCCGTCTGATAAAAGGATGATGCTGCAGACAGGATTCTTAGCCTGCCGTTCTTCGATCACTTTGGAACCTTTCCTCAGACCCTCAGCAATATTAGTCCCACCATTTGATGTCAGAGAATTGACTGCTTGCAAGCTTTGCTGGCGACCAGATTCGGTCATCCGACGAAGAGGAAGAGCCTGCGTGCAGATGATGAGAAGGCAATGACAGAAAGGCGGTCTGAGGAGCCAAGGTTCTGAATGACAAACCCCATGGCCCTCTTCAGCAATGCCAGTTTGGTACCAGCCATGCTGCCGCTGACATCAAGCACTGTTATAAGATCAATTGGGGCTCTACCCGGGCCATTTTCACCTCCAAGATTGCCAGGTTTGAGCAGGTTCTGAGCAAGAGGTGCCTTTAAATGAATTAGAACGGTGAAATTCCTTTCTGAGGTACTTTCTGGTATTTCGGTGAACTCCGGATATGTCTCTATCTCTACTGTTCTTGAACATCCCTGTTGATGGCCCTCAGTTGCATCAGACAAGTCTAAGGGTTCATCATCGTTGAAAATACTTCGGTCGGTGTCAGGCAATAAACAAGTCACATGGTGAAGGCGGCCAGAGGAACGGGCACGAGGGAGTGGTCGCAATAGCGTCATGTGGCCACCATTTTGGTGCCCGTTAATGGGACTAATCCTTGCACTTCCTCGAGGGATTTCAGCAGACAAGGGACCACGAAAAGGAAGTTCCTTCCATTCGGTGCGGCAAACTGGGCAGTTGTTGCTTCCGTGCTTAACATTTGCAGCTATACAGTGGAAGTGAAAGGTATGCGAGCACTCTGCTGTGAATAGGGCATGACCCTGACCAGGTTTCATTATGGTCAAGCATATTGCACATGTTTTCTGCACACAAAAAAAGAGGACGTAAAATTGATTAATATAGATATGTTAAACGGTGGTCGAAATGAATCTGGTAAGGCATTTTTAGCAGTATATAGTAGTATCAGATGATGGTGCAAACAGAAGAAAAGAAGACCAAATAAACATTGCAACAGTAAATGCATACAGCATGAAGATGAAGGTATCCATAACCTTTCGATTTTTAAACGTCCTCAAAATTTATTATTTAATAGATAGTTTGGCTGCGATGAACAAGTCATAGAATGCTTGATATCTAAAGAAGTATATTAGTATTGTCAACCATCCTCTAAAAATCTTTGCACAATGCCGCAGTTTGACAGTGTCAGACTCTCATTAGAAAAAAAACAAACCAAAACTTGTTCAGGAGCCGCACTTTTAGACTTTCAGTTCAGAAGAACAAACTTGCTCAAGATATAGGTAGCCATGTGGCAAGCGAAGATAATTGTCAAGCTAATTTAAATGGAAAATAATCTTTAATAAGTATTCTGTTTTATTGGTGATGTAGGTGCCTTAATTTGAATAATTCATTGCTGACCAGCTAATGCAACAATTCAATGCTGACCAACCAATGCACCTCATCCTGTAAGACCAGAAGATCAAAGAGCTGACCTTCCACAAACAACATTTCAAAACCCAAAACCAGCTTGTGTCCACGTGTCTGCTTAGCACGGTTAAATGCCGCCGATGCTTTAAAATAACCAGGGATGCTGCAGTTTAACAATTATAAATGGGCATGATCTGATACAAATTCCTCTTGCAGTTATGGCCTATGGGCGCCCTAAAGCGAGATGCTGTTGTGCTCTCATGCGGCAAAGCCCACACGGTCAAACACTCAAACTGATATACAGACGCAAGTAGAAATATTTAACATTTGAAGTGATGTAGGTGCATTAATTTGAATAATTCATCGTTGACTAACCAATACACCTCACCCTGTATGCCCAGAAGATTAAGGGTCTGCATTCCCGCCTGCATTCCAAATCCCGTGCTAACCCGACCGCGTGAAATGTTCAGCATGCCGTTACATGCCGACGAAGCGGCAAACATAGGTAGGATGCTGCAATTTTAACACTTGCAAATGGCATGATCTAATATACTAAATATATTCTCCAATTCTTGTCCCTGGGTGTCCTAAAGCAGGACGGTGGTGGGCTCTCTGATGTGGCAAGGCGAACCCACGGTCAAACTACTAATTTACAAATCAAGTGGTAATATTTTCCAGATAAGGATAAGGAGTAATAAACATTTGGAGAGATGTGGATGCCTTTGTTAGAACACTTGGCCGCGAGCTAACCACTACACACCTCACCCTATATGACCAGAAGATCAAAGGGGGTAAAGGGCTGACCTCCGACATACATTTCAAAACTCAATCCAAACCGCGGCAGCGGGCCCCTTTATCAACACCGTTACACGCCGCTGACGCCTAGGATGGCAATCCGGCATACATTTCAAATATCTAGTTACTAGTAGCAATCAATTTAACAATTGCAGCTGGGCATCATCTGAATACTAGCGACAGATGGTGGTGGGCTTCCTGTTCATTCAGGAACCCAATACCCCCTACACCCCTGTTTCGAAAAACAAGATATGAAAGAATACAAGAAGGGATCTGGGAACAGTAGCAGGCGGCTGTTTCTGAAAAGGATGCTAGCTATCAGCCATGGCTATGCCGGCTGCCCCCTCTTTATGCCTCCACGAAAAGAAGTGAAGTGAGATGAATGAGACCAGAGAGGCTATCTAGGATAGGAGGAAAAGGTGAGTGATGAAGGAAAAGAGGTGTGGACTATGGCTGGGAGTGACACGAGGAGGAGGACCCCATGGCGAAAGAAAGACAAACTCCCCCACTTCCATGATGATATTCCTCCTCCACCACCATTGCCTTGCCCCCATCTCTCCTCCCTGCGTCTCCTTTTTCACCTCTGGCTCTGTGTATGTGATGAGAGAAAGCTAGTTGCGTGCACCATTGGAAGCAAAAGAACAGCGTCACAGGTGTACAACCTGAATCGAAGCTTTGCTTGCAATATACCCTAGTTAATTTGGAACTTAAACTTTTTGGGACAGATTAAAGCTTGATTAAGTATAGAGAAAATACAGAGAAATCATTACTAAAAGATTATTCTGCCTGCGGATGGATCTTGGCACGCTGTTCTTTGAATGCTACCGGTGAGATGGTGGTTGTACCTTGAAGGACTTGCTGCCGGATTTGGAGAGTCTGAGACCGGCGGAGGTGGGCGTCGGGGTGGTCGGCATGAGCGCGCCGGGCCCCCTGGCGCTTCCCTGGTCGGCAGTCGGGGTGGTGTTGGCGCTGGTGGCGGCGGAGGTCGACGAGGAGGCCGCCGGCGAGACGAGCGCGGCCGTGGAGGAGCCCGTGGACGGCGGACCGCCGTCGTCGTCCAGCGTCCGCGGCACGTAGACGCAGAGGTTGAGCCCCAGCGACATCTTGGCCTTCCTCCATCTGCTCTCCATCGACCCGCGCAGACCCAACCAGCCAAACTAGTTGAGCTGAGCAGAGAGCTGAGGAACTGTATTTGTAGGTAGGCGGGTAGGTGAGTGAGTGAGGTCAGAGCCTCAGAGGCGGAGTTGGCGGCGCTTTTGCTCCGTCAGGTCGCTGGTCGCCGTGGAAGCCATGGACTTGGAGGAACAGAGCAGCTAAATGGAGTTGGAGGTGAGCTGAGCTTGGCTTGGAATCTGAGACATGAGGTTAAAAGAAGAAGATTGTGCAAGAAAGAGAGCGAAAGAGGGCGGATAGATGGGTATTTGACCTCAGGCAGCCATGCCAAGGCAGAGAGAGAAAGAGACTCTGTGGTGAAGAAAGGAGAGAGGAGAGAAGAGAAGTGTGAGGGAGGGAGCAGCCTTTTAAGAAAGAGGAGGAGGAAAAGGCAGGGGCACCCGGCACAGTCCACAGGGCAGCGACGAAAAAAAGCTGGAAAGAGGGGAATGATGGCGAGGAGTGAGTGAGCGAGCTCTGCTCGGCTCAGGTCGTCGATGGTGTCTTGCTGGTGGTGGTGGTGGTGGTGGCGCAGTCCACTGGCGAGCGGGTGATGCGAATGGGCGGCCCGAGGAAGACGACGAGGCGGTCCGTGTTTAACTCCTTGGCCTCTCTCCTGTACGCGACACGACATGTACGCCCCGCCTCTCGTTTTCCTTGGCAGGCCGGCCAGTTTATTCTGCGACTTTAATTTTTGTTCTGATATGTGTATTGTTTATTTCTTTTCTTTTATTTATTGTTCTGGTTTGGTGATTCGGTTCCATGTTTCGTGTGTAATTGCCGGTGGTTCTTCCGGCGTGGTGTCACGGGTTTCCTCGTGTCGCCGTTGATGGGCACGGGCATTTAGATTTTAGATCGAGTAGCACCACATGCCGAGCAGTTGATATTGGGTATCCGTGGATTTTTCTTTGTCTACTAGCAGTACCACAAGTATGATCCACCACAAGTGAAGAAGAATACTTGGACTTGGCATTTTCTCAGTAAAAAAAGGAGGTGCCCAGTTGATCTTATAATTTTCTCAAATAAGCTGAAATATTTACATGTCCATATTCAAATAGTATTTCACATAGAAAGGAGATCTCTAGTTGAACTTGGAACTTTTTGTTGTAAAAAAAATCAAGTTGAATTATAATATAGGGGTTCCTATATTGAAACACCCCCTTGTCGCTCTTCTAAGGGCGACCCGGGCGGCTCAAACCCTAGACGCCGTGGGGCTCCCTCTCTGGCCTCCCTGTCGCCGTCCACGTTCCAAAGGGGTGGGGACCTCTGGCCGTTTATAGCGGCGGAGATCAGATCCGGGGAGGGGGCAGGGGGCGGATTGACGATAGCATCGCGATTCCCTAGCAGTGGCGGGTCATTTCCCATGGCCACGCGGTCAGCGTCGTAGGTGCGTCGTGGCGGCCGCTAGGCTTGTGGGACGTCGTTTGGGGTCGTTCTTCAGCGAAGTACGGCACGGGTGTTGACGCGTGCTCCCTCCCAGGTGAAACCTTTGTCCCGTCTTTTGTCGAAGCCGACGATGGCGACGCCTTAGGGTGTCGTATACCTCAGTGAAGGCATCGTTTGTGGGAGTTGCACTACATCGACCCAATCACTAAGTCTCCAGGGGAAACCTCAGATCCTCGGATCATTCGATGGCAGCGCGCTAAGCATCACTCCCCTCCATGGAGGCATCGTCTTGAGCTCCTATCTTTGTTGCAGCTCATGCATCTTCTCTCCTCGCTCAGGATCCTCCTGGGGGAACCCTAGATTCGGGTCTCCCGGATTTGACGATGCCAGGGCCCGTCGCCGTTCTCCCTCCTAGGGGATTGTTTTAGAATCAGTTGTTGGCTAGAGTGATCAAGAGGTGGTGCAGCGTGGCATCTACCGCGTCAACGACAACGGGTCTCGACGGCGTGGCGCAGCGGGGTCTCGGCGTACGCGTATTGGTGGACGCGTGCAGGGCAGTGGCGCTGTCTGGCGTCGTGGCGACGTTCGATTGCAGGCCTAGCATGTCCAATGTATTTATCCCTCTCATGAAGATGGTTCGGCAAAAGATGGAGGCGGCGACTTCTAGAGCATGGGCATGTCGCGCTGAGTGTCTGCTAGATGGGTTCTGCTCCTGGTTCGTCATTTGACAACTTGGTGAGGCATTCAGATTTAAATGATATGCGTAGGTGTAAGATCAGGGTAAATGGCTCTAGTCATGGGCACCCTCTACATCAAAATCGTAGGTGTAGCGCTTGGAAGATAGATTTGGGTTGATCGGTGTATTTATTTTGTTGAATAATCTTTACCTAATAATATATATCTCTACTATATAATATGGCTTGAGGAGGTGTTGGTACGTCATGTATTAAAAGGCGGATATACCCCTGCATGCTATGAGATTTTACAGTGCTGCCACCGCCTAAGTAAAAAAAAAACGATTCGTCGTGCCGTTTTTGCACCATCCCGTCCTCTCTCGACAGGAGAACGCGGCCAAGCCCCCGCCCCGACCCCGTCCCTGTCCCGATTTCTTCCACTGCGCCGCCCGGTCTTCCTCCGTCGATGCCCTGGCTCCTTACTAGGCTACCACCTCACTGCCCCCCGCTTCCTACCTCCAGCGGAGAACGCACTCCGCCATGGAGGGAGGTGGGCAGCTGGTCGATTCGCTCGCCGAAGCGCGTGGGGGCGTCGACAAAGGATCTGGCACCGAGGCTGACGAGGCCCGTGTAGGGGCGGACGGCGGCGAAAGCGGCGGTGGTGAGCAGGGGAAGGAAGCGGTAGAGGCCATTGCCATCGAGCGCAGGGAGGTGGGGTCGCGGTGGTTGGCTGGCTGCGCGGGGAGGTTGGAGCGCGGGAGGCTCGCCGACCAGAGGACGAATAGGAGAAGCTGGCGGCGGACGCCGTTGCTGGAGGCGAGAAGGAGAGGGAATCGGAGATGGGAGAGAGAGTGGCGGTGGCGCTCGATGCGTGCGTGCGTTGTGTGTGGTGTGCGTGAGTGGATAGGGTTAGGTAGGGCAGGAGAGAGAAAAAAGGCTGGCAACGTGCAGGTTTCACAAACGCTGCAACAGAAATTTGTGTGCGTGTCTCTTCGCGTGTGTGTGGTAGGCTAGGTTCAATCGGGTGTGGCCGTCTGGGTGTAGGCTGCCCTGGCCGGCCCAATTAGGTCTACGTTGGAGTATTTTAGGAAAAGAATAAGGAATTTTAGAGGATTTTAAAATGACATTTAAACAACGCAAAAAATTCTATAATCTTGCTAGGATTAAAAATAAAATAGAAAACGTCAAAATAGTCGGGTTAAGAATATCCTTTTGGGGGTGAGTGTACTCAACACTGAGTGGATCGAGTACCCTCCGGACTTTGTATCTGGTATGGTAGCAACGTCACACTACCAGAGTAGAACTCGACAAAAATCAGGTGTTTACGGTTGCCAGCGAGCTCGACCAGTAGTACGGTATACGCCTACGATGGGAAAGTGGAGGAGCGCGGACGTGGGAGACCAGCGCGACGGCGCAACAAAGTCAACAACCACGCCAACGGACCAAGACGGCGGGGAACGCGTGCACAAGCTCGATCTTCTCCGCCTATCCCCTCCAATCGAGCTGCGTGTTTGAGGACAGGAAGATGGTCGCCTTGGTGGGTGAGGATTGATTGTGTGGGAGGCAGGTTGACCACGAGCTGAGGAGAGGTAGCGGTTTCGAGTCATGGAGTTGGAACCAAAATTGGACCCGTTGCAACGCACGGGCAGTTTGCTAATAATAATAAAACCGGTAAGGCTTCCGCCGTTTGGTTTGGTAGGTCATTGGATTTGCCCCTAAAGTTGTAAATAATTACGCACCTATGCCATCCATAAGTTAAAAACTGTTCGGTTAATCAATCTTTACGTGCGAGCCAGCCAAGTCGATAGCCAGTTGGTGACTGTATCCTATTCGAATCGGGACAGATCGACCAGGTGGCGTACGTCCGACCGTGGGCCAACCAGCCATATCGTCCCATTGACCGATCAACTCTTCTCGCTGAGAATAGAAACGATCCAATTTTTCCAGGATCGATCCTTGCGGAGACGGGCGCGTTAGCCCAGTGGTGGGGGTTGGCAGTGGCCACTCCACCCGCCAGAGATCGACTCCCAGCGGGAGCATTTTTCTGGTGTCTCATGCGCTGCACTGTTCAGAGGAACACTGTAGCCACAGTTCTTTTCGCAGGTACCTCACAGCGTCCATGTGCCACATGCGAGGATGACGTGCCCGTCATTCACGGAGTTCTGGACTTCGGAAGTCTCTCAAGGACGTGTTGGAGTTATAAGTTGTAGGTCTAGTTTAGGCGCTTAGTCGGGTGTGAGTTGTGGTGTGCGTGCGTGTGGTGTGTGTGACTATGCGTCCGAACAGATACTACAGCTTGTACTCAGTTGAGGCTCAAAAAAAAAAAAAAAAAAAAAGGATCGATCCTTGCGTCTGAGCCGGCCAGGTAAATACGCATCGCCCACTGCTGTTCAGCTCCATTGCACGGTGTGCTAAAAAACAAAAATTGCACTACACATTGTGCTCACAGGAAAAGAAAAAAAATAGCACGCAACCTGATATTTGCAGAGGCAGACTAAATTGTTTTTTTGCAGGTAGAGGCAGACTACATATTAATATGAGTGTTTCTATATTTGCCAACACAAATATAATCTTATGTTAAAAATAAATCTTAACATGAGGTGTTCTTGCTAACCATCTTTTAGTTCATGCTCAACTATATTTTGTTCAAAGTTATTTGGGACAAATAATATTAAAAGGAGGATTTATCTCTCTTTGTTAGTCCAACAAAAAAATTCGTCCACCGAAGTTAGCCACTCTTCGTCTACCCTGCTACTTCGCACGCACCAGAGTTGGGTAACACAAGACAATCTCCCTAACATGCGGTGGGTCATGCTAGAGGCTACCTCGGGATGTGTGGAGCCGGCGGCACGCAGATGGAGGCCTCGTGAGAACCAAGCCAGGGCATGCTAGGAGGAAACGAGGTGTACAGTCCCAGAGCTGGGCGACAAGCAAGAGATTTTGTTCAAGGGGAAGCGAGAGTGGCTCTTGAGAGCAGGAAGGAAGGGGTTCCAAGGATGGCACCGAAGAGTAGGAAAAGGGACGGCCGAGGGCCCGCAACATGAACTTGAGCGGAGTTGTGCGCTGGTGGAGGGTGGGGCGGTGACGCACGGCTGGAAGGGATGGTGATATGCAGAAGTTTGCTCAGGGTTTGGTCGGGTGGATTGTTAGGTTTGTCGGCACAGACAAGTCACAAGACAAGAACGACAATTATCAGGGCGTTTGATCTCCACGCCCAGCTCCTGCCTGATAGAGTCCCGAAGAGCAGAGGCACGGGCATCAAAGTCCTGCTGGCGATCAGCCTTGAAAGCCTCGACAACAGATTGATGACGCTCCAAGTCAAGATTCAGGTCGATGGATTTAAGCTGAATGCCCTCTTCGGCCTTAGCCAATTGCTGCTCTCACGCTTTTCCAAGTCCAAACCAAGGCGAGAGAGCAGCTGATCCCGTTCTTGGAGCTTCAGTTCTTCAACAGCTTGAGCCACTAATTTCATCTGTATGAGTCATTTTGATGCAAAGGCCGGCTCCGTTGCCCTTTCAAAAAAAAAACATATATTTTTCTCAACTAAGCTGAACTATCTACATGTCCATATTCACATAGTATATATATCATACTTTGTGTTTTTGGGAAGCAGAGTGACACCTTTCCAGAGCTGAACCTAAAACATGTCCCGATATAGGAACCCAAGCCAAGCGGCAGACCGCCGGTGCCCCAGCTGAGAGGAAAAAAGGCAGGAAAAACACACAGAAAATGTGGCCATGGAATAAAAAGCTTGCAGGCGGGCTCTCCTCCCCTGGCCCTCTCTGACTTTATAAAGGAACGGAATGAGAGCAAATGCATGGAGTGGTATTTGTATTGCGTGTGTTTGATGTGGCCGGGCCGGCCACTTTGTTGCTCCTGCGACGTTTGTCGATCGAATCCATCGAGCGCTGGCGGCCGAGGTCAACTCCAACTTTGGTCCTTGTAGTTGTACGTACAGCGTACCGGATGATAAAAGATGGACAGGGTGTTGGAAAAAGCTCGAGCTCATCGCATCATTTGAATCCCCAGCACTAACGGGATAGATTACTTAACCACCTGCAGTCCCTGGCTAGTTCAAATTACAACTAGGCTGCTTGGATTGGATGCCTACAGGCTACAGCAGAGTAGAGTCATCAACTTTGTGTGTGCAGTGTGCCAGTGGAGTGGTGGGGAGCTAGCACCGGAGCAGGGACCATTCTCTCCTTGGCTCAAACATATGCACGGCCCGGTTGCAGGATGGTGGCGTACGACGCCGAGGTGAAGTCAAAGCCGATGGATCATGGATGTGTCCCGTGTTGTCAATGTCAGTTCCCTGTACTGTGCCAGCACGGAACAATTCGCAGCACGGTTCAAGGTGGCGCCGGAGCAGAATGGTCCAGCGGCGTCTCCAGGTCGGCACCACCGGCTGCACTCGCCCTCCCGTGCGCACATTCCGGCCGGTGGTTTTACGTGTCGCCGAGGCAACTTCCCGGTGACACAAGCACGCGCGCACGGGTCCGGCAGCCTCGGTGCGCCGTGGCCAGACACATGCGAGGGAACACGATCGACCAACCTAGTACTACAACGCAGCAAAGTCATCATTGGCCTTTGCTCTCCCACGTCGATCCTTTTGGTGCATGCGGTGTCCTTTCATTTGGCCACGATCGGGAGGTGAAAAACGATTTTTTTTCACCGTGAACAAAGATTACGAGACTAGCAAAATGATACGTCCCCGTTCAGCCCTTTTTGATTGGGTGTAAATATAGTGAGTCCACCAGTGTTTAGTTCAATAATGTAACTTTTACCTCCATTCCAAACGAGTCTTAGGGTTTTTGTCCTCCCGCTTAGATCATTCTCGATCATGGCGATTTCCCGTCGGTAACGGGTTATGTTTCCTCTCTGGATACGTCGACGCCAACCTTGCTGACGCCGAAGTGTGCTTCCTCAGCCAATAATGCATGGCCGGGAAATACTAATGCATGCATGCCACAGGCTAATTAGATTACTAATGCATGCATGCAAGGACCTACATGCAAGCACCTTCACGCATAAGCATAGGCTGATTAGCTTCGGTGGTGATTAGTGTAGCTGATTTTGATCAATGTGGGCTCTAGTTTTACGTGCAAGCACCTACTCCCTCCATATCAAAATATAAGTCACACTTACTTATTACCAAACATATGTATCTAGACATGTTTTAGTGCAAGATTCTTGCACTAAAACATGTCTAGATACATATGTTTGGTAATGACTAAGTGTGACTTATATTTTGATACGGAGGAAGTATATGCGTACAACTATTTTTTTAATCTTTTTGCTAATTAAGGGACTTGGCCACATGATTAACCACAATTACTCGATATTTACTTGCCCCATAAGCATTTTACTCACACTACGAGCTCGAGAATTTATATCTTGATAACTCTCTTATTTGAGCATGTATGTGGACGGGAAATCAATCACTTTCAAGTTCCCATGAATGCTCCATCTTATATGTTGCGGGCAATGTCGATATTTGATGAATATTGATGTGAATCCTTTCTAAGATAATTTCCATGATATATAGGCACAATATTTTCTTGGAAGGGATAAAAAAAATTCTAGTGTTACTATTGCTCCTAATGTTATGGTGAAGATGAGGAGTATTGTGTTGATTTAGGGAACTCTAATTTGCAACTAGTTGCACCCGCAACTCATTCTCGGATACCCCACTTCGAAGTTTCCAAAAATCGCGAAATAAATCATGCACATAGATTTTGTTGAATCTTGTGCACCCAAAAAATTTCATCTAAAAATATGATCACCTGCGACCTGTGAAAAAATGACAAATGAAATTTTGAATAGTAGTCAGTATTCAAAATTTCATTTGTCTTTTTTGCATAGGCCGCGTATGATCATATTTTTGGATGAAATTTTCTGGGTATAGAAGATTCAACATAATCTATGTGTAAGATTTATTTCGCAATTTTGAAAACTTCGAAATGGGGTATCCGAAAATGGGTTGCACCCGCAACTAGTTGCAAATAATTCGCGTTCATTTATTTATTACAACATAGTGCTCTAGATGATGACATGTTTTGCTCGATGATCCTCCATGTGGAACAATGGTGACTAGTATATGGGAGGATGAGTCTTAGGGCAATCCTATAGATGATGTATTTTGCACCTTAGATGATATAAATCTCTTTGTGGAGATTCTATTGAAAATTAGATTTTTTTTTTTTCGAATTGGGGAAGCCTCAGCATCTGCATCGAAGAGATGCATACGATTTTTATTTCATTTATTCAACATAAGCTGGCAAAAGGCCTTGCAACTAACAATCATACAAGCCGACGCCGCCAAAACAGTGAAAAACACCACAACTAGCAGCAACGGCAAAGTAAAATGGGCCTTAAGCCCTGGCCACAACCATCGCCGGCTCCCTGGCCAAACCCAGAGATATCGCCTTATCCCCATGCTCTGGAAGTCGCCTCCAACATCTTCCGCCAGCCCACCTCCAGCATGTAGATCAAAGAGAAGACTCTCACCAAGCCTGTCGTTGATGCCACCAAGGCACCACACTGTGCCCCGGCCTACGCAAGTCCACCATGTGACGACCACCATCGAGTCCCTGTTGCACCACGCCGCTATGACCCGTCGTCGTTGTCGTTGTAGATGGAACTCCGCTCCACCATTAGATCCCTCTAGGCCTCTCGTGTTCCAAAACGATGAACCCAAGAGGGAGAGAAACATTGAGGATGCCGCCATTGCCTGATTTGGTAACCCAGACCTAGGGATTCCCCTGGAACTCTAGGAGATGGGTGATTCGCGGCAATGATGCATGTAAAATGCATACATGAACTTTGCATTATTTTATTCATATTCCAATCATATTTGCATCATATAAGGGTTATATTAATGATTTATAATGATTTTGGGAATAATTCACAAGTTCCCCTATTTTTCTAGAATTAACCCTGCGCAGGCAGAAAACCCTATTTTCTATATTTTGATGTTTCAGGGACCCAAGCGACGTCCAAATGACTTGCAAATTTAGGAGCATCAATATTTGGAAGGAAGAAGACCTGGGAGCGAAGGAAGCGAACAAACGGAGGCTCGAGGCCCAAAAGGGGTGGTCCACGCGGCCAGGTACTGTGGCCGCGTGGGGCCCACCTTCTGGAGCCTCGATGCTCCGTTGTCGTCGATCTTTTCTCCACCGACTTCGTCTTGACCTAAAACCGACTATAAAAATAGTCCCCGAGGCTCTTCGGAAAGGAGCGCCGCAGAAACACAGAAACCACGAAACAGAGATCAGGAGTTGCAGATTGGAGGGGGAAAACTCCGGCGGGGCGCTGCCGGAGAGGTCTCCACCTCCTCTAACGACATCTCCACCGTATCCATGATGAAGAGGGAGTAGTCCACCCCTGGACTACGGGTTTGTGGAAGTAACTTATATATCTCTCTCTCTTGAGCTTCACTAATTAGCACCGTATGAGCTGCCGAACATGATTACGGTCATCTATGTAATACCTTTGTGGTGGATCTTTATGAGTTAATATATATTTAAGATTGCAATTGTTTTGTTTCAGTTATGAAAGTAGATGCATATTATGTACCCTGTTCTTGTTTACTTGTTTTGATCAAGCATGTTTATGAGAGCGTGTGTGGGGGAACGTGTGCATTAGATGGAGTAACGGGGGGTGGCTAGTGCGGTGAACGTGAGAGAAAGTTCCGTGATCCACTTGGGTTTTTTACCTTACTTTGTTGCGTCAGTAGAGATAAAAAGAAATACCTTGCTACCGGAGATGTGGGTGTGACCATTGCCACTACTCCATGACTAGATCTAGCACGTTCTTATTTCAACTTCATGTCATGAAACTTAAATCTATGCTCTGATTTATCTTAATACTAAGGTGTTGTGATTTAGTTCGCATCTTAGTGGAGTATAAGAGAGATTTATAACCAAAAGATCTCTATGTTAGGACGTGATGCCCATATGATTAATAACTGATACGTCTTAAACGTATCTATAATTTTTGATGTTCCATGCTTGTTTTATACCAATTGTTACATGTTTTGTATCTACTTTATGTCACTTTTATACATTTTCCGGGACTAACCTATTAACAAGATGCCGAAGCGCCAGTTCCTGCTTTCTGCTGTTTTTGTATTCCAGAAAAGCTAGTCTGGAAATATTCTCGGAATTGGACGAAACTTCACGGAGGGTCCTATTTTATCAGAACACACCTGAAGGACCAAAGAAGCAACGAAGGAGGGCCACGTGGGCCCCACACGTGGCCAGGGCGCGGCCAAGGTGCCAGGCGCGCCCTGGGTGCGTGTGGGCCCCACGGGGGTCGCCAGCCGCCGCCCTTTCGCCTACTTATTCCCCCCGATGCAAAAACCCTAAGTACCCGAGCCATTATCCACGAAAAGTTCCAGAGACGCCGCCGCCATCAACCCTAGCTCGGGAGGGTCAGAACCTCTTCCCGGCACCCTGCCGGAGAGGGGAATCGTCACCGGAGGCTTCTACATCGCCATGCCTGCCTCCGAGGTGATGCGTGAGTAGTTCATCCTTGGACTACGGGTCCATAGCAGTAGCTAGATGGTTGTCTCTCCTAATTGTGCCATCATGTTTAGATCTTGTGAGCTGCCCTACATGATCAAGATCATATTATTGTAATGCTGCATGTTGTGTTTGCTGGGATCCGATGAATATTGAATATTATGTCAAGTTGATTATCAATCTATGCCCTATGTTATTTATGATCTTGCATGCTCTCCGTTGCTAGTAGATGCTTTGGCCAAGTAGATGCTTGTGACTCCAAGAGGGAGTATTTATGCTAGATAGTGGGTTCATGCCTCCGTTAAATCTGGGACAGTGACAGAAAGTTCTAAGGTTATGGATGTGCTGTTGCCACTAGGGACAACCTAACGATGCTATGTCCACGGGCATATGTGTTTGTTTACATTACGCGCTTTACTTAATGCGATTATCCGTTGCTTGCAACTTAATACCAACGGGGAACTCGGATGACAACCCGGCGGTGGATTATTAGTCATAGACGCTGTTGGATAACGGTCTATGTATCTTGTCGTAATGCCCAATTAAATATCATAGTAATCATCATGCCATGTATATGCATTGTCATGCGCTCACTATTTGTCAATTGCCCAGCTGTAATTTGTTTACCCAACATGTTAGATATCTTTATGGAGAGACACCACTAGTGAACTGTGGACCCCGGTCCAATTCCTTTACATTGATTAAACCACAAACTGCAAACTGTTCCTTTTTCATTCGCTGCAATTTAATACTCATTTTCCACATGAGACGTTTAATCCTTTGTTTTCAGCAAGCCGGTGAGATTGACAACCTCACTGTTTCGTTGGGGCAAAGTTTGTGATTGTGTTGTGTGCAGGTCCACGTTGGTAATCGAGTACGGCGCCGCCAACAACCTTCTGAAGAATCGTTACTCCTACTGGTTCGATAACCTTGGTTTCATACTGAGGGAAAACTTGCTGCTAGCTACATCAAACCTTCCTCTTGGGGTCTCCCAACGAGCAAGTACGTCTTGCATCAAGCTTTTTCTGGCGCCGTTGCCGGGGAGTAGCAGTTCTTCTGCAAGGGGAGTTTCACACTTCCAATCTCTTTACTTTGTTTTTGTCTTGCTTAGTTTATTTTATTTTATCTTGTTTGCTTTCAATTATCAAAAACACAAAAAAATTAGTTACTTGCATCTAGTATTTTCGTTTAGTTTGTTATTTATCATGCTTCTCCCTAAGTATACTAAAAAGGAAATATCTGTGGGTAGTGGGTCTATCATTGGAAGAGATAACATTGAGGAATTCTTTAATCATGTTAGCATGGTTGAAGATTTTGAAGATAGATCCTTGGTAGAACTTGCTCCGAATTATGAAATTGCTACAGCTTCTTTAGTTCACATGTTGGAAGCTCGATTTGTTAATCTTAGTCCCATAATGCAGCACATGTTTCTAAAACTTCATGATACGGAGGATGGTGAAAAGAAAGATTTTGTTTTAGAAACCTTACTTAAAGAATTTGGTGATGTTGCTAGGGAAGCTAGGAAGGTTTTTATGAAATATAAGGTGTTTGGATATTATATTGATATTGTTAATACACTTGAAAAACTTGAAAAGGAGAGGTTGAAGTACACAAAAGAAACCAAATGAGGGGGAAGTTAAAGTACCAATACCTTTTAAGCTTATAGGAATGCATGAGGCACTAGAAAAGAATTTTGATTGGATTGTTCCTGAAAACCCATTTGATGAATATGATGAGCCTGAGGGTATTGAGAAAGGGAATTCTGAAACCTATATAGACAAGATACAATGCATTGTTGAGAAAACTTCCGACCTCTCTTTGGATGCTTCTTCACTTGGTAATACTTGATGCATGCTTTGTGCCTAGCTAAAAGGCGTTAAAGAAAAGCGCTTATGGGAGGCAACCCATTTTATTTTTCTGCAATTTTTCTTTTATTGAGTCAAGGTGTTGTTTACTTCTGTAGCAACTCCTTTGTATCTTTATTTTCTCGCATTGTTGTGCCAAGAGTAGCCTCTAGTGTTAAGGTTTTGCTTGATTTTGATTGCTGCGCAGAAACAGATTTTTGCTGTCCACTGTACGAAAATTAAAATCACCAGATTGTTAAAAAATCTGAAATTTTTGTGCGTAATCTTTATGAATGTCTGAATCTTTCATTAGTTTGAAGTTTCTCAATTTGAGTGCTGTAAGTGCCTCGAAAAAATTCGTCTTTGCGGACTGTTCTGTTTTAGACAGATTATGCCTTTTTATTTTGCATTCTCTCTTTTACTAGTGTTGAGTGAAATTCTTTTTTGGGTGGAAGAGCTTCACATAACATCAGTGGCTGTAGCTAATGTTTAAAGTAAATCATATTGTGTCTTTATAGAACATGTGAGTTTTTGATTGTGCACTAACCCTCTAATGAGATTACTTTGAGTTTGGTGTGACGGAAGTTTTCAAGGGTCAAGAGAGAAGGGTGATGATAGGATCAAGAAGAGTGAAGAGCTTAAGCTTGGGGAGGCTCCCATGGATCTCCCCAATATATTTCAAGAAGACTCAAGCGTCTAAGCTTGGGGATGCCCAAGGCATCCCCTTCTTCATCGCCAAATTATCAGGTCATCTCTAGTGAAACTATATTTTAATTCTTTCACATCATATGTGCTTTTCTTGGAGCGTCTGTGTGCTTTTATTTTCAGTATTGTCTTTTATTTTCAATAAAGCTTGACTGGACCCTAGCATTCTTGATTGGGAGAGAGACACGCTCCGCTTTTTCATGAGAATACTCCTATTCTTCACTTATACTTGTTGAGTATTCATATCTAGCGTTGTTCAGCTTTTAGCTCTTGTTTTCATGTATCTCTTTTCAGAGCTATTAGTTTTTCTTTTATAGAAAGTACTCTCTTGCTTCACTTATATTTGTTTGGAGAGTTGATTAAATAAATTGATTGGTGTTTGGTTGGTTCCGAAGATGTTGCATGTGGTAATTGGTATAAGGAAAAACTTGCTTAGTCTTGTAGATCACTATTATGGATAACTTGATACTTGTCAATCGTTTTGAGTTAACAAGTAGGTCATGATTAAATTGGTGCATCATGAGTTAAGCCTAGTAGTGAAGAACTATCGTTAAGCTTGTTGAAATTTGGTTTGTATCGGTGGTATCTCTAAGGTCTAGATATTTTCTAGTAAGCGGGTTCGGTTAACAAGGAAGACAGTATGAGGTTTTATAACGCTTGCACTATGTTCGTCATGTAAAACTTGGTGTATGGGTTGATACTCGTGTTTGCTTATAAAAACCTTGCTAGCCTAAACTCTGTACTGAGAGGGAATGCTTCTCGTGCATCCAAATCCTTGAGCCAAATTCCATGCCATCCGTGTCCACCATAACTACCTATGTGTGGTATTTCTTTGCCATTCCAAGTAAATTTTTCATGTGCTACCTTTAAATTATTCAAAATGTTATTATTCCCTTTTTGTGTCAATGTTTACCAGCTCATGAGGAATTAGTGTGGTTATTCTTTATTCTGGTTATCAAATGGACTTTCACACCTGGACTAGCGGCATATACATCCGCTTATCCTCTAATTTTGCAAAAAGAGCTGGCAACGGGGTGCCCAGTCCCAATTAATTACAACTTTAACCAATAATTCTCTTCACACTTTTGCCCTGATTCATCAGTAAGCAATGACAAAACAGTGAAATATCTGCATGTGTGTAAACAAAAGAGAAAAAGGGATGATCTGCCTTGCTGGTAGAAATAACGTCCTTATGGGAGCCACTCTTGAAAGTCCGTTTGACAGGTAGAATGATGTTATCACCCACTACCATTCGTTGACAATTAACATACACCTCTCAAAAATAGATACTCCTCCATGGTATGTGATTGATGGAAGGCACCCGAGGATTCGGTTAGCCATGGCTTGTGTAAGCAAGCTGGGGAGGAGTGATGCGCGTAAAGTCACACGTCAGTTGGGAACCCCAAGAGGAAGGTATGATGAGCACAGCAGCAAGTTTTCCCTCAGTAAGAAACCAAGGTTTAATCGAACCAGTAGGAAATCTCGAAGCTACGAAGGTTGTTGGTGCAGGAATGTAGTGCGGCGCAACACCAGGGACTCCGGTGCCAACGTGGAACCTGCACAACACAATCAAATCACTTTGCCCCAACTTAACAGTGAGGTTGTCAATCTCACCGGCTTGCTGAAAACAAAGAGTTAAACGTATGGTGTGGAAAATGATGTTTGTTTGCAGAGAATGAAAGAGAACAATGATTGCAGTAGGTTGTATTTCAGATGTAAAAGAATGGACCGGGGTCCACAGTTCACTAGTGGTGTCTCTCCAATAAGATAAATAACATGCTGGGTAAACAAATTACAGCTGGGCAATTGACAAATAGAGAAGGCATAACAATGCACATACATATCATGATGACTACTATGAGATTTACTTAGGGCATTACGACAAAATACATAGACCGCCATCCAGCATGCATCTATGCCTAAAAAGTCCACCTTCGGGTTAGCATCCGCACCCCTTCCAGTATTAAGTTGCAAGCAACAGACAATTGCATTAAGTACTGTGCGTAATGTAAACAATACAAATATCCTTAGACAAAGCATCATTAGGTTATCCCTAGTGGCAACAGCACATCCACAACCTTAGAACTTTCTGTCACTGTCCCAGATTCAATGGAGGCATGAACCCACTATCTAGCATAAATACCCCCTCTTGGAGTTACAAGTATCAACTTGGCCAGAGCCTCTACTAGCAACGGAGAGCATGCAAGATCATAAACAACACATATAAGATAGATCTATAATCAACTTGACATAGTATTCAATATTCATCGGATCCCAGCAAACACAACATGTAGCATTACATAAAGATGATCTTGATCATGATAGGCAGCTCACAAGATCTAAACATGGAAGTACAAGTGGAGAAGACAACCATCTAGCTACTGCTATGGACCCGTAGTCCAAAGATGAACTACTCACGCATCAGTCCGGAGGCGGGCATGGTGATGTAGAGCCCTCCGGTGATGATTCCCCTCTCCGGCAGGGTGCCGGAGGAGAACTTCTGAACCCCCCGAGTTAGGGTTGACGGCGGCGGCGTCTCTGTATCTGTTCTGGAAAATTGGCTCTCGGTACTAGGGTTTTCGGGGACGAAGGAATAAATAGGCGAAGGGGCAGCGTCGGTGGCCGAGGGGGGCCACCACACCACGTGGCGGCGCGGCAGAGGGGCCCGCCGCGCCGGGCTATGGTGTGGCCCCCCTGCTGCCCGTCCTCGACTCCTCTTCGGACTTCTGGAACACTCCGGGGAAAATAAGATATTGGGCTTTTGTTTCGTCCGATTCCGAGAATATTTGCAGAAGTACTTTTCTGGAAACAAAAACAGCAGAAAACAGGAACTGGCGCTTCGGCATCTTGTTAATAGGTTAGTTCCAGAAAATGCATAAAAACATTATAAAGTGTGAATAAAACATGTAGGTATTGTCATAAAACTAGCATGGAACGTAAGAAATTATAGATACGTTGGAGACGTATCAAGCATCCCCAAGCTTAGTTCCTACTCGCCCTCGAGTAGGTAAACGATAAAAAGAATAATTTCTGAAGTGACATGCTACCAACATAATCTTGATCAACACTATTGTAAAGCATATGAGATGAATGAAGTGATCCAAAGCAATGATCTATAGTTTGCTAACAAAATAGATAATGACTAAACAACTGAATCATATAGCAAAACTTTTCATGAATAGTACTTTCAAGACAAGTATCAAAAAGTCTTGCATAAGAGTTAACTCAAAAAGCAATAGATTCTAAATAAAAGGTTTTGAAGCAACACAAAGGAGGATTTAAGTTTCAGCAATTGCTTTCAACTTTCAACATGCATATCTCATGGATAATTGTCAACACAAAGTAATATAATAAGTGCAATAAGCAAGCATGTAAGAATCAATGCACACAGTTGACACAAGTGTTTGCTTCTAAGATAGAAAGAAGTAGGTAAACTGACTCAACATAAAGTAAAAGATAGGCCCTTCGCAGAGGGAAGCAGGGATTAAATCATGTGCTAGAGCTTTTCAAGTTTTTGAAATCATATAGAGAGCATAAAAATAAAGTTTTGAGAGGTGTTTGTTGTTGTCAACGAATGGTAGTGGGCACTCTAACCCCCTTGTCAACCAGACTTTCAAGAGCGGCTCCCATGAAGGACGTTATCTCTACCAGCAAGGTAGATCATCCCTCTTCTCTTTTGTTTACACATGTATTTTAGTGATATTTATAGATGACACTCCTCCCAACCTTTTGCTTTCACAAGCCATGGCTAACCGAATCCTCGGGTGCCTTCCAACATTTCACATACCATGGA
This sequence comes from Poa pratensis, assembly GCA_947311845.1. NCBI lineage: Eukaryota > Viridiplantae > Streptophyta > Magnoliopsida > Poales > Poaceae > Poa > Poa pratensis. Next base: position 29,078,634 of record CAMZMU010000111.1, read on the forward strand.
GGAGTGTCTATTGCAAAATTAAGTTGCTTACTGATAAATCAGGGCAAAACATGTGAAGAGAATTATTAATGAAAGTTGATTAATTGGGGCTGGGCACCCCGTTGCCAGCTCTTTTTGCAAAATTATTGGATAAGCGGATGTATATGCCACTAGTCCATTGGTGAAAGTCTGTCCGGAGTAAATGACAAGATTGAAAGATAAAAACACCACATACTTCCTCATGAGCTATAAAACATTGACACAAATAAGAGATAGTAGCTTTTGAATTGTTTAAAGGTAGCACATGAAGTATTTACTTGGAATGGCAGAAAAATACCACATAATAGGTAGTTATGGTGGACACAAATGGCACGGGTTTTGGCTCAAGGTTTGGATGCACGAGAAGCATTCCCTCTCAGTACAAGGCTTTGGCTAGCAAGGTTGTTTGAAGCAAACACAAGTATAAACCGGACAGCAAGACTTACATAAGAACGTATTGCAAGCATTATAAGACTCTACACTGTCATCCTTGTTGCTCAAACACTTTTACCAGAAAATATCTAGACCTTAGAGAGACCAATCATGCAAACCAATTTTCAACAAGCTCTACGGTAGTTTTCCACTAATAGGCTTAAACTACATGATGCAAGAGCTTAAACATGATCTACTTGAGAGCTCAAAACAATTGCCAAGCATCAAATTATTCAAAACAATATACCAACTACCACATGAAGCATTTTCTGTTTCCAACCAAATGATCAATAAGTAAATGCTGCGGCTTTCAGCTTTCGCCATAAACATAAACATAAATGTGCTGAGGCTTTCAGCTTTCGCCATGAATACTAAAAAGTAAAACGAAGAACAAGTGTTCACATGAAAAAGCGGAGCGTGTCTCTCTCCAACACAAGCAAGCTGGGATCCGATTTTATTCAGAAAACTAAAATAACAAAACAAAAATAAAAGCACACGGACGCTCCAAGTAAAGCACATAAGATGTGACGGAATTAAAATATAGTTTCACTAGAGGTGACCTGATAATTTGTTGATGAAGAAGGGGATGCCTTGGGCATCCCCAAGCTTAGACGCTTGAGTCTTCTTGAAATATGTGGGGATGAACCACGGGGGCATCCCCAAGCTTTGACTTTTCACTCTTCTTGATCATATTATATCATCCTCCTCTCTTGATCCTTGAAAACTTCCTTCACACCAAACTCAAAGCAATCTCATTAGAGGGTTAGTGCATATCAAAAATTCACATGTTCAGCAAGGACACAATCATTCCCAACACTTCTGGACATTACCCAAGGCTACTGAAATTTAATGGAGCAAAGAAATCCACTCAAACACAGTAAAAGAGGCAATGCGAAATAAAAGGCAGAATCTGTCAAAAACAGAACAGTCCGTAAAGACGGAATTTTTCGAGGCACTTAACATGCTCAGATGGAAAAGCTCCAATTGAATGAAAGTTGCGTACATATCTGAGGATTACTCATGAATTTTTTCAGGATTTTTCGAATTTTCTACAGAGAGAAAAGCTCAAAACCGTGACAGCTAACAAATCTGTTTCTGCGCAGAAATCCAAATCTAGTATCAACTTTCTTATCAAAGACTTTACTTGGCACAACAATGCAAGAAAATAAAGATACAAAGGTGTTGCTACAGTAGCAGCAAAACCTTGACTCAAATATAAAACAAAAATTGCAGAAATAAAACAATGGGTTGTCTCCCATAAGCGCTTTTCTTTAACGCCTTTCAGCTAGGCGCAGAAAGTGAAAATCAAGTAACATCAAGAGAAGAAGCATCAATCATAATTTGTTCTAATAATAGAATCAAAAGGCATCTTCATTCTCTTTCTAGGGAAGTGTTCCATACCTTTCTTAAGAGGAAATTGATATCTAATATTTCCTTCTTTCATATCAATAATAGCACCAACGGTTCGAAGAAAGGGTCTTCCCAAAACAATAGGACAAGAAGGATTGCATTCAATATCCAAAACAACAAAATCAACGGGGACAAGGTTATTGTTAACCGTAATGTGAACATTGTCAATCCTCCCCAAAGGTTTCTTTATAGAATTATCAGCAAGATTAACATCCAAATAACAGCATTCCAAAGGTGGCAAGTCAAGCATATCATAAAGTTTCTTAGGCATAACAGAAATACTTGCACCAAGATCACATAAAGCATTACAATCAAAATCATTGACCTTCATTTTAATGATGGGCTCCCAACCATCTTCTAACTTCCTAGGGATAGAAGCTTCAAGTTTTAATTCATCTTCCCTAGCTTTAATGAGAGCATTTGTGATATGTTTTGTAAAGGCCAAATTAATAGCACTAGCATTGGGACTTCTAGCAAGTTTTTGCAAGAACTTAATAACTTCAGAAATATTACAATTATCAAAATCAAAACCATTATGATCTACAGCAATAGGACCATTGTCCTCAACACTTTGAAAAATTTCAGCACCTTTATCACAAATAGTTTCAGCAGTTTCAGGCAATTTTGCAGGCTTTGTAGTAGAAGTAGAAACATTGCCAACACCAATTATTTTACCATTGATAGTAGGAGGTTTAGCAACATGTGAAGCATTAACATTACTAGTGGTGGTAATAGTCCAAACTTTAGCTATGTTATTCTCTTTAGCAAGTTTTTCTTCTCTTTCCCACCTAGCATGCAATTCAGCCAACATCCTAATATTGTTGTCAATTTTAACTTGGATGGCATTTGTTGTAGCAAATGACTTAGTATCTTTAACTTCATTAGGCATAACTTTCAGTTTTAAAAGATCAACATCAAGAGCAAGACTATCAACCTTAGAAGCAAGAACATCAATTTTACCAAACTTTTCCTCAACAGACTTGTTAAAAGCAGTTTGTGTATTAATAAATTCCTTAAGCATGACTTCAAGATCAGAGGGTACACTCCTACTATTGTTGTAAGAATTACCATAACCACTACCACTATTAGAAGGATATGGCCTATAGTTGTTGTTACCAAAATTATTCCTATAAGCATTGTTGTTGAAATTATTATTTTTAATGAAATTCACATCAACATGCTCTTCTTGAGCAACCAAAGAAGCCAAAGGAACATTATTAGGATCAACATGAGATTTACCATTAACAAGCATAGACATAATAACATCAATCTTATCACTCAAGGAAGAGGTTTCTTCAACAGAATTTACCTTCTTACCTTGTGGAGTCCTTTCAGTATGCCATTCGGAGTAGTTGATCATCATATCATCAAGAAGCTTTGTTGCTGCACCCAAAGTGATGGACATAAAAGTACCTCCAGCAGCTGAATCCAATAGGTTCCTTGAAGAAAAATTTAATCCTGCATAAAAGGTTTGGATGATCATCCAAGTAGTCAGTCCATGGGTAGGGCAATTCTTTACCAAAGATTTCATTCTCTCCCATGCTTGGGCAACATGTTCATTATCCAATTGCTTAAAATTCATAATGCTACTTCTCAAAGATATAATTTTAGCAGGAGGATAATATTTTCCAATGAAAGCATCTTTACATTTAGTCCATGAGCTAATACTATTTTTAGGCAAAGATAGCAACCAATCTTTAGCTCTTCCTCTCAAGGAGAAAGGAAACAATTTCAGTTTTATAATATCCCCATCTATATCCTTATACTTTTGCATTTCACAAAGTTCAACAAAATTATTAAGATGGGCAGCAGCATCATCAGTACTAACACCAGAAAATTGCTCTCTCATAACAAGATTTAGTAAAGCAGGTTTAATTTCATAAAACTCTGCTGTAGAAGCAGGTGGAGCAATAGGAGTGCATATGAAATCATTATTATTGGTGCTAGTAAAGTCACACAACTTAGTGTTCTCAGGAGTACTCATTTTAGCAATAATAAAAATAAACAAGGCAAAACCGAATTAAACAAAATAAAACAAGTAACTAATTTTTTTGTGTTTTTGATATAAAGAAACCGAAATAAATAAAGCAAACAAGTAACTAATTTTTTTGTGTTTTTGATATATAGCAAACAAGACAGAAAATAAAATAAAGGAAGACAATAAACAAAGTAAAGAGATTGGGTGTGAGAGACTCCCCTTGCAGCAGCAACTAGAAATCCCCGGCAACGGCGCCAGAAAATGTGCTTGATGCGCGTAAAGTCACACGTCAGTTGGGAACCCCAAGAGGAAGGTATGATGAGCACAGCAGCAAGTTTTCCCTCAGTAAGAAACCAAGGTTTAATCGAACCAGTAGGAAATCTCGAAGCTACGAAGGTTGTTGGTGCAGGAATGTAGTGCGGCGCAACACCAGGGACTCCGGTGCCAACGTGGAACCTGCACAACACAATCAAATCACTTTGCCCCAACTTAACAGTGAGGTTGTCAATCTCACCGGCTTGCTGAAAACAAAGAGTTAAACGTATGGTGTGGAAAATGGTGTTTGTTTGCAGAGAATGAAAGAGAACAATGATTGCAGTAGGTTGTATTTCAGATGTAAAAGAATGGACCGGGGTCCACAGTTCACTAGTGGTGTCTCTCCAATAAGATAAATAACATGCTGGGTAAACAAATTACAGCTGGGCAATTGACAAATAGAGAAGGCATAACAATGCACATACATATCATGATGACTACTATGAGATTTACTTAGGGCATTACGACAAAATACATAGACCGCCATCCAGCATGCATCTATGCCTAAAAAGTCCACCTTCGGGTTAGCATCCGCACCCCTTCCAGTATTAAGTTGCAAGCAACAGACAATTGCATTAAGTACTGTGCGTAATGTAAACAATACAAATATCCTTAGACAAAGCATCATTAGGTTATCCCTAGTGGCAACAGCACATCCACAACCTTAGAACTTTCTGTCACTGTCCCAGATTCAATGGAGGCATGAACCCACTATCTAGCATAAATACCCCCTCTTGGAGTTACAAGTATCAACTTGGCCAGAGCCTCTACTAGCAACGGAGAGCATGCAAGATCATAAACAACACATATAAGATAGATCTATAATCAACTTGACATAGTATTCAATATTCATCGGATCCCAGCAAACACAACATGTAGCATTACATAAAGATGATCTTGATCATGATAGGCAGCTCACAAGATCTAAACATGGAAGTACAAGTGGAGAAGACAACCATCTAGCTACTGCTATGGACCCGTAGTCCAAAGATGAACTACTCACGCATCAGTCCGGAGGCGGGCATGGTGATGTAGAGCCCTCCGGTGATGATTCCCCTCTCCGGCAGGGTGCCGGAGGAGAACTTCTGAACCCCCCGAGTTAGGGTTGACGGCGGCGGCGTCTCTGTATCTGTTCTGGAAAATTGGCTCTCGGTGCTAGGGTTTTCGGGGACGAAGGAATAAATAGGCGAAGGGGCAGCGTCGGTGGCCGAGGGGGGCCACCACACCACGTGGCGGCGCGGCAGAGGGGCCCGCCGCGCCGGGCTATGGTGTGGCCCCCCTGCTGCCCGTCCTCGACTCCTCTTCGGACTTCTGGAACACTCCGGGGAAAATAAGATATTGGGCTTTTGTTTCGTCCGATTCCGAGAATATTTGCAGAAGTACTTTTCTGGAAACAAAAACAGTAGAAAACAGGAACTGGCGCTTCGGCATCTTGTTAATAGGTTAGTTCCAGAAAATGCATAAAAACATTATAAAATGTGAATAAAACATGTAGGTATTGTCATAAAACTAGCATGGAACGTAAGAAATTATAGATACGTTGGAGACGTATCAAGGAGTGTCAAATATTTTATGCAATCTCTATATGATTTCAAAAACTTAAAAGCTCTAGCACATGATTTAATCCCTGCTTCCCTCTGCGAAGGGCCTTTCTTTTACTTTTATGTTCAGTCAGTTTTCCTATTCCTTCTATCTTCCACAAGCAAACATTAGTGTCAATTTTGTGCAACATGGGTTATATGCAACGTATTGAACTTGTTATACTACTTTGTGTTGACGATATCCATGAGATAAATATGTTGAAAGTTGAAGCGAATGCTGAAGCTTAATTCTTCCTTTGTGTTGATTGAATACCTTTTGCTAGAAATTATTGCTTTATGAGTTAACACCTATGCGAAACACTTTGATGCTTGTCTTGAAGGTATTATCCATGAAAATGTTTGGCTTGTGTGATTCATTGTTTACTTATTATCTACTTGATAGCAAATTATAGACCATTGACTTGGATCACCTCATTCATTCACATGTGCCTTGCAATATTATTTGATCAAGATTATGATAGTAGCATGTCACCTCAAAAATTATTTTTGTTTTTATCGTTTACCTACTCGAGGACGAGCAGGAACTAAGCTTGGGGATGCTGATACGTCTTAAACGTATCTATAATTTTTGATGTTCCATGCTTGTTTTATACCAATTGCTACATGTTTTGTATCTACTTTATGTCACTTTTATACATTTTCCGGGACTAACCTATTAACAAGATGCCGAAGCGCCAGTTCCTGTTTTCTGCTGTTTTTGTATTCCAGAAAAGCTAGTCTGGAAATATTCTCGGAATTGGACGAAACTTCACGGAGGGTCCTATTTTATCAGAACACACCTGAAGGACCAAAGAAGCAACGAAGGAGGGCCACATGGGCCCCACACGTGGCCAGGGCGCGGCCAAGGTGCCAGGCGCGCCCTGGGTGCGTGTGGGCCCCACGGGGGTCGCCAGCCGCCGCCCTTTCGCCTACTTATTCCCCCCGATGCAAAAACCCTAAGTACCCGAGCCATTATCCACGAAAAGTTCCAGAGACGCCGCCGCCGTCAACCCTAGCTCGGGAGGGTCCAGAACCTCTTCCCGGCACCCTGCCGGAGAGGGGAATCGTCACCGGAGGCTTCTACATCGCCATGCCTGCCTCCGAGGTGATGCGTGAGTAGTTCATCCTTGGACTACGGGTCCATAGCAGTAGCTAGATGGTTGTCTCTCCTATTTGTGCCATCATGTTTAGATCTTGTGAGCTGCCCTACATGATCAAGATCATATTATTGTAATGCTGCATGTTGTGTTTGCTGGGATCCGATGAATATTGAATATTATGTCAAGTTGATTATCAATCTATGCCCTATGTTATTTATGATCTTGCATGCTCTCCGTTGCTAGTAGATGATTTGGCCAAGTAGATGCTTGTGACTCCAAGAGGGAGTATTTATGCTAGATAGTGGGTTCATGCCTCCGTTAAATCTGGGACAGTGACAGAAAGTTCTAAGGTTATGGATGTGCTGTTGCCACTAGGGACAACCTAACGATGCTATGTCCACGGGCATATGTGTTTGTTTACATTACGCGCTTTACTTAATGCGATTATCCGTTGCTTGCAACTTAATACCAACGGGGAACTCGGATGACAACCCGGCGGTGGATTATTAGTCATAGACGCTGTTGGATAACGGTCTATGTATCTTGTCGTAATGCCCAATTAGATATCATAGTAATCATCATGCCATGTATATGCATTGTCATGCGCTCACTATTTGTCAATTGCCCAGCTGTAATTTGTTTACCCAACATGTTAGATATCTTTATGGAGAGACACCACTAGTGAACTGTGGACCCCGGTCCAATTCCTTTACATTGATTAAACCACAAACTGCAAACTGTTTCCTTTTCATTCGCTGCAACTTAATACTCATTTTCCACACGAGACGTTTAATACTTTGTTTTCAGCAAGCCGGTGAGATTGACAACCTCACTGTTTCGTTGGGGCAAAGTTCTGTGATTGTGTTGTGTGCAGGTCCACGTTGGTAATCGAGTAACGGCGCCGCCAACAACCTTCTGAAGAATCGTTACTCCTACTGGTTCGATAAACCTTGGTTTCATACTGAGGGAAAAACTTGCTGCTAGGCTACATCAAACCTTCCTCTTGGGGTCTCCCAACGAGCAAGTACGTCTTGCATCAATAACTTGTCATGAAACTTTGTTGCAATCTCATATGTTAACTCTTGTGTTCCATTGTCTACCATATTATTAAAGAGAGAGTGCATTTGTTAACCATGAACCCCGGTCCATTTTTAATCATCAGAAACACCTTTCCAACCACTTTTAAGCACTTTTTATTTTCAGCCATAATTAAATCCGAAAATACAAAAATACTTTTGCATCTTGCATTCATCATATAAAACCCAAAAATATCATTTATCATTGTTTCCATCATCCTTGCATATTTATTTATCATCATTGCATTTTTATTTATTGTTTTGTATTCATAACTTACTCACACCTTGTGCTTGACAACCACTTGGTGAGGTTGAGGGCACAAAACAATTTATTTTTGTTTGCAGGTTTACAAGGGAAGGATAAGGAGGTAAAGCTTCCACTACTGATTCCCCGAGAGTTCGATATAAACACTCGAGTCATCCCTCGTGGGGAAAATAGTCTTGCCCGTACTACACACTCTGCTATTGGGGTCTCAACCTAACCCTTTTGAGGGCCATCAAGACGTATTTTCTGGCGCAGTTGCCGGGGAATCATTGCTGCAAAGTTTTATCCAAGGGTATCTCACAACAAGTCAACTTCATCACCAACTTGTGCAAACACCTAAACTTGGGGAGGTTGCACCTACGTGAGCACCATCTTATCCATCTTTACCTTCAAATCATTTTATTTTGTTTTGTTATTTTCTTGCATTTTGTGTTGCATATTTTATTTTCAGTTTTGCATTAAAAATTAAAAATCCATAAAAACTAGCGTTGCTTTTAATATGTGTGATAAACTATGGAGAAACTTTCTGGAATGTCTATTGGTAATGATTATTTTAAAAAGTATGACGCCTACTCTGAATATCAATCAACCAAAGAGGGCAATAGAGTGGGTAAATTGCTTAAAGCTCTTCACAAAATAGCTATCCAGTTTTGTGAGTTACATGGTATAACTTGTTGCAATAGAAGAGTTGTTAAACATTCCCTCTATCAATGCAAGTCTAATAGTGATCCTATAATTGCTTGTTATCGTGAAGATGAATGTTTATGCCCTGATATAGAACAAGTTGAGAAATATATTGCTTATGTTGGAGCCCATGAGATAGACTCTCTTCTTGATAAATTTCTTGCAACTAGTCATGTAGCTTGTGAAATGAAAGGGCAAGTTTCTATTATTCTCCAAATTTGCAAAAAAGAATTTAGTGATAATGTTTATGTTAAAGAAAGAATTCTTGCTGCCACGGAAAGCACTAACATTTTGCAGGAAGAGGAGGATAAGAACCTAAGCTTGGGGATGCCTGTGCAACCCCAAGAGGATGATAAAAACATAAGCTTGGAAGAGGAAGTATGTGAAGAGGAGATTGAAATGGATGTGTTCCAACCTAAGCTTGGGGAAGAATTGGATCTCCCAACTTCACCATCAACATTTGATAGTAGCACTCAAACTCAAAAATCTTTTGTTATTTATGAGAATCCATGTTATGATGAATGTGAAACTGAAAATGCTATGGTCCTATATGATAACCCATGCTATTATGGTGAAACTAAAAATGCTCCTTTACTTTCTATTAATGCAACTAGTGAACTTATTGATGATAATGAGGAGTATTGCTTAAATATGCTATATGATAATGCTTTAGATGATGGTCCTATGCTTATTGATAAACCTCCATGTTTAGTTGTTGCTAAACTATGTGAGGATAAAAATGATATACTTTCTATTTGTGATAGTGCTCTTACTCATGAGAGTCCTTCTATGTTCTTGAATTCTCCTAACTACACCATAGAGGAGAAATTTGCTTATGTTGAGAAATACTTATGTGGTTTGCAATTATCTTTAGTTCCAAATCTTTGTTGCAACGATGATATTAAACTTGATATTGATCTTATTAACTATTTTGAAAGAGGGAAGCATGCTAATGAATTCCATAATAAATTTAATAATCCTCTTTATGTGCCTAAATTATCTAAGTTGAATGATTCTTGTGGTTATATGGCTGAATTTATTTCTACTACTTGCAACTATTATGAAAGAGGAGGTGATAAGAACCCTCTTTATGCTAATAATTATATGCTGCAAGTAAATATTGTTAATATGCATTGGTAAACTTCCATTTATGGTGATTCATTCATATACAAAATGCCAATGCATAGAAAGAAAGTTAGACTTCGTTGTTATTACTTTTGTGTTTTGTTTTTCTCTCAACTAGGGTTCAACTTGACTATTATTTTGATTGGCTTGAGAACACCATGGGATCCTGGTATTATGCATGGAACACTTCCCAAGGAAGAGGAACACACCAAAGTTCAAGCTCCCTCATGAGCTTCGACCACAATAATTATCAAGTAAGAAGGCTAGCTATATTGATATAAAGAAAGCGCTTTACGGGAGGCAACCCGGTTGTTTTTATTTTTGATTTTCTTTGTGTCCTCTTGCTGTAACAAGAGATTAGGTTTTTAGTTTAGTTCCTGGAATTTTTAATAAAGTGTCAAGTTTTACCCATTTTGGTTTGAAAAAGTTGCTTATAGCATTCGGAGATATTATTCCAGCACGAATCTGTGCACAGTGTGATTTTTAATTCCTATTATGTAAGTCCAAATGAGCTGATATATAAACTGTAGTTGCAACTTTTCATCCTCTGTATGCATGAATTGTTTCAGAATTTTTAGACAAATTTAAGTAGGGTAGAAAAATACGTTTTGCTGCTGCTGTTTTTCTGTACAGATTCTGTCCCATTTTGTTTGATGCATGCTTAGAACTTTTAATTTGAATCTTTTAGATCCAATTGAGTTTATGAGTGGGCATACAACATAATACACTTACTGTACATTCATATAAATTTTTGTCTAAGAATTATATGCAGCAAGAAACCTATTTGTTTGTCACTACTAATGTCACCCCACAGAAAAGAAATGGGACAAACGGTGTTTTGAAGTTTTTTCACAGGGATTAGAGGAGATGCACCAAGAGCTATCCAAGGATGGTGAAAACCATAAGCTTGGGTATGTGAAGACAACCCCACTGAACCAACACACTCTCGGTTTGCACATGTCTAACTTCTGTTTTTCGATCAATGCACTTTATCGCATAAACTTGGAGCGTCTTTTTGTTTGTTTTGATTTTTATTTCGAGAGACCACCACATTATCATTTATATATGAGAGAGCTACTGGAAATATGGGTTGAAATATGTTGGATGCTATTATTAGATTGGGAAAAGGGATGTTTGAGTTGATTTTTAAAGATACATATAGTTGCATGATTCATGAGCTTGTTAATGAGTAATAATTTGTTAGTGTTTTATCAAGAGCTATCTTTTATTCATGTTTTGATGCTGAATGATTACTTTACTTTGTTTAGCATGAATTAGTTAGTTCTATGGACACTCATGCATGCATTTAGACGGTCAACTTTCTCCCTCTTGCTAGCCCAAAAATTCCAACGAGCAAAGACTTGTTTCCAACACCTTCAACCAAAGTTTTTCCAGTGAGTCCACCATATCTACCTATTAGCTTTATGCTATTCCGAGTATGTTTACCATGTTATTTTGTATAATTTATACCTCTGAATTAAAATGCTTATGTTGTTGATTGTTATGCGAAAAGTTGGTTATATAGCTCTCACGAACTTGATGCACACTTTACTTTTATTGCACTTAATGAACATGACCCATTGTGATTAAAATTATGATGTTATGAGCTTGACAAATGTCTTTGGTGGAAAGTTAGCCCAAATGTGTTGTCACATGGCAAGCTTTCAACATTGCACTTCATTATATTTAGTTGATGTTATGTACTTTTGTTTATGGATGCTTACCAAGGGTGAAATAAATGTGGGAATGAAGTAGGTTTAAATGAGTTTGTATAAATGGTTAGAGAGACGCCTGGGCCGCTAATCTAAGCCATGCATCATTCATTGTGGAAATTTACTTACATGCTATGGTGAACCTTCTGTGATACACCTTACAATAAAAAGCTATCCAATGGTAAATAAAAAAGGTGTTGAGATTGTTCATTATGTTTGTTTGTCTTGTCATTTTGATATGGGCCTGTTCCATATCCTGGGACAAGAGGTACCCCAGTTGACGCTCTTGATGATACTATTTTACTTACAATGATATTTAAATTGAACTTGCTTTGTTTCCCGAGTTGAGTAACACATGGAGTAGGTGCTCGTATTCAAGGGGCATGAGACTTTCAACCCATACTTTGTCAAGCATTAACTTAAGTAGAAGCATTTGGAAGTTAGATGAACTTATTCATGCTTTACCTCTACTCATATATATATCTTTCCAAAGTGTCCACCTTTTATATTCAGATTTCCTTCTACACTCTATGACTATTGTAGGATGTTCTTACTTATCATTATGCATACTTGTGGTCCACATTACATTTTCATCTATGTTACAATTTGTGAATTATCATTGAACATCCTTACATTGAATATTTGATATCGCTTCATAAACTATCTTGCATATTGTTACATCTTATTAAGAATGAACCATTTGACTCTATGTAGCAATAGTAATCATCTTTGATATCCATTGATAGTATTGAAATGCAAAGTCCATGTTAGTTTTATCACCTTCATACTCGAGGACGAGCATGGGTTAAGCTTGGGGATGCTGATGCGTGTAAAATGCATACATGAACTTTGCATTATTTTATTCATATTCCAATCATATTTGCATCATATAAGGGTTATATTAATGATTTATAATGATTTTGGGAATAATTCACAAGTTCCCCTATTTTTCTGGAATTAACCCTGCGCAGGCAGAAAACCCTATTTTCTATATTTTTGATGTTTCAGGGACCCAAACGACGTCCAAATGACTTGCAAATTTAGGAGCATCAATATTTGGAAGGAAGAAGACCTGGGAGCGAAGGAAGCGAACAAACAGAGGCTCGAGGCCCAAAAGGGGGTGGCCCATGCGGCCAGGTACTGTGGCCGCGTGTGGCCCACCTTCTGGAGCCTCGATGCTCCGTTGCCGTCGATCTTTTCTCCACCGACTTCGTCTTGACCTAAAACCGACTATAAAAATAGTCCCGGAGGCTCTTCGGAAAGGAGCGCCGCAGAAACACAGAAATCACGAAACAGAGATCAGGAGCAGCAGATTGGAGGGGGAAAACTCCGGCGGGGCGCTGCCGGAGAGGTCTCCACCTCCTCCAACGACATCTCCACCGTATCCATGATGAAGAGGGAGTAGTCCACCCCTGGACTATGGGTTTGTAGAAGTAATTTATGTATCTCTCTCTTGAGCTTCACTAATTAGCACCGTATGAGCTGCCGAACATGATTACGGTCATCTATGTAATACCTTTGTGCTGGATCTTTATGAGTTAATATATGTTTGAGATTGCAATTGTTTTGTTTCAGTTATGAAAGTAGATGCATATTATGTACCCCGTTCTTGTTTACTTGTTTTGATCAAGCATGTTTATGAGAGCGTGTGTGGGGGAACGTGTGCATTAGATGGAGTAACGGGGGGTGGCTAGTGCGGTGAACGTGAGAGAAAGTTCCGCGATCCACTTGGGTTTTTTTCCTTACTTTGTTTCCTCACTAGGGATAAAAAGAAATACCTTGCTACCGGAGATGTGGGTGTGACCATTGCCACTACTCCATGACTAGATCTAGCACGTTCTTATTTCAACTTCATGTCATGAAACTTAAAACTATACTCTGATTTATCTTAATACTAAGGTGTTATGATTTAGTTCGCATCTTAGTGGAGTATAAGAGAGATTAATAACCAAAAGATCTCGATGTTAGAACGTGATGCCCATATGATTAATAACTTGTCATGAAACTTTGTTGCAATCTCATATGTTAACTCTTGTGTTCCATTGTCTACCACATTATTAAAAAGAGAGTGTATTTGTGAAACCATGAACCCCGGTCCATTTTTAATCATAAGAAACACCTTTCCAACCACTTTTAAGCACTTTTTATTTTCAGCCATAATTAAATCCGAAAATACAAAAATACTTTTGCATCTTGCATTCATCGTATAAAACCCAAAAATATCATCTATCATTGTTTCCATCATCCTTGCATATTTATTTATCATCATTGCATTTTTAATTATTGTTTTGTATTCATAACTTACTCACAACTTGTGCTTGACAACCACTTGGTGAGGTTGAGGGCACAAAACAATTTATTTTTGTTTGCAGGTTTCCAAGGGAAGGATAAGGAGGTAAACCTTCCACTACTGATTCCCCGAGAGTTCGATATAAACCCTCGAGTCATCCCTCGTGGGGAAAATAGTCTTTCCCGTACTACACATTCTGCTATTGGGGTCTCAACCTAACCCTTTTGAGGGCCATCAGGCGACGACACCTTCCACAAGGTAAGGACACCCATGGGTGCCACTATCGTCTGCTCTACCGAGCCCGGCTTGCACCAGCCGACCTCCTCGCCTCCTACACACGCCGCAGTCCCAGGGGCCTAGTCGCAGAAGATGGAGGCCATCACGATGTCCGCCTCCAAACTGCCTGGGAAGGTCACTGCACCCCAGATCAGCATCCCCGTTGATCCAGATCGAGACACCCTTAATCTTCACAATCAAAGGGCGCCATGGATATAGGAAGAGGAGACGGACAGGGGGACGTCCGGCCACCGCATCACGTGAGCCCGCTCGGGCTTCGCCAAAGGCGCCTCAGGCGCCGACGAGACAAGGATGATGGGGGAGGTGGCGGCGGCTTAGGCATAGGAGTTTCCCCTCGTGTCGCCAGAGGAGGAGGGTGACGCGAGGGTTAGTTAGGATATTATCGTATGTGAAAATTATATTGTTGAGTTTGTTTTAATGGTTGCACTTATTATGAGATAGGAGAAGATACTAGGCCCATCAATGTTCCCACTTCATCTAAAATGCAACATATGGTTTTAATATGCATTTGTCTCTGCTTTGTTGATGTTATTCATTTACTATTAAGTGCCAATGCAACATAACTGTTAGTGTGTGATTTCTAATTTCCTAGAGGAATGTCGGAAAAAATAGAAAACTTCAGCATCTATGTGTTTCTAATGTTCCTAAGGTTTTCAAATTTCCAAAAAGCTGAATTCAGGTAAAAAAAAACAAGTTTCCTTGTTGAGTTATTCAAAACAAAATTCTCTTTTTGCTTCTCGAAATATTCAATTTGTGTTGTTGTATGATACAAATATATGTGTTGCAAAAATGCTACACAAGCCCTTGAGTACTATGATTATGATCTTTATGGAGAACTAGCCAATTGTAGGCAATAAAATAATTTCATTTTATACTAATTTTTTATACTTACTAGGAAATAGTATAATTTATTACTACCTCCGATGCGGAGTAACTGTCGGGGATTGTACACATATTTGTACTACCGTAGTTCAATCTTCTCGACAGTTTTATCAGACCGGAGGGACTATTTTTCATAATTAACCATAGATAAATGTTGGTAAAGGTCTGTTGCACCATTCTTTGTTATGCACTTGTAATTTATATCTTTAAATAAATTCAGCTCTCCTAAAATTGAACTTTATTAAACAATAAAACTTCTTTCCTAAAATATTTTCTAACAACTGCATAAAATATAAAGTATATGTATTTATGATAAGTACTAAAGCGCGCGACCTAACAAATATCTCACAAGCGGTTTCTAGTATATCGCTCAATAACATTATTTAGTAAAACTTCTGGAGTATGAATTGTAACATTTTTTACGCATAGTATAAATTGTAACATTAACATGATTCTTCTATGATTTTTTTGTATTAAAAATGTGCCTTACAGGTAACAACAAGTTTAACAAAAGGTTGAAAATAATCATGCTTTGCACTTGCTATGGAAATAAAATTGCTTGTAGTCACAACTGAAATAAATCGTGTATATTATATATGCTTTTGTATTTACAAATTAAATATTTTTTTCATGCAATTCTTTTGTTATGATTTAGTGTATGTGTGTGCCCCATGCTAATTTTGTTAACCTTTGCACGTAATTAAACAAGAAAATCTTATTAGTATAGATTTTAGTATGACCGAAATTAAGTCGTCATTGCCGATTGTTTGGTGCCTAAATCCTACACGGTTCATGATATGGACATTCACCTACTAATTGAGAATTAATTTATTTTGAACATTTAATAATATGGGATTTTGGGTTCGGCCTGAAGTCCATGCAAATTGGTATACAAGGCAAGTCACATTGCTTGTTGGTACCATTTTCTCGCATCGATGTGACAGGGAAGGAGATAATCACCACCTACGCAACTCGCCACGCCATAGGCCAAGAATGCCCACAAGGAGCGCTGGATGCTCCAAAGCGCATGAGGACCGGATATGACGCCCTAACGACCACTACGAGGGCGATGCGCCACCCCAGACCCGCGGCAACCCCACCAGTCCGTGGATCAGACAATACCATCTCGGACCCACTATAAGACTCTCGTGAGGGAACACAATGCCCTAAAGCCCCCGCGAAGACGACGTCGTAATCCGAAACACGGAGTAGAAGATATAACCCTATGCGCATGAAGTCATATTCTAGTGGCATTGATGCAACATGAGGAAATAGTCTAGGCACGCCCATGAATTCACTTTGGCACCCCAACTCATATGCTCCCGCCTGAGTAAAATAATTAAACAAATAGTAGAGATTTTTAAAAAAGAAAAGGTTTAGAGGCAAACATATCCCAGTTCCCAACATAAGTTTAAATTTTCGTGATGAAATGACATTTTTGATGCTCCGTGCGAATAAAGCAAAATCAGTGACAAAAATAGAATTTTAAATGTAGTTTTTGGAGCACCGTGTTTGTTTTTTCTGCACAGAGCGACGGAAATGTCATTTCATTTCGAAACTTTTGTACATGTTTCCTGCAATTTTTTTGACATATTTTAGCCCCTCTGATCTGGCAAAAGTGTGGTGAGAAAACAACTAACCAATAGAACTCATACACATACCTTGCGACTATTATGGGAGTATTTTTTTTTTTTACCTTTTTAATCTTGGCCATGCAGGCCGATTGAGGCTACGCACTACTCCTCGAGTAGTAAATTACGTGCGCACGTACATCCGTCCACCGCATTATTTGACCCGGAAAAGATTTTTAGTTGGTTCGAACCAACCCACCGGCAGGAAGCGGCAATTCCGACGATCCTTGGACGCACGCACGCAGACGGCAGCGACACTCCTCGACCATTCACCACAGGCCATCACAAGTGCCGCCCGTCAGTGGGCGGCATGTGGAGTGTACTAGCTACTCCCGGGCTAAAACGAGGCCGATCCCACACCTGTCAGCCCACGCCACAGTGCCGAGATTGTCTTCTTGGGTTCGTCTTGGTGCGTTGCTGCCGCTCGGCGCTGCGCCGAGATGCCCCATGCCTGAAGACCCATCCACTCCACTCCGCGCGCTTTTCTTTGACCTCCATCGCCATCACCCCCATCATGGATTCATGCATGCATATGCATGCATAGGGCTACCCACTCCGACATCACCACGTTGCGTCGCTGCTAGCTGATGTGCTGCCCCATCCATGCAATTTCATTCATTCAGTCACCTGTTTTTGTACTATCTTATTTTGTTTTTTGAGTATTTGCTAGTACAATGTCGCACATGCTTGTCTCCCTCCTGGATTAAAGAAAGAGAGAGACTGTATCAAGATTCAGGAATAACTGGGGATCGTGTCACCGAAGACTTAATAAATGATGGTGGTCTCGTCTCTGAAAGATTGATTACAATAGAGCCTTTTATTTCTGCCGGATGCAAGATCGATGCATGGATGGATGGATGGATGGCGGGATATATGCGGTGCTCTATCGATCCATGCGCGCTCCATGGACCGGATGATCGATCTCCACTAGAGCTTTTCCCTAGTACCCCTCCGTTACAAATTAGTTGTTTTCCATTTGCCAAAAAATGAACGTATCTATAATTGTAATATGTCTAGAGACATCCACTTTTTGGCAAATGAAAGGCAACTAATTTGGAACGAAGGGGTAGGATAATGCTCTGGCGACGGCGACGGAGAAGACGGGTCAAAGTTCTTCTAGCATGGATCCAGATGTTGACTCCCCTCGTCTACTGTTCAACCCCGCCACATGCGAATCCGGCTCAAATTGACAGGATAATGCGGAGAGAAAAAAAATCTCTTTGCTCCTTTCGCTTTCTTATTTACCGCGAGCATGTGTGGAGGTCCCTACCATGGCAAGTTCTTCCGGCGGTGGATTGGACGATCGAGCCGTCTCTTTCGCCACCGCAGTCCAAGTGTGATCTCCCCTAATCTAATCTAATCCAACCCAAAGAAGGCAACTACTAATCAGGGCGTCAGCATTGCAGGCAGTAGTGGACGGATTAGTGTGCGTCCTGTCGCCTTCCTGACAACTCAGCTCTAAGTGGATCTATCTAATCTGCGGTGCTAATTAAGCTTTGCTAGACACCAAAACAGCAGTCCACAGACGACGGTGGTGACACCTCCGGATTTTATGTGTGTTCAACGAGCGTGGCTGTGAGGCCAAGCGATTTTTAAGCTACCTTTGGAGGATCGGGGTCGCTGTTGAATCCCGTGAAAGGAGGCGCGTATTCTCTTTGCTTTTACGTGATTATTCTCTTCGGCTATCTTCTTTCTACCACTTTGGATTTGGCGTCTCCCGGTTGGAGTCAGCGACCTGACGGTGCGGCACGGCCCCAGCACCATTTTTACTCGACGACTATAGCACGGGCACCAATGCGCTGCCAGTGCTCCTACTTAGCTGTTTTTTTCTCCGTCATACTCCCTTCCTGTATAATTATATTGTGTTCTCTGTTTAGTCAAAAATAAATTAGGTTATTAGGTAAAGTTTAACAAAGTAAATAGGAAAAATATCAACACATATAATATAAATTTAATA
Organism: Poa pratensis; assembly: GCA_947311845.1. NCBI lineage: Eukaryota > Viridiplantae > Streptophyta > Magnoliopsida > Poales > Poaceae > Poa > Poa pratensis. Next base: position 29,097,386 of record CAMZMU010000111.1, read on the forward strand.
TTGTCAGCATCATCTCAAATATGTTTTCAGGTATATGCATTTGATATTAAAAATGTTGATATTGTTTCATATATTTGGTCGACATTTAGATGTTTGACGTCGAAAAATGCAGAACGCGAAGTACATAAAAACTAAGGAAATACTAACATTGGAAATTCAAAATGTTGACGAGCTCCAGCTTATGATTTTAAGAAGAAAAAAATCAAAAATATTATTTTTGATTTTAAAAATTTATAAAAAACAATATGCAAGTACGTGCATATATGTACGTGTAAAGTTTTGGTCAATTATGCAGAAAAAATGTCCTGCATTTTTGTGTTGTTTTTAGTAGCAACGCACGCGCCGACGCACGGGCTCGGTGGTAGTGAGAAGGAAACCATGAACTAAGTCGAGAGTTTCGGTAGAAATGATCTGTCATCTGACCCAACGGACTAAAATTGGACTATAGTTGGGAAAGTGAATAGAGACGACTCGATCAACTATTCATACGTTTGTTTTTACTGTTTGCGTTTTGGGACGACTTGGCAAAGAAAAAGAACACGTAGATACAATTTCTATGGTCTGGACTACGTAGCTATTCCTACTCCTCGGTTCCATATTACTTGACACTAAAGTGGATGTATCTAGAGTTATTTTAGTGATAGATACATCCATTTTAGAGTCAAGTAATATGGAACGGAGGGAGTAGCTAATTAGTGCTGCAAAGAATACTAGTCTCCGGTCGAGATGCCCTTTTATTGTCTTCCACATGCGCCACTACGACTACGTAGCTAGCTAGTGAGTAGTGATTGACTGGACCGACGTGGTTGCCTGATGTGCACGCTACGAATATGCTCCTCTCATGCTCGCATTTATCCGTCTCGCATACGGTTAACATTAGGGTCAGACAGATTAACTAATCGTAAGAACCACAGCACTATGAGTCACACTCTGAACTCTTGTACAAAACGCGAGACGTCCCTATCATGCATCTAAGCCCAAGTACTCCACTGAATCATCATCTGTTGACGGTTGACCGGCGATCGGTTAGTCGGAGATGCATGGCTGCTTGTGATCTTTACTGATCCATAGATGATATAGATGTCCATCGTTTTGTCTTCAGGGAGTGCAACCACAATCTTTCAGTACAAGTTGGAAGACGACCTTACTTACAATCGAATTCACCGGAAAAAGATAAGGTGATGTCTACAGCACCGGTTAAACTTTGCTACAGCTTACTCGATGGGTCATATTACGACAGGTTATCTCATGACCAGGCTGCCCAACCGCTGATCGAGCGACTGTGTGGATCACTGTAGGCTTATCTACTTGACAAGACTGTAGTACTATCAGACGAGAAAACATTCGTGTGGTCGTGCTCCCAGGTGAGGTCAGATCGGAAACAGGAGCTAGCATGGCCGGCCGGCCAAGGACGCCATTGCCTTCAAAGAAAAGCGCACGCATGGCATGGGTTTTAGCCCATGCTTGGCCGCTTCCACGAAGGAATATTGGTACTACGTGTAGCCTCCCACGCCAGGGAATCTCCCTCGTAGTCTACAGCAGACTAGTCGTCTTCCTCGATGTTCTTGGACAGTTGCTTCTACGCTAACGAGATATATGTATATTCGTTCCAGGATTTGTCATTATACAAGCGATGTGATTAACATGCGTGCACCTGTGAACAAATACAGTGCTGTTGTCCATGTTTGATAAATCTCGTCAGACACCGACGAACTGTACTCGCCTGCCGTGATGCAATCTTGCCTAAAGTATCGTGGAAATTGCTCTGAATTTGGTAGCTCTTGACATCTTCCTTTCTATCTCTGACGATCTGCTCCAGTTCCTTCCATACCAGGAATGGGAGCTGAGCTGCATACCACTGCAGGCAGTGAGATCAGTGGAGGAGTGACACCAGCAGACTAATGAAGACCGAATGATTGCAGGCGGTTAACCCGCTGTTCCAAGAAAGCGGCCGAGATCGACCGACGCGCAGGAATACAATGCTCGATCGGTCGTCACCAACATGTTTGCATCCGATCCCAGTATGGAAGCATCCGTCACATCGTCTTTTCTTTCCTATTATTCTCTCGCTCCATGCTGAGAACAATGCGTCAATTCCATATGCCAACAAAATGCCATGAGAATCCTATGGATGCCGGCAACGGCGAGTCCAGGAATTTTTTGCAGGGCGGGCTCAAACTTGACGATGACTAACTAAACGGCTACTAAACGACGAAAATAAGCCAATATACAAGACATAAAATTATGTAAGATAAAATGCCACAAATTTTCAAGTTAAAAGCATACAATACCAACCAAGCTCACCTTTGTCCTCGTCGGGCCGCAGGCAGATTGAAACACCAAAACCATCACGTCAAATTCACACCAACCGCAGGCAAATTCAGTGAAGCAACTTGTGTAGCCACGATCCTTTAGACGAACAGAGTAGCTTCCAAATTGAACCAATTTAAACCTACAAATTCTGACGGGACGACGGGGGAACAGAGAGTAGCAAAACTGAAGTGTGGAACAGAGAGTAGCAAAAAATACCATGAGAATCCTATGGATGCCGGTGCTTTTCCTTCCAGGGAGGGGCAAAACAAAATTCTCTTTTGCAGGTCAGATTAGTGGAAGACAGACAGATACATAGATGAGGATCTACTTGGCTAGTGCAGCTCATCTCATTTCCTTCTATTTTTAAAGAGCACTATCCCATGTTTCCTCTTGCTACAAGTGTCATTAAATTGTTGCACTACTCTATCTGTCTGTCTGCTAAAAGTGTGCGTTTGTTTATGCCAAAGTGCTGGACTACTTCATAAGCTGGGACCAAAACCAAAGGTAAGCCGACACTAAACGTGGGTGCTGCAGCTGATCAACTATTCCACGGAGCTCGGCGTTTACTCAAGCCGTACCGAAGTGACCACTACCGTGAATAACCAGCGTGATGTGGAAGTAGAACCCAATGTGTACATTGAGTTTAAGTATAGACAATAACACGCAGAATCTGTTGGCATAGAAGACAGCGAAGCTATTCTTTTATGGAAAGTTTTTACAGAATCAGTACTCCTTTCATCCACTAAATCATGCATCCAGTACTTTATATTATTAATAACAAAATTCTGGACTTCGTAATAAACCAGCTATGCATGCATTGAGTTTAAGTAGGACCAAAACCAAAGGTGGCTGCAGCTGACCTGAGCTTGACCTTTATTCGATCTATTACATCAGTGACCACTAGGTATATATGGATCTGCGAATAATCAATGCGATTGTAAGAGTGGTACTTTGGGTTTCACATCAGAATAATGATGATTATTCAGCGGAGAATAATTCTTATATCTTCATATAATTCAGGTGAGGCTTTTATTTAAGGGAGTAATAAAAGTATATTCTTGATATTAATATATTTCTATTCATAAAACATATAGCAATCAGAGAATAATCAGTGTGAGGTGGAACCCAATGTGATATATTGGATATGCATAAAAATATCATCCTATCTGAAGATAAGCATACAAGTGAAGCTTTTTTTTATTTCCGGTAACAAGTGAAGCTTTTTGTTCAAGTCAATGTTTGAAATGTATCTTCTTTTTGTTTACTCCCTCCGTATATTTTTATACGGAGGGAGTACATCAGAATACTGAGTACGAACAAAAGTTGTTTTATGAGCTCATGCTTCACAAAGAAAAGGAGGAAGTGCAAGTGCTGCGTCAAGTTAGACATGTGTGAAATTCAAAATACATTTGAAAAGACATGTGTGAAATTCAAAATACATTTGAAAATATTTGAAAATAAATGTGTGCAGCGGTACTTATGTTACCACTGGCGATAGGTGACCTGGTTCGCCAGAGGTACGCACACTACCTCTGCGAAGCTGCTCAGAGGTTTGACAGCGGTATTTGAGGGCTGCGGCGCTAACTACCCCTGACGAATCTGCTCCGAGGTTCGCCAACGGTACTTATGTTACCACTGGCGCACACACAGAGGCGCTTTGCCAGCGGTAAGGCTGGGATGCGGCGCTAAGTACCGCCGCTGGGCTGCCGTTACCACTGGCGAGCACGATATCCCATGCGCCGGCGGTAACCTAACTACCGCTGGCGAACGTCGATATATTGTATAACCGCTGGCGCACGGGCAATTCTGCTCGCCAGTAGTAACGTGGCGGCTATAGCCTGTTTCCTACGAGTGACTCCCTCCATTTCTGAATGTAAGGCGTATAGTTTTCTGAACGAATATTAAGACATGGGTATTTGGCATACGGTAGAGGGGTCCCTAATAGCCACCAAATGAAAACAATCAGTAAAATTCCTCCGTTCGAGAATGGAACTCATTTTTGGCTGGGTAAAATCGTTCATAAATCACAATAAACCCTATATTTTAGAATTTTCTCAAAAAACTATACGTCTTACATTCAGGAACGTAGTGAGTATTGGATATGCACAAAAATATCATCCTATATGAAGATAAGCATATAAGTGAAGCTTTTTTTTTGCCGGTAACAAGTGAAGCCTTTTGTTCAAGTCAACGTTTGAAAATGTATCTTCTTTTTGTTTACATCAGAATCTTGAGTACGAACAAAAGTTGTTTCATGAGCTCATGCTTCACAAGGAAAAGGAGGAAGTGCTGCGTCAAGTTAGATCGGTCAGCTCGCGAGAGCCTCATCAGCCAACTAGCCGTGACATGATGCGGCTGGTGGTGCTATTGGAGTTGGGGAGCAACCGCATGATGCATGTCGTTGGTCGAACTGAACGGAGGAGAGGGCGATGCTGACGACGATGCTTGTCCTTTTGCTGCTTGCCTACTCAAAGGAGGAGGATTAGGTGAGCGAGTTGTTTCATCATTATCCAGCAAGCGTTGATCTCTTGAGCGATCTGATACATCACCGACGGCGGAAGGCGAGACTAAAACTAGAGATCTGCAAGCGAAACAAACAAGAGACACGATCGTAGATGGCGGTGCTTCGGTCTGCGGCGAGAAAGTTCTGCGGCCGTGTCCTCCAGGAGGAAGAACGGCGGCTCTTTCCAAGTAATCGCCAGGGCGGTAGCGCCCCACTTCGCCGTTTCAGCTCCTCCGAATCTCCAAACCCTCTCATTACCAATAACAAAGTAGAAGCGGCGAGCACTCTCGAAATAAAAGTAGAAGCGGCGAGGCAGGTCGAATTGATGAAGTACGAGCTAGCACATCTGATCCGTATGTTCGGTGCTGAGTGCTGACAAAGGGAAGCATAACGAAGAAGTTCTTGAAGTGCTTGAGCAAACCCGTAGGCCAGGATCACCGACTTGCTGATATGTTTGGCCGGAGGGTCCGCCGTGGCCGTGGGTTATCTTTTCTATGAACTGAAGGTCAAAATATTCGGCGAGTAGGAGCAGAAGATTGAATAGCTAATGGTGCTGTTAAATCTACCATTGTCGTTCTGTATCGGAAATGTGTAATCGTGATTGATTAGTAAACATCAAGAAAAGGCTGCAGTTTATTGCAAAAAAAAAAGAGAGAGATTGAGGTAAAACTTTTTTCCGGTGCAAAATCGTTTGCCAGTTTCGATTCCCATTGAGGCCCATGTTCAGTTACTGTTCGGTCCATTAACTCCCCTGGCTGGGTCGAGCCTCTCCCTACCGCCCGAGCAGGGAGGTGTTGTTCACACTACATCACAGTTGAGATTTAGAGCCACTTCAAAGTGCCCCTAGATGTCATTTTTGTGCCCCTAAAACTATTAGGGGCACTTTTTTTAAGTGTCCAATTTGCTTGTGTCTCTAAAAGTTTTAGGGGCACTTTATATTGTGCCCCAATAAGTGCTCCTAAAAGTACTCATTAGAGGCACTATGGAAAGTGCCCCTACATTTAGGGGCACTTTGAGGAAGTGCCCCTAAATGTATTTAGGGGCACTTTGAGCAAGTGCCCCTAAATAATACATTCAGGGGCACTTTGAGGAAATGCCCCTAAATACTTTTAGGGGCACTTTGAGGAAATGCCCCTAAATACATTTTGTGGCACTATTTCAAAATGCCTCTAAATACATTTTGTGGCACTATTTCAAAATGCCTCTAAATGTATTTAGTGGCACTATTTCAAAATGCCTAGCAAATTGAAAATAAACAATAAATCTGCTATTCAAATCACAACACTCAATTCATCACAGCACTCAATTCGAATCAACATCACGTCACAGCACAATACAGTACCAGTTTCTAAATAAACATCACATCACAGCACAGTACCAGTTCCAGTTTCCAAATAGCAACTGTTATTACAGTACCAGTTCTAGTTTCTAAATAGCAATAGCACATTGATACGTCCATTTTGCATCACTATTTTATATCATAATTTACTGTTATTCATTGATATATTTCATATTAAGATGTGTTACTTATGTTATTTTGTCTTATTTTGCATGTTTGATGATTATTGGATGATTAACTGCCGGAGTCAGATTTCAGCTGGAAAAAGCACGTCAAGGACACTATATTTCTGGAGCTCCAAAAATATTTCCAAGAAGACAGATGTTCCTATTTTATCAGAAGATGGAGCTAGCCAAAAGGGGAGGCTGAGATGGGCCAGGAGGGGCCCACACCACCCCTGGGCGCGGGCCCCCTTGGCCGCGCCCAGGTAGGTGTGGTGCCCTGGCCCACCTCAGGCGCTCCCCCTTCGCGTACTTCATCCCCCAGAAACCCTAAGACAGGGGGTTGGACGAGAAAATATTCCGCCGCCTCCACGAGGCGGAAACAACAGAGAGAGAAAAAGCTCTCCGGCAGGGAGAAATCTGCCGGGGAAATTCCCTCCCGGGGGGGAGATCATCGCCATCCTCATCGTCATCGTGCTGGACTTCATCGGGATCATCATCATCATCATCTCCATCACCGTCACCACCATCACCGCTGCACCATCTCATCCGCTGTAACATCTAGGGCTATACTTTGTTAGTTCATAGGGGAAACTCTCCCGGTGTTAATTACTCCTTGTGGTTGATGCTATTGAGTTTTATCGGTGAATTGAAGTATATGTTCAGATTGTTATTCATCATTATATCACCTCTGATCATGATCCATATGATGTCTTGTGAGTAGTTTGTTTAGTTCTTGAGGACATGGGAGAAGTCACGTTGTTAGTAGTGGAATTATGTTGAGTAATATTTAATGGTTTGATATTTAAGTTGTGGTGTTATTCTTCTAGTGGTGTCGTGTGAACGTCGACTACATGACACTTCACCTTTATGGGCCTAGAGGAATGCATTGTGTATTTGGTTGCTAATTGTGGGGTTGCCGGAGTGACAGAAACCTAAACCCCCGTTAGTATACCGGTGCACAAGGGAGCGTAGGATCTCAGAGTTTAAGGCTGTGGTTAGATTTATCTTAATTACTTTCTTGTAACTGCGGATGCTTGCAAGGGTATAATCACAAGTATGTATTAGTCCAAGTAAGGGCGGTGCATTAGCATAGGTTCACCCACACAACACTTATCAAAACAATGAAGATTAATCAACTATGTGAAGCGAAAGCACTTGACTAGAATCCCGTGTGTCCTCAAGAACATTTTGTCATCATAAGTAAACCAACCGGCTTGTCCTTTGCTCTAAAAAGGATTGGGCCACTTGCTGCAATTATTATTACTGTCTTTTACTTACTCGCATTTTATTTACCTGCTATATCAAAAACCCCTAAAAACTTGTCTGCTAGCATTTACAGTGAAACCTTTACCGAAACTCCTTGTCAGCACCTTCTGCTCCTCGTTGGGTTCGACACTCTTATTTATCGAAAGTACTACGATACACCCCCTATACTTGTGGGTCATCAAGACTATTTTCTGGCGCCGTTGCCGGGGAGTGAAGCGCTATTGGTGAGTGGAATTGGTAAGGGAAACTTTTACTGTAGGTGCTGTTTTTATTTCTGCTTGCTACTTTATTTTATCATGGAGAGATCTCCATTTGAATCCCTGTTTGGAAATACTACTACCACTGCTACGGTAGTAGAAGAGGAACCACCTGATCAAGTAATTCCATTTAAAATACCTATGAAAATTGTTGAACGAGTTACGAATAACCGCTATGCAGGAGATGGAACTGTCCCTCCTGGGGATCATTTGCTATTTATTCATGAATTATGCGAGTTGTTCAAGTGTGCAGGTATTTCAATGGAAGAGGTCAAGAAGAAATTGTTTCTATATCGTTGACTGGTAAAGCTGCAAAATGGTATAGGATGCTGAAGAATGGCGTTCTATTGGCTGGGAGGAGATTGTGCCTCTCTTTTATTCTAAATTTTATCCTCCTAGTGAAATTCATCAAGATCGGAATCATATATATAATTTTTGGCCTCATGATGGAGAAAGTATTGCCCAAGCGTGGGGGAGATTGAAATCATTAATGCTCAAATGCCCCATTCATGAGCTTCCTGGTAATGTCGTTATTGATAACTTCTATGCAAGGCTTTCTCTTCAAGATAAAACTCTATTGGATACCTCTTGTGCTGGATCATTTACACGTAATAAAGAGGAAGTTAAATGGGACCTTCTTGATCGGATTGAGGAAAATACTGAAGGATGGGAGAACGACAAAGGTAGAGAATCAGGTATAAAGTATGATTACGAATGCATTAAACTTTTATGAATACTGATAATTTTCGTAATCTCTATGATATGTATGGTCTTGATTCTCAAGTTATTGCAAACTGTTACAAGGCTTTTGCCTCTTATCTTGATGTTCCTAAAGAAAGTTGCAATAAGTATCATTTGCCTTACAAAGATAATTAATTCTGCCAATAAAAAACATTGAAGTTCATACAGTTGATCGTATCTTGCCAGAACCTTATATTGAGAAACCACCTTTTCCTGTTAAAATTAGGAACATTCTATCATAGCTAGTGTGGTTAATAAAAGTGCAAAGAAAGCTTTAGAACCTGCTGAACAAATAGCGGTTGAACCCACAATAGCAATAGTAAAGGATTTGGTAACTGAAAATGTAGAAGGAGGACATATTATCTTTTGTGAAGATGCCTCTAATATTGTTTCACATCCAGTAGAGCTAGGAAAACAAGTGTTCCTGTGCTTTCAGTCAAAATAGGAGAACATTGCTATTATGGTTTATGTGATATTGGTGCAAGTTCTAGTGCTATTCCTTTTGATCTTTATAAAGAAATTATGCATGAAATTGGTCCTTGCGAACTTGAGGAGATTGATGTGGTTATTCAGCTTGCTAATAGAGAAACTATCTCTCCAATTGGTATTGTGAGAGATTGAAGTTTTATGTGGTAAGACTAAATACCCTGCTGATTTTCTAGTACTTGGTTCTGTTGCTAGTAAACTTGTCCCATTATTTTTGGTAGGCCTTTCTTGAATACATGTGGTGCATTATAGATTGTAAGAAAGAGAAAATTTACACTAAATTTAATGGAGAATCTTATGAGTTTAATTTCTCTAAGTTTGGTAAAAACTTTATGAAACTGAATTACCTAATGAGAATTTCAATTGAACAACTTGCTTCTATTGCTGTTGCTCCTAACAATGCCTTGCAGCAATTCATGGAGGAACACGAAAGTGAAGTATTTATGGAGGAAGGAATGAGATTGACAATGCCTTTCTTCGTCAACCACCAATACTTAAGCATAATTTGCCTGTGGAAGATTTGGGTACCTCAGCGCCTCCTAAGGAAGATCCTGTCTTCGATTTAAAACCTTACCTGATAATCTTAAGTATGTTTATCTTGATGAAAGAAATATATCCTGCTATTATTAGTTCTAAACTTTCAGGTAATGAAGAAGCAAGGTTATTAGAAGTACTAAAGAAACATCGAGGAGCTATGGGATACACTTTGGATGATTTAAAGGGGATTTCTCCTACTATATGTCAACATGCCATCAACATTGAACCCGATGCAAAACCTGTTGTTGAGCATCAGCGTCGCTTGATCCCTAAGATGAAAGAAGTGGTAAGAAATGAGGTATTAAAACTTCTTGATGCTGGTATAATTTATCCTATTGCTGATAGTAGATGGGTAAGTCCTGTGCATTGTGTCCCTAAGAAAGGAGGAGTTACTGTTGTACCAAATGAAAATGATGAACTTATTCCTCAAAGAGTAGTAGTTGGGTATAGGATGTGCATTGATTTTAGAAAGGTCAATAAAGTAACTAAGAAAGATCATTATCCTTTGCCTTTTATTGATCAAATGTTAGAAAGGTTGTCTAAGAAAACTCATTTTTGTTTCCTTGATGGTTATTCTGGATTCTCACAAATTGCTGTTAAAGCACAAGATCAAGAGAAAACTACTTTTACTTGTCCTTATGGAACTTATGCTTATAGACGTATGCCTTTTGGTTTGTGTAATGCTCCTGCTACGTTCCAAAGATGCATGTCTGCTATTTTTCATGGTTTTTGTGAAGAAATTGTGGAAGTATTCATGGACGATTTTTCCGTCTACGGAACTTCCTTTGATAATTGCTTGCACAATCTTGATAAAGTTTTGCAGAGATGTGAGGAGACTAATCTTGTTCTTAATTGGGAGAAATGTCATTTCATGGTTAATGAAGGAATTGTCCTAGGGCACAAAATTTCTGAAAGAGGTATTGAAGTGGACAGAGCTAAAGTTGAAGCAATCGAGAAAATGCCCTGTCCAAGGGATGTGAAAGGTATCCGTAGTATTCTTGGTCATGCCGGTTTTTATAGGAGGTTTATTAAAGATTTTCTAAAATTTCAAAACCCCTCACTAATCTTCTTCAAAAAGATGTACCTTTTGTTTTTGATGATGATTGCAAGGAAGCTTTTGAAACTCTAAAAAAGGCTTTAATCACAGCTCCTGTTGTTCAACCTCCTGATTGGACTTTACCTTTTGAAATAATGTGTGATGCTAGTGATTTTGCTGTAGGAGCTGTTCTTGGACAGCGGGTAGACAAGAAGTTAAATGTTATTCATTATGCTAGTAAAACACTTGATGCCGCTCAAAAGAATTATGCTACTACTGAAAAGGAATTTTTAGCAGTTGTTTTTGCTTGTGATAAATTTAGACCTTATATTGTTGATTCAAAAGTTACTATTCACACTGATCATGCTGCTATTAGATACCTTATGGAAAAGAAAGATGCTAAGCCTAGGCTCATAAGATGGGTACTTTTACTGCAAGAATTTGATTTACATATTGTAGATAGGAAAGGTGCTGAAAATCCTGTTGCTGATAATTTGTCTAGATTAGAAAACATTTCAGATGATCCTATACCTGTTAATGATAGTTTTCCAAATGAACAATTGGCTGCGATAAAGGTAAGCTCACGCGAAAGTCCTTGGTATGCTGATTATGCTAACTTTATTGTTGCCAAGTATTTGCCTCCGACCTTTACAGCTCAGCAAAGAAGAAAGTTCTTTTATGATTTGAGGCATTATTTTTGGGATGACCCACATTTGTATAAAGAAGGAGTAGATGGCATTATGCGAAGATGTGTTCCTGAGTATGAACAGAAAGAAATATTGAGCAAATGCCATGGAAGTGCTTATGGAGGACATCACGCTGGAGATAGAACTGCAAAAGGTTCTACAATCAGGTTTTTATTGGCCTACCCTTTTTAGAGATGCTAGAAAATTTGTTTTATCATGTGATGAATGTCAAAGAGTAGGTAACATTAGTAGACGTAATGAAATGCCTATGAATTATTCTCTTGTTATTGAACCTTTTGACTGTTGGGGATTTGACTTTATGGGTCCTTTTCCTCCTCAAATGGTTATACTCACATACTTGTTGCTGTTGATTATGTTACTAAATGGGTAGAAGCTATACCAACTTCTAGTGCTGATGGTGAGACATCATTAAAAATGCTTAAAGATATTATCTTTCCAAGGTTTGGTGTGCCTAGATATCTCATGACTGATGGTGGTTCTCATTTTATCCATGGTGCTTTTAGAAAAACTTAGCTAAGTATGATGTTAATCATAGAATTGCTTCACCATATCATCCCAAACAAGTGGTCAAGTAGAATTATCAAATAGAGAGATTAATCTATTTTGCAAAAGACTGTTAATAAATCTAGAAAAAATTGGTCTAAAAAGCTTAACGATGCTTTGTGGGCTTATAGAACTGCTTATAAAAATCCTATGGGAATGTCTCCTTACAAAATGGTTTATGGAAAAGCTTGTCATTTGCCTCTAGAATTAGAACATAAAGCCTATTGGGCGGTGAAAGAACTTAATAGAGATTTTAAACTTGCCGGTAAAAAGAGATTGCTTAATTTGAATTCTTTAGATGAATGGAGAAATGCAGCTTATGAAAATGCTAGGCTCTTTAAAGAGAAAGTTAAGCAATGGCATGATAGAAGAATTCTTAAGAGAGAATTTAACGTAGGTGAAAAAGTTTTATTGTATAGGTCTCGTCTCAGATTTTTTGCAGGAAAATTACTTTCAAAATGGGAAGGACCTTATATCATCGAGGAGGTCTATCGCTCAGGTGCGATTAAAATTAATTCTAGATGGGGACAGACCACAAGTGGTTAATGGTCAAAGACTCAAGCATTACATTTCTGGAGATTCTTATAATGAAGATGTTGATTTATCAAAGTGGTAACTCCAGAGATTTTATAAAAAGTCAAATTCAGACAACTGCAGAAGCTGATTTGGAATAGGTAACAGTTTCGGTAAGAAAAAGTTCGCAATTTACTTTCCAACTTAATTATTTATTGTTTTTAATATAGAAAATTATGAGTCGAAAAGGGTAGGAAACGGTGCCCGAGGGCACCACACCACCCCAGGGCGGGGCCCACCCTGGCCGCGCCTGGTGGGGTGTGGGCTCCTCGGAGTCCGTCTCCGACCCCGTTTCGTCCTGTACCTTCCTTTTTGTAAAACTTTTTGCTATATAATCCCCGGATCTCCGAGGTCCGTATATCGTGTTTTCGTCGAGTTTTGTTTTCGAGCTGTTTCTGCCAGGTTTAGATCCAAGATTAGAAGATGTCTTCATCCGGGGCTCCGAAGGATACCTTCTTCAAGAACGTCGTCGACCCATACATCAATGAGCTGAAGCAGCACCCTCAAGAGATGCGGCTTGTGGATGGAGTCCTTGTTCGAGAAGATGTCAAGGGACCCAAGGTGAAGGGGACATGAAGGCTAGGCTAGAAGAAGTAGAGCATGAAGTTTTCCGGTACCAGAAGATGATAGAGCGCGGAGTGGAGATCAACCACAAGATCATTGATGAGCTTATTGATGAACACAAGAAGGAGACTGACAAGCTGTGGGATAATCTTCGCACTTAGTGAAACACATCCAAGTTACAAGGGCAAATTTATGATCTTCAAAACCAAAACTGTGAGTATGAAGCTAGGTTCAAACGTATAAGCTCAGCTGCTAGTTTCAGGTTCTGGAAACCAAATCCTCTTTCGTTGATGGGGAGCCTCTGCCTTGGAAATTTGATGACGAGGAGTCTTCTTCACCACCGAGAGATCAAGCCTAAATCGTCAAGGGGTAATGGCACTCCCTTGGCTTGTTCCAAGCTTGGGGGAGTGCCCAGTATCATCTTTATCCTTTCGTTTTTATAATTTCGTGGTCATATCATGAGTAGAGAAGTTATCTTATAAGATGGTTTGCGATGTGGAGTGTCACCCTTTTAGTTATCCATGTATCCGTTGGTTTGAGTGTGTTTTGTTCAGAATATTAATGAGAAGTTCCACCTTTACTTTCAGTACTTATTTTAGTTGCAATACCCTCTATGTGCTGATCTTGCCATTGGTATTGGCGCCACTTTTGGGTACATAAGTAGATTATATTAGTTGTGGCAAACTTAGTATTGGTCATTAGCAACTACCATGAAAACTTAAGTAGAAGGAGGGAATTACATGCAAAAATATTATCCCATTATCTTTCTTTCTTGTTAGCCAATAAGATTAGTATTCTTTGAGTTAAAATATTTGTGCTTACGGGAAGATAGCATGCTCGGTTCTATTACATGTATATTTGTGTGTATCCCCAACTTTATGCTTGCTACACACCTTGCTAGCCTTAACCACTGTACTGAGAGGGAATGCTTCTCGTGCATCCAAATCCTTGAGCCAAACCCATGCCATTTGTGTCCACCATAACTACCTATATGTGGTATTTCCTTGCCACTCCAAGTAAATTTTTCATGTGCTACCTTTAAATTATTCAAAATGTTATTATTCCCTTTTGTGTCAATGTTTACTAGCTCATGAGGAATTAGTGTGGTTATTCTTTATCTCTTGTCAAATGGACTTTACACCTGGACTAGTGGCATATACATCCGCTTATCCTAATTTGCAAAAAGAGCTGGCAACGGGGTGCCCAGTCCCAATTAATTACAACTTTAACCAATAATTCTCTTCACACTTTTGCCCTGATTCATCAGTAAGCAATGACAAAACAGTGAAATATCTGCATGTGTGTAAACAAAGAGAAAGAGGGATGATCTGCCTTGCTGGTAGAAATAACGTCCTTCATGGGAGCCGCTCTTAAAGTCTGTTTGGCAGGGAGAGACTGTTTTCACCGCTACCATTCGTTGACAATTAACAAACACCTCTCAAAATAGATACTCCTCCATGGTATGTGATTGATGGAAGGCACCCGAGGATTCGGTTAGCCATGGCTTGTGTAAGCAAGGTTGGGGGGAGTGTCAAATATTTTATGCAATCTCTATTATGATTTCAAAAACTAAAAAGCTCTAGCACATGATTTAATCCCTGCTTCCCTCTGCGAAGGGCCTTTCTTTTACTTTTCATGTTGAGTCAGTATACCTATTTCCTTCTTCCTTGAGCAAGCATTTGAGTTGTTGTGATTCAATCATTTATATCATTGATATTGTCGATCATGTCTTTTATCCTTCCTTGTCTTGGCACAAAGACCTTTGCCTCTAAGGATATAGCTTTGCAAGTTACCAATGACTGTAAGGAAGGTGTGATGATTGAGCGTGAAAGTTCTGCAATATAAGCTCTAATATATAGACTCCTTTCGAAAGATAAGTACTGATTGCTTATTGTTCTATGACCAAGAATGAAGTGTGCCATTACTAATTTATGATCTCTTTCATATATTTTTATTGTGGTTTGTTCACTACTCATGTTCAAGTTATGTTATATGAAGAGTAGTTGCTGTTTAAGAAGAATTGTGTTGTTAAGTAAATACTGATGCTTCTTGTCCGTATTCTTTATTATCGATGCTTCACTCCATAAACTCTTGTTCTAATTTACCGAGCTCAGCTTTCGCTTGAGGACAAGCGAGGTCTAAGCTTGGGGGGGTTGATACGTCCATTTTGCATCACTATTTTATATCATAATTTACTGTTATCTATTGATATATTTCATATTAAGATGTGTTACTTATGTTATTTTGTCTTATTTTGCATGTTTGATGATTATTGGATGATTATCTGCCGGAGTCAGATTTCAGCTGGAAAAAGCACCATCAGGACACTATATTTCTGGAGCTCCAAAATATTTCCAAGAAAACAGATGTTCCTATTTTATCAGAAGATGCAGCTAGCCAAAAGGGGAGGCCGAGATGGGCCAGGAGGGGCCCACACCACCCCTGGGCGCGGGTCCCCCCTTGGCCGCGCCCAGGTATGGTGTGGAGTCCCTGGCCCACTCAGGCGCTCCCCCTTCGCGTAATTCATCCCCCAGAAACCCTAAGACAGGGGGTTGGACGAGAAAATATTCCGCCGCCTCCACGAGGCGGAAACAACAGAGAGAGAAAAAGCTCTCTGGCAGGGAGAAATTCCCTCCCGGAGGGGGGAGATCATCGCCATCCTCATCGTCATCGTGCTGGACTTCATCGGGATCATCATCATCATCATCTCCATCACCGTCACCACCATCATCGCTGCACCATCTCATCTCGCTGTAACATCTAGGGCTATACTTTGTCTAGTTCATAGGGGAGACTCTCCCGATGTTGATTACTCTTTGTGGTTGATGCTATTGAGTTTTATCGGTGAATTGACGTATATGTTCAGATTGTTATTCATCATTACATCACCCTGATATGATCCATATGATGTCTTGTGAGTAGTTTGTTTAGTTCTTGAGGACATGGGAGAAGTCATGTTGTTAGTAGTGGAACTATGTTGAGTAATATTTAATGGTTTGATATTTAAGTTGTGGTGTTATTCTTCTAGTGGTGTCGTGTGAACGTCGACTACATGACACTTCACCTTTATGGGCCTAGAGGAATGCATTGTGTATTTGGTTGCTAATTGTGGGGTTGCCGGAGTGACAGAAACCTAAACCCCCGTTAGTATACCGGTGCACAAGGGAGCGTAGGATCTCAGGTTTAAGGCTGTGGTTAGATTTATCTTAATTACTTTCTTGTAACTGCGGATGCTTGCAAGGGTATAATCACAAGTATGTATTAGTCCAAGTAAGGGCGGTGCATTAGCATAGGTTCACCCACACAACACTTATCAAAACAATGAAGATTAATCAACTATGTGAAGCGAAAGCACTTGACTAGAATCCCGTGTGTCCTCAAGAACATTTGGTCATCATAAGTAAACCAACCGGTTTGTCCTTTGCTCTAAAAAGGATTGGGCCACTTGCTGCAATTATTATTACTGTCTTTTATTTACTCGCATTTTATTTACCTGCAATATCAAAAACCCTAAAAACTTGTCTGCTAGTATTTACAGTGAAACCTTTACCGAAACTCCTTGTCAGCACCTTCTGCTCCTCGTTGGGTTCGACACTCTTATTTATCGAAAGTACCACGATACACCCCCTATACTTGTGGGTCATCAAGACTATTTTCTGCTTGGTTGTGTTAGGTTGGTACATAGGACCATGGGGAACTAACATTTCATGTGGTTTGTCGCATGATTCCGTGCCCGGCACCCGACACGGGAGTTTTCACCTCTAAGTGTAGTAACTTACTACGGACTAAGAGGGGTCGGTGAAGGGGGTCGCACCTCGGAGCCGTATCTTGGTTCCCACAACCTACCAACACACTCTTACACATATATTAGGTACCCATGCAAGTTTTGGTGGGATTCCGACGCTCCGGACCCCGCTACGGCGAAACCCTACGCCCGCTGGAAAAAAGTCAAACCTGTCGATCTACCCCTTTGACCGGCGCCGAGAGGGGGTAGACGCATGAAATTTTTTGCTTGGTTGTGTTAGGTTGGTACATAGGACCATGGGGAACCAACATTTCATGTGGTTCGTCGCATGATTCCGTGCCCGGCACCCAACACGGGAGTTTTCACCTCTAAGTGTAGTAACTTACTACGGAGTAATAGGGGTCGGTGAAGGGGGTCGCACCTCGGAGCCGTATCTTTGTTCCCACAACCTACCAACACACTCTTACACATATATTAGGGACCCATGCAAGTTTTGGTGGGATTCCGACGCTCCGGACCCCGCTACGGCAAAACCCTACGCCCGCTGGAAAAATGTCCAACCTGTCGATCTACCCCTTTGACCGGCACCAGAGGGGGTAGACGCATGAAATTTTTTCCTTGGTTGTGTTAGGTTGGTACATAGGACCATGGGGAACCAACATTTCATGTGGTTCGTCGCATGATTCCGTGCCCGGCACCCGACACGGGAGTTTTCACCTCTAAGTGTAGTAACTTAATACGGAGTAAGAGGGGTCGGTGAAGGGGGTCGCACCTCGGAGCCGTATCTTGGTTCCCACAACCTACCAAAACACTCTTACACATATATTAGGGACCCATGCAAGTTTTGGTGGGATTCCGGCGCTCCGGACCCCGCTACGTCGAAACCCTACGCCCGCTGGAAAAAAGTCAAACCTGTCGATCTACCCCTTTGACCGGCGCCGAGAGGGGGTAGACGCATGAACTTTTTTGCTTGGTTGTGTTAGGTTGGTACATAGGACCACGGGGAACTAACATTTCATGTGGTTTGTCGCATGATTCCGTGCCCGGCACCCGACACGGGAGTTTTCACCTCTAAGTGTAGTAACTTACTACGGACTAAGAGGGGTCGGTGAAGGGGGTCGCACCTCGGAGCCGTATCTTGGTTCCCACAACCTACCAACACACTCTTACACATATATTAGGTACCCATGCAAGTTTTGGTGGGATTCCGACGCTCCGGACCCCGCTACGGCGAAACCCTACGCCCGCTGGAAAAAAGTCAAACCTGTCGATCTACCCCTTTGACCGGCGCCGAGAGGGGTAGACGCATGAACTTTTTTGATAGGTTGTGTTAGGTTGGTACATAGGACCATGGGAAACCAACATTTCATGTGGTTTGTCGCATGATTCCGTGCCCGGCACCCGACACGGGAGTTTTCACCTCTAAGTGTAGTAACTTACTACGGAGTAAGAGGGGTCGGTGAAGGGGTCGCACCTCGGAGCCGTATCTTGGTTCCCACAATCTACCAACACACTCTTACACATATATTAGGTACCCATGCAAGTTTTGGTGGGATTCCGACGCTCCGGACCCCGCTACGGCGAAACCCTACGCCCGCTGGAAAAAAGTCCAACCTGTCGATCCACCCCTTTGACCGGCACCGAGAGGGGTAGACGCATGAAATTTTTTCCTTGGTTGTGTTAGGTTGGTACATAGGACCATGGGGAACCAACATTTCATGTGGTTCGTCGCATGATTCCGTGCCCGGCACCCGACACGGGAGTTTTCACCTCTAAGTGTAGTAACTTACTACGGAGTAAGAGGGGTCGGTGAAGGGGGTCACACCTCGGAGCCGTATCTTGGTTCCCACAACCTACCAAAACACTCTTACACATATATTAGGGACCCATGCAAGTTTTGGTGGGATTCCGGCGCTCCGGACTCCGCTACGTCGAAACCCTACGCCCGCTGGAAAAAAGTCAAACCTGTCGATCTACCCCTTTGACCGGCGCCGAGAGGGGGTAGACGCATGAACTTTTTTGCTTGGTTGTGTTAGGTTGGTACATAGGACCACGGGGAACCAACATTTCATGTGGTTCGTCGCATGATTCCGTGCCCGGCACCCGACACGGGAGTTTTCACCTCTAAGTGTAGTAACTTACTACGGACTAAGAGGGGTCGGTGAAGGGGGTCGCACCTCGGAGCCGTATCTTGGTTCACACAACCTACCAACACACTCTTACACATATATTAGGTACCCATGCAAGTTTTGGTGGGATTCCGACGCTCCGGACCCCGCTACGGCGAAACCCTACGCCCGCTGGAAAAAAGTCCAACCTGTCGATCTACCCCTTTGACCGGCACCGAGAGGGGGTAGACGCATGAACTTTTTGCTTGGTTGTGTTAGGTTGGTACATAGGACCATGGGAACCAACATTTCATGTGGTTCGTCGCATGATTCCGTGCCCGGCACCCGACACGGGAGTTTTCACCTCTATGTGTTGTAACTTACTACGGAGTAATAGGGGTCGGTGAAGGGGGTCGCACCTCGGAGCCGTATCTTGGTTCCCACAACCTACCAACACACTCTTACACATATATTAGGGACCCATGCAAGTTTTGGTGGGATTCCGACGCTCCGGACCCCGCTACGGCGAAACCCTACGCCCGCTGGAAAAAAGTCCAACCTGTCGATCTACCCCTTTGACCGGCGCCGAGAGGGGGTAGACGCATGAAATTTTTCCTTGGTTGTGTTAGGTTGGTACATAGGACCATGGGAACCAACATTTCATGTGGTTCGTCGCATGATTTCGTGCCCGGCACCCGACACGGGAGTTTTCACCTCTAAGTGTAGTAACTTACTATGGAGTAAGAGGGGTCGTGAAGGGGGTCGCACCTCGGAGCCGTATCTTGGTTCCCACAACCTACCAAAACACTCTTACACATATATTAGGGACCCATGCAAGTTTTCGTGGGATTCCGGCGCTCCGGACCCCGCTACGTCGAAACCCTACGCCCGCCTGAAAAAAGTCAAACCTGTCGATCTACCCCTTTGACCGGCGCCGAGAGGGGTAGACGCATGAAATTTTTTGCTTGGTTGTGTTAGGTTGGTACATAGGACCACGGGGAACCAACATTTCATGTGGTTCGTCGCATGATTCCGTGCCCGGCACCCGACACGGGAGTTTTCACCTCTAAGTGTAGTAACTTACTACGGACTAAGAGGGGTCGGTGAAGGGGGTCGCACCTCGGAGCCGTAGCTTGGTTCCACAACCTACCAACACACTTACACATATATTAGGTACCCATGCAAGTTTTGGTGGGATTCCGACGCTCCGGACCCGCTACGGCGAAACCCTACGCCGCTGGAAAAAAGTCAAACCTGTCGATCTACCCTTTGACCGGCGCCGAGAGGGGGTAGACGCATGAACTTTTTGATAGGTTGTGTTAGGTTGGTACATAGGACCATGGGGAACCAACATTTCATGTGGTTCGTCGCATGATTCCGTGCCCGGCACCCGACACGGGAGTTTTCACCTCTAAGTGTAGTAACTTACTACGGAGTAAGAGGGGTCGGTGAAGGGGGTCGCACCTCGGAGCCGTATCTTGGTTCACACAACCTACCAACACACTCTTACACATATATTAGGTACCCATGCAAGTTTTGGTGGGATTCCGACGCTCCGGACCCCGCTACGGCGAAACCCTCGCCCGCTGGAAAAAAGTCCAACCTGTCGATCTACCCCTTTGACCGGCACCGAGAGGGGGTAGACGCATGAAATTTTTTCCTTGGTTGTGTTAGGTTGGTACATAGGACCATGGGGAACCAACATTTCATGTGGTTCGTCGCATGATTCCGTGCCCGGCACCCGACACGGGAGTTTCACCTCTAAGTGTAGTAACTTACTACGGAGTAAGAGGGGTCGGTGAAGGGGGTCACACCTCGGAGCCGTATCTTGGTTCCCACAACCTACCAAAACACTCTTACACATATATTAGGGACCCATGCAAGTTTTGGTGGGATTCCGGCGCTCCGGACTCCGCTACGTCGAAACCCTACGCCGCTGGAAAAAAGTCAAACCTGTCGATCTACCCCTTTGACCGGCGCCGAGAGGGGGTAGACGCATGAACTTTTTTGCTTGGTTGTGTTAGGTTGGTACATAGGACCACGGGAACCAACATTTCATGTGGTTCGTCGCATGATTCCGTGCCCGGCACCCGAACGGGAGTTTTCACCTCTAAGTGTAGTAACTTACTACGGACTAAGAGGGG